>ML681963.1:107743087-107779791 GCA_007922195.1 Podocnemis expansa
GGGGGGGGGGGGGAGTAAAGCCTGCATATCCACCCATCCTCCCCTGCCCCATATATACAGACCCCCTCCTCAGGGCAGCTTGGAGGTGGTATCAGGACACCTCCTGCCCTGTGCGGGTGTGTGTGTGAAGTTGGCCCCCAGGCACCAGAGACCCTTGCTGGCCCACTGCCAGAATGGAAGAAAAGAACAATTTCAAATGATCACTTTGTGTTCTGAGTCCCTTTAATAGCTGGTCATCAGTGGAAGAGTTGTGCATGTTTCCATTACTTAGCCTCAGCTATGGCAACTGACTGCACTTCACTGGATACTTAACACCTAATGTTTCCAGCATTCAGCACATCACCACACCTGCTTTTTTATTATTAGCATTGGCCTTGCTGCCAGTCCCAATCTCCTTCCTTACAGCCCTGGCAAGACTGCCTCTCCCCCACCCCCAGCAACTGTGACATGGTGGATCTAGGTCTGTCTCTGAGCTATTTCTGTGGCCCCCCATCACTGTAGTATTTTGAGCACCTCACATTCCTTAATGCATTTATTCTTACCCGGCCCTATGAGGCAGGGCAGTGCTTCTATTCCCACTATACAGTAACGATGGCTGGGGACCTGAGGCACTGAGTGACTAAATGAGTTGCCCGAAGACACAGGAGATGTAGCAGAGCTGGAAGTTAAATCCAGGTCTTCAGCTACCCTGGCTCCCAATGCCTGACCCCTTTCCCAACCCACAGCAACCTAGCTGCTCCCAAACACCAGTCCTCTATCCCTCCCTTCCACACAGGCTCAGCTCAGCTCTCCAACCACCCTGCAGGGATTTCCCTAATACCCCTCCTACACCCCCCCCCGAACTTCCCAGCACCCCTCCAGTTAGTAACAGTGTTATACCAATTTAGTGAGCACCCCCCAATACCCCCCTACACTCTCCCCTACACTGCCCCTAATTTCAAGTCCTGGGTAGAATACTGCCCCCTGGTCCCTTACCCCACCCCGACCCCACCGCACCCCACATGTCCAGGGGATGGGGCCCTCACACTTACCTGGGACCCTGGGGAAGTGGGGATCACAGGCTTTGGTTTGGTGATAGGTGCCTGCTTGCTGCGGGGCTGCCTTGCTGTCCAGTGCAGTCTGCTCCCAGCCTCTCCTGAGTGTAGCCGCAGAAACCCCAAGCAGGCCAGGCCAGGCCAGGGGGGCGACTCTGACCGACGACCCCCCCCCCCAGTCCAGCAAGGGAAAGTTTGCCACTTGATTGGGGGAGGGTGTGCAGGGGGAGAGGGGTGGTGCAAACTAGCAGAGAGGCTGGGCTCTGCTCTTCTGCCTCGCCTCTGACCCAGCCCTCACTGTCTCTACTGTGCAAAAGCCAACCCAGGGAAGGAGTGGAAGAAGGAAGCCTTGCCTCTAGGCTGGCTGTTCCTCCCTGGGTGCGGGGCCAGACCGCACACAGGCAGCAGAGGCCGCTTTTCTTAACTTAAAGGAGGGAGCTAAGCAGCACAGCTCCTCTGCACTCACCGAGGGGGCGGTGGGGGCCCCTCACAGCTGGGGGCCCTAGGCCATCGCCTGCCTCGCCTACCCCAAAAGCCACCTCTGAGTCTAGTCCCCTAAAAATATCCCTGTGTGGAAGCCCAGACAGTATGTCCCCCTTTACTTGTTTGGGGTGGTAGAATAAAGCGCCACTCCTACAAAAGATGGGAGGAGGCCATCACTACAAATCCTCCTTGGACAAGCTGAGGCCTCCCCTAATCCTTGGATCACTGCACAAGGACATCCATATTGTATTACACACCAATGGTCCATCTAGCCCAGTATCCTGTCTTCTACCAGTAGCCGGTTCTAGATCTTCCAGTGGGAACTAACAGAACAGGGCAATTGTCATGTGATCCATTCCATTGTCCAGCCCCAGTTTCTGGCAGTCCGAGGTTTAGGAACACCCAGAGAATGGGGTTGTATCTTTGAGCAGCTTGGTTGTTAGCCATTGATGGATCTATCCTCCAAAAGCTGATTAAATCTTATTTGAACACAGTTGTTATTCTGGCTTTCACAACGTCTCCAGCAATGAGGTTCACAGCTTAACTGTGCATCGCAGGGGCGTCACTGGGGCAGGGAGGGACCCGGGGCACAGGCCCAGGCCCCGCCCCCAGCCAGCAGCGCCCCCCCCCCTTTGGCCAGGCAGGGCTGCGCCACTGCGGGGGGGCTAGGCCACGGCAGGGCCGGGCCAGAAGCGGCAGCAGGAGGCTGGGTCCCCGATCCCCGGCCAGGGACAGGGCCACCGCGGCTGTGGGCGGCCAGGCCCCCGATCCCAGTGGGGACCGCGGCAGCCTGAGCCCCGGATCCCCAGCCAGGGATCGGGGGGCCTGGCCACCCGCGTCTGCGGCTGTGCAGGGCCCAGCCTCCTGCAGCCGCTTCTGGCCCAGCCTGGCCGCGGCCTGGCCACCCGTGGCAGCGTGCCCCGCCTGGCCCTATCCCTGGCCAGGGGATAGGGCTGGCTGGGCAGCAAGCCGGGCCCCGGATCCCCGGCTGGGGACAGGGCCACTGTGGCCCGCAGGCGGCTGGCCGGGCCCCGGGACTCGGGGCACATGCCCCGGGGTGCCCAGCGCCAGCAACGCCCCTGGTGCATTGTGTGAAGAAGTACATTCTTATGTGTGTTTTAAATCTACTGTCTATCAAGTTCATTGCATAACCCCTGATTCTTGTGCAGTGCTGGCTCTTCCAATTACCAGTGTGGCACCAGCTCGAGGCACCGCAGTGTAAGGGTGCCAGGCGTGTGGCAGGCTGGCCCAGAAGCTGGACTCCGTGCTCCTGCATCTGAGCCAGCCACTCCCCCACCCCCAGAAGCGGAGCTGGCCAGCCCATGGGGCAGACTCTGATCTCTTGCCCCGCTTCTGGGCTAGCCCACTCCACCCCTAGAGCAGAACAGCTGGCCCAGGGGAGGGGCAGGAGAGAAGAGCCTGGCCTTTGGACTGGCCCACTCCACTGTTGGGCTGGCTGTTCCCCACCCTGGGGGCAGGGTGAGCAGGTCCAGGGTGGAGGCTGGGTTCAGCATCCCCATCCCCCCCCCCCCAGGGGGTGCAAAAGCAAGGCTGGCATGGGGCACCACAATCCTTTGAACCGGCCCTGTTCTTCTGTTACTTGAATGGTAAGTAACACACCCTTATTCACTTTCTCTACACCATTGAAGACTTTGTCGTCTCGCCTAAGATAAACAGCCCCAGTCTTTTTAATCGCTCCTCATATGGAAGCTGTTCCACACCCCTAACAATTTCTGTTATCCTTCTCTATAGTTTTTTCAATTCAAAAATATATTTTTTTGAGATGTGGCAACTAGAACTGAACATGGCATTCAAAGTGGGGTGGGGGTAGGTTATCATGGATCTATATACAGAGGCATTGTGATATTTTCTTTCGTATTATCTGTCCCTTTTCCTAATGGTTCCTTTTAGCATATCTGGATCTGCTGCAGATTCCAGTGACCTTGAAGCAGATTTTAGAACCAATGTGCCACTGAGCAGTTGAGCCCCTATGAACAGGCAGAAGCAGCTAGCCATGAGACCTGTCTTCACAGCAGCTGGGGTCTATCCCAAAGGAGAGAAGACTCAACCCTGCTCACCTAAGCAGAGCACTGTGAGGGGAGAGCTTGCAACCACCAGCCTAACACAGGCTATGTCTGCACTAGGAGCTTAAGTCGACTTAAGCAAAGCCAGGGCTAAATTTAGAATTTATTAAGTCAGCTTAAGGAAGTGCTGAAGACTTAATAACTCCTGCTCTGTAAGTTGATTTAAGCTTTTAAGTTAACTTACAAGGTAGGAAGCCCTGGGCCCCACTCCTTGCCCCATCCCCAGTACCGATCGGGCTCCCAGAGCCCAATCCAGCTCCAGCCGCCTCTGGCAAGCAGTTGGGAGCTGGATCTGGCTCCCAACTCCTTGCAGCAAGCGGTGGGGGCTTCGAGATGGCTCCTGCTGCCCGTGGCAAGGAGCTCGGAGCCCAATCTAGCTCCAAGATGCTTGTGCCACAGGGAGGCAGCTAGGAGCTTGCCCGCCGCACAAGCAGCTTGGAGCCAGATCGGGCTGTAAGCCAGCTCCTACTCCCAGCAGCCTGCGGCAAGAAGCTGGGGGCCAGATTGAGCTCCCAGCCCATCTCCACAGGCAGTGGGGGCCAGCAGCCAACTCCTGCCCTGGCCACTTGCAAGTAGCCAGGAGCGCATGGAGTCGGCTCCTGCCCTGACCGCTTGCCAGCCCCCGAATGGGCTCTGAGTCTCTCTTCACAGCTTGCAGAAACTGGCTGCCAGCCCCTGGGGCTGGATCAGGACCATGGAGCTTGATCACACCCCAGGGCAGGGAAGAAGGTGAGGCCTGAGTCTGAGCCAGGGTATGTCTACCAATGTAGACATACCCCCCAAGTCGACTTCACAAGGTCGATTTAAAATAGCCCCTTAATGTAGACATAGGCACAGTGAATCCTTTGCTGCAAGGTGATATAAGCAGAGCCATCCCAGGGCAGCTGGGACGAGGTCTGCCTCTGTGGTCCAGGTTACTTTGATGCTGCTTCTCTCTCTTCTGGAGTAAACAGGCTCATGGCTAGTTGCCTCAGACTACACATAGGGTTTCACTTACTCAATGGCACATTGGACCTAAAATCTGCTTCGGGATCCCTCAGCTCTGCAGCAGATTCAGGTAAATTGAAAGAATTGTGGTTTTGATTAACCAGGCAATAATTTGCACAGTAGCTGTGTTGTTCGGATATTAAAGACAATTCTATACTTCTTCCACATTTTCAATGTATCAGTTTTTCTGGGTTACTTACACTGTTGGAAGTGTGAACACTGCATGGAATAGTCTAACAACAGGCACAGTTTCTTCCCCGAGCTCCAGGCAATCCCAGGTTGTGGAAGAAATGGAATAGCAATTTATATTGCTATCATCAACCATATTCCCCACTTAGAGAAATGTCGTCACCTCTCCTGATCTCTCTCTTACATTAAGCTGCTTTCCAAAATTATCAACAACTTTGTCAACAAGATGAACTTGGCTTCCAGTGATGGTGTAGGGTCTGCCATAAATGAATGTATAAGATCAGCAACAATCGGCACTGAAGTGTTGGTCAAGTCATACAGAAGCTCACATTAACTAATCAGTGCCCATGAATACAGCAAGACATACCTGTGGTGGAAGAAATGCGTCACTAGCTTCTCACAAGTTAACACCTTTTGCTATCTACTGGCTGCAGTCTTGTAAAGCCATTAAACCATGTGTAGCCAAATCAGAATTCCCACTCTAATATAACACGAGACCTCCTTTACCTCTGTCATTCCAGTACCCTTAGCTATTCATTCTTATCATACTCAGCAGTTCAGCCCACCCACAGAATTAATAATCATTGAGGATCCTACATATGTAGACTTCTACATGTCTGTTGAAGACTACAAGCATATATGTAGCCTGTTACTGATCATTAATGAATTGGCAGTCAGTGAAATACCGATCTTCTTACAGACCTAAAAACACCAAGTGCACCATACAGATTCCACCAGACACTTCTAATGCAGAGTCACAGAAAAAAAAAGAAGGCAAGAAAAGAAGAATTAGAACAAAGCCATTCAGTGTATCAGACTGCTCTACTCTTGTTGTTTAAATGGCATTAATATGATTTTCTAAGGGTTGTGTCCAACACTGTTCAGATGTATCCCATTTCCTAGATGCAACCTTACAGGTGGATCTGTGCAAAAGAATGCTATAAGTAGAAAAGCAAGAAGCCTAACATACGAAAAAAAAAAAGTATAAGGCTGTACAGCGTAGGTTCCAACGAGTAATTCCGTAATGTAATTTGATTTCAGTAGCTTGGGCACCCAAGGAAAACCCACACAGAAGGCAAAAATTTGCAGGCTGATTATAATTTTTGGACATTTATATGGATAATAAAAACCTTCAGTTACAATAGTAAGGGTTAAACAAATAAGGTTATAAACCCTCTTCGTTTGGGACATAAGAACATTCCTAATTAATTGGAACTACAAAGAAAATTTTCCTGTTAAGGCAATGAGTCAATCGTTCCCTAATCGCTTTCTGCAGGGTTTCTTGTACTTTCTCTAGCCACTGTTGAAGACATGATAATGGACTAAGGACCATGGTCTGATGAAGGGCAATCATTCATTCCCCATCCCCTCTTTCTAATTCTTGGATTTAACATTTTGGCATGTGTGCATTTTCCATTTTAAAAAGGCAAACATTAATTTAGGACTGAATGAGAGTTACATAACACTACATAACCACAGGGGTCAACATCTACTGATCATGATCATCCTTGTAACTTGAAATGAAAGGCAAATGTGTTCTTTCAATTTACATTACCCAATTACACAGTCAGACGTTTGTTTAACAGATCCTGCCTGCACACAATGGCCATGAGTTAAGAATGAACATAGGCATTACTGCTTCAAAAGCACAAGCCCCTCCTCACCTGAGCTAAAAAGGATGATCTCTATCAACAATGAAGTATTTATTACATTCAGTCTAGGAGTTCTGATCCTTTCTGTAGAGGTTAGTGGTTTACACGTTCATATTCTTTAAAAACTGCTTTACTGTTAGTTTTATATTGCAATGATTTGTGTATGGAACGACAGCTTTTCCAGTCACTGAGTTTTAATAAATTTTTGCCTGGAGCTCTAAGCTCTACAGAAACAAAATTATATTATATTAAAAACTGGTTCCAAAACAAACACTAAGCCAAATCCAGGTACACCTGAAGATAATAGGTACTGTGGGTGCAAAGCATCCCTGAATACCAAACCATGTAATAGAGAAGTTAACTATGATATTAGCTGCCTGAATTTGGGAACCGAAGCTTGAACATACTCATATAAGTGTCTTGTCCAAGACTGTGGAGATCCTCAGTGGCACAACTAGGACTAGCTGTTCCTGGATTTTCATGATCAGTCCATTGGACTACATTGCTTCTCACAATCTTTAGAGTAAAAAAAATCCCACTTTTGTTTTCAAATTGTGTTTCAGACATTATAAAAGCACAGAAAAATGAAGCAGTCTTACCTTGGTTCTTCTTCTCTGCTCTGCAAGAAAAATGAAAAAGAAAACAAAAGCACTGTTGAATTTGGCACTTTGAAAACTGTTTTCTCAGACACAAACAAACATTTTAGTAAGCTATTTACAGCTGAGGTCATTATGATGACATTAAAAAAAAAAATCACAGGTTTGACTTGCCCAGGGGTTAGAAGAGACAGGTCATTGTAAGGAGTAGGCAGCCCATTATCTCCCATCAATACGTGATCACACCAGCTTCCAATACAGTTGAAATATTTTCAGACCCTTGAGGCCCAATTTTCTTCTTACTTACACCAAAGCAGAATCAGGCTCAATCAAATCAGTTTGTGAGAACACCGTCCTATTACTTGCCACACTGACAGGCTGATAAGATATCCAGCCTGTGTGGAAGCAGATGGTGTGTATATGCACAAGGACCTAATATTACCTAGTCTCTTATAGCCTACTTTTCTTTATACACTGTGGAATATAAATAAAAATTGCCTATAAAGTGAAACACATTGGGCTTGATTTTCATTTCACATATACTGGTAAATAAAAAAATCGCTCTACTGTACTCAAAGTACACAGATGTAAAACTGGTGTGAGAAGGAATCAGTCACTCTTTATGAAAGCTATTCATTCCATACAGCTGTTAAGACTGTTTACATCAGATGTTAATACAGCAAAGAGCATGGCAACTGCATCAATCACAAATTCCATGCACATGGCAGTATTTCCACAATAGGAACATTCAAACAACTCTCCTATTCTCCTGCTGTCCCCTGAGAAACACAAAAGAGAAGAGCAGTGTTAAAGCAAGCTTTGATTTCTGATTGCTTGGACAGTATGATAGGAAATATTATAGGAACTATGGCAGACATGCAGGTCAATATAACTAGGCAACCTAAACCTATCTAGCGCATTCTTCAATATATTTCTAAATGCTTACATTGTTTACCTTATAGAATAGCTGACACCTCATGGACAAAACCATAACATTACATTACATAATTATCAAGACGAAAATTATCTGTAAACAAAGCTAGAAACTTGACTGCAAGCAGCGACTGTTTGGACTGTCATCTACCCCATGTCAAGTGACTATTCTTCAAACCATAAGAAATGTTTCCACATCAGCCATCCACCATAGCAAAGAATCATGGCCAAATTTGTTCACTGCTGTATCTTTCACCTGTCTCTCAGATGTCAGCAGCCAACCATCTTGCTGAAGCAGATTTTGGCTTGTTTTTGGTGCACCAAACGTTGACGTAGCAATCGGCCTTCCAATCAGAGGAAGGGAAAATTTGAAAGGCCATGGTCAGGCTAAAAGCACAGTCAGGCTTTTAAAAAAGCATGCTCTTTTTTCTAGATTACTAATCTAAACTTAAATTAAAAAGCAGGAGAATTCCAAAAAGTTTGATTTATTTTTCTTGTTACTTACTGATGCTATTTCTCTATTCCTTTTATTTCTCACAGCTTGGACCCTCCCTTCTGTTTATAGTTAGGTCTAATTATGCTCTGACATCTGTCTTACTCCAGATTTATATCAGTGTAAGTGACATCAGAATCAGGTTTCACTGATTTGGGTTCACTTTTAAGTTCTCAGATACAAACACAAAGCTGCAAATGTTTTGGCTGGAAGCACCATGATGAGGTTTATTAACTTACTTAGAGAGACCACCCCATTTCCTCCCTTCCTGAACTGTCTCCTATAATTTTCAAAGTTCTACAAACCATATTTATTTACAAAGGAATAATGAGGAGCAGTATGTTCATTTTCAATTCTACAGCTAAACATGGAGACTACAGACATAAAGTCATTCACAAGTCTAACACAAGTCATGCTGTTCCACCAGTGAATCCAATTTCAGTTTCTGGAACATAGTGAGACAACTTGACGCATTGTTTCTGAAATATGGGGCTAAATTCAGCCCTCTGTGGGGCTGTGCAAACCCACTGACTCCAAGAGGGCTGCACAGCTGTAACCAAGAACAAAATTTGCCTTTTGGGGCTTGCTTCAACCACTATCTTGCATTTAATGTAGTCATCTACAGTTATGCAAAGTGGGTGTAAAACTATCAAAGCAGATTGCAAAGTGGATATAAGAGCGCTACCAAACACTGTGCCTGGGTGACAGATGACTTCAAACATTCTCCAACCACATTTCCCAGTTTAACTCCCTAGCAAGCTCTGTCCACTATTCCAGCTTTCTACCAGGCTGGGAGGCTCTCTACACAGCATTATTAGGAGTCTTGTTATATTGTCACTGAGGCATGAATGCGCCTTAGTATAACTGAGAACTGGACCCACTGTGGAATGCACAAGGTTCAAGCCAATGGTGACTCAAACTCAAGAAAGTGTTCTTAAATAGGGACTGGTAGCAAAAGCAATTATTATCTATATTGCAGTAATGTGTAGGAGCTCCAACTGAGTACCAGACCACATTGTGCTAGATTCTCCAAAGCTTGTTTCGGAGGAAACAGAGGTAAACCAAACAGTTACTCGCTAATAAAAAATTCTGATTTGGTACCAGTATAGAAATGGCTAGTGTCACAATTTAACAACACTCTTCTCTCACTGCTGGAGGAACAATCCTCTCATGGTACTCATGTCATAGGCACATCTGTGGCAATTCACTGAGTAGTGAGAAAGCAGCTGCAAAACAGCAACTGAAAACAGACTCCAGATGTACCAATAGTGAAAGGTGGTTGATTCAATCCACCTATCTGAGCATCTTTAGTTCCCTTTACGTTGCAGGTACAATTGCATCAACAGATATTGAGCAGAATTAATTTGTTTCCAGTGCATCACAAGAAGTTCAAGTTTTAGTGTTTGACCTGCTGGGGATTCTTCCAACCTGAGTTTCTTAAATTCATCCTAGCTGCTACTCCAGGGAAGTAGCTATAGTTTCACTAGGGCTGAAATAAAAGAAATCTTATGTGAATTAAAAGCATATACCTTTAGCTTGAAAGTCTGTTTTTCCCATATGTGGCCTTTATAAAGGTGCTCAGTATTAGATTGCAAATTCTTTGGGACAGGGACTCCTTCTTACTAAATGTACAGTACTAGCACATAACAGGGCCCTGATTCTGGGTGTGGCATTTGGTCAACACTGGAATACAAACAAAATAATTCCACACTGGGGGCAGACAGACATTTAACATATCTGTGTCCACTGCATGACCTTAATGCTGATTTACACAGCTACTTTGTAGCCCACATGTGAGGAATGGGCTTCACTGAGCAGACATATACCAAGTACCACATCATTATATGGGCTAAACAGCCATAGGAATTCACTCACCACAGAATGACTAGTAAAACTCCAAAAAGCTGCTGTTTTAGGATGCTTTTACTGTGCTGAACATAGAGGAAAGCATAAATTGATGGGTGAAATGATAGACAAGGAGAGGCAAATTTCACGAAAAACAAAAGCAAACAAAAAGCCCACTGTGGGCTTCCATTCAGAACTGAATGGGTAAAAATTTGAAGAGTGTGAATATGCGTCCCCCTGCCATTTTTGCACTTCTGGATTCAAATGAGGACTAGAAGTAAAAATGCCAGTTAATGTTACTGGAGTCTTATTTTTTGTTCAGGTGTGCACACTCAAGGAATTTGGCTATAGATGAATTTTGGGTGGCTGCTTACCCAATTACAAGCTTAGAACTCAGTTAGTGGGAGAAGAGTGCTCATTAGACACATAAACCCTGTGAGATCTACGTATAGTTTAAGATCCAGACATGGAATACTACTCATCTAGGAGTTTCGTTTTCTCATGAATGCACATGTGCTATTATATCTACAGTGGTTCTACTGTGCAAAAAAATGGGCATCCTGGATGAAGTGATCGAAGTGAGGGTTGGCTATGTGTTATAACCACTCATTTGCCATGTTACAAGAATGTTAAGGCATTCTCTAGACCAGTGGTTCCCAACCTGGGGTCCGGGGACCCTGGCGGTCCATGGACACGTTGCAGGGCGTCTGCGGAGCCTCTCCCTACCAGGGCCGGAATGCAGCTGCAGCCCCAGTGCTCCCTGCCAGGGCTGCCACTCCCCGCCTATGGCTGGATCCCGGCAGGGGATAGACTTGCAGCGGCTTCCCAGCAGAGACAAAGACAGAGGGCTATAACCGCTGCAGCTCAGCTCCCCCGTGGCACAGGCCATGGTGGTGCTAATGCCGCTCACTGGCTGTCCCAGTGGCACCACCAGAGTGGCACAGACCAGAGTCTACCTGCGCAGGCCAGATTACATAATCAGCCAGGGGGGCCGCAAAGATTTTTTTTGTTAAAAAGGGGTCGCCAGCCTCAAAAAGGTTGGGAACCACTGCTCTAGATGTTTTATGAAGCAATTGCACACTTCAAAAATTGCAACTCTAGTATATTAGAAATCCACTATTCAGTGGTTGCAAGCATTTGGCTTTGTGCCCCTGTAACCACTTAAAGTATGCGGGCATCCAACATGACCACACAACTCATCCTGCATTACTACCTGCATCTCTGTTTATCACCTCAGAAGATATTTACTGGCATTTGTGGGCATCTTCAATTAATAAATGCAATGGAGGAGATGTCTTTCCTGCATCCGTCAAAATGCTTTGTTGCCTCCTGCCAAAATCATTTAATCTGCTCTTAGTTTTTACCTCAGGCTTGAGCAGGGCTAACTCATTGAAGGTGTTCAGCTGCTTTCTGATTTCAGCCATTTCAGTCATCAACTTTGTCATGTGGACATTGATTTCAGCCAGCACCTCTGTCACATGAGCAGTGGCCACTGCTTCCTGGAGGTCCACTAGGTGGAGAGCTTTCCGTTCCTCCTCACAGACCAGCCTCCGTACATTATCAAACTCCTGCTGAACGCACAGCTTCATCTCACTCCGAGTCACCTGCAGATCATGCACATGGAACAGAACATTGCTGGTTAGAGATCGGCTGTATAGTGCAGGGATCAGACCTAGCAACCCTTCAGTGACTGTTTGGAAACAGGTAAAGCATTAAGTTGGACCCTGCTCTCCATCTCTTCACCACTGCTGCACCTGTTAGGCCCCCGCCCCAAAGCTGTTATAAAATATTTCCTGAAGAGGCCCATTCCTTCAATATATGGTCATCCTTCTCCTTCAAATGAATCCTTGATCTCCTTCTCAAGCCACTCCCTGTATACATGGAGGCCCCCCCCCCCCACCATCTCCCTGACCAGAGAAGGGATGACAGCTAGGACACTCTGCTGTCGCTCCAAATGGAGTGTCTCCTTCATTCCAACACTTCTAAAAAAAGCTTAACTATCCCTAACACCCAGGTTGCTCCCAAGTCTGTTTCCAGCCTTCCAGGATAAACTCTGGATGCGTGCTCTATATTTAAACAAGAGATTCTGCGCACCAAAGGATCCTGCATTAATCCCTGCATGCCAGCTGACTGATGGATTCAGAGGTGTGGTGAGCCGAAGCTAAACATGCTCAATAAACCTGACGAGATCAATTACCAGATAAAAAAATGGAAGTGGACATTACCTCATTTACCAAAGATTAGTATCAGACAGTTAAAGTAACTTCATACAAGTAACATTATTTTAACTTGGAAGTCTCAAAATTGGCATAAAACAAATTGAAGGTAAACAAAGGTTTTCTACTGCTGCAGAGTGATGTATTCAAAAACCAATCAAACAAACCAAAAACACCACATGCACTATCTGGCCACTTCAGACAACTTCACAGAACTTTGTCTTAGGCTTGGCCTACATACTATAGACTTACACCAGTATAATTACATTGCTTATATCAACCTGATCCCAATGATACACATAACTACCATCTCTTGGAGAGGTGGATTAACTACATTGATGGGAGAAGCTCCCCCACTGGCAGAAGCAGCATCTTCACTAAGTGCTACAGAGGTGTGGCTACATCAGTACAGCTATGCCACTACAGTGCAGGATGTGTAGACGGGCCCTCAGTTGCACGACATACCAATTTTGTTCATTGATTTTGTTCACTTCAAATAAGATGTAGAGCAGATACATTTCAGCCCACAGTCTTCCTTATAGTTCCTCTAGGATGTGGCTAACAAAGAGAGGCCAAACCAACTAAGTTAAGAAATTGGAATTAGATCATTCACTGCCACAGTATCCTTCTGTTTATGAGTTTCCAGTAATTTTTATTCTCTACTATTTATATACCATTACCAGCCTTGCAAGGAAAGTCCCACGAATATTCAAGACTGGCACCATACTTACTTGTTGCCCTTTACCATGATGATTGTTGATGAAGAGACTAGATGATTTTACTTATCAATTAAAAAAAAAAAAAGAGTTTACTCACTCACCCTGGAAAGGCAGAATTTCGCCAGACTAGTAGTTATACAAAGAACTGGCTTGGAAGAAAAGGTCCCTGACTGATAGTCCTAGAGGCTGAAGGCTTTTTTTTTTTCATAATCTACAGAACAGGTACAGCACTGACAGCGGCAAATCAACCTCTACATTGACTCAAAGGCCTTAGCCATATACTCAAGTGAGAAGATACAAAGCCTGATCTGACCTCTAAGGGCTTGTCTTCACTGACATTGGTGAATTTGCCACCATCCAATCAATCTTCCCAATCGACTAATCATTGGGACATTGATCCCTGAAGACCACCCCTCAAGTAGTGTAGTGCTGAGTCGCTGGGATGGCATTTCCTGTCCACTCAGTGCATTGACAACACACGGTGAATAGGCATTAGGCAGTCAAAGGGAAAGAGACAAGTTATTTTAAGTATCTTGCTTGTGTATCTTTCTTCCATTGCCACTGAAATCCCCCTGCAGTGTAGACCAAGGAGGTGTAAATCAGGCATAATTCCACTTATGTCAGTGGAGTTTCAGTGGTGTATGGGAGATTAGAGTCAGGCTCTCTTTGTCTGTAAAGGCCCTTAGCACCTAACTAGCACCATGTACATACATAATAACAAACATTTTTTTAAAAAGGCACATCAAGGTGACAGCTTGAGTCGCAAAACTGAGAAGAACAGGAACACATTAATTATTCTGACAGCCCATTTTAACACTTCTCATGTAAAAGGTTTTGTTAATCCTGACAAATACTCAGTTCTTTCTGAGCAGGGGTCTGTAACTTAATGCATAAATTCACACTTCCTAAGTAGCATGGCTTGCAGGAGCCTTCAGAATACAGCAGTTTTTCCATGTACTTTTTGCTTTAACATAAACATTTTTCTTTATGTTTTCCAATTTATTAATTTAACAACAACAACAACAAGCATCCAAACACTAAGCTCCTCTACATCTATCATGAAGTGAATGCTAAAGGGACCCTTACTTGTCCACCTCAAAGGAAAAACCCTCCAACACTTCCTTGGCTCACCAAAAACCTTTTCATGAGATGACAGTAATAAAAGAATAAAGATAGAACAAATTCATCTGTATTATGAGATTGGGACCTCACTGTACTAGGCTTGATACAAACTCTTAGTAAGACAGAATCTCTGCTCCAAAGAGCTTACACACTAAATAGAGAAGACAGAGGAAGTATCCCTCATTTTAGAGAGGGAAAACTGAGGAACAAAGAGATTTAAAAGCTCCATTTCCCATTCAGGCACCAAAATAGATGGACTTCAGAGAGCTCATCATGTTGGGTGCTGAGGTCATCTGAAAGTCACACCATAGAGCACAGGAGCTTCTGGATGCTGCATAGTTTTGAAGATCGGGCCCCAACTGTGGGTGCTGAGAACTTAAAAAAAAAAAAAAAATCTGATTCTAAGTGACTTTCCCAAAAAATCACACTGGACATCTTGCACAGCAAGGAACTGAACCCTGATTTTAGAATCTCAGTTCAATGCCTTAAGCAGAGGGCCAGCCCTCCTCACATAGATCTTGCAACATACCCTGTGGGTCAGTAGTCTCAGATTCAAAATGCAATAAGACCTCCAATGAGCTCCAGAGTTAATGGCATCCCTCTGGGCCCAGCCTGCCCCAAGCCCTGAGATGTACAAATCAGAAGACTGAGAGCTCATCTGTGCCAGCTGATCTTAAATGCCAAGTTGGATCCTGAAGGGGCGCATCTGCAATGGCAAAACTGGACCCATAGTTCACCATCCACATTGTAACACAGTTAGCAATAGTGGGTAGTCTACTGTTAGATGATGCAGTAGCGAGAGTACCTGTTGCATATCTGTACTACCGCACTCACCACTTTATCCACCAGCAGTGAATTAGGCATCCAATTTTTGTCTAGCACAGGCAAACTGAGCAAGAAATGGTCTCTAAGACCCATGATTCAAACTACAAAATACGTTTAGTTTTCCAACATCCTGATTTACCCATGGAAACCAACTGAAAGCAAGCACAACCTATGGACACAGGTATAATATGCACCATGTGAAGCCCCAGTCATTAAGCAGAGAGCCACACTTTCACTAGCTAACGTCTAAGTTACCTTCACAGGTCACCCTATATGGAGTGCGCTGCAGTAATGCAATCAGGCACCTTACTTGTCTCACAGAGACTTGAATTCAATAAAGAAATTCATAGCTAAAAGGGGCATGACCCTCTCTCAAGGGGGCATTCAGTAACTCCGCAGGCAAGAGATGGTGTTTATCTGTGTTTGGTACATCAGCAAGAATATAGTCAGAGCTTAATAGAAACAGAGCTTTGATTTTACATTCTCCTTTCCTAAATGCACTGAGTCCAAGCAGAATGTGTAAGGTGAGATCATCCCTTTCCAAACTGACAGACCTAGCTTAGGAGTTGTAATATGAAGGTTCAGTGTTTAAGACACAAGACTGTTACTCCATAGAAAAGACCCTTCAAGATTTTTGGAAACTGAGGTACAAACAAAAGACAGTTTTAGTGGGCACCGAAGAAGTGTGAGTAGTTTGGAAGTATGACAGAACAGATGAACCTTTATTTTTATTATGAAACAGTATTATTGCACATTAAGATGAAATAGGGGAAGGATGGGAAGAGAATACAGCTTTCTCAAATCCAGTAGTTTTCTGAAAAATAGGCTAAACAATGTCACCTTATGTTTATAGAGCATCCTTCATTTCAAAACATTTTCTATTCATAGATGAATCTAAAATCTTGCCAAGGATCAACTCTAATCCACTACCACAATGCAGTCACTTCTAGAGTCAGACTCAACAGCTACTGTTTCCTGAGCACCACCACATAACAAAACACTAACACAAGTGAAACTGAAGATGAATTTAGTTACAAAGAATTAAATTTCCCATGACTAGAATCTGGCGAGTACACCAAGGTTAATCCTCCTACTCTTGTGAAAGATACAAATAGGACTGTTAGTGATCACAAGCAATAAGGACCTCAGCCATACACATCATCTGAAAAGATAGGAACACAGCATCCATAATACCACATTGAAGTACTCATTACATAGCAACGTCAAGGGCAGAGTTGTTCCCTGAATTACCAACATCATTCCTTGAAGCATCAAAGTTTGACTGCAGTGATCCCATTCAAGTACTGATCCAGTCTCGCACGGCTTAGTTTTACAAACTGGATCACAGTAAAAAGGATTTCGGTGCAGGGCAACTTTAAAACCTACACTGCCTCATAACCCCCTTCTCAAAAAAACAAAACAAAACAAAAAAACTACTTCCAACATCTGAGTGACTTCAGCACTACAGCATCCGAGAGCAGGACAAGAACAATCTATAAAAACTGAAGTTCTAAATCATAGCTGGGCAGGATTTTAAATATTTCCTTGCACCAAAAAACTTCCATACTCTGCCAGAACCCAAAGTATCATGAGAACCACTTTATGGCTATTCAGCAATGTATTATTATATACATACTGCACCCAAACTAATATGTCAAAGCTCATTATTAGAATTTCAAAGTCAAACACTCAGGAAGTTAAGAAATGCCAGAATTATGGTTGTCAGTGCATCTAGGCCTGGGTGAAAATTTTTGGCTGACTGAATTTGTTGTTTTGTTTTTGGGGGGGTGGGAGGGGATGAAAATGCAGATTTGGTGACTCAAAGGTTTTTCAAAGTGGACACAATTTTACCATGCACTATTCAAACCCTATTCCAAACACAGAATTATTCATTTCCCCCTTGGCAACACCCCTGTGAGAGTAGGAAGTGATATGATCCCCACTTTACAGAAAGGGAAACTGAGAAACAGCTTCCAACATGAAACACCTAGGACCTGATTTTTTCAGACTACCCTGCCTTTGACTTCAGCTGTAAATGCAAGGAGGGATCCTGCAAGTCATATCACAGGGCCTCAAGTCAGGCATTCAGAAACTGAGGAACACACAATTAATGCTCACCAATGAAAAGTGTGATTTAAGAGACTTGATCAACATCACAATAAGAACTCTGAGCAGAGACAGGAATTGTGACACTTGCAAACCAGGTGCCAGCTTGTGCCATGGCGCCCAAGCCTCAACTGAACACTGACAAATATCTAACTGAAATCAGCCTGGCTCACCTGTGTGTTAGTGTGATAAAAACAGGTGTTGGAATGATAGGAACATGTTTAAACTCAACTGTGAACTGCTGCATGCATGAGTCTCATGGAGCATATCTATATTCAATATGGTAAGGTAAGATTTGAGAACTGGAATTTTAAACCTTGGTAACTACGTAAATTACTGGCCAAAAGAAAGAAATCAAGGAGTGTGAAATGCAGGTCTCCAACAGAAGATATGACCTGCTGACAAGGAAGACCCCTGGACACTAGACAGACTAGAAAGGAACATTAAAAAGGACAAAAGACTTTGTTGTTTACTCCCTCCCTGCTCCAGGCCAATGAAAGGGAGTCTTGCAAGTGAATTTCTCCCATCAGCTGAGTTTGTAACTCAAAGCAGAAGGGTGAAAATGGAATAAAAGCCTCTTGTAAGGATGAACCACATCCCATTGCTACTTGGGCTCTGGGGGAAAGATTTTAGGAACAAGCAAGAGATGTGCAGCTACTTAACCAAGGTTAGCCCTAAAGAACAGCAAAGTTGGCTTATAGAAACTGATTTCATTTTTTGAAAATTTAAGATTTAATTCATTTGTGTATATAGGTTTACCTGCTGAAACCTTGTAACTCACTCTCACTTCCTTCTTCCTATTAATAATCTCTATATTGTTTATTATACGACTGACTAAAAGTGTTGTCTTTGGTGTGAGACACACAGTGTGAGACACTTTGGTAACATGCAGTGCAACTGACCTGAGGTAAGTGACTGATTCTTTGCGGCTGCAAGTAACCTGACTATTGCTGTGATTCATGGTGTGACTATCAAAAGTGGGCTTCCTAGATTACATGATAGATTGGTGCATTCAAGAGAACTGACTGTGACACTACATTTAGGCTGTTACAGTGCCTGAGGAGTTTACAACTGGTAATTGGTTGGTGAAATCTACATATAGAACTCACAGCTAACTTTGGATTTGTGCCCTGGTTCTTAACAGTCTGCCCTGTATTAATACTCATGCTCTTGAGCCGTTGACAGGGACAGAATACAGTTCTCTAGGCCAGCATTCAACTGGCTAAACTACAAGACTATCCTTTTTTGTCCTGCAGCTCCCTGCCTCATTCACACCTACTAGTTTCTGCAACAAATGAAGCAATCTGTAAGAACACACAACTGCCTCCTTTACCATGCAACCCTGCTTACCCTCCCCCATCCCAGAGCAGCTACACCCTATGTTCTGAATGAAGCTGGGCCCCTAGAAAACACAATGTGCGATAATGTAATTACAAACTGTATCCTAATGAATATATAGGAGGGGGCTGAATTAGAGTTGCACAAAAAACTTTAATTCTGGCATTTTCTAAATATCAAATGCTTGATGTTGCAAAAGAAAATAACTTTTACCCTAGCTTTGTAATTGTAATTTCCTCTGTGTATTTTTTAAGCATACTGAAAAAAACCCCCAGCAATTCCATAATGTAGAATCATACTGACACCCCTGTGGGTCATTAGCGCAACTGGAACCTTTATATCCACTGCACATATCACCCCACATGAGCAAAGAGTAAAATTACAGCAACAGTAGGTTGTCACTCTCAGGAAGGACCATACTGACTGACTAGAGAAGGATGAGACAGAGTTGGTGAGTTTTACAGATATTTGCTGACTACAGAAGGAATGATGAGACTTGGAAGGGACCTCATGAGGTCATTTAGTCCAACCCCTGCTAAAAGCAGGACCACTCTCACTAAATCATCCCAGCCAGGGTATTGTCTAACCAGACCTTCAAAATCTCCAAAGATGGAGATTCCGCCACCTCCCTAGGCAACCCATTCCAATGCTTCACCACTCTCCTAGTGAGAAAGTTTTCTCTAATATCCAACCTTGACCACCCCAGCTGTAACTTGAAACCACTGCTCCTTGTTCAGTCCTCTGTTACTATTAAGAGCAGCCTAGCTCCCTCCTCTCAGGAGCACCCCTTCAAGTAGCTGAAGATTGCTATCAAATCCACCCTTCAGTCTTCTCTTCTGTAGGCTAAATAAGCCTAGTTCCTTCAGTTTCTCCACATCAGTCATGTGCCCCAGCCCCCTAATCATTTTTGTTGCTCTTCGCTGGACTCTTTCTAATTTGTCCACATCCTTTTTGCAGTGGGAAGCCCAGAACTGGACACAGAATTCCAGATGCAGCCTCACCAGTACCAAATAGAAGGGATTAATCACATCCCTCGATCTGCTGATAATGCTCCTACTGACATAGCCCAGTATGCCATTAGCCTCTTTGGCTACAAGAGTACACTGTCGACTGATAGCCAGCTTCCTGTCCACCATAACCCCAAGCTCCTTTTCTACAGTACTGTGCTTAGCCAATCAGTCCCCAGCCTGTAGCAGTGCATGGGGTTTTTCCATCCTAAGTGCAGGACTTTACAATTGTCATTGCTGAACCTGATGAGATTTTGTTTGGCCCATTGCTCCAATTTGTCAAAGTCTCCCTGGATCCTGTCTCTGCCCTCCAGTGTGTCTACCATTACCCTCAGCTTGGTGTCATCTGTGACCTTACTGAGTGTGCAATCTATCCCATCATCCAGCTCCTTAATGAAAATGTTGAACAGAAGCGGCCCCAGGACCAACCCCTGAGGCACTCCACTTGTTATTGGTTAACAACTAGACAGTGAGCCATTGATTCCTACCCACTGAAACTGTTGATCCAGCCAGTTTTCTATCCACCTTATGGTCCACTCACCCAATCCTTACTTTCTTAACTTGCCGTTGAGAATGCTATGAGAAACAATATCAAAAGTCTTGCTAAAGTCGAGGTACATTATGTCAACAGCTATTCCTGCAGCCACAAATCTAGTCATCTCATCATAGAAGGCAATCAAGTTGGTCAGGCATAATTTGCACTTGGTGAATCCATGGTGACTGTTCCTGATCACTCTGTTTTCCTCCAAGTGTTTCAGGATGGATTCTTTGAGGACCTGCTCCATGATTTTTCCAGGGATTGAGGTGAGGCTGACCGGTCTGTAGTTCCCTGGATCCTCCTTTTTCTCTTTCTTGAAGATAGGTACTATATTTTGTCTTCTTCCAATCCTCTAGGGCCTCCCCCATTCACCATAAGTTTTCAAAGATAATGGCCAGTGGTTCTGCAATCACATCAGCCAGCCTCCTCAGTATCCTCGGATGTAGTTCATCCAGCCCCACAGACTTGTACACATCTAACTTCAAGTAGTCCCTAACCTGACCTTCCATCACCATGGGCTGCTTTCCTTCTCTCCATTCAGTGATACCCAGTGTAGTGGCCTGGGAGCTGACCCTGCCTGTGAAGACTGAAGTAAAAGAAAAGCACTGAGCACTTCAGCCTCTCCCACGTCATCCACCACGAGGATACCGGCCCCATTCAGTAAGGGACCTACACCATCCCTGATCCTCTTTTTGTTGCTGACATACTTGTAGAACTCCTTCCTGTTATCCTTCATGTCCTTTGGCCTTTCTGATTTTACCCCTGCAGTTCCGAGCAATATCTTTATATGCCTCTCCAGTCATCTGTCCAAGTTTCCACTTCTTGTAAGTTTCCCTTTTATGTTTCAGCTCACCGCAGAGTTCTCTGCTAAGCCATGCTTGGCACCTTCCACATTTGCTGTTCTTTCTGCACATTGGTATGGTATTTCTCCTGTGCTCTTAGCAGAATTTCTTTAAAATACAGCCAGCTCTCTTGGACGCCTTTCCCCTTCAGATCAGCCTCCCAGGGAATCTTGCCCATCAGTTTCCCGAGGGAGCCAAAATCTGCTTTTCTGAAGTCCAAGGTTTGAGTTTTGCTTCTTTCCTTCCTTCAGTCAGGATTCTGAACTCTACCATCTCATGGTCACTGCTGCCCAGGCTGCCATTCACTTTTACTTCCTTGATCGATTCTTCTGTTTGTGAGCAGCAGGTTTGTTCCCTTGTGCTGTGACTTGGATCATGAGTGAGTCAGAAGCATGCCCTGCTGTGCCTAAGCCTGTATTTGCTGTTCACTGCTGCAGAGAGCTCCCAGGCACAGCCCAGGCAGCAGCTCTGTGGGCTGGATTCAGCCCCAAGGGCTGTAAGTTTGACACCCCTGATTTACAGCCCTCTCCAACATGGATCTTTGGCCGGCAGCAGCTGGGCCAGATGTATTCAAAGACCCCCTGAAATATCTCTACAGTCCTCTGGGGTCTCCAGACTACAGGTTGGGAACCACTGCTCTAATGGATACAAACCACACTAAGCATTCCCATGCCCCCAGATTGAACCCCATCCTCTACAGGCTGTTCCTGTCACCGCTATCATATTCTCCTTGCCTACCTGTCCTAGTCTACACTCCTAAGGCTTCTCATCCTAGTCAGTCTCAGGGATTTCCCTATCACCAGGGGGTTAAAGGACGCTGGAACGCCCTGGAATAGCATTCCAGGGCCCCCTATTTTTAGGGACAGCATTCTGGGGCCCCTTAAACATAGGGGAAGACATTGGAATGCTGCTTTCCAGGGCCCTCTAAAAATAGAGAAATGCACCAGAACACAGCTTTCTGGTGTGTTCCCCCCAGGGCTGGCTGAAGGAAGGGGCTGTGGGCTGGAGCAAACCTGGTAACCCCTCCCCCCAGCTCCTGTGCTCGCTCCACCCCTTCCTGCTGGGTCCAGGCGGTGCAAGCAGCCCAAACCCAGTCTCGGGCCTGTGTCCCTTCTTGCCAGCCACCCAACGCCGCTGTCTCTCTCCACCCCAGCCCAGCTCCTTGGCCACATCGGTGATGTGAGTAAGGGGGCTAGGGGCTGGGGGTGGGAGCTAGAGACAGCAGGCAGCTGGCGGGGGGAGGGTGGGGTGGGTCAGGATGACTGGCTGGGGAGCTGTGGAGGGGGTTGGGGGAGTGGAGAAGGGGAATGGGGACAAGGGGACCGAAGGGGGCTGGGAAGGTGTGGAGGGGGTTGGAGGCTGAAAGGGGTGGAATGAAGATGGGATAGCTGTGGGGTCGAGGGTTAGGAAGGCTGGAGTGGGGACATGGAGGCTGGAGCTTAGGAAATGGGGATTGGGGTTGAGGAGGGCATAGGGAAGGAGGGGTCTGATGGGGGCAGGTGTTTTGGGGGCAGTAGCTAAGGTGGGGGACAAGTATTTGGGGGGATAGTAGCAGGGGTGGGTGGAGGAGGCCCGGACCTGCATGAAGGGGGCCCGGAAATTTAGAAGGGTTCTGGGTCCTGCCAAATTATACTTTAACCCTAGCATAACATGCCCCCCACTCCCTCTGAATTTCCCAACACCCCCCAGTTGTCAGCTAATAACAGTGTTATACCAATTTTAGTGAACACCTTAACACCCCCCATACCTCCTCCACCCCCAATTTCAGGTCCTGAGGAAAGCTCTGGTCAGTCTTTTAGCATTGCCAGTTCTTGTCTCCCCATCAGAGCTCCTGGTCTACCCATTCCTGTCCACACACAGCCTCCAGTCATTTTCTCCCTGCATTCCCGCTGGCTCCCAGTCTTTCTTCCTGGGCTCCTCACAGAATCTCAGTCTCCTTCCTCTGACCATATCCCCATCTCTCTTCACCATCTATTTCCAGAATTCCCAGCATCGCCAGTTTAAGTTTGCTGAAGTTATAACCAAATGAAAACAGGATCTTACAGTGGAAAGTCTCAGGCAACCTTTTTACCAGCCCCACTTAAACAGAGTTAAAAATGAGAAGGCAGGGGACAGGAGGCGGAATTAACAGCAAACACAAAACACAGTAGCTTTGCAGTTATCATTCTGTGACTGTTTGAGAGCTAATCTGAGACCTGCTGGAAGGGCTATAATCAGCAGGATGTTGATATATTTTCCCTTTTAACCAATACTCATGCATAATGACAGAAACTTGTGCTGGAAGTTCTCCTTGACAACACTCACAGGACATTTTCCAGTAAAAACTCACAAGGGTCAAGGGCTGAAAGCAGCACAAATAGAAAGCTGAAATGGCTTGCTTGCTTCTGAAGTATTCATCCTTATTAGCCAGACTACCTGCCAGGTATAAAGGAAGACATTCTGTAACTCATCTTATCAGGGAAGGACTGAAGTGAAGGCAGAATTGAAACTACAGATCTAATAATAAAAATCAAGACAAGAGAACCACCTCAGATGCTCATTTGAATGGTCACTGTTCAGAAAAGAAAAAAGAAAAAAAAATCGAAAGTGAGAGGAGGTGGCACCTACCTGTGAGAATATACCCTTGCCCTATTGCTGTTAGCACAGCATCAGGCACTGTAGCACCAGCACACGAGTGTTTTGAAGTTCACAAGCATGGAGTGAAAATGTCTTCATATGTTTTTGTCAGATTTATCCTGCTGCATTCCAGGACTCTGATTTGCGATGGAAATGATGGATTGTGTTGATATTTTGAGTGTAATTAGATCATTGGACCTGCATGTCAAACATAGTCCCTGCAGAGTTCTTTCAAATTCACCTGACTAACATTAAGGGCTACATCTCAAAGAAATTTGCAGCCTCTGCAAAAGTCCTAAATCAGGTTCTCATTACTTCTCTATACTGGGGCAGAACCAAATATGTAAAGCCCTACAGAGTCACAGGTACCCACATCCACGGATGACCCATTGATGCAAATTAGAGTGCAGATGCCCAGGGTACAATCAATTGCTGCAGCTGCTGCTGGTCAGCAGCACACCAGGGAACAAAGGAAGCTCTCCAGTCAATCCCAACTCAGCTTTGGCTGTGGCCTTCCAGCCCATCAGTGTCTCTCAGACTGACTCAGTCAGCCAGCATGTTGGGCTCCCTCAGTCCCCAGCTGGCCTTTGATTGGTTCATTCCCTACACAGGCCCCACCCACTTTTTCCTTTTCTTGTTCACAGTTCACACACACTGTGCTATCAATCAGATTTCATCAGCCAAGGAAATCTCTGATTGATAGCACAGCACATGAACTACAAACAAGAAAAAGAAAAAGTGGGTGGGAATGAGCCAGTCAAAGGCCAGCATGCTGACAGAATGAGCCCAAGCCTGGGATATACAGGTACATATAAAACCTGGCATGACGATCGCGGATTGGATAGATACTGACAGTGTGTGTATGTGGATTGGATCCGGATCCACATTTTTGTATCCACTCAGGGCTCTACAAATATGGAATCTGGCAGCATAGTGTCAACCCAGCTTCCACTGCTCCGTAAGATTATATGGCAGGCATTCCCACTGGACATGTATGGGTCAATTAGCAACTACTAAAGCATTACTTGTTGGTACATTGGAGATTTGAGATTTTCTTTGCAGTGGGGCGAGAAAAGTAGTAAGGAGGCTAACTTTGCTTATCAAGTATGTTTACAATTTGTGTACAAATATAATGTGTCCTCTTTTGGATTCTTTCTTGTAGGTATTACACATGTAGGAACTGCTCCCAATATTGTTTCTGCCAGGTGCCTGCTACATTAAGGGAAGCAGCCATACCATGACAGATCCTTGTCTACACAAGAAAGTGCTACACAAAGGCTCAGCTGAAACACTGCAACCTTCCAAAAGTCCAGGTAGCCACACTAATCATCATGCTTTGTGTAAAACAAGTTCCGAGTGACAATACAGAGCACTCACATCACTGTACTACTAGTCAGTTGAGAGTCCGTATCACACTTCCCAGCACAGCTCTCTGAGGTAAGGATTTGTCAGAGCAGCAATCCATGCTTGGAGCTTTTACTTTTCAAAATATGAATTCTGTATATTGACTTTTCATTCTTGAAAACCAGTAGGTATTTTGTAAAATTAACATGCATCAACACTGCATAAAGAGAGTGAGGGTAACTGTCAGCAATCTCTCTACTTAGTTTGCTTAACACTTTCCAGAATAAAAGATTCTTCCAACCTATTAGAGAAGTTCTGACATCTCCATGTTTGCAGCTACAGGAAAGCTCTGTCTGAGAAGTGCTTTTTCTTTATCCGTTGAAGTCCATTTAGGTTTTCCACATACCTTAACTGTTAACAATCCACATTTCCCTTCTTGCCTCTGTTCCTCAGGAATGTGGTGGCAAAATGTTTAAGTAATAATTCAAGGATGGACAAAATTGGCTCACATCTAGGTGTCGGCAGTTTTACTTTTAGTCACCAGAGCCTGCATTTCCATTACATTCCTGCAGTGGAGCCAGGTGACAAGCTACTAAAACTGGTTGCTGTGGGAAGCAGAAACATTGATTTGTCTAGGCCTGTAATAATTGAACACAAATGTTCTAATAAGTCATGCCTCCAAGTACAGGTGTGAATAGTAGTATAGACCAGGGGTTCCTAAACATTTTAAGGCTGCAGACCCCTTTCTAATGAAAAAAAAAAAACTTTGCAGGCCCCCAGGGTGCCTTGAATTTGGCCTGCACAGGGCAGAATTTGGCCCGCGCCTCTCTCCTGCTGGGGAGCAGGGTCTGCCACCACTATGGCCCCCTGCCCCTTCCCAGAAGCCGCCATGGCCCCAACCCCCTGCCAGGGAGTGGGTGATGCCGCCGCCATGGCCCCCTACCCCCCATGTACCCTGCCCTGTGGCTCATTACCCCCTCCCCTTACCTGGCCTCCAGAGCTGCTGGCATCTGGCCACCCCTCAGGCTACTCTCCCTGAGTATGCTCAAAGCATGCTCAGGGTGCAGAAGTTTTAAAAAGCTCTCTGCTGGCCAGGAACCTGGGTCTCCGTGGCAACTGGAGACCCCGGCATTGTCTGGCCCCAGCTCCCAGCCTGCCTGTGGTTCCCCTGGAGCCACTCTGAAGCCCCCCAGGGGTCTGCAGACCCTAGGTTGGGAACCACTGGTGTAGACCATGGAAGCCTGGGCCACACACCATAGCTGAACAAGCCCAAAGGACATGACTATGTATTTGATTTTTGCAAGTACACATCCTCTACAGCTTTTTTGTAGCCAAGCCATGCCTCCTCATTTAATGTCTCCCTCCCTCCTTGCTGCCAGAGTTTTTTCTGGCAGAGGGGAAAGACTCCAGTGGCAGGGAAAGACCGGCACATGTAGCTACACAACAATGTGGACACAATCTGCTTGTCACTATGGCATATGTTTACATGCCACGCTGCCATCAGAGGTGTATAGCACAGACAAAGTCCAAGTGATGTGCCCAAAATCAAGTCTGTTGGAGAACAGGGAGTTGGAGCTGTTCTTCACAGCCCTTCATCTTGAGTAGTCATTTACACGATTATTTCACGAACAGCCCCTACTGGACAAATAGAAATTCTGTTCCCAAATCAGACCTCCACTCCCACCCCCGCAAAAACAAACAAACAAAAACAGTCAGCCTACCCTCCAATTAAAACTGGAATCTCCTATCATGACCAGAAACCAATTCAAGCAATTTCAAGAACAGTCATTCACAGACATCCTACTTCACCTGTTTACAGTGCAATTTACTTCCATTAAAAATGATGGCTTTGACAATAGTTTAGCAGCTCATTAACACACTATGCATTTGTCTTTGATGGACACTCATTAGGAGCATGAGGTCAGTTTGCCCATGTAAATAGGAATTAATGTATAGCAACTGTCCTGATTTAACAAAACTAAAAAAGAGCTGATTACCATGGACATTCAGTAAACATTTTGTTATTTCTAAAATACAGCCATTTGTTTAGAATGTTATGAGGCAATAAGTTCCCATGTGAAAGCATACAGCAACACACATAATAAGAATCATGTTGTTAACTATGTTAGGAACAGGCAATGGAAAGCCCTACACAAGTAATCACAATCCGCTCTAAGAATCATAGCCATCTAATGCTATTGGAATTCTGCAGTTCTCCTACCTATTCCTGTCAACACCTAGAGATGCAACTCTGCTCTAGGAGTAATCACATTAAAGAAGGGTGGTTGAAAGTGACATGAAAGGTTTGTGGGGGCTCTCTGTTCAAACAGGCACTATATTTAAAACCAGGGGTCTCAAACTCAAATCACCGAGGGCCGCAAGAGGACTAGTAGAGGGCTGCATGAGGATTAGCACGGTAGCCCAAGGGCTGCAACAACGAAACCTTTCCATACAACGATATTGCAAATATCGGTAACAATCGTGTCACTGCGGGCCACAGGCAAGAACTTTAGGGCAGTGGTTCCAAACCAGTGCACCGTGGCAACACCCAAAGTGTGCCGCAAGCATCCCCAAGATCTGGAGTTAAAGCTGCCTCCCTGCTCAGCCCAGCCACGTGGGCTGTGCAGGGCTGGGAAAAGGCAGGGGTTAAAGTACGGGGGAAGGCACTGGAACACAGTTCTGGGGCCCCCTATTTTTAGGCAGGCAGTCTTCTGGTCCCCCTAAAAATAGAGGAATGAACCAGAATGCAGAGTTCCAGGGGTCCCCCTAAAAATAGCAGGAGCAACCCGAACGCAGCGTTCTGGTGTCTCCTTAGGCCCAGCCAGTAGAGAGGGGCAGGAGGCTGGAAGTGTGATCCCTTGGGAAGCTAATCTGAAGGGGAAAGGAGTCCAAGAAAGCTGGTTATATTTTAAAGAAACCCTGCTAAGGGCACAGGAAGTTGCCATTCCAATTAGGAGAAAGAATAAACATGTGAGGCAGCCAGAATGGCTTAGCAGAGAAATCTGCTCTGAGCTTAAACATAAAAAGGAAGCTTACAGGAAGTGGAAGCTTGGTCAGATGACCAAGGAGGCATATAAAGATATTGCTAGGGACTGCAGGGATAAAATCAGAAAGGCCAAAGGACAAATGGAGCTGCGGCTAGCGAGGGATGTAAAGGATAACAAGAAGGGGTTCTACAAGTATGTTAATAACAAGAAGAGGATCAGGGATGGTGTAGGTCCCTTGCTGAATGGGGCAGGCATCCTCGTGACAGAGGATGAAGAAAAAGCTGAAGTGCTCAATGCTTTTTTTGCTTCAGTTTTCACAGGCAGGGTCAGCTCCCAGCCCACTACCATGGGTATGGCAGATGGGAGAGAAGAAGACAGGCCCTTGGTGACGGAAGGTCAGGTTAGGGACTGCTTAAAGAAGCTGGATGTGTACAAGTCCATGGGGCCGGACAAACTGCATCCAAGGGTGCTGAAGGAATTGGCCGATGAGATAGCAGCACCGCTGGCCGTTATCTTTCAAAACTCATGGAGAACAGGGGAGGTGCCAGAGGATTGGAAAAAAGCAAATGTAGTGCCTATTTTCAAGAAAGGAAAAAAGGAGGATCCAGGGAATTATAGACCAGTCAGCCTCACCTCAATCCCTGGAAAAATTATGGAGCAGATTCTTAAAGAATCCATCCTCAAACACTTAGAAGAAAATAAAGTGATCAGGAACAGTCAGCATGGATTTACCAAGGGTAAATCATGTCTGACCAATCTCATCTCCTTCTATGAGCAGATGACTGGTTTTCTGGATGCAGGAAGAACCGCTGATGTGATATACCTTGACTTTAGCAAGGCTTTTGACACAGTTTCCCACAGCATTCTCATTGGCAAATTAAGGAAGTATGGGTTGAATAGGTGGACTATAAGGTGGATAGAAAACTGGCTAGATCAACGGTTTCAGCGAGTAGGAATCAATGGTTCCATGTCTAGCTGGCAACCAGTCACGAGTGGTGTGCCCCAGGGGTCAGTCCTGGGGCCAGTTCTGTTCAACATTTTCATCAATGATCTGGATGATGGAATAGACTGCACTCTCAGTAAGTTTGCGGATGACACCAAGCTGGGGGGAACAGTAGACATGTTGGAGGGCAAGGACAGGATTCAGGGAGACCTAGATAAATTGGAACAGTGGGCCAATAAAAATCTTATGAAGTTCAATAAGGACAAGTGTAAAATCCTGCACTTGGGACGGAAAAACCCCATGCACTGCTACAGGCTGGGAAACATTCAGCTAAGTAGCAGCAGTGTAGAAAAGGACCTGGGGGTCATGGTGGATGGGAAGCTAGATATGAGTCAGCAATGTGCTCTTGCTGCCAAAAAGGCCAATGGCATACTGGGCTGCATCAAAAGAAGTATTACCAGCAGATCAAGGGATGTGATCATTCCCCTCTATTCTGCACTGGTGAGGCCACATCTAGAATACTGTGTTCAGTTTTGGGCTCCCCACTACAAAAAGGACAGGGACATGCTAGAGAGAGTTCAGAGGAGGGCAACCAAAATGATTAAAGGGCTGGAGCACAAGCCCTATGAGGATAGGCCAAAAGCATTAGGCTTATTTAGTCTGCAGAAGAGAAGATTGAGGGGGGATTTGATAGCAACCTTCAACTACTTGAAGGGATGCTCTAAGGAAGATGGAGCTCGACTGTTCTTGGTGGTAGCAGAGGACAGAACAAGGGGCAATGGTCTCAAGTTGCAGTTAGGGAGGTCGAGGCTGGATATTAGAAAAAACTTTTTTACTAGGCGAGTGGTGAAGCATTGGAATGAGCTGCCAAGGGAGGTGGTGGAGTCTCCATCTTTGGAGGTGTTTAAGGCCCGGCTGGACAAAACCATGACTGGGATGGTTTAGTGGGAGTGGTCCTGCCTCTGGCAGGGGGTTGGACTAGATGACCTATGAGGTCCCTTCCAACCCTACGATTCTATGTGTGAATCTCCCCCTGTGGGGCAGAGCAGCTTGTGTCAGCCAGCCTGCAAACAGCCCAGGTAAGGGCTTGGGGTGGGGGGCTGCTGGGGGTTGTGTGTGGCAGATGTGTATGTGTGTAGCAGAGGTGGGTGGGAGTGGATGTGTAGCAGAGGGTGTGTAGCTGGAATTGAGGGGTGGCTGTGGGAGGGAGTGTAGCTGGGGACTGGAGACCTAGTTCTGGCCCCTCCAGTGATGGGAGGATCCATCACAGGCAGCAGGGGGTTGGAGGAGGAGAGGACAGGACTCACTGGGGTGGGAGGGAGCAGCAGTGGGGTGAGGATTTGCTCTGGCTGGCAGGGAGCCACTGTGGAGAAGGGGAAAGTGGGTGCTGTGCCATGCTCTCCTGCCCTACCCTCCCACTCCCCAGGTACCTCCTGCCCCCCCACAAAGCCACTGTTGTTCTTCCTTCCTCTCTCGCCACCCTTGTGCTGTTCCCCACGTGGCTGCCCTTGTCCTCTTTTGCCACCCCTGCCCTGCTGTGCTCCCCACACTCACTCCTGTCACTGCACATGACTCCTGACCTCCCTTGTTTTGCCACCCCTGCTCTTCTAGCCCTACTACCCCACCTAGGAGCATTTTGGAAACACTGTGCCATGGTTCATGAATATTCAAAAGGTTTTTAAAGCTGGTGTGCCTTGAAAAATTTGAAGGTATCAAGGTGTGCCATGGCAGAGAAAAGGAACCACTGCTTTAGGGGCCGCATGCAGCCCACGGGCTGCGTGTTTGAGACCCCTGTTTAAAACTGATGTTGAACATATTTTGCTAGGTTTACAGAAACAAAAATCCAAAGGGGTAGCTGTGTTCTCTAGTCCAGCAAAACAAACAAGGAGTCTGGTGGCACTTACAAAGAATAACAAATTTACTTATCGCATGAGCTTTTGTGGAAGAAATCAGATGCTTGAAGATGGGGAACTTACAGAATGGGAGCAAAATAAAGGTAGGGGAGTGTAAATCATAGGATCAGGTCAGTAGAGCCCTGCAAATCCGCAGATATCTGCTTTATATCCGCATCCGTGGATGCAACATGGATATCCACGGACCATTTCTTGTGGATGCAGATCTGATACAGATCCACATATTTTTAATTGCACAGAGCTAGAACCCTGCAAATATGCGGATATTTGCGGATATCCGCATTGTATCCACATCAGTGGGTACAACATGGATATCTGCGGGCCATTTCTTGCAGATGCAGGTCAGATACGGTCCACTTATTTGTATCCATGCAGGGCTCTACAGGTCAGACTGTCACAGCAACTCAAAAGTAGTTTCATAGAATCATAGAAACTGGAAGGAACCACGAGAGGTCATCGAGTCCAGTCCCCCGCACTCATGGCAGGACCAAGTACCCTCTTAAACCATGCCTGATAGGTTCTTGTCTAACCTGCTCTTAAAAACAATTTCCAGTGATGGAAATTCCTCAGCATACCTAGGCAACTTATTCCAGGGATTAATCATCCTGACAGTTAGGATTTTTTTCCTAATGTCCAACCTAAACCTCCCTTACTGTAATTTAAGCCTATTGTTTCTTGTCCTATCATCAGCAGAGAACAATTTTTCTCCCTCCTCCTCGTGACAACCTATTAGGTACTTGAAAACTGTTATCATGTCCCCACTCACTCTCCTCTTTTCCAGACGAAGCAAACCCAGGTCTTTCAATCCTCCCTCATAAGTCAAGTGTTCCAGACCTCCAGTCATTTGTGGTGTTCTTCTCTGGACTTTCCTCAATTTGTCCACATCTTTCCTGAATTAAGGCACACAGAACTGGACAGTCTGGATTCAAACAGTGAAGTACAGCAAAATTACCTATTGTAATGGGAAAAAACCCCATAGTCTATATTCAGCCCTAAGTTGACGTGTCAAATCTGCATATGAATTCCAATTCTGCAGTTTCTCTTTGAAGTTTTGTTTTGTTATCCTTTCGCCTACTGGAACCCCCTCTGCTCCACTGCCTCTCTCCAACCAGGCAAGGGACGCATTCTGTTGAAAAACCAGACAGTCTTCTAGGAGCTGCCTTGACCTTTCTATGGCATCCCCCTCCTCCCTAGAATCACAACGAGGGGAAAAAGTAGGGGATAGAACTCTTAACCCTCATTGGTATTCATACACCTGAGTAAACCCACTTGAGGACATGTGGTCCTTAGATCACGGTTAGTTCCCCTGCAGGACTCTGGCTCCCGAGGGAATTTGCAAAACCCTTAGCAGGCTGGAAAGCCTGACGCCTTATGGGTGACGCTTTTGTAACATCCCCTCATGCCCCATGTTCCTTAGAGGACACAGTGGCTTCCCCTTGGTTTCCCTAACTAGGGGTTGCCTTATGCCCTCCTCCCCTCTCCTGGGGGTCTCTCTCTTCCATTCTTCCACCCGGGACCTGCCCAAGCCTTACCCCTTCCAATACACAGGGAGGTACACCAATAACATCTCTTCCCTCTCAGACTAGGCATTATAGACCATGTTCGCCTTGCATCTTGGCTAAGTAACCATCTTCTCTCCTCATCAGGATCAAGGCATATCCCTCGTAGTTGGCCCATTGCAGCCGGGACCCAACACCTACTCCCGCCGCTAAAGATGAGTCAACCAGCTGTGATATGAAGGTTGACTGCCTCTCCATAGAAGTGAGAGTGGGAATATCAGGGGAGAGGAAAAGTGAGAATATCATGTGAGCCACGTGCCCCCCTCCAAACACTCTGATTCTGGAGCTTGGGAGGGCACAACCCTTGGGGGTGACCTGACCCATCTGTAGACATGGTCGGATACCCCTTCCCTCTATTCAACACACCTCTCCCTTCGTGAGTCTGTGTATTGGGAGAGTAGAATACAGGGGCAAGGGAGAGAAATGCATACCTAGCCTTGAGGTTGTGTAAGCCCCTCCCAGAATCCCCCAATGGTTTCTCACCATCCCTGTCTCAGGTCATTCCCCCTGTCCCTTTGGTCGGGGATGACCTAACATGGGAATTCAATCACCCTTCCTCTAGTTTCTCTGTTTTCACTTCCCAGTCAATTAACACTCATGACCCCCGCCATTTGGCTTCTCTCCTGATGCTCAGATGGGTGTACGCAAAGGTCCCTCATTTTCCTACTACAACCCGTGGAAGGGTCACCTCTAAAGAAGGGCCCTCGGGGATCCCCACTTCTTTCCTTACAATGACCTCCTTGATGGAGTGTCTCTGACACTTTGGGCCCCAGAGATGAGCCTGCCCAGCATCTAGCCTTATTCCAGGGCACGCCCCCCAGGCCCTCAATTCCCATGCTTCAACGGATGGAGGGGCAGGGTTCCCACCTGCTCCTTCCTCATTATTTTCTTCTACTTTATCTTTCATACGGAAGCAGGATGCCTTTGTTTAGGGCACCCTTATCCATCCTGCCCTTGGCATCTGTTGCCAGTATGTCAATGAGGAAAGGCCTTTTGCCTATCCCTCGTTTGGTCAAGAGGTAATGTGTTCCCTGCCCCGGTCTTAGTTAGTAACTTAACCCAATTTATCTCCCTTTAAGGTTAGGGCAGCAAGGGTGGCAGTTGTTCCACCCTTGCTCATTGCCTGTGGCTGTAGGAGCCTGTTGCTCTGGATCACAACTGCCCTTCTCAAGAGTTGATTCTGCTAGGGAAGGGCAACCTTCTTATTTAGATGGTCTTGCTGGTGACAAGAATGCTCTTTGCTATTGTGATATAGCAGGCTCCCTGGTAATGAACCGGGACTGCCCTCTTGGAGTTCTGGTCTCTTGACAGAGTGGCAAATGACCCCTTGGCACTCTCTTGCACATCTTCTCTCAAAGATCTTGCACTTAGTAGCATGTCTGTAGGCATTTGCCTGGTAGCCCACTGCTTCTTTGCCCAGTTTTGGGTGCTGTGCTATTTGTGGGTGGTTGTGCTGACAGCGGATAAGGCTCTAACTCCACCCACCTTCCACAGTATGGCTAGCAGTCATCTGATACTGAATGTATCCAAGCAGTGCTCAAAGAAGAAAGGTGGGTTACTTACTAGTAACTATCCTTCAAGATGGGCTGCTTGGATTGATTCAGATCCCTTGTACCATCCCCACTACTCGGAGTTAGCGACTAGTAGGAACTGGAGAGGGGCAGGGCTGTAGCCATATATATAGCCATGGGGTGGCCAGAGGGCTTTGGCCATCAGCCCTGTCCTGACAGGCTAAGGCTAAAGAAAGTTTCCGGTCAATTGTGCGCTGCAGCACATACAGCTGATACTGAATGAATCTGAGCAGCCTCTCACACTGTTTCATTTCTTGATGTTTGATTAGGAGGGAGGAACAAAAGATGCCGGTTACAAGCAATGAATCCGCTTGCAGCCTTACATTTTGTCACACCTGATACCTGAATTCCAAAGTGTCTCCAACAATAAATAACTTTGTGTGGCAAGGTGAGGCCTCAGGCGCCCCTGTAAGTCCTACGCTTTCTATCGTGCGGTGAGATTTGGCTGACCCGTCTCAATTTTTCCTTCCCCCTGGTAGTGAGGTGTTGGCTGATGGGAGGGAGTCGGGGGGGGGACCGGTCCTGCCCTCTACCCTAGGCCCTGACCCAGGGACCCTATTAAGTAGCAGTCTCCATACTTAGTCCAGGAGGGCTGCTACCTTCCCTGGATCGCCACTCAGTGGCCCCACTGCTCCTGGTCTGCCTTCAGACCCTGGGAAGTCCCACAGTCTCTAGTTTTAAAGCCTCAGTCTTCAGGCTCTGTTAAGTTCCACAGTCTCCCTCAATTAAATATAGTCCACCCTCAGGCTGCAGGTCCTAGTGGCCTTGCTTGTAGGGTTTTCTCTCCCAAATTCCCCACTGTACCTCTTGGTGTTGTGGCAAAACTCCAGACAAACTGTCAGTGTCCTCTCAGCAGCTGTACTCCTCTCTAGTCTCCTTTCAGCTGCCCTGCCCCGCCTGAGAACGAGGCTTTAAGTAGCAGGCCTGTTGGTTGGGACACGTGGGACCAATTATTCTAGAAGACTGCAGGCTAACTTAACCCAGGGACCAAAGCTTTATTAAGCCTGGGGCTTATATATACTCCCTCCACCACTCTCCTATACCCATCCAGCCTGACCCTGTCACATTACATTTATATAGCAACTTCCATCAAATTAAGGCTCCAATTCTGTTCCCTCAGAAATCAGTGATGCCTGAAACTTAGAACATTAGAGTCCAATGCCCTGCTCTGCCAGACATCCTGCTTGACCATAGGCAAGCTGCTTAGTTCTCTGCGTCTAAGTTTCTCCATCTATATTCTGAGATAGGAGTTTTTCCATACTGGACAGGGCTGGGGTTGCATTATGCATTACAGATTTTGAGTTGCCCAGATGGTAAGGTACTTATACAATTCCTACTATCAAAGACTGGTAAGCAGTACGTGCTTGGGAACCACTGGTACAATGTATTCCCTAACCTTTTAGGCTCAATGGCCACAGACATCATTTTTACAACCCTGAAGGGCCACCAGTCTCAGTCAGCAGCTCGCCCCACCCCAGTGTGGCCACTAATATCCTGTCCACCTCGCTGCAGCAGGGAAACCGCACCCATCCTATGGTCCCGTTTACTCCACCTAGGTCCCTAGGCAATGGCTCCTTTCTGCCATTAGTGCATCCCTCAGTCTAGTGCCAGCATCGACCCCAGCGTCTAGGGATGCAGGCAGAGTGCTTTACTCTTTGTTGGAGCCAGGGAGGGGAACACTGATCTCTCCTCCCTTCAGCTCCAGCAGGGACCCCAGCATCTAAGGACCTATGCAACACACTTTGCAATGCTCTCTGCTACAGCCAGAGGGAGCAGAGTGCTGCTCTCCTGTCCCCTTCACTGCAGCAAAGAACAGTGGCATTGCAATGGGGGTGTGTAGGGTGGGGGGAGGCAAGCGCCCAGGTGCAGGGAGACGTTGGGCCGAGGAGCTGCAAGCCATGGGGTGGTGTCGGGTGCCTGTAGGAAAACAAATGTGGGCTTGGGTCCCAGGCACTAGTGTGCACCAGACAAACTCGCTACAGCACTGGTGAAGAGCCTGCATTGGTCTTTTAGTCCTGCAGCAACATGCTCCATCTGGGTCCTTAGGCAGCAGGAGGGGAGCACCAGGGCACTTTGAAAGTCCTCAGGATGGGAACCCCTGCATTGTATATTAGCAGTGCTAGGGGGTGGTAATCTGATAGACAAAAAGAGATTATACTATTTGGAATTTAGCCAAGACACTAGGCTTGCCACCTCTGCTCTTAACAAATTCACTACCACAAGTAATTCACACTTGCTTTACATTTCACTTGAGGGAAAGCACCCAGCTCACACTGAGGCATGAGTTCTACACAAACCAAAGAAAAAAACAATCCACCTAGTGAGTCATTAACCTTGCTTCCTGGGAGGTCTCTTATTCCAGGAGTGAGCTAGACTGATCTAGTTTAGCCTACACAATCTGACAGGGTCACAGCAATGCCAATACTACCAATCAATACACTTAAAAAAAAAAATCTTTCAGCTTTTCCTGTTCATGGTAACAGCCTTGTCAATATTATTTGTGTCCTTTCCTCTGTGAGGATTTCAGCTATGGACAATAAAATCTGTGTTACTCTGGTGGGAATTTAGTAATTGTATGAACTAATTACAAGACTCTTCTGCTTATGCTGCCTTATCCCCTACCTCCAGGCATTTTTCCTTCTGCATTGTATAAATTTACCCAGCATATAACAAGGGGGAAAAAAAAAAAAAGGAGTCGTGTGGGACTTTAAATCTAAAAGATAAAGTGCCACACGACTCCTTGGTTTTTTTGCTGGACTAGA
>ML681963.1:107779891-107796131 GCA_007922195.1 Podocnemis expansa
TGCCACACGACTCCTTGGTTTTTTTGCTGGACTAGACTAACATGGTTATCCCTTTGGAAATATAACAAGGGAGCCAGTGAGCTATCTCAGAGATGAAATAAGAGTCACAATCTATGAGTTTTGGTCCCCTCAAGTCATAATATAGGGTTAAGTTTCTCTCCTCAATGCAAGTAAAGCAATCAGCCCAAACTGAACGGGAGGATGAACTTACTAGGCAACAGGAAGAAGACTGTCAAATGTAATGCTAGGCTGTTTTATCACTATTATTGCAGTAAAGTTTTGTAAGTAGGTACCAAGGTTCTTAAATTAAATGTCACATATCATCCAGCACTGGAAACAAGAAATATAGTTGCCTACAGGGGGAAGAGTGTGACAGTTCTGCTCCGCTTGTCAAAATGGCATTTGCCTCACAATCAGCTATTCAGGCCAATGAATCACTATATGGCAGAGATTGTTACTGGAGACAAAACTCAAGACGAAGTGGCAATTTTTAGTTGTACTGAACTCCTTAAAGTCCACGTTTCTTTGACAGTAACATTAAGGCAGAAGAGGTGATACAGAACATTTTACTGCTTTAAAAAATAGAGCTAACGCTTTAAAAAGGCCATTTAACCTTCTCTTCCTGCTTTTCCCAGCCCCACCAAACAAAAGGCACATCTTGCAACTATTTCCCTTGTAGACAAGTCAGGAACTGTTCCTGCCTCTCTGAGTTGGCTCCAGAAAAGGTTATTAACTGGAGTTTATGTCTTGGCAATTGTTTCTGTGCATTAAATACACCCTACTGCAACTGCCAGCCTGTCAGACTTATACCAGCCATCACAGGTAACACAGCTACGCTGAAACAGTTAACTGCCAATTAGGGTCTGTGAAACAAAGAAGGGACCCTTTAATTCAGATACTGCTATGCCACTGTGCTTGTGCTGGATATAAAAAGAACTTCATGCAGGTTATGACACTGCTGCAAAAGCAGATTAAGAAGACTGTTTTAATCAAGTGGACTGTAAATTGTAGTGCTGAAAAGAGCAAGTTAATGTACAGAGAAGAAGGGTAATTTAGAAAGAACAACATGCCAATCTACAAGGTTCCCCCTTTCCTACTGGCCTGATCCTGCCGGTTGCCGAACACTTTCACATCCTATTGACTTCAATGGAAATTAGAGATTCCTAGCAACTTTCAAGTTCTGAACTTCGCTTAGTGTCTGTCTGTGTGAATCTTCTGGGATTTGCACTAAATGCGAGTCTGCAGCCACTCAAGAGGCACAATGAGGGCACAGCACAGAGTTAGCATCTGTAAGAACAAGGTTGGCCTTTAGATATACAGACCTGCAAGGTTGAGCAGGCTGCCTCTTCCCCCATTACCAGATGGAAAAAAAAAGGGGGGGGGGTTAAGTATCCCTCTGCTCCAATTGCCAACAGGTTGTGGGTACAGGAACACAGGCCGGCCAATGAGCTGCTGAGCCCCTATGGGACCACAAAGTCATGAAGCCCTTGTTTGTCTTTAAGGCCAGTTATTTAGAAGATCTTTAGAACTTTAGTTTGGACCCTTCATTTATTATCAGTCTGGATTTCTTTTACTATATAATTGTACAATGGCTTCACCCAATGCCCTGGGAACCTTTGACAAACCTATTAACTATCCAAGATAAAATTAAAAAAAAAAATTCATAACAAAAAAGTTAGCCCCCCTCCATTGCTGCTACCCAACCAAAAATCTATTTTTCACAGAGGAGGAGAAGGGGGAGCATGAAAGCTAACCAACTTGTACTGGCATCAAACAAACAAATTCCACAGTCACCATACCAAATCCTTCCACTCCAAGGAGAATGCCTGCTGGGTGCAAGGGTTTCAGACAACTCAAGACATGCAGTGCTAGGCAAGAGTTCGTGATTGTGCTACATGAAGGTAACAGTGATATAGGGAAAGAAAGGAGATTTGTCATGAAAACCAAATTTACATTTTTAGGTAAAAGATTAAAATCCAAGACCTCCATGGTAGCATTCTGTAAAATGCTTCCAGTTCTCCACATATGGCCAGTCTGACAAGCAGAACTTCAGAATCTCAAAACATGGATGAGACAGTGGTGCAGGGAGGAGGTTTCAGATTTATTAGGAACTGAAGAACCCTTTGGAAAGGAGGATCCTATGCAGGAAGGGTTAGCACCACCTGAACCACAAAAATGGAGTCAGATAAGGCTTCTAGACACCGTTAATGACTGCTTCTTGGAGTAGCTAGCCCTGGAACCCAGAAGGGGAGAGGCAATTCTTGATTTAGTCCTAAGTGGAACACAGGATCTGATCTAAGAGATGAATATAGCTGAACTACTCAGTAATAGCAACTAAATTTAATATGTTTGTGAGGGGGTAAATACCAACGAAACCTACCACAGTAACATTTAACCTCACAAGGGTACAACAGTCAACCTGTGGAACATGTTGCCAAGGGATGCTGTGAAAGCCAAAATTGTAACTGTATTCAAAGAAGAATTAGATAAGTTAATGGGGGGTAAGTGGTCTATCGAGAGCTATTAGACAAGATAATTAGGGTATCCCTAGACTTTTCGTTGCCAGATGCTGTGACTGAATGACAGAGGATGGATCACTTGATGGTTGCCCTGTTCTGCTCATTCCTTTTAAGGCATCTGGCATTGGCTGCTGTTGGAAGATGGGATACTGAACTAGATGGACCAATATGGCTTTTCTCATGTGCCATATGGTTTATCCCCTTAGAATAAGAGCCAGCTTCTCTGAAGGCCAACTGTAAAAGATTAACTACATGAGGAAATGGAAGGGTAGTGTAAAGATGGAGACCATGCCCAAGGAGATACTCAACTAAAAGATATTAAGAACTCTACATAAGCATCCAAAATAAACCTCCAAACTTTCAAAGGTTCATTAGCTTAACTAGGCTCTCACCACTCCAGCTTCCTCTTCCTCTCACCCCCAAGACATCAAACAATGCACACAATAAATAGGTGATTGCAAGAACTAATTTATGATCTCCAAATGAGAGCAGCCATAAGCAGAAATTCCTGACATTATATATTGTACCTATTTCACCCACACTCCTTAGGATCTTGAAGGAATCACTGGCCCATTTGAACTTTTTAATTAAAGAAATAAAAGGCTATTTAAGGGGGGGGGGTGCTGGAAACCATCCAAGTCCTAGCTGGGAAGGGAAATGCTGCTAGATTTATATTCAATGAAATCATAAATCTTCATCCACCCTTTGCAGAGCTCTAAAGCTAAAAATAACTGCAGTGCCTGCAGGACTTCAACATTTGGATTAATCAGATCTTGTGGTGCTAGAGGGAAAAAAAAATGCTACAGGAACAAAGCACTGGAGGATTTCAGGGCCAGCGCATTCAGGCATGGACACAGCATCCAGAGAAAGAACTGCCACTTGTTTCTGGTTAAGGCAGATGTTCCAGGAGGATCACAGCAGGGAAAAGGGGGAAAAAAGAAAAAATCTTAATCACAAAATAGTCTGTCACAGAAGGAAAAAGTAGAAGTTAGCCGCAACGGAGGGAAGCAGTTCATCACCCCAGCTACTGTACCAAAGCCTAGATCAGACATGGCCAAACTGCAGCTCGAGAGCCACATGTGGCTCTTGAATGAAAAAGTGCGGCTCCTGGAAGAACGTCAGCAAATCAATTTAGGAAAGCAGCCCCAGCCTGGGAGTTCAGGAGGGGGTCGGGAGGGTGGGGAGAAGTGCAACATGGTCGGGGCAGGGGGGGAAGCGGCACAATGTTAGGATTTTAAAAAAAAAAACTCGTCACTAGCCTGTAGTCTTCCACATCAAGCAGCAGCTAAGTTTTTACTGTGTAGGCCTAACTTTCATGGTAACCTTAGGTAATTATTAGAATCTGACATTAGTAGGATCAATATTTGTCCTCTTTTTGCAATAAAATAAAGTGTGCAATGAATTTTAAACTTAGTAATTTTGGAGTATGTAAAAGTATATGGCTGTATGCTTCTGAGCGGCTCTCAAAGGTTTAATAATCAACTTGTGTGGCTCTTGAGTCCCATAAGTTTGGCCACCCCTAGCCTAGAAAATGTGAAGCTTGCATTTTGTGTAACGTATCTTCTCATACAATACATGATCTGGTGTGGTATATTCAGTGTCCATTTGATCACAACTTCCCTTCAACTCCCTTTGAAATTTTGACATTGTACACTCCTTAATGTACCTGAAGCAAGAGGATACAACTACCACACCCTATGCAAACTTAAGTCAGTTAATGATTTAGCAACTGGAGGGAAATATGGATACAATCAGGAAACTGCTAGGGAATATAAATACATAGGATTAGAGATTAGGAAGACCTATTGTGTCATCTACTCTATACGTTTTGGTCCCTTTATTATGTCACTGTTTTGTCCCACTGAGTCTTCTGTACAATCCAGCTATGGGGCTTCTGCAGCTTCCATAGGGAGACTCCTCCAGATCTTGCCACTTGGAAGCTTTTCCTGGCAGCTTTTCCTTATTTTGTTCCTTTACAGTAGGGTAAGTTTCTTGTAAGAATCAGTTTAGCCTCCATTTTGCTCATGTAGTACACCTTATACTTACCACAATACTGAGAAGTAGAAATCCCTTTTCCTCTCTGTGTGGTTGAGCTGTTTGTCAATAATTCCAGTTTGTGGCTCTCCTTTCTGACCACCACTCCCATGTCATCAAATGAAGCTTTGCAGATGCCACTACCATTGCAGATTTTTGGCTGGCAAATGGGAGCCCATGTTAACAGGTGTCATATAAGTAAGTAGTTTAGCCCCCCTTGCACTGGAATAGGTACTCTTGAGATGTCATACCTTCCCTTCTCTTTCCAGAAAGTCAATTTTTCCAGGAAGATTGTCACCTTTCTATTTCCTGCCAAGACTCCTTGTCACATGGAGTCTTAGAACATTATCTCAAGTGCTTTTGTTTTTTATTTCCATTTGGACAAAGAAAGGACAGTGTTGGCAATAGGTCCCACTTCTCTGATGCCACTTCAGCTACAGTGCAAGTTTGTTCTGGTCCTTTCATTGGGTGTTTATCCAAATTAATCTTAGAGAGGCAGTGCTAAGTAAAGAAACTTAACATAACACACTTGAGGGAAAACAATGATTGTATGTTCAAAGTCATAAAACAGAAGGCCAAAATATATGACAGATCTCTAGGCATATCAGATATCTGCTTTCTGTGTTCTGATTGACATGTTTCATTAGCTCTTAATATAATGTTCAGATAGTCATTAACAGTACACTGCACATAGCTCAATGAAAATAAAAGGCAAGAGAGTACTCAAACAAGCAGTCATTTCAGTAACTTACTTTAGGATCTGCACACTTGAATTTTAGCCTTTCTACCATCTCCAACATGGCCACCTTCAGGTCAATGGGTTCTCTATTCTACAAGCAAAGAAAGACACAGATCACTAAAGAGCACTTATTTTAACTCTACCAAGTACAAAAAATATTTTCACATGATAATGGAAGGCAGAATTCGTTAAAAAATTGCTATCAGCCACGTTGCTGTGAATCCATGAATACACTTGCTTGTTCTTATGGAATTATTTTTGTTCAGGCAAAAGGAAGGAAAAAAAAACCAGCCACCAAGTGAACTGGGAAACCTATTGGAATGAAAATTAAATGCAATTGCATAGGCTGACTCATTCATTGCTTTGTTTCATGGCTCAGCTGCACCCATGTTCACTGAATTAAGGCCCAATCCCACAAGATGTTCATTGGCCCTCAATTATTACAACTAAAGCCAATGGCTTAGTCATTTGCAGGAGACACTCAGCACTTACAGGATAAAGCTCTCATTGAGGATTTCAAGAATAGAGTGGCTAGGGTTCATGTAACATTTATTTGCTATAATGACACTGGTTGCCTGATAATTTAATCTTGTGCTTTCTGTACATCCATTTATAAACAGGAACAGAGAGAAAGAGATTAAAAAAAGGAAAGAACTAATTAAAGAAGCAATCAAGAGTTCATTCTTCAGGAGAGGGAAGTGAAGCACTAGGCACTTATGGAATCCCTGGAATATTCATTTCAGTTGCCTCAACAGTTCTCTGCAAATATTAAATTACACTTATTTGAGAGGAATGATCCCAGTCATAAATATAAGAGTTAAATAATAACCTTGAAGGGATTTTCTTCAAGACACTGATCAGACCTATCTACAGCAGTTATCTGAATGGCATTTCAAAGATCCACTGATACTTTATGGGAGACATTCTTGGTCATATTGTGGTTTTACAAGCCCAAAGAGGAAGAAAGAATTTTGTGCATCTCTGTAGAGGTGACCCACAACCCCAGTGCAAAAACTGTAATTCCTTGTAATTGCTCAGCAAGCCAGGACTTCTTTCATGCCAGTTGCCCTTCTGAATTTTTCCTTGTTTCCTTTGCTTCTCAGCATCCAGCCTGTATTGTCACCAGCACCACTAAGCAGAAAGGCCGTAGCACCAAATACAAATACATGGCTGGGCTCAAAAGCCAAGAGAAAAAGAGAGACAAATGCACGAGGACCTGCAGGAGCCCCTGTCTGCCAGCTGATAGATGTCACTGTCAGTCAGAAATAACAATGCTAACAATTCATTCTGCTTGCCCCAGTGCACAGAAAAAATTGCACAGGTGGCAGCCAAGAGCCCCATGAGTGAGAATCAATAAACCAGTCATGATCAGAGAGGTGTGTGTGGTCCAGCCCCCATCAAGGAGTTGGGCCACTTTTGGTTTGTCTACACTGCAGCTGGGAGAAGGTTTCCCAGCTTGGGTAGATTAGTGGGGCTTGAGCTAGAACACTAAAAATAGCACCATCGACATTGTGGCTTTGGTGCCATAATTGACTCCATGGGGATAAATTTGTGTGGCTAGCCCAAGTTTCCACCACAGCCACAATGTCTACAATGCTATTTTGACTGCAAACCCATCTACCCAGCTTGGGACACTTGCTTTCTGCTGCAATGCAGACAAACCCAGTGTAGCTGTGTGCGTGCTGTTCTCACTGCTCAATGGACAGCCATGCCTATGTTGCCCAAACATCACTGAAAGCAAGCCAAACCCAGAATAGCCGGTAATGGGACTTGAGGGCAGTGGAGGCAGAGAAGGGTTTGATCTGTTTCATTTTGCAGTCTTTCTCAAACCAGACAAAGCTTGGTTTGTGTAGGGTTACCAGATACCAAAGCATGGAAAGGAGGACAGGAAAGTATGAAAAGGAGGACATTCAAGGACATATGAAGAAAATGAAGTATTAATGTAATATTCTTCTGTTTTTGGGGGGCCCTGGAATGCTTCCCCCTAAAAACAGAGTGTTCCAGGGCATTCCAGCATACTTTAACCCTATAAGTAAAAAGCCAGACAAAATCATGTGTTTTTAACATGCCTGCCAGATGGAGGATTTGAAGGTAAAAAGGTGGACATGTCCTCCTTTTGCCTGACATCTGGTAACCCTCAGTTTGTGAGGAAAGCACTGATTTCCTCCCTTGTTCAATCTCTAGCTTGGGATCCCATACAGTTTTATGCAAGGGCTAGCCACAACCTCAATCTTGCAATCCACAAACCCCAACCTGTTGCTCCTGCAGTTTGACAGTGAGGGCATGGAACTATCCCGAATGTGAAAGGAGAAAGCAAGGGCTGAAGTGAACTAGCAGAACATTGGCTAGAAGGCGGCGGGGGGGGGGGGGGCTCTGACCAGGGCAGTGGCTTTTTTCAAAAGGTGTGGCAAGAGTGACACAGATTTGCTACCTGAAGGTATCCTGATTCAATTGGCCAGACCTCCTTTAGAAATTCCTGCTGCCAAGTACCCTCCCTAAACTGAACCCACTCTATAGATCATATTCTGTTCATTAAAACCAAAATCCATTTCAGGATGGTTCTTCTTATAGTGCTCATTTCTGAGATCTTCCTTTAAAAATATATTATTATCTGAGACAGCTGTATCAGAAAAGTATACTGGCACTGTCATCCACTTCTGATGCTCATTCCTCACTTGATGCCTTTCTAATTAAGGTGTTTACAGAATATCAGTCAAGCAGAGTTTCCAGGACCTGTATCCTCTGTTTCTCGAGCAATCAATTATGACATCATACCGTCAGATTAGGATTTCAAAGGAGATAGAAGTGGCAGGGAAAAGAAAATCAAAAGCAACAAAGATCTTATTTTTATACAGGTGCTCCAAGTATTCAACTAAATAAACTTTAAAATATGGCATAAAAGCAGGATCATCTCTAAACAGAAGTTTTTCAATGAGGCACCAGTGGCAAGTATCCTGAAGGATTAGTCTGACATAAGACAGTGACTTAATGCAAACAGCTTCTCAATGATCCTTAACACACACCCTGACATGGCAGAGACAGAAAACAAGAGCTTTGTCTGCCTTCTCAAAAGAGATTTTCAGACATTAAATGTCAAAGCAGAGAGATATGGCACTGTCCATCTAATTTAAACTTCTGTTGTGTTCTAGAGCCTCCACTGTAGCTCCTATGATCCCATTTCAGAGACTAGGATCCGCTTAGGGCATTTACTGAACATTCATTTCATCTACCATGTAGCTCTTCCACAGCATTAAAACATCATCTAAATTATTTCTGATAAATAAGCTATTGCAGTGTGACTTTTAAAAGTCACACAAAGCTGGCAGCTGTCCCCCAATTCATGAGGCGCCACTGTATTGGTGGGTATGTATCTATTCAATCACTTCAGTGGCAGCCATCCTTCCAGATACTATTTGGAGCATGATCTTTAGGAATGGAGAGCAGTCTCAACTCTGAATGCATGTATTCCAAGATCCTGCTAAAATGTTTGTTATCAATTAAAGATTTTCTTTCCACTGTGGATACAAGAGTACAGCCAGCTATTTGAAGCCTGCATGAACCTAACCAACCTTATCATTCCAGTCACCTGGCTGAAGCAGACTGATTATATCCTTGGTACTGCAGGCCTATGATTGCACACATAAGCTGCACCCTGTAAGGTATAGACCACCCTCAATGCTCTTTGATTTCACTGAGTCCAGAGCACTCAGCATCCTGCAGGACTGGGGCACGATTCTGTAGCAGCTGAAGTTAAATATACTTATCCTGCTCAGATCTCAGCAAGAAGCATGATGAACAAGAAAAACTGGCTAGTTTATTTCAAGACATAAAGAGTACCCAGTATATGTCTAATCTAGAGATGGGGGCATTATGATTAGATCTGGGTAAAAATGTGCATGAGGCACGTGTCCAGTTAATTTATGCTGCGAATATAGGGATACCAAAAATAAAATAAAATATGTATTTGCAGTGAGATCTATGCTGTCCAAGGACAAGAGGTCAGGGCTAAAGTGACTAAAAGGCTGTATAAGGCCTTGGCTACATTGCAAAGATAAGTCGATGTACAGCCACCACATTAATTACTCTGCTGGCTAACGTCCACAACCACCTTCTTGGGATGGTGGTGCGTGTCCTTACTAGGAGTATTTCCACCGCCCTAAGAGGGGCAGTGCAGGGAGCTGAGAGTCCCAGTCTCTCAGTTCCACTGGCAACTTCCTGCTGGGAGCCCTGCTGCCCCACATGCTCCCCCCACCCTCCCCATCTCCAGCTGGAAGCTGGGTCCATTCTCACCAGAGGCTCCCAGCTAGTAATGAGATCCAGCCATTCAGCTCTTCAGGGAAGTAAGGAGCAGCTGGGCTCTAGCTGCCCAGATTTCCTGTCAGTTTCATGGCTCTGCTGGAGCTACGAAATTGCCAAGAATGACAGCCAACAACTGATGTAAGGGATGCAGCGTCTGTCTACACAGACACTGCTTTACCCTAACTACACCAACGTAAGCCCTAGGGGTAGTCTTCACTGTTGCCGGGGCAGGTATTAATGCAGCAATGATTGACCAGGTCTGTGTTGATCCACTCACTCAATCGTAGAGTGCTCTTCAGTCGACTTAGTCCACCTCCATAAGAAGAGTAAAGCAGCATCGACCGGAGGGCAACTCCTGTCAACAAGCAACCATGAAGATGCTGAGCTACATGAACATTAGTATATAGATAGGAGACATGCAGGCTATGTTATGTAGCCTGCGTAACTCCTGTTTACTGTCTCCACCAGTGCAGACCAGCTCTGGGTCTCTTGTTGAGGTGGTTTTATTATGCTGGCACAGCAGGGAAGTTATACCTGTGAAAGGAGCATATACACCTCCACCGTTTTGTTGATAAAAGCTGACTTTTATTGTCAACTCTCCATAGCGTAGACCAGGCCATAGTTATGGCAACATCCCAAGGGCTGTGCTCAGGATTAGTGAAACAACTGCCACTCAATAAAAGTCACCATTTGGATCTTTGAAAGTCTACAGATAGAGCAAAAATATCCCTATAATTACTGACAGCCTGTATTTTATTATGTGTGGTCAACTGGATGATCATTTTCTACTGGCTGTCATCATCTCATTACATGATACAAAGAAACCCCAAATCTACACTTACTTTCCTAATTCGATACCTGACTCCATTGTTAGTGTACTCGCTGACTTCGGCAGGAATGTCCTCACCATCTTTGCCTAAGTAGCAGAAGTCTTGTAACTAATAACAAAACTAAAGTACATTGCAATGTGCTGATATCTGGTAAAGCTCTGTAGAATTGTTTGCAGGGACATGTTTTAATGCAAGATTTCTTGATTTCCTCTCTAATTTTTTTTAAAACGTGATTTATATATGAACTACATCAACATGCCCCAGAACAATTTAGTAAGGGTTTTACTCAAATTACAGTGGAGTCCATTTTAAATGTCATACTTTTGAATTAATTTTGAATAAATAAGTTTGTTAGTCTTTAAAAGTGCCACAGGACTCCCCATTTGTTATACTTTTGAATGCTACTGTAGTATGCAATTTGTAATAAAAATCCCAAAGTGTAAAAGCTAAGTAAAAAAGGATGCTTCTTTGATAGTGTGCTAAACTTCAGAACAACTACAGATGCTTTCATGGGAGTTCTAAAATCACTAAAACTGAATTTTAAATTAAGTGAATACAGACATCAAGACTACCAATTGCCTTTCTTCTGCCTGGATGCTGAGACAGAATTGTCCTTTTCAATAAAAGGACCTGATTGCTCTACTGAAAATGTTTCCTCTTTCAAATATACTGTAACAAGATTTAAGTGTTCTGGGTTAAATGCCAGGATTAAAGGTGAGGGTTGGACAGTGCTCTGTGGAAGCATTATGGGTACTGCAAGGCTGACAGATGGTCAAGAGGCTCTGTGTAGGAGACAGCAGAGAAGCTAAAAGTGTGGTGCTGGGGGCTTTGCAAAGAGCTGTAGGTGATCAGTGTCTGAGAGGGGATTTATGCATGCTGCGTATCTGGGACATGTAAGAGGCTGATGGGAGCTGGGTGTCTAGAGAGCTGCAGGGGCTCGATATAAGTGCCTGCAAGAAGTGGGGGAATGCAGGGGCTCAGTGCTGAGTATGTAAGGGGATGCAAGTGACTGCAGGATGGTGCATGCTGTGGGGGAGGGATGTCCAAGGAATGCAGGAGACTTGTGGGTACTGAGTGTCCAGCAGGCAGGAGGTGGAGAGTGCTGGGTGCCTTGCAGGAGAGGTATGGCATGGAAAGTAGGGGGTGTCTGTGGGAGGCAGGGAGCTGGGGCAAGTGCCTGGGTGGATGCCCCCACTCATTTGTGTGCTAGCTGGCTACCACATCTCTCCCCTGCTGAGCCCAGCATGTGCAGCCAGAGGCTCCATCCTCACACTGCTGGGTCCTAAGTGACAACAGCACCAGACTACAAATGCTGTTTGCCACTACAGTGACACAATGCATGCCTGGTGTCACTGCATTTCCCCCACCCACATCCCACCAAATTCTAACACTACTGAAGCACACATGGACAGACACCGCCAACTCCAAGCGAAGCCAGGCCAAAACTGAAACACTCCTCCAGCCCTTACCTAAGGAATGACCTTGACAGACAAAACCAAGATTTCTGTCTCTTATCCAGCCCCTCCACCTCTGCAAATGGTTGGGTTGCACCTAATGGAGTCTGTGCTACTGAAGATTGCCACAGCTTTCACTTTTTGTAAGGGAAGGAGGATACCCAACTGAGACACTGAAGTAGCACCACTGAATCAAGTGACTGGTGACTGAAGTTCCAACTTCAGCTAGAAAGCAGGCAGTGCAAGGGCAGCAGCCAGACAGGCTCCCCACTGCTCCCCCCAATCTGTTTCAATCCAGACCAAAGGGACCAGCTCTAGGAGTTGGCCTGGAGCTTGCTCTCAATAGCCAGTCCACTGAGACTGCCAACAAACAGTGCCATGTGCACTAGCAATTTTTATGATGTAAATCTCAAACTCGCGGACCGCAGGCTACATGCAGCCCCTACAGTTATCTCCTGCAGCCTGCAACCGCACTCAGAATTTCTCAAATAATTGATATGCTACTTTCTCTTTGTCATCCTGATAATACCTCCATCTTCAATGGAATTAATTCATTCTTTCTTACTCTTGGCATATATATGTTACTCTTCATTTTTTTCATTTTGACTATACTTGTATCATTGTATGAAAAGGTTTCAGTGGTGCAGCCCTCAGGCTAATGTACTAGTCCTCATGAGTCCCTCATGGTGATTTGAGTTTAAGACCTCTGATGTAGATCGTGAGATCTGGGCTGAGCCAAAAATTTCTTTTCACATAGGCCACCCAAGAGCCATCAGATTAGCCAGCTAATCAAGGTGGGACATAACTCAGAGACTTAAAATATCTTCTTACCCATCCTCCCCAAATCATCCAGTCCACTCTTTATGGAATTCAGAGAGAAAGCTTCAGAAACGTGCAGCTGAAAGGCAACAACAGCAGGGAAAACTGAGGTTCTCTACATTGCAGCAGAGTTGAGCCTCCCAGAATGGGAGGACAGACTTGGGCTATCAGTGCTTGAGTTGGCATACTTAAAATAGGAGTGCAGGCTCTGTAGCCTGAGATCTGCAGCCCACTTAACTTCTTCAGCTCCCAGCTACAGCAGGGATGTATCCAGAGGCGGTATCTGTCCTTTTGCTCATCATTTGGCTTTTCTGGAACACCTTAACCTCCAGAGATGTGAACAAACAGGAAACAGCCTGTCTGTGCATTTTTTCCTTTCTATTTTGGTACTTAGAAAATTAACGCCCTGGCTTTAAAAACTCCCACAGTTCTTAACAGACAGAGTAGCAGTCTTCCTGGATTGCAGGAAAACAATCATCAAGGCTGGAAGGGAGGCGTAAAATTATACCTACCCACTGTGTTTTGATTTACCAGAGCACAGAGCACTAGCAGGCTACTGAAATATGCAAGAATTTCTCACTTCATATCAGTTGTCTCCCTAAGCGTCAGAATGAAATGGACAGGCAAAGTGCACAAGATACGTTGGCAAACAGTTGTCCAAGGAAACCAACCATTGCTAGCTATGCACATTGAGAGCGTGCTTGCCTAAATCAGACTTTATTCCATAGTTCCCTCCCACCAGGAGACTGTGTGCAATTGACTGGGGGCTGGTTACCTTCCCCCATGTCCTCACGTGCCAGTGTCCCAACACCATTGCCACCATCTCACCAGCTCTCTTCTATGCATTTTTTTTCATTTCTCCTCCCTTCTTTCTGGGTTCTTGCCCTATCTGTCTCCTCCCCCAACAGTTTCTCACCACACTTACACATCAACAGAAGGGTGGGAAGAGATGAACAAAGAAATAGTACATTGATAACTCAGGGGGTCAGTCTACACGTGCTCTTGTAGCTGCCCCAAGTAGCACAGAATCAGAGAAAAGCCGCTTGGTCTGGCTAGTTACTTCCTGAGCCTCCAGTCCCAGACACTATGGCTTGCTCTACCCTGCTGACAAAATTCAGCAGCAGTCAACAGAAGATACTCAAGTTACTCCTTGCAGCTTATGCATCTCCCTTCCTAACTTTTCCCTACTGCAGCATCCCCATTATACTGTGCTGACAGGAAATGTCCTCCCAGGAACACAGTGTTACTTTTTGTGGGGCATGGATTAGCAGCATCAACTTTTGGATCAACTGAGCAGGTCTCTACTGACACTTAATCGCTCTGGCAGAATCAACCCCGCAATGCTTATAGTGCTGATATCAATGTAGACATACCCTGTGATTTGTTTGCTAAAACTTCCCACCAGGGCAGCTTCATCAACTCCCCTGCACTACCACAAACTGACATAAAGCTAGATGCTGGCATTTTAAGCACCACATCACCTAATTCTGCTCAGAGCAGGTCTGTGTGGCACAATGGTTAGCACGCTGGCAGCTACCTGGAACCCTACAGTAAGACCACAGCGGAACTGAACTAGCAGCAGCCATTGCTAAAAACCTAAAGACATTTTTTCTATCATAGACAAGACCTAAGAGCTAATGATGCACACTTCAAATTGTCAGGTAGTGGTCAGCACAGCATCCCCTCCCACCTTTGCACATGACCTACTCAGATGTATTTTGCACTAAAGGCAACAATAACAACAAAAAGTCAAAGGAGCAGAGAAAGGGAAGCATGTAAACAAGCTGTTATAATGAAAATTGAAGGAGAGTCCTGTATTAGTATGTCTGAGAACTGGTGTGTAAACAGAAGCTTAAATAATAAGGGCCTGATACAGCATCCATTGAAGCCAGTGGAAGACTTTCAGATGACTTCAGTGGGTGCTAAATAAAACATCCAGTGCACACTATTCCTAATGTCAAAACAGACAAGGAGTCCCATGGCACTTAAAGGCTAACACATTTATTTATGTATGAGCACTCATGGGAAAGAATCATGCAATAAATAAATCTGTTAGTCTTTAAGTGCCACAGAACTCCTTATTTGTTTTACTGAAGTAGACTAACACAGCTGCCCCTTTGGAATGTAATATCAAAGTCTGTAACTGCTGGATTGGCAAAATTCACAGTTTCAGTACAGAAAATGCCCTTGTGAGGCTGTTAGTGTTCGTCTATGCTTACACTTACGCTGGCAAAACTTTTGTTGCTCCAGGTGTGAAAAAAAAAAACACCCCACTAAGTGACGTAAGTTTTGACAGCGTAAGTGCTAGTGTAGCCACATTATGTCAGTGGGAGAGAACTCTCTTGCTGACATAATAAAACCACCTACATGAGGGGCAGTGGCTATATCAGCAGAAGAGTTCTCTCAACATAGCACTATCTAGCACTAGTGCTTATGCCAGCAAAACTGATGCAGTTTCATGGGGATGTGTTCTTCACATGCCTGACTGATAAAAGTTTTGCCAGCATAAGCACCAGTGGAGACAAGCTGTTTTCGTCAGAGAAATGACAGATCAGGTCTAACATCAATATGTGGAAAATCTTCCTTGAAATTATTGCTTTGCCAAGGACATGTAAAGACACCACAAACCCTCCCACTGAAAGAGGTTTATAAATGCTGAAAAACAAGACCTCCCCAGGATCTTTATTAAGAAGAAATGCCACCTCATACAGCCTGTGTGCCAACAGTTTTACAGATAAAACTCTGTGGGATGGATCAGGTCTTAAGGTGCATTAAGGACTGTGCTTCCAAAAGGCAGACGACAGATGGGTCCTAATGAAACCCTCACAGCTGTACCCCACAAAAGCTGAGATTTGGTTTATGCTGATTTGTAAGCAGCCATCCAAAAAGAGAATTTGATTGTGTTTGTTTCTGTGGTGCTCTGTAAAGACAAAAAGCTAGAGAGAGAGAGCCTTATTCTCTTGAGGTTTTGAAAAGATTCAAAACCTACTTCCTTGGCATCAAGGCAACTCCACTGCCAACTTGCACTAAAGGAGAATCAAGCCTGAGATATCCAAGAGCTTATAGCTCCCCGACAGGTAATTAACTTCTGCACTGGCACAAAGACAGAGGGGAGATGGCTTGTGTGTTCCATATTCAGGAAGACCAGGGAGGCTAGTTCAGCTTCTGATGCAGGATCCTGCGACCCTGCAAGTTGGTGTCTTTTACGTCCCTCAGCACTATAGTCCCAATGCAGGTTGTTGCAATGAGGAATTGCTAGGGTGCAGGCCAGTTTCAGGCAACCGACACACAATATGCCTAGAACCCTGCAAATCCGCAGATATCCGCGGATACAACACGGATATCAGTGGACTGTTTCTTGTGGATGCAGATCGGATACAGATCTACATATTTTTATCTGCACAGAGCTAGGATGGTGTGGAAAAGCGGCGGCATGACGGTGGGGAAGCAGTGGCATGAGCAGAGATGGTGGGGAAGCAGTGGCATGGTCAGGGACTTAGGGATGGTGTGTAGAAGTGTGGCATGGTCAGAGACAGCGGGGAAGTG
>ML681963.1:107801193-107811274 GCA_007922195.1 Podocnemis expansa
TGTGTGTGTGTGTGTGTGTGTGTGTGTGTGTGTGTGTGTGTGTGTGTTACAGTGAGACAATGTGGATAATATAATAACTTTTATTGAACCAGCTTTTGTTGTAGAGAGAGCAAGCTTTCAAACTTATACAGAGCTCTTCTTCAGGTCTGGGACAACAAGGCAGCAACAATACTAAGTTTCAGTAACTCATTTAAAAAGTCTCACTCCTTCATAAATTTACTAGTGGAAGATGTTCCAAGGCTAAGACCAGTATCAGTGGAAATAATTGTGAAGTCAGTAGCGTTTCGCTTATGTGAAACTGGAATAAAGCAAGGAAAGAATAAGGGCCCTTCTCTTTAATGGCTACGATAGGATTAGAAACCTAACAGGAATACCAGTAAGAATATATGAGTCACACCATTTTAGGAAGCCATGGGTATTCTTGCAGCTGGCCTGAGACTTTCCAACTCCCTTCTAGCAGCATTTACTATCAAACACGCTCTGTTTACATTGCCAGAATTGAGATCTGATAACGGAATATGGAGCATGACCTCCACCTAGGTAGGCCATTCATCCAGCTTTAAGCTAGACCAGGGATTGGCAGCTCAGACTCAGTGAGCCACCTGTGGCTCACTGAGCATGCCCTTCCAGCTCCCTGGAAGTCTCTTCCAGGGAGCCTGGTGTGCTCAGTGACTCCTGGCTCACCCCCCCTCCCAGCACAACCGCATGACCCGGAGCCAGCAAAGTGGTTGTGCTGTGGCTCCCTAGCACTGGCGGGGGGGGAGAGGAGGGTGCATGGGCAGCGCACTCTCCCTTCCTCCCTCTGCTGGTGGGGTGGAGCAGAGGGGCCCCGCCTACCAGCCAGCTGTCCCTCCCAAAAGCAGCTGGAGGAGAGCTGCGGCTTGCAGGGGTGTCCTCTGTCCAGTACAAAGACGAAACTGGTGATTTGGTTTTGCCCCATACCATGGAGGGGAGGGGGCTGCCATTTTAAAAAGCATAGTCCTTTGCTCCTGCCCATGTGACCTCACACAAACCCTGCACGTGATGTGTCCCTCTGGGTAGGGGCGGGGCAGTGTGTTCTTCAAAAAGGCAGCCTCTTTATGGTATGGCCTTGTAGATGCAAAATCGTGCCAGGAGGGTGGGCCCTCACTGTTCCAGGAAATACAGGAATGTCTGGAGTTTTGGAGATGTGACTATGGCCAACCTATTTCCATCTATTCTTCCATGTGAGATGCAGGAGAGAGGAAGAATGGTTTGCCAGGACTGCATTATTGCCTGTCCCAAGCATTCAAAAATTATGAGTCATGTCTCCCAAAATCCTGAGACTGGTTTAAAAAAATCATGATTGTTTTCAAGAGTTATTTTCATTTCTATCTAGTTCCTGAGCCTGTAGGTTGCACTTAAGGGCTGGGGGGAGGTCACATTTTCAAATGTTCTCTGCAATCCTGAGGGCTTAAGAAAAATCCTAATTTATTTCTTTCATTGCATGGACCCAGAAACTGGACTACAAGGAAAGCTGTAGGGGCATTGGATTGAGTGGGTTCTGAGTTATTACAGAGAAGTTCTTCTTGACTGGCTGTTGTGGACTTGCACTCATGCTCAGGGTTTAACTGATCACCATATTTGGGGTCAGGAGGGAATTTTCCCCCAGGGAAGATTGGCTTGGGTGCTGGGTTTTTTTTGCCGTCCTCTGTAGCATTGGGCATGGCTCACTTGCTGGTTGATTTCAATCAATCAATCAATCAATCAATTCATAGGGCTGGAAGGGACCTCATGAGATCATCAAGTCCAACCCCCTGGGAATTGTATTAAAGTCTTTAAATCATGATTTGAGGACTTTAATAGCTCAGTTATGGGTTTGAGGTTCATTGTAGGAGTGGGTGGGTGAGGTTTTGTGCCCTGCAGTGTGCAGGACATCAGACTAGATAATCATATTGGTCCCTTCTGACTTTAGAGTCTATGAGTCTATAGCTATTGTGAGACTTGCAATAAAATTGTGAGGACTGGCAACCTGTGATAACATTATTAGGGATGGCAACACTGCTCAGCGGTTTTCAAAATTCAGGGTTTTATTTTTTCCCTGCTTCAAATGATTGCAATATGTAGCTTTACTTTGCAGCCAGCACATCTTGGGCTACACATGAGGAAATACACTTGGGCATACACTACACAGTTAGGCTGATTTAGGCCACCTTGTGCTGATATAATTATGTCATTATTTACACTACAGCATGGTGAAAGTGCCTTTCTGCAAGCCAGTTGGCCCTGCCCCTGAGCGGAGTGAAGAGGCACTGCTCCACTCCACGCCGCCCTCCAGGGGCAGACCAGCCAGCCCAAGGTGGGGCAGAAGTGCAGAGCCCAGCCTCTGGCTCCAGGACTGGCTGCCTCCGGTGCCACCAGGGCAGGAGCATTCTCAGTGCTCCAGCCCTGCCAGCACTGAGTGGGGTGAAGGGACTGGATAGCAGGTTTAGGGGCTGGAGCCTGGGGTCTACTTTTTGACTGGAGTCCAGGGCCTCAGCCCCTATAGTTCCCCTGCTATAGTCCAGCCCTGCGCCTACCCTTCCTGCGCTTTCAGCTACACACTGGGAGCATGGCTGGAGCTGACTCAAATCTGTGCAGCTGGGATCCTGCTCCTGGCACAGCACAGGTGTGAGATAGGGTTGTGAGGAGGGGAATAAGTCTGGAGGGCTGCTGGTTTTCTGAATGGGAGCTAGGCAGAGCTGAGAGCCCTAGCTGTCTGTCCCCTACATGGTCTTTATTCTGTCAGTGGAAGCAGTTTTGATGAAGATGCACACCACTAGCAGAAGGAGGGTCATGCCGACATCAGCCACCATGGCGGCTGTAAGTCAGTCTAACATACGGTGACTTAGGTGTGTCGTGCAGACATGCCCTAAATTACCTCCAATTTATTCTGGTGTAACTGAGATCAGAATTTAGCTTTATGTGTTCAGCACACAGTGAAATAAAAATCCATTAACAAAAGGAAGTGTTTCTATTAACAAAAGGAAGTGTTTCTATTAAATGTGAGCTAGAACACTTACTCCACACCATGCACCTCCCCTTGGAACAATATTTTAGCAAACATTACAGACTTGTGTCAGCCCTTGTGGCAGTTACTTTCCTTTGCTAAATTAATGCTAGTCCCACCCCCCCATGTATAGAACCTCTTGTGATCATGTGATCCGTGAGCTATTTCCTTATTTTCACATCAATGTAACTTTGGTTATGCTGATCAGTAATAAAGACCTTTGCTTCTGCTGGAGAAGTAATGAAAGGAGTAAATTCAAGAAAGAGACAGGGAGCTTTTATTTAGTTAGTTTTATACACAGACTAATGCAGATAATCCTGCTCACAATATGTACAGTATTCATATGCAGCTAGACTCTATGATTGATTTCATTTTACCAGGCATGCCCATGAGATCTCCTAATCTGATCTCCTGCTGCTACCATATTAGCCAATATTTTGTCTTATTAGAGCTCATTGCAGAGAAATGTGATGTCCCCTTACTGAATAAATCAGTTTCAGAAATATTGTGAATGAAAGAATCCAAGCTGTTGCTATTGTTCCGTGTTCATGAAAGAATGTAAATGCTAGTCTCATCAGAAAAAACTGTGATTTAACCACTACACTGCCTGTATTGCCTGACCATAATCCACAAATGTGTTAATTTTATTCACTTATGCTTCTTGCACATGCACACACAAAATTAATATAATGAGCAGAAGCATTCTGAACCACAGAGACTTATTATTATGGATAAAGCTCTTTTTAATAATCCTTTGTGTTAATTATTGCTGCAGTTTGCCTTGCTGTAAACAGAAGCTTCTAACATGAATATTAAGAAATCTAACCATACATATTTATAAGACTTCTATTATTTATCCAGAAAGATTAGCTACTCAAAAACAATCATCCATTTATCTTTAATCATGTAGCTATGTTAGTCATGCCCTCTAATTTTTGTCTCTTAGAGTAGGTTTCTTGGTTTTGTGGTGGCATAATTGATCAAAAAGTGATCTAAGGAAGGCCAGATATTCACTGATGGTTTCCTGTAGTGCTCTTTTTCATTACATTGAAATAAAGCCAATGTAACATTGTTAGTCGTATCAAATTTTTCCTTGGAGACATTTGGTTTTATTAATGCTGCACTGAAGTACTGTACTCAGTAGGATCCAGTCTGACTCCTAAATTCTAGTTACACACCTAAGTCCAAAATCTAGTCCTTTGAAACCCCTGCTCATTTGACACTTTAATCTGTAGGTGTCCAAGTTTCCGCTCATAGAAACTTTTAGGAGTATAAAGATCTACAGCAGGACATGCACAAAGCTGCCTCAGTCCTCACGTCCGAACGTGAAAGCCTTGACAGGATCCTCAAACTAGACACCCCTCACACTATCTCACCTATAGGATCTAATGTGGAAGGCATTCTTAGAGACCAGCTAACAGATCAGGCCCTGCACAGAAGACTGATGGCAGTGGCCCCAGATTAATCTTAGGAGACCCAAGTTCAAGAGGGACATGAATTTGAGGTTCCTACATTCCAGGTGAGCGCCCTAAGCACTGGAACATAGTCATTCTCAATTTTTCTCTAGCCCAATGAATATTAATTTATTTGTACAATGAGGAATGGATTCAAGAGCTGTAGTTAAGAGACCCACCACCAGAACACCCCATAGCCCAGTTCAAATCAAATCATAGGGCTGGAAGGGACCTCATGAGATCATCAAGTCCAACCCCCTGGGAATTGAACCCAGGACCTTCTGCATGTTAAACAGAGGTGTTGTGGGAGCACTCTCCTCAGATGTGGATTAAAATCCCCGCTCTGAACCAGGCAGAGGAACAACCCAAATCTTGGTCATAGAATCATAGGGTTGGAAGGGACCTTATGAGGTCATCTAGTCCAACCCCCTGCCAGAGGCAGGACCACTCCCACTAAACCACCCCAGTCATGGTTTTGTGCAGCCAGGCCTTAAACACCTCCGAAGATGGAGATTCCACCACCTCCCTTGGCAGCTCATTCCAATGCTTCACCACTCGCCTAGTAAAAAAGTTTTTCCTAATATCCTGCCTTGATCTCCCTAACTGTAACTTGAGACCATTGCTCCTCGTTCTGTCCTCTGTTACTACTGAGAACAGTCAAGCTCCATCCTCCTTGGAGCATCCCTTCAAGTAGTTGAAGGTTGCTATCAAATCCCCCCTCAGTCTTCTCTTCTATAGACTAAATAAACCTAATGCTTTCAGTCTATCCTCATAGGGCTTGTGCTCCAGCCCTTTAATCATTTTGGTTGCCCTCCACTGAACTCTCTCTAGCATGTCCCTGTCCTTTTTGTAGTGGGGAGCCCAAAACTGAACACAGTATTCTAGATGTGGCCTCACCAGTGCAGAATAGAGGGGAATGATCACATCTCTTGATCTGCTGGTAACACTTCATTTGATGCAGCCCAGTATGCCATTGGCCTTTTTGGCAGCAAGAGCACACTGCTGACTCATATCTAGCTTCCCATCCACCATGGCCCCCAGGTCCTTTTCTACACTGCTGCTACTTAGCTAAATGTTTCCCAGCCTGTAGCAGTGCATGGGGTTTTTCCGTCCCAAGTGCAGGATTTTACACTTGTCCTTATTGAACCTCATAAGATTTCTACTGGCCCACTGTTCCAATTTATCTAGGTCTCCCTGAATCCTGTCCTTGCCCTCCAACGTGTCTACTGTTCCCCCCAGCTTGGTGTCATCTGTAAACTTACTGAGAGTGCAGTCTATTCCATCATCCAGATCACTGATGAAAATGTTGAACAGAACTGGCCCCAAGACTGACCCCTGGGGCACACCACTCGTGACTGGTTGCCAGCTAGACGTGGAACCATTGATTCCTACACGCTGAAACCGTTGATCTAGCCAGTTTTCTATCTACCTTATAGTCCACCTATCCAACCCATACTTCCTTAACTTGCCAATGAAAATGGTGTGGGGAACTGTATCAAAAGCATTGCTAAAATCAAGGTATATCACATCAACAGTTCTTCCTGCATCCAGAAAACCAGTCATCTGATCATAGAAGGAAATGAGATTGGTCAGGCATGATTTACCCTTGGTGAATCCATGCTGACTGTTCCTGATCACTTTATTTTCCTCTAAGTGTTTTAGGATGGATTCTTTGAGAACCTGCTCCATAATTTTTCCAGGGATTGAGGTGAGGCTGACAGGTCTGTAATTCCCCCGATCCTCCTTTTACCCTTTCTTGAAAATAGGTACTATATTTGCTTTTTTCCAATCCTCTGGCACCTCCCCCGTTCTCCATGAGTTTTGAAAGATAATGGCCAGTGGTGCTGCTATCTCATTGGCCAATTCCCTTGGCGCCCTTGGATGCAGTTCGTCCGGCCCCATGGACTTGTGCACATCCAGCTTCCTTAAGCAGTCCCTAACCTGACCTTCCATCACCATCCTGGATGAATGCTCTAAGCACTGGACTGAAGGTTATAAGTAAGGGCCATAGCTCCTCTTTTTTTTGAGAAAAAAAGCTTAGATACTCAACTCCATGAGAGGATTCATGCCTATGAACCCCAAGTGAATAGAGGTGCCTCCTTCTGGCCCGGAGTTAGGTGATCAAGGGAAGGTCTACACTGCCCACTGTTTTTGGTAACAGTTTAATGGAGATTTGCAAGTTAAGATAACGTGCATGTCTTCGTTTGGCTGCCCTATACCCAACATGTTCACTGAGCTCAGTTTTTGGGGTCTTTGGAACTGAGGTGTTGGTCCAGCCCATTGTAAGGATTGTGCTAGGTATAAAATTTGGATCCAGATCTAGGTTTTGCGAAAGGGACAGTACACAACAATCTTCCTGTTTTTGGTCATTTAGAAGTCTATTAACTTCCATAGGAAATTGAGGTATTAGTCCATAGAAATTTTAGGTATCAATACAGAGCCTCATTCCTCCCACTTAATGCCATGGGAGGAAAGCCAGCTTAAATGACTACCCAAGAATTCCTGCTGCATAGTCCCTGGGTAGGGCAAACTCTTTTACAGACTCTAGTGTAGGTGACATGTTGGGGGCATGGCTAGGATGTGTGTGTGGCCATAATGCCTCTGCTTTTCAGTGATTTTAGAATAAAATGTGAAGATAATTTCCATCTATGAGGTCTAGGATAAACAGACAGCAAGTGTGAAAAATCAGGACAGAAGGGTGTGTGGGGGGGGAGAGGTAATAGGTGCCTCCATAAGAAAAAGCCCCGAATATCCAGACTGTCCCTATAAAATCAGGACATCTGGTCAGCCCAACAACAACAACCCTGCCTTAGACCATGGTGGAGCCAGGAAGTAATGGGGAAGTGATCCAGGCCCACAGAGGCAACCTGAGTGAGAGGAAGCAAGATTTTATCTCCAAGAAATAACCCAGATGATTATTTTCTGGCTGAAAGGCAGGACAAGCCCTTTCAGTATGCATTACCTTGTGTTTTAAGAGGAAATTAGCAATCATATGGTTTATTGGAAAAAGTGCTGGGGGTGAAAAAAATAAATGCAGTTATGTGGACTTAAAAAAAAATCCTTTTCAGTCTAGGGTGGCAGAAGCTGGAGGTGAGTGCTATGTTCAGTGAACATTAGTGATCTTTTTCTTATTATGTTACATTACTCTTTCCTAAGCTGGTGGTCAAATACAATAGCTTTATTAAAGCCCCAATTCAGTTAGAAAGAAGAATGCATTTTGCTGCTACTGTAGCCCTCATGAGTGATGAGGGTCTGACAGCTCTAATAGAAAATAATGTTCCACAGTGTGAAACAAAAACAAAAACAAAAGAAAAAAACAAACAAAAAAACCCAGTGGCTAACATCTATGCATATATGCCAGTGCCTCCTTCACCCCAAAAGCAGTGGGGTCATTCTTCTTAAATAAGTAGCTCATTCAGGCACTATTAGTTACAGATTTCTTTGGAGCAAGTACTAGAGCTCCACCTGCTTAACTGTGCAAATTGTTGATCAAATTCTTCTGATGTGCCCTACTTTCTTTATACAGAAGGCACTGAGCTGAGAATTTGTCCTCTCCCAAAATATAACTCATGACCTGAGATGAATTGAAGCTTGTGTATCTAGCAATAAAGAAGGAGTGCATGAAATTATTATGCCACCGATGGAGAAGAAATCATTTGAAAGGAAATGAACCAATTTTGGTCGAAGTCTATGGAGGCAACGTTACATTCTTTAGACAAAATGAAAAGAAACAATTTTAGTGCAATTCTGTGGAGGCCATAGTCCAATGTAATTATGATGGCAAATTGATGTTCTAATGCAAGTGTGCTACAGCTGAAATGAAAGGATATGAAGCCACAAAAATACATAGGATATTAAAAAATAAAATTGAAATTAATTTAGAGGAACTCTATAAAGGGCTTTTAAAAAGTATATATGGGTATGTCTATACTACAAAGTTTTTTGACATAAGGAGGCTTATTTTGAAAAAAAAAAAAAGTTATGCCTGTCCATGCAGACATTTTGGTATTTCAACATGAGCTCTTTGTTATTTCAATATAACGAAGCACTCTTTCAAAATACTAAAACCTGGCTTTATTTCAAAATATTTATTCTTTTGAACTAGCTATTTTGAAAAAAGCCATTCCAAGCCAAGGAATTGGCGCTTCCCCCCCACCCCCAAAATACTAGCCCTATACTTTACATTGTCTTTCCCTATTTTGAAACAGAAGTCTAGTGAAGACTTCCTATTTTGAAATAAGAACTCTGACATTATTTTGAAATAGAGTCTTCACTAGACTCCTATTTTGAAATAATAAATTTGAAATAATGCTATTTTGAAATAATTATTTAGAAATAAATTTGAAATAGTTATTTCAAAATAACTATTTTGCAATATCTGTGGCAGTGTAGACATAACCTATGTGTCAAAGATCTCATGCCTGGAACTGTACAGACATTAGTTACTCCACACAGCTTTCTTGTGAAGTATTTCATATTATTAGTCCCATATACAGATGGCAAGTCTATGCCAGCCATGTTAAATGACTTGTCCAAGGCCACAGAGCAAACCTGGAGAGCACTTGAATTAGAATTCAGGAAAAGCCCAGGTCTCAGTCTTGGACTGAGATGTTTAGATAGAGAGAGAGAGAGAGAGAGAGAGAGAGAAAGGGGGGTGAGGGGGAGCAGGACAGGGCCCCTAAAGGATGTCCTCAGGTGGTAGTAACTGTATCTCTCCCTTACCCTTGCACACCCACACCTTGGTTCTGTGGTCCACTTAAGCTGAGGAGAGCATGGGGGGGTCAGTTTTTTGTGACCCAAGGACCACTCAGTACACTCTGGCAAGGGGGTTACAAGAATATTCCGATTCTCTTCAGTAATATTGCTCCATCAACGAATGTCATATAAGATCTTAAATGAAAGTCAGGGCCGCAGGGGTCATTAATGTCATTGTGAAATGAGGGTGATTCCTCAATATTCAAGAATGATTGTCTTTCATAAAAAGAGAGTCACTTATCACTGGTACATCTGCAGGTGGCTAATGAGACCTACTTGGGATCCATAGATCCTGTCACAATTGGGGCAGGTATTTTTCCAGCAGAAGGGACAGTGCATGATTAGGAGCTTTTGGTCATCACAGCCCTGCTCCTGTCTCCACTCATGGATTGCCACAGGACTTGGCGGCAAATAGGGAAGGTGCCTGTGTGTGAATTCTTTTAGTGTGGAGGCACTGTTGCACACTAGTGTCCACAAAGTGCTTGACGGGATGAGGCTCATAATCTCTCTCCTGGCAAGGAAATCAAGATGACTGGAGACCTTCGTTCTGCTGCAGCCTTCATCTGCTTTCATAGCCACTGAGAGAGATTGTCTCTTCATCCACCTGCCCTGCCATTTGAGACTTGGAAGGAGGCTTGCGTTGCTGTTCATCTGGAACCTCACCTTTGACCTTGCCAACTTGGGTGTCTCTGCCAGGAGTGTGAGACTTCTAACAGCCTCATTCTCAAGATCACAGAGACACTCAAGCCACTCCAACACATTGAGATCACAGTCTCCAGGGTTGGGAAATGTATGTAAAGATATTATGAAAGCAACTCTGTGTGTGTGTGTGTGTGTGTGTGTGTGTGTGTGTGTGTGTGTGTGT
>ML681963.1:107811284-107875536 GCA_007922195.1 Podocnemis expansa
TGTGTGTGTGTGTGTGTGTGTGTGTGTGTGTGTGTGTGTGTGTGTGTGTGTGTGTGTAAAAAATCTTTCTTTGTTTGGATGTAAATTAAGCATTGTAAGCTAACACAGGGGATGCCCATGGCACAGATGTTAACAAAGACATGACAAGTCAGTAGGGCTGCGGCGCGCACACACACACACACACACACACACACACGCACGCGCGCGCAAGAATGAACTTTGGGGGCATCGGTAGGAGGCAAAGAAGGAATCCTTTCTGCCCCTTCCTGCATCTAGGAAGTAAATGGTCAGTGCATTTATACTAATGAAAATGGGTATCAGCCAAGCTTGGTTGGAAATGCTGTAAAAGACTTTGATTGAGATAAATTTGTTTAGACAGGAGATTAACCTGATAGTTTAGTCTTTAATCAGAGTGCTACTGATTTTGTTTTGTATGTAATGTAAGCTTATGTTTCCCATATTCTTACTCACCATCACTCAAACTGTGATTCTTTGATTATGTGCACACTGCTGTTTTCATTATAAATATATCTCAGTGCTGTAGTGTTATGTAAAGCGTTGGTCCTGAGTTGAATCTTACAATATTGTGCATATACTGTCCTTTAGGGACAGCAGACATAGTATTTGTGTGAGTGGCCAGTGACAGGGGCTGGATATCATAGGGGAATGTTTCAGGAGGGTTCAAAGACTCGTGTACACCTATTATTAACCAGGAAGGCAAAGGGAGTGCTAGCATGGCCAGAGAAGAGTGCTTAACTGGCTAGAAGGCTGGTGGTGTTAAGAAGCTCATAGTCAGCTAAGTACTAGCAGAACTCCCTCATGCTGTAGAGGGGGTAAAAAGCAGGGATGGATCAATGTAGGGGCTATAGGGGCTGAAGCCTCTGCTTCTGGCCTAAAGGGGGACCCTGGGCTCCAGCTCCTACAGTCCTTGCATGATCCAGTTCCCACTGTGTGGTACATTGCTGCTGCGCTGGAGAGGCTTGGGAGGGTACCGGGGGCATCCTGCCAGTGCTGGGAGGAGTAGGGCCCTGGGGCCAGAGTGCCAACCAGCTCCACTCTTCCAGGGGCAGACCAGCTAGTGGGGAGCACTGGTGAGAGTGGCCTCTGACCCCAGGCACCCCCAGCAGTGGCCCATACCCACAGGCTACTGTGGTGGAGGGCTGGGGCTCCACAATGGTGGTTAGCCTTGGGCCCTGGGCCCCTTTGTCTACCCCTGGTATTCTGCTAACAAGGCATCTCACAATCTTGGGTAACCAAGAACTATCATGGTTACTCGATGCCACCTTTGTGTTGCCCTGATCCTGTGGCTGGCAGGAGTGGGGCTTGCCCCAAAGGTTGCTCTTATGCCCAGTTAGCAGTATCTCCAATGGACAATTTTGACTGCCAGGTATTGTGGGTGTTAGGATGTTCCCGCTACACACTCTTTACGTATCAGCACCTTTTACTCTAGGAACAAGTGGAGAGATGAAGTTAGAATCATGGAATATTAGTGCTGGAAGGGACCTCATGAGGTCATCTAGTCCAACCCTCTGCTAAAAGCAGGACCACTCCCGCTAAATCATCCCAGACAGGGTTTTGTCTAACTGGGCCATAAAAGTTTCCAAAGATGGAGAATCTACCACTTCCCTAGGTAACCCATTCCTGTGCTTCACCACCCTCCTAATGAGAAAGCTTTTCCTAATATCCAACTTCAACCACCCCAACTGCAACTTGAAACCATTGCTCCTTGTTCTGTCCTGTTACTACTGAGAACAGCCTAGTTCCTACTCTTTGAAGCACCCCTTCAAGTAGTTGAAGGTTGCTATCAAATCCCCCCTCGGTCTTCTCTTCTGCAGACTAAATATGTCATAAGTCATACGCCCCAGTGCCCTTGTTACCAGCTTTGCCCACAAACTCGGGGTATGCTCATTTATTACGGTTGCTTTCTCTATGGGGAAGATGGTACTTCTATTAGTGTGCTGCTTGTGTAACTTGTGTTTCTATAGAGGTGCGTCTGAGCGGACCGGGTCTATCAGCACTCTCAGCTGACCCCTTATGTGTCCCTGAACTCAGTAGGCTGGGTCACACAGCACTTCTCTGCTGCTACCCTTATGTGCCCCTGTACTGCACCAAACTAGACTTGATTATGGATCTTGAGCAGGCTGGGTCACACAGCACTTCTCAGCTGCTACTCTTATATGCCCCTGGACTCAATCAGGCTAGGTCAAAACAGCACTTGTCAGCTGTCACCCTTATATGCCCCTGGAGTCAATCAGGCTACTATCCCTATCAATGAGCAAACCTTACAGGGTTGTGGGCATTACAGGGATCTTTGGCTAGGTAATAGAAGCGTTGCTGCAAAGTGATATAAAGAAACCAAGACCACAAAGGAGAGGGAATGATGTCTTAAAAGAGTCTGGAAACTGGCTTAATAACAAAAGTCATTTTATTGCTAGGTATCTAAAACTTGTACTACTAATAATAATTACAAAGGAGAGAAGAATACTCCAAAATACCCAGTTACAGCACTGATAAACATACAAGGAAAGAAGAACACCCAGCTACAATATTACCTAGATTCTACTGTGTCAGGCCTAGAGAGAGAGAGAGAGTGTCATAATTAACACAAAAGGGAGAGAGGTTGGGGGGGGGGGAGAAAGAGAGAGAGGGAGAGAGAGAAAAGTTGGGGGGGGGGTCCTCGCCACTCTGTGTAGCAGAAAGGTTTCCAGGTTGTGCAGATCAGGGTCAGAGGCTGGATGGAAACAAAGCTCCCACAGCAATCAGCAAGGAAGAAAAGCCAAATCCCAGTGGAAATGATACAGCTTTAGATCCAAGCATCAGGAGTCAGGATGCAATCCAGACTCACACAGGATTCAGAAAGGATCCAATCAGGACTTGCACAGGACACACACTACACTACTGTTCTGTTGGATGTGGGTAAAGGTTTTCTATAAGGACTTGTTTACATGGCCAATACACATTCCTGGCTGGGTGTAATGGTTCAGAGAAGCTCACAATACAGTCAGGCAGACTCAGTATTTTACGTATCAATTATCATGTCTGTGACTAGAATGGTCTGATAATTACTGAGTTTGTTCGTGCTGGTGTGAGATCCCCCATCAGGCAATGCTTCTCTGAGTTCAGTGCGGCTCCTGCTTTGGAGTCTGGTTCTCCATAGTCAATGCAAATGAAGCTCCATTGTGCTGATGGCTTTTGGATATGGGTAGATTAGGAAAAGGATGTCTCCCATTTCCTACTGTTTTTGGTTTTCAGTTCAAGCAGAGGTTGGGGGATGTGTGGGGGGGAGGCACAGGCTAGATACTATGCTCTGATTCCTCAAGAACACAGAGCTAACATGTAACACCCTAATCATTTTTATTGTCCTCTTCTGGACTCTTTCTTATTTGTCCACATCCTTTCTGTAGTGAGGAACCCAAAACTGGCCACAGTATTCCAGATGTGGCCTCACCAGTGCTGAATAGAGGCGAATAATGATATTCCTTGATCTTCTAGCCAGGGGTGTAGCTGGTTGGGGGAGGGACCCAGGGCACGGGCCCAGACCCCACCCCTGGCCCACAGGCCCCGCCCCCAGCCTGCAGGCCCTGCTCCCTGGCCGGGGACAGGGCCAGGCGTCGCCGCGCTGCTGCGGGCGGCCAGGCCCCACATCCCCAGCCCGATTGGGCCGGAGATCCGGGGCATTGGTACTGGGGTTCGGGGCACGTGCCCTGGAGTGCCCAGCGCCAGCGATGCCCCTGCTTCTAGCAACACTCCTACTGATGCAGCCCAATATGCCATTGGTCTTCCTGGCAACAAGGGCATGCTGTTGACGCATATCCAACTTCCGATCCACCATAACCCCCAGGTCCTTTTCTACAGTCCCGCTACTTAGCCAAGCGGTCCCCAGCCTGTAGCAGTACATGGGACTTTTCCATCCTAAGTGCAGGACTTTGCGCTTGTCCTTGTTTAAGCTCAGGAAAATCATGAGTCACTTTTATGGCTCTGCATCAACCAGCATTCCTCTACGTGAAAAGAAATCCACTGTCTGCACTCAGAGTTTGCAGTACCAAAGCAGATCAGGCAGAGCAGATGCTGGGAAGAAAACCTCGGGTTAGTCACCCCTTTGCTGAATACCATACCACTGTTTCTCCACTAAGGGAGCTTTATTAAGAATGCAACCAGGAAATGACATAATGATAAGCGTTAGCTTGCATGATTAGTGAGCCCTATTGTTCAAAGGCTGGGATCAAATTTAGGTGCTGATTACAATATCAGATTAAAAAATAAAGAAAACTTCTGCCTTCTGAGACAGTGTAGAACTTTTCCTCACCTGTTCAGTTACCTAAACCAACTTTACAAAGATGTCATTCCACAAATCCTCTTAATCTGAAGTCACAAGAGGATATTCTGGAACAGAACCATGGGCTCAGAGTATGTGGCCCACATATTTATGAATGTATGACCCTTGACAAGTCTTTGTACAGTTTTTAGCTGAAGTTATCGGATATGGCAGGGGGATTCCACGACAAGCTCCTTAGAGTTATTTTATGGATACAAGTTACTGGTGCTCTTACAGAACATGAAGATGTATTTTTGGAAAGGGTTGATGGAGCAGTAGTTGAGCATTGATTCATAATCCCAAAGTCTTGCATGGATTCCACCTCAGGCTCAGAATGGGAAAAAATCAATTCTAAAATGAGTCAGAAAGAGACAGTTGGTTTAGGATATCTACATAAAGCAAACAGACCCATTCAGTCATTGAGAAATGAGTGGTCTGCCATCAGCCATAATCAGTGAAGATGTAATATGGGAGGGAAGAAAAATCAAAACCTGACAAAGGAATGTTGCTAAATACATTTAGATCTAGTCTAACCAACTCTCCTTTCAAATAAAAGGGTTTCTTTTTTATTTCAGTGCATTGCCTTTCATCAGAGTGAACTTAAAATGTAAAAGCTGTTTCTCCTAGTTCCATGCCTTAATATGTATAATGCCACATGCCCTGGTTGAAACTTGCCTATGCAACAGGATTAATAGGGTCTGTAGGTTTTGCATTCATGGCAACACATATTTTACATACCATTTTGTCCCAAACAAAGGAAAATTAAATACCTGATGTGAAAAGACCTCTGGCTTCAAGTGAGAAAGAGAAGGAAAAAAAGGATGATTTTGCCTTGAGGTGGAAACATGTCATACAGAATTCTTAATGCAACACACTTAAGAAAAGTGTTGATAGAGCAAAACTTGAGGCTCTGTGAGGAGCATACAAATGCTGTTGGCTGCGTTAGCTGCCGTTATGAGCAGTTTAGTCCTAACTGTAGAGCTATCTGCAAAGAAAATAAACATTTTCAAAAAGCAATAGTGGGAAAAAGAAGAAAAATATTAGAAAGCAGCCTAGGATCAAACCTCAGAAGAGCTTTGTGCTGAGCGAATAACTCCCAAAACCTGATTCTAATTTGATTTATATTGGTATAAAGTGGAAGACCCAGTCTGTAAAACTTGGGGTGTATCAGACCAGAAGTAGAACCCCCATTCCTTCATGAGCAGCAAAATCATTAACATCAACTGACGACACTTGCAGTTACATTGCATTTATTATCCAATGGTCTCACCTGCTTGTACTTAATTAATTTCATTATCTTTATGTGCTAATAAAGGTTTCTTTTTTTTTTTTTAATTTGAAATAGCACTTTACATTAATTAAATTAGGTAGTTAATAGCATAACATTCATATTAAAAAGTATAGGACTGATTCTCCACTGCTTTGTCCCTTGTTTATTATTTGCAAACACAATGTGAGTACAAAGTGGGACTAAAATGCTGCCATTCTGATTTGGTTTAGTTTTACATGCATATTGCACAGATGCAAATTACTACAAAAGGGGCAAGGCAGTGGAAAATCAGGTTCTATATTTGTATGTGTCTAGTCAAGTGGTTAAATTTCACTGGAACTCAACATCTTTCCAGTGCTTCTTGTTGTCATCATTAAATGTATATTTATATCTGTATATGTGGTGCTGAATTTGGCCTCTAGTCAACTTCAAATTTCAATTAAAATAATTTTTATGTTCCAGACCACTTTGAATTATGAACACCGCTTAGTGGTTTTGGTCTTCTGTTTGTAGGCAGAGTCCAAACTGAGCATAATTTTCCGACATGAAATCAACAACATTTATCTGAGCAGTCAGTAAGTCTCAATTTCCAATAGAGAAATCTCTTCTGTGACCATTACCCATCACAATCATCCAATGCCCTACAATTTGGTTCTAAAACTTCTGAAGACCATTAAGAAGTGCTCAAGAAAACATAGTCTTGGAATCTGGTTTAGAATACAGGTCTGTGAATCAGAGTTTTAAAGTGGGTTTAAGTGCATCTACGTTAGAGGTTTACATTAATTTAACTAAAGTGATTTTAAATAGGTTTAGTTAAAACAGTGCAACTTGTTTAATGCACACAAACTCATTGGCTCAGTGGGACATATTCAGAGGAGCTTTGTAAAGGCCTGGGAATCACTTGTTAAAAAATTATGTTAGCCTTATGGATTATGACAGATTCTAGGTTGGTGTAACTTAACATGGATGGGCCTCTGAGAAGGTAAAAATTGCTCCAGCTTAAACTTAAACATCCTTCACTTCACTTGAACTTTTTTTTTTGCCCTTCCACTGACTTGCTGTGTATCTTTTAAGTATGTCAGTTAGCGTCATTGTTCCTCAGTTTTCTTATCCTTAATAATAAGGGCAACAATACACTTCTTGCAAAGATGTTATGAGGCTTACTTTATATTTGTAAGTCACTACGAGATCAAAGATGCATATTAAGGTGCAAAACCTATTTACATTATTATTAATAAGATTTTGCTGTGCTACATTATTAATAAGCATTCTTTTTTTATTATATATTCACACTGTACCTCAGCTCCCTAACAGTTTTATATAGATGCTTCTCGCCTCTTTTTTTTTCACAAATTTCCGTAAGATTTGTGAACATATAAAATATTAAAAGTCAAAACTAGAGGTTGCTGTCACATCTAGCAGCATAAAGAGATCCATTTGCCAAACATATATTTATATGCTATTATTCAAACTGAATAATGAAATGCTAACAAACTTTGAGCCTAACTTTGCCATATCAGGCAGTGTGATCATTTTAAAAGTCATTCTATAAGCACGTTCCCCCTACCTGAAAATAAATTCTCTTGATGACTGTGAGCATACTGATACTTGCTGTAACTGACGGAAGCTTATGGGGACCATTAAAATGCCAGCACATTGGAAAGTAATGGTGAAGTAAAAATCTATTTGCATTTGTGTAATAAAATACCTTGTCATTTTCGATATATCACTATCAGTGGTGTCAGAGAGGATTTCTAGATCATCGTGTCTCTATGTGGATATGCCCTCTCATCCCAGTGCAGCAAATAGAAGGGGGCATGTAGCATAGGCTCATGCCCTGCCCCCCAAGGTTTAAATGACAGCATGCATCAATGAGTATTGAAAATACTAGAATCTGAGAACCTGTAGCAAAGTGTAGAAGAGTGTGAATGTTGCCTGATTGCTGCGGGAGGTGTAGTGTCCTTAAGGATTTGAGCAAGGGACTAGGAGTCCAGACTTTTGGTTTCTATTTCTAGATATGTTACCAGCTCATTCTGTTGCCTTGGGCAAGTCACTTACTTGCTCTGTGCCTCAATTTTCCCATCATAAAATGGGCATACTATTTTTACTTTCATCAGGGGTGTACCGAAAGGCTTAGATGATTAGAGAGTGTTCCAGTTGGTTCTCATAGACTGCGTGGTCAGAAGGGACCAATATGATCATTTTGTCTGCCATCAAGGCTGTCCCTAGGTGGGTGCGGGGCCCTGGGCAAATCACCCTTTGTGGGGCTCCCGCTCATCCTCTCGGGCCCTGAGGGGTGGGGCTGGCCGGCCCAGGGGAAGGGCAGACCCCTGCGCTGACCGTCCCATGACAGGTGAGCTGGCCAAAAGCGGCAGAACAGGAGTGCAGGGTTTGGTTTCTCAGCCACCCTTAAGCCAGTGGTTGTCAAACATTTTCCTTGGAACCTAACTCCAGACACCTCTGCCATGCAGCAACCCACCACTGAAAAAAGCGGCCACCGACAGAAAATTGAATAGTGACCATGGCTGGGGGGGGAGGGGGGCATTTGGTGGGGGTGGCAATCCCTCATGGCTTTCATCCTTTCTCTTGAGGTGTCTATTGCATCTCTCAAATCTACACATTTAATTTGAGATCACCTACATGGAACATGCAGAGGGTGATTCCACATGCTATATTCCTGTCTCAAATCAGGAAGTATATCAAGTCTCTAAAATTGCAGATAGTATTGCATGTAGTAGCTGGGGGGGGGGGTGAGAGCTCCTTGCAAATGGTGTGGGGAGGGTGCAACTGGATGGTGAAATGAAATGAACGTGCTGAGACACAGGAAGAAGAAGAGAGTCAATGCTAGGCTGGAAAGAAAGGTCCTGGAAGATCCTGTCTGCTGCTGAGCCTGTCCAACTGTCTCCAGGTCCTGGTCCCTTCTCCATTGCCAAATCCCAGGAACTGAAGCAGCCCCTCTGGGTTCCACTTTCACCTCTGCTCTTCATCTGCTCCCTGAGTCTGCATGAGTTTCCATGAACACCCAATTGTCCACAATATTATGACTGAAGGGGTACTAGCCCTCTCTGTTTGGTCTGGTGACCCCTGGCAGCAACACAATGGGGCAATCCAGTCCCCCTTTCAGATTAGGACCTTGTTATAACTTCTTCCAGCAGATCCATCACTGAGCTGGATTGTATTCTGTTACTTTGGCTTTCTAATTGTAGAAAAAACACCATACTTCCTAACAGAGGCTCCTACTAGAATAGTTTGTTTTTCTCTTCTCTTTTTAATTATCAGTCAAAAAAAAAACATCTCTGGAGTTTTTATTAAAATCTACAGGTTATAACTTTTTTTTGTTTTTTGTTTTGTTTTTGTTTTTTGCAAGCAAGGGAATTCTCAACCCACTGAAAAAAGAGGTAGGTCCTCATTTACAAAAATAACTGCAATCCCCAGATCCCAGAAATGGTGGAATAAGTGAATGTTCACAGTTTTTTCTTTTCTTCATTGGGTCTATTGATAAAAAAAACACAAAAGTTGCTTGCAGTGACCTCAGTCCTTTTCATATGAATGAGAGAAGCCCGAAGAGATACTGACTCAGGAGGCATAGAGGTTGTTTGAACAACAATTAGCTCATCATTGTTAGTCCTATGTCTCACCTTTGTTGTAATGCTGATCTACTGCCTTAAGCAGCTTTCAACGCAAGCCACTCCTCTGGCCTCTCAGTAAAGGTGGCCCTGTGAACTGGGCTGCTGCTTTTGGCCAGCTCACCTAGCCCTTGGCATGGAGGCGGGGGCAGCAGTGCGGCCCTGCAGGGTCCCCCAAGGTGTGGGACCCAGGCCGGCTGCCCCACTTGCCCTACCCTAAGGACGGCCCTGTCTGCCATCTTGCACAATGCAGGCCATCAGGGCTGTCGCTGGGGCGGGGAGGGACTGGGGTCATGGGTCCAGCCCCCGCCCCAAGACGGCAGGTCCCGCCCCCAGCCAGAAGGCCACGCCCCTGGCCCAGGATAGGGCCAGGGGGAGGCCGTGCTGCCACCAGCAGCTAGGCTGCGGTGCGGGCCAGCCCGAAGCGGCCGCTGGCGGCCGGGCTCGTGGCCACAGCCCCAGATCCCCGGCTGGGGATGGGGCTGCCGTGGCTGCGGCCAGGCCCCAGATCCCCAGCGGTGGACGGGGCCGCCACGGGTGGCCAGCCGGGCCCTGGATCCCCGGCCAGGGACAGGGCCACTGTGCAGGCCTGGCCGCCGGTGGCCATGGCAACCCCGTTCCCGGCTGGGGATCTGGGGTCTGGCCGGCCGCCTGCAGCTGCGGTGGCCCTGCCCATGCTGGGGATCTGGGGCCTGGCCGCCAGCGGCCACGGTGGCCCCATCCTCAGCCTGGGATCCAGGGCTGCGGCCGTGGGCCCAGCCTCCAGCGGCCACTTCTGGCCAGGTCGGGCCGCACCACGGCCTAGCTGCCGGCAGCAGTGCGGCCTCCGCCTGGCCCTATCCCTGGCCAGGGGGCGGGGCCTGTTGGGGGGCCAGCCAGGCCTCGGATCCCTGATTGTAGACGTGGCCGCCGCAGCCACGGCCTGCCAGGGATTGGGCCCCGGATTCCCGGCCCAATTGGGCCGGAGATCCGGAGCACTGGCATTGGGACCCAGGGCACGTGCCCTGGGGTGCCCAACGCCAGCGACGCCACAGAACCTCTCCCACCCATTCCTGTAATAAAGCTGACTGAGTTATTAAAGTCTTCAAATCATGGCTTAATTAAAGACTTTAAGGTACAGAGAATCCAACAGCAAGTGACCTGTGCCCCATGCTACAGAGGAAAGTGAAAAACCTCTAGCGCCTTTGCTAATCTGTCCTGGGGGAAAATTCCTTCCCCGCCCCAAACACAGTGATCAGTTAAAACCTGGACATATGGGCAATACTCAGAAGTCAGACACCTAAAGAGGAATTCTCTGGAATAAATCGGAACCCACCCCATCAATTGTCCAATCAGCATATCTATCACCAGGAGCCAAAGATCAGTCAATTGCCAGACTAGGTTTGTCCCAGCATATTATCCCCTCCATAAATTTATCAAGTTCACTTTTGAAGACAGTTAGGTTTTATTGCCCCCACAGCTCCCCTTGGAAGGATATTCCAGATCTTCACTCCTCTGCTGGTTGAAAGCTGTATCAAAAACTACACTTGCTCTTGACCAATTTATATTCATTTGTTCTCCTGTCCACATTGGCACTGAATTTAAATTATTCCTTTTCCTCCCTAGTATTTCTTCCTCTGATGTATTTATTTACACAGAGCAATCATATCTCCCCTCAACCTTGTTTAGGTCATTAGACTAAAGAAGCCAAACACCTTGAGTCTCCTCTCATAAGGCAGGTTTTTGATTCTGCAGATCATCTTAGTAGCCCTTTGCTGCACCTGTTCCAATTTGACTTCCTTTTGCTTAAACATGGGGGATCAGAACTGCATGTAATATTCCAGATGAGGTCTCGCCAGCGTCTTGTATAACGGTACTAACACGTCCCTATCTCTACTGGAAACACCTCATCTGATGCATCCTTGGACTGCATTGGCTTTTTTCATGACCACATCACATTGGTGGTTCATAGTCATCCTATGAACAACCAATATGCCCAGGTCCTTCTCGTCCTCTGTCACTTCCAACTGATGTTTTTAAGTCAATTTAGTGAACTCCAAATGTGGCTGGGGGTTGCTTAAGTGGACTTACTGGCTATGTCCACACTTAGGCAGTTAAATCAATTTAAGTTAAAGCAATTTAATAAAATCACTATAAAATCATTAAAATGATTTAAGTTAAATTGATTTAACATGTGCCCACTAGAAATTCAAATTGTGCTAGCAAATCCATGGACAGGACTTGCTAGTTCAATTTAGGAGAGGGGCACCTTGGGAGATGTGTCAAGATGGCCTCCTAGAAGGGCCAGGCCCCCACCCAATATATAGAAAAAGGATAGCATCCTGGGAAGGAGAAGAGCAAAAGTGTTAAATCGAAATAATAGTTAAATCAAAATAACACGTCCACACAGAGTTATTTTGAAATAACAATTTTGATTTAATCATCATTTAGCTATAATACGAGGTTTTATTATATCAGAATGATTTTTCTTATTGCAAGATAAGGGAGCTCCTTATCTTGATATAAGGAAATGTAGGGTGGACCTGCAATCTTTTAAATCAAAATAATCTGCATTATTTCGATTTAAAGACTGTGTGTGGACATAGCCAATGAACTCCAAATGTGGCCAGGGAGTTGCTTAAGTCCACTTAAGCCTGCTTAAGTAGACTTAAGCCTCCAGTGTAGACAGCCTACGTTAGCAAGTCTCCAGTTATACAGAACAACACCTGAATTTACAAATGCATTAAAAATCTTTCCTAATGAGCTTGCAATTTCATGTGCCAGTTCCTTTAATATTCTTGGATGGAGATTATCCAGGCCCCTGATTTAGTCCCATTAATCAGTCTGAGCTTGGCCTTTACCTCAGATGTGGCAATTTCTACCTCAGTGTCTTTATTCCCCCAATCAGTATCCCCATGCTCATCATTAGCCTCATTAAAAGTGGAGGCAAAATATTTTTTTAGATATTCAGCCATGCCTAGATTATCCTTAACCTCCATCCCATCCTCAGACCTTAGCGGTCCCACTTAATTGAAATCAGCTGAGTTGCTTGGATAACAGCCTACTGATAAAATGTCTGAAAGCTGGGGATGGGGTATTTTCTGCAAAGGACATTGTGAGGTGCTGTACCCCCTACCCCCCTCACCACTGTAATGTGATCTGTGTATCTTTCCTGTTCACTGTTGCAATGTAATGGTGTGGTTTAATGCAAAATACGTCCTGTCAGGTATTTTTTGAATGCTTGTGGCATGCTCTTTATTATTGTTATGGTACTATGTTTTCTGCAACATCATTCATGTGTACAGATATGGACTATGTCCCCAAATGCATTTCACATGGCTTAAGTAGGAGCAGACAATCAGGGTTGCAATCACATATCCAAAAGAAATATGCATAATAATAGACCAGCTAAATGTCCATACAACCTTGTCTCGATGAAGGGCAGATCACCCATCCTTTATGAATAAAATGAATCACCTGACTGCAAGGAGGGAATGGGATTTGGTGGGAGACAAAGTCACACTTTAGACTGGTTTTGGGCTTTTCTGCCAAGAACTCCATCTTAAAGCAACTGACTGAGACATGTACCTGGCTATCCACATGGGGAGAAGGGCCTGGCTGCAAAAGTATCAGTCGTCAAACATGTGAGTAAGCTGATAATGGATGGTAACAGTGATCTATAGCAGGGGTCTCAAACTTAAATCGCCACAAGGGCCGCATGAGGACTAGTAGAGGGCCACATGAGAACTAGTATGCTAGCCTGAGAGCCACACCACTGAAATCTTTTCATACAATGCTATTGTAAATATTGGTAGCAATAGTGTCATTGTGGGCCACAGGAAATAGCTTTAGGGGCTGCATGCAGCCCACTGGCCATGTGTTTGGGATCCCTGATCTATAGTTTAGAATGTGAGTTATCTTTTATTTGATTATACTAAACTTCTTTACTGATTGATTATCTGATTTTTGCATTGATTTGCTATACACTCACAGCAAATCATGTCTTAATCAATAAACTAATGCTTGTTTTATCTAAAGCAGTGTGGACTTTGGAAAGAGAATGCAAGTGTGGATGCTGGGCTTGGAGCAAAAGTAAAGGCATATCAGTTTCCTTTTTAAACTGAAGGACTGGAGTAAATGAGCATGCAGCAATCAGGAAGAGTCCTGATCTCTGCAAGACTGTAGTTCCCAGTGTTGCATCTGGGGGCAGAGGGCACCTGCTGAGGGACCACACTGTGAGTGGCCAGTGTGGATGCACTTCCAGTGCCTGGGACCAATTACAGACTGGAGGCTACTGTGAGCAGGGGTGCGGGTTCACCTATTAAGGTAGGGTAAGTAAGGGCTCAGGAGTCGGTGATCAGGGAGGCACAGCAGCACACTAGACCAGACTGCAGGAGGGGAGCATCACAGATCTCTAGAGTTCATTTCCACTGACAAAGCCCAAGCTTTATGTCATACTGCCTTTACTTTTTCACATATTCTGCCTTAATAAACAGAACTTTTCAGTGTGCATGTCAAGATCTCCATCTATCCATGTCCCAATAGTAGTATGGCTCCAACAGTAGCCATGTGGCTGCCACTTGATGTCCTTGTCACTGGCAGCCATGGAGAGAAACCAGAAAGAGATCAAGTAGCTGCAAACTGCATGAGCCCCATCTTGGACTTCTGTGCAGTAATCAGTGATATGACAATGATGTCATGGAGATGGAAGATCCTTGTCCAACTATAAGGTCTCAGAGAGCCTCAGCATTATGGAATCCAAGTGGAAGGGCATCCATACAGTCCAAGGGTGCTGGTAGAATCGTGGAGATACCGAGGCCCCATTTCTCACAAATCTGAGGCAGTCAATCTGGCCATTATTATTAATAGGCACAATGGTAGCTGAAGTAGTAAAAAGCTAAAAGGAAGGGCCTTGATGGAAAATAGCCTTTCCAAAAAGTACAAAGAATGGAGACATCTTTAGCATTTCTGTATAACAGCATGATACAAATGCTATCAATTAAATTTGTAAAATCCTGCCCTTTGTTAATTTCACTGTAGGGAGGAATCTGACACTGGCATGTAGAAAGGTGGAAGTTTGGTGTAATCCACTATCTAACTTCATGACATAAATACAAAGAAAGCTTGGTTTTTGCCATTCAGTAGTTGCTAGAAAATGTCAGCAAAATTTCCCACTTATTTTTGATAAAATCTGTGGGCAACTATCAGAACGCAGAAAAAGTTTTATGGTGCTAGCAATGTTAGTCAACCAAATTGGTTGGGTAACTATGTTTGGAGAAGACAAATGCTTTAGGAAAAGTCCATCTCAAAATTCTACATCATTTGCCACCCCTCTGACAATGTATTATATGTGTGTTGGTAGTATTATCATAGATCAGAGTGCTTTCTTGTCCACCTGCTATGCTCCTGTCTGAATATGCTGTAGTCTCATTGTCTGCTCAGTGACGTGAACAACCACTGTCACTCAGGAAAGAGGGAGGAAGAGGGTTGGGTGATGCTGGTTCTGAGTAGCTTTCATCCACTGCCAGAGAAGGACTTCCTACTTACAAGTGTTTTGATCCATGTTCAGTTTTGACATTGTATGTGAATTGGTGACCTATGTGCAGCAATATGTCACCCATTTGCCAACCAACTCTTAGAGCTGTACTTTTGATGTTTATACTACCCCTGGCTCCATTTATATGATCAAGGGTAACATTAGAAATGTCTTGTGAAACTTATAATCAAAAGCCCAGTTAGGGGAAACACGGTTCTATTCTGTTTTTCTGTTTTATGGCAGATAAGTGTCTGAGTGTGATTCATTTCCCTATCTTCCCTTCAACATGAAGGAGCTCAAGCTGAGAGCTTGTAAGTTAAAGAATTAAAGAGATATGGAAGGGTCAGTTTAGGATCAAAATAAAGGTTTTCTAAAAGGAGCATTTTACAAAATAATACCCATGGAAATTTTTCCATGATTTTTTTTTAACTGCAACAGAAAGAGTTTAATTTTCAAGGGACAGTCTTTCATTGCAGCATTCACAGCCCAGACTCTGCAGTATCCAGCTAATGAAGAGGACTGGAAAAAGCAAAACTGATTAGAAACTCACTATAAACATAGAGTGCTTCATTTATTTCCATCATCTAAATTGAATGAAGCACAAAAAATAAGGAAACTATATATACAGTGTGCTGACAAGTAAATTACATTTTTAATTTATTTCCTGTTTTAATCATCTTAAGTGTTATTAGCAACATAAGGAAGGAAATCTGCTTTTTAAAAACACGAGGTGCAACTGGCAACATCCCAAGCTTCCATATCAGACAAGACTGTCTTTTAAAAATTTGACATATCAGCAGCTCACTGTAAATTGTCAGCTGGTGTGAAAGCTGTCAGTCATCAGCTGACTTCCTTTGTTTCATAGCTGACAGACATTCGAAGAACCTCATTAACACTGGTAATGGAAGCTCTCATCCATATCACACCTGTCAAGTCTCTCAGGTTTGCTGTTCAGACACGTGAATACAGTAAAGAACTATTCTCCTTTGTGACAGTCTGAGGTAATAATTCCCTACATTTATGCAGCTCCTCTCAGTTGGAGGAACCACATCAGTTGAAATGATCCAGCATCCCTTAGACAAATTTGTTTCATTAACTGTTTCTTAGTTCTTCCTATTTAAGAACCTGCTATTCTCCAAGAAGAATTTTTCTAAGGGAAGACAGGTTAAAAATCATGGAGGAAATTATTCAAACCATGGGGTCTTTTAGGCTGTGGAATAGTCTCCCAGTAGAAACTGAGAAAATCTCAATCACATGAGTCACTTGAGACTAGACTGGGCAAACCCTTTTAGAGCATATACTGTAGGAAAAGAAAGTATGCACTGGCAAGAACTTGAATGGAGGAATGAATTAGATGATGTACTAAAGCTCTTCCATTTGTGATTTCTATGAGTCTTAGACTTATTTTTATCACTGTTCTTTGAAATTCCTTAAGGTGTATGACACTGAGGCAGCATCCCATTAGTTGGCCTGTACTGGACTCAAGGCCATTTCCTATCTCCCTCCACACTGTGGTATATTTCCTGATGGAAAATAACCAAATGCCACCTAGTAATCTCTTTTATGAAGCTGGCAGTATTATAACTGGGCCTTTTCATAACTTTTCCAGTTTGAATTTTCTTCCCCTCCAACTTTTGATCAATTTCTACACAGGGAATTGTTTTTATGGGCCTGTAGATGACTGCCTTGCTTTTGGCATAGTCTGAAATAGTCCATAATACAGAAGCTCCGAAAATGTCCTACCATCCTGGTTTTTGTAACACTGTTTAGTTGGACTCCTGGAAGTCTGCTGGCTTGCAAACAGAAGGAGCTGGGAGTACTACAGTTATGCTGCTTGTCAGTGTTAAAAGAAGCAGGAACAAACCATGTAATAAATAATGCTTGTTATTGAGATGCGCATCATCAATATTCATCTCCAAATTGCAGCCAAACTCATATTCTTAGCCCTGTCTGGGTGTAAATGAGAACAGGATTTCACCTACTTGATACGATAAATTGTATCTGTGGTGGGGCCTAATTCTGATCTCACATGGCTGAAAATCAGGAACGTCTTTATTGAAGAAAATATTTTGTTGTATGACTGCTGCAAAAGGAGAAACAAAACCATTAATAATATTAATTCTTTTCATCCATGATCTGACAAAGTGGGTTGTAGTCCACAAAAGCTTATGCTCAAAGAAATTTGTTAGTCTTTAAGGTGCCACAGGACTCTTGTTGTTTCATCCATAACATATGTCACATGATTTTGCATTGTGTTAATGAACAACACAAAAAACCCCTTAGGCACATGTACAAAATCTGTAAGATTTTAACAAATTAAATGCAACAATTAGTTTTTTCTTATCAGGAACATATTAAGTGTTATTGAAAACATCTAGGGGTGTGCATGTGAAACAGTCAAACTGAGGAAAATTGATTAACTACAATCATTTAAACAAATACAATGAATAAGTTCCCAGCTCAACACCAAAGAATCATAGAGAGAACTAAAAATTCATACAGGCAGCTTTGAAACATAGTGTATTAATGCACTTTCTCCCACCGCAGGACACAAGGAGGAAGCTATCAAGAGAGGCACATTAAAAAATTGAGTCCTATAACTGAAATTTACAGATATGCAGAAATAAACCACCCTTCTTTTGTGCTACATTTGCAATACCAATGTAAAATATATTCACTTTTTCCTCTATTATGTGGTACATTAATGCTATTAGTGTGTTAATACCACTTTAGCTAAGTGCCTGTCTGTCCTCACTTTCAGGGGATTTTGAAAGATCTCAGCAGCGTGAATAAGAATCAATAGGCTTTTACGGATGAGGGAGGGAGATAGAGGGTTTAGTTTGTGTTTGTTATTTGTAAAATGGAGCACATTTTGAAATAAAACTACTCAGCCACTTTTGAATTAGAGGAGGAATGGAGAAAGAGAGGGGGAGGAAAAAAAAAAGACAAGACAATAAGCTGAAGCATTTCAGATCTAACCAGTAGCTAATAAAACCTCTAGTTAATAAAATAAAACATAGCCATTTATAGTTGATCTCTGTTATGGTCTCCCTTGTTGCAGCTCACTGGAACGCAGAAGTCACTATCAATTGAGCACCAGGATGTGTTGGGTCCACTTAGCAGTGTGGGGGCTGACTCCTTTTGCGGTAGCTGAAATGCAAGCCCACATCTATTTCTGCTTCTTTTAAGTACAGGGGATAAAATGCAATCCTACATCTGGTGGTAGATGTTCTGGTGGGACGACTGATGGGGTGTGTTCTGAGTTACTACAGAGAATTCTTTCTTGAGTGTCTGATTGATGAGTCTTGCTCGCATGCTCAGGGTTTAACTGATTGCCATATTGGAGCGGGGAAGGAATTTTGCCCGAGGACAGACTGGCAAAGGCTCTGTAGGGTCTTTCACCTTCCTCTGTAGCATGAAGCATGACTCAAAAGCTGGTGGATTCTCTGTATCTTAAAAGCCTTTAAATCATGATTTGAAGACTTTAATAACTTTGTCATTAGTTAGAGGTTTTATTGCAGTAGGGCAGGGCCTGGCAACTCAAAATATAAGAAGGACCATTTTTAAAAATTCCTTCAATAACCAAGTGTATTGAGAACCACGATGGGTCTGGCCTCCTGGAGCTGGGTCAGGGTGCCTGCTGCAGGGTCCCTCATGGTGAGGGGGGAGCCTGGTGCCTGGTGCAGGCCACCCACAGGGTCTCCTGTGGCAGGGAGTGAGGTGCAGAGCCAGGAGTCGTGAGGAGGCAGCCAAAGAGCCGCCTGTTGATCCAGAGCCACAGGTTGGAGACCCCTGCAGTGGGGTGGTGGTGGGGGGGTGGTGAAGTTCTGTGAGTCACATTGTGTAGGACAGTGGTTCTCAACTTTTTGCGGTCATGACACTCTTGGTGGCATATTGTGACCCTATAGGATACATCAGCCCACCCACCCCAGGCCGAATCCAGCTTTCTCCCGGCTCTCCATGACATACTTACCACTGTGTGGACACAGTAACGTGTCCCAACACAGGGGCTGAGAACCACTAGTGTAGGAGATTAGACTAGAAACTAGATGACCATATTGGTTCCTTCTGACCTTAGAGCCTATGAGTTTATGATTTATTTCTGCTCCTTTTAAGTGCTGGAGCAGTGGTTCTCAATTGTGTTGGGACACATTACTGTGCCACCACACAGTGATAAGTGTGTCACAGAGAGCTGGATTTGCCCTGGAGGGGATGGGCTGGTTTGTCCTGTAAGGTTGTGATATGCCACTAAGCGTGTCATGACTGCAGAAAGCTGAGACCCACTGTGCTGGAGCACACGCTTTCTTGTATGTCCTACCCCTGTGAAGTGCTGCATATTGCAGAAGATCAGACAGACTCCATTCTGAGGCACATCCTGGCTTGGCCAGAACACTCTCTGTTGTGGCAATCAGATTATTGTGTAGGATCTGTTTTGTTGGCTAGGTCTGTAACTCTAGGGAATGATTCTAAAAATCTAAAGTGAAAATGCATAATTCAACTGATTAGAAGAATTTCGCATTGCTTTTCTCTAGCACCTTCCATCTGAGAGTGTCTCAGCGCTTTGGAAATGTTAATTCACACAACATCTTAGTATGATGATCCCCATTTTCAGATGGAAAAACTGTGACAGAGAAGTTCAGTGACATGCATAAAGTCAGATATCATAGTGACAGGCATAGCATAAATAGCTAGCTAGAATAGGTCACGCAGGATGTCTGAAACAAGAGCTGGGATTTATTTAGTGTTCTGGATCTCCCAACTCACAGACCTACACTCTTAGCATTAGGCAATGCTACCTGCTCATAGTGCAATGTGAAGAAAACTAAGCAGTAAGACACAGCCTCCAAAAAAGACCTTTCCTCTATCTTGCACCTAGCAGAAGACAGCAGCAGAGCATTCTTTTTTTGCTAAAATATGAAAGGAATGCTAAATATATTTAGCCCATTCCTAAGTGGTAAATAGAACTGACATTTGTAGAGTTCTAAAGGCTTCTGATGACAATGGCCTATTTTTTGGTGTGGTGATTTAACAGTAGTTAAACACTAGCAGCTCTCAAGACCAAAGTCCTCTATTCATCTGTGCAAGCTTCACACTTCTCTGCCAATATGTCTCAGTTCTGACACTGAGAGGCCAACTGCAGAAGGGAAAGAAGGTTGAGATGTGCGTGTTTGCATTTCATTTCACATATTAACTGTGACCCAAATCTTTCACTGGACGACAATAAAAAATGAAAATAAGTCTATTTTTCATTCCTGTGGAGATCTATTTTCAAGTGAAAAAGGCCAATGAATTATGGATGAAAAACAGGCAAAATGTCAAACTCCAGTGTTGCCCCATTTGAAAGTTTCCTGGAAAATGTGATTCCTGGGTTGTGAAATGATCCTGAGTGAAATGTACAAATATTTATAACCCCTTGCAATCTGAAAGGCAGGAGAGCAGGTTCAAGCATCCATTCCCTCCTTGCCCTCTCTGCTAAGACTGCTACAAGGTTTCCATGTGGCAGTGGTTGATTTTGTGCTGGGTTCACCTCTCTGCTGGGACCCAAACCGAGACCACTAATTCCTTTCAGCACGCCATTCCCAAGGTCACAGCTTTTGAGGCTTTGCCTATGCTGGGAATTTCAGCCGCTGGGATTGCTGCACTGAGGCAAAACCTTAGCACAGATGGAGAAAACTGCTATATGCTGTGCTTTAAACACGTACAATTTACCCCATCCTGAAACCAGGGTAAGCTGCACCAGTACAAATCACTTTGCCTGCCTCCAGTAGGGATTTCCACTAAGGCAGACCAGCAGCTGGCCACTGATGGCTGTAACCAGGACAAATCCTCAGTCAGTTGTTACAGCCCTGGCCTGCACTAAAACCAGTGACCTTAAGGTAAAAGGTTTTATAGGGCATTACCAAACTGTGGGGTCATTCAGACCCCAGCAGGAGCTGCTTATTATTAAGTCTTCTAGATTATTACCGCTGGCACTTCTCAGCATTCAGTCAGACCGCATGGCTCTGAAGGAACTGTTATCTTTTATGCTGTGTTTGCAAAGCAGGAAGAACATACAAGATCGGATTAAGTCTTAATATGATCTTACACCCAAGCTAGTCCTAGACCACCTACCACAGCAGTGAGCAAATTCTAAACACTATTATCATTTAAAAAAAAAATACCCTCAAAGAAAAATAAACCACAGACTGATCCTAGTGATATTAGGGGTGTGCTTAAAAAACTACTGAATCAAAACAGAACTGTAAATGTAGCAGGGAGTCTAAGTTATTGGCAAGATCTTCAAATGAGCTGACCTAACCTTACAGGCAAAGGAACTGTGCCCACTTCTGTCCCAGCAGTACGTTCAGCCCCATCTGCACTGCAGATCCTGCAGACTTCCTTGCAAACCCCCCCCCCCCCCCAACAGGGACATTTGTCCCCTAATCTCAGTCTGGCTCTGTTCACTTAGGGGGCAGCCTTTTAAATTCAATGAGATTCTGGTGCTCACTGCAATGCAAGGGCTCATGATGACTCATTTTCCTTTACAAGCCTGACTGATCCCCTCACCCAAAAGGCCAGAGGTACACCCATCTCCGCTGGAAAAGAATGTCACATGGGATTCTCCACTCACACAAGGACGCATTTTTGTCAGATGAAAGAAAATCATTCCCTTAGACTACAGACAGAGGAGAAATGGGGACGGGGAGGGTGGGATTCTGGATTATCAGACAGAAGGGTTCTAAGATAAGGGACTAAATGAGGTACTCTGAAATCTTCTATAGCTGCCAAATTTGTCATGCAGTAGCGAGAGGAGGGTCCCTGAAGCTCTTGAGCAGGGGTCTCAAACTCAAATCACCACAAGGGCCGCAAGAGGACTAGCACAGGGCCACACGTGGACTAATACATTAGCCCGAGGGCCGCACCACTGAAACCTTTTCATAGAACAATATTGCAAATATCAATAACAATATCATTGTGGGCCACAGGAAATAGCTTTAAGGGCTGTATGTGGCCCATGGGCCTCATGTTTGAGAGCCCTGCTCTGGAATCTGGAAAACTAAGTCTGGGACAGCAAGTGACTTGCTAGAAAAATAATCATTTTCAACCTATCAATTATATGTAACAATGACAGTTAAGGCCACAGCGCAGCAAACCAAGTAAGCAGACATAAAACATGCAACTGGTTAGATTGACTCCAATGGGACTCCTCAAGTACTTAAAGATAAGTATGTGGTTAAAGTGTTTTGGTGAACTGAGGCCTAAAATCCCAAGGCATTATTCTGAACTCATTTAGACAAGTGTGAGTCCTTTGATTTCAGTTCAATTATTTTGAAGCTGCAGAACAGTTTGATCAGAATCACCGTCCCCAGTGGCATAAAATTATTTAGCTACACATTTAAATTACTTAAATTCTGTGGTTCTTAAGTCTTCTGGTCACAGTATTCCAAAAACAAGGGTCTGAGTCACCTCTCTTACTGGCAAAAATCAGGAGTAACGCTACAGAAAAAATAAATGAGAAGAGAAAATTGGGCATAAAAATGTTTAAAAGTTGTTCACCTCTTTATTTTGCTTAGACAGGCAGACATCAGACAGCATATAAAGTTGAGAAGGAATGCAAAGAATGTAGCAGACCAAGAATTTGCAAGTGACAAAATAACTGAACGGAAGAGTTTGACATAGCCTTAGTCTTCCTTAACTTGATGGTAATTCAAAGCCTTTTCCAGCACAGACGGCGTATCTTGCAGCTCCAGACCAATAAAATATACTAAGGCTTTTAGTCCACAGAAAAGTGTCATAATCCAATGAAAGTGGTTTTCTATATCCTCATTGAATAAGCTCATTTCTTCCAGTCGCTTGCACATTTCTCTTGCATCAGCAGCCTGTAATTACCCCCATCGTCTAACATGCAACCTATATATAACTTAAGATAGTTACCACTCATCAAACAGAAAATCATGTTTCTTCTTGAAAGGTGTAATTATCTAGGGTCTGGCTCTAAAGATGTCGCAAAGAAGATACATTGCCCATTAGCAGTCAAAACTGCAGTTGTGCTGATACTTACAGAAATACTTGCTAAACAGAAATGAAACCTTAGATGTTTGTGGAACAGCAGTCAGTTTGCTCTTCATTGTGGTTTGAAATTTATGCCTACGGTTTATTATTTAGCTGTACTTTCATTAGGTGAACACAACTGAAGCGTTGCATCTGAGTGAGCTACAAAGTAATGCTGACAAACAGCGCTAAAGAAGAATTAAGAATTACACAGCTAAATTGTACATTATCATGTAAATGGGAAAGGAACACCACATGGGATTTTGTGCATTGTATTGAGAGATAAATGCTGTGAGCTATAAATACAAGTTCAATAAAGAGCCTTGTCAGTTAAAGCATTTGAGTGAAAACTGCTGCACAGGCAGCTGTAAGATTTAAAAAATATATACTTAGTAACTGTACCAAGTTTATTCCTGTGTTTTTAAAACGGTTGCCTCATCGTTACAAAAATTAAAAGAACAAACTGTCCAAGAAAGTTGTTCAGCTGTGAGGTTTAGCTGGCATAAATGATTATATAAATATGAGAGACCGTCTCCCTCTGTAAATGTGTGCACATGCAGTACCGACTGAATTGCTGGGACGTTTAGTGCTCAGTGCAACAGTAAAAAGACCTATTTATCTGGCTTCCACTGAGCATTCAGTCTTGAATTAATGAAGATATGCCTGTCTAGAAGTGGAAGAGTTTGTATTCCTGTTTGAGAGCATCATGCAGTTTGTATCTGGGGTTTAAAGAGTAGACATTAAATTTCTCTGACTCCCTAGCCTAACTCTGACCTTTATTTTGTGTACTGTCTATTTTTGAACTAATACGGCTGTTTACAAGTTGGGGGGAATGTAACACTCCCCTCCCCCAACTGACAGTTGTATGCTTTTCCCTTTAGCTTCCCCCCCCCATCTCCATCAAATTTTTGACACCCAGTACAATAGAAATTTTCTAAATTATATTGTTTGCTGGAAAAGCTTTCCAGCTCTGTGACTGGACCCAGTCCGCAACTGTGAATACAGGGTGCGCAAAGTCAAAACACAAAGGACAGAAAGCTAGCACAAAAAGTAACACCTATTGATAGTTGACGGAGAGTAACCGGGATGCTTTTGTTATAACAGTGCTGGAGCCTTCAGTAACAGGTTGGCATACTATCTGAACCCTGGATGAGGGTCTCTACACCCAAACTTGCACAGACTTAAGCAAGTCAGTGTCAAGAAACTGATTTAATTACCTCAGTGGAAGCCTGGGGGTGGACACATTTCAGAATAAAAGGCACCAAAGACTGTCAGACTGGTCCAAAATAAGAGTTTTCACATACCACCCTGCACTCAAGTAAGTAAATCAGTTTTAGGAAACAAAAAGAGACCAGAAAAAGGCAAACTGAAAAGCCTGATTCTGCTCTTTCTGAATCTCGTGCGAATCAGGGACAGTTAACAGTAAATCAAGCTCTATTTCCCTTTGAGCAAACTGTAAATGAAGTGTTCTTTTTACATTCAAACCAAGAGTTTGGAAAAAAAGGAAAAAAGATAAAACATTGACATCCTTTTACTGAAATATCAGTTTCCTTAGTATGTTACAGAAGGGCTTATGAACATACATAATGTACAGAAAAGGCAGATTTTGTAAAATAAAAGTCTTCTTATAAAAAATTACAAGTTAAAGTGCATGAAACTGACCCCCCATTTGACTATGGGGACCCCCAAAGTCTTAGGGTAATAATACTTAAAAGACTGTGATGATTTCTTTTCGCCCATTAGTCAGTTATTTTAGCATTCAGACCAAATGACAGTGATTACAAGCAACAGACACCTATAACCTGAATCAGATTAACCAGACACTTCTGACAACAAAGGTGACAAACTACTGGAATACTGACTTTCTATATACTTTTCATTGACAACATTAACAAACAGTTATAGATCCATTCAGGCTAGATACATCCATGAAAAGAGCTTCCATGAGTAGGGCAGTTTTGCTCATCAAGGGATCCCGTATTGTACAATCAGTTCTTGGTCCATCAATGTGTCACTTAAGAAACAAAAAAAAGTCAGACCAAAAATAGGTAAGTATTCTCGCCTGACTTCATTGCAAAAAGGGCTGTTACTAGTTCAGTGGTCTTCACGCTTATAGAGTCGGGACACGATACTGGGTTGTGGACCCTTAAGCTACTGGGTCACAACATCCCCTGCTGCCACCACCAAAAGACTGGAATGCACGCCAGGAAGATGTAATTGTTGGGTCACAGGCATAAATGATTTTTTTTTCCAACCGAGTCCCCAGAAAAAAAGTTTGAAAACCACTGTACTAGTTGATTCCAATTCATTTGATGACCACAGCTTTCGTACAGGGTCTTTAAGTAGGTGATTGTACTGAGTGACTTCAGGGAAATAAGCATTTTTAAAAAAAAACTCTGGAAACAGACCCAGTGTGGAACTAATTAAAAAAAAAAAAATACTGATAGCACTTTTTATCTTCAAAAAGCTTTAGAAACTTACTCCTCAAAATCCCTGCCAGGCAGGCAGGTAAATATTACCAACACTACACAGATGCAGTGAGCACAGGCAGATGTTTTTGGGTCTACTCCTATATAGGCCAACGACAGTACTCACCGGGCAAAAAAAAATACTCAAATTATACTGAGGCACCTAAAGCCTTGAAGTGGGCCAGTGGTAGACTTCTGAGCCCCTCTTCTGGGTAACTGAGTCCGTTCAGCTCCCTGTGAGGTCAAAGGAGAGTGGAGCAGGCTCTTTCATCCCGCAGATTGCTCCTTTCAGCAGCAGCTAAAGGGAGCCCTTTCCAAAGGCTCCAGCCGCCAGAAATGAGGATGCTGGGCCCTTTATGTCACCCAGGAGGTCCCAGTCCTCCAGCTAACCCACCAGCCTCCAGGTCCTTCCCGTGAGGAAACCGGTTCGCGAACGACGAAATGTCGGTCTTCTATTCGGAGAGTCACAGAACAGCTCACAGCCGCAAAAAGTTAGCGAGGGAAACCCGCTCCTCATCCTCGGGGTACGCGAACGCCGGCCGGCGGGGCCGAAGCGATCACAGTGAGGCGGCCTTGGTTTTACAGTGCAAGATGTGCTCGTGGACGAAGTCTATCCTGTCCTGCAGCAGCCGCGCCTGCTGCTCCGACAGGAAGCCCAGCCGGTCGGAGAGGGGCTCGTGAGTCCGGTAGAGCCTCAGCAACTCGGAGGCGGCGTTCTGCCTCCGGTGCAGCTCCTGCACCCGCCGGGCGGTGGCCTCCCGGAAGACGCAGACGGAGCGCAGCAAGGGCTCGTTGTACTTGTCCCAGACGGAGAGGAGCCGGTAGCCGTGCGCCAGGCCCGCCTCGTTGTCTATGAAGACCAGCCCCCCGTCGGGAGCCCGGTGGAGGTTGCTGGTGGCCCGCTGCATCACCCGGGGGTCCCACTGCAGGCTGAAGAGGTTGCTGACCAGCCGGTCGAAGTTGGCCGTCAGGTAGTCGAAGACGATCAGGTCGCTCCACTGCACCAGCTCCACCAGCTGCGCCTGGCTGAAGCCGCCCAGCTCCCCGGCCTCCAGGGGCCGCAGCCTCCTGCCCGCGCCCCAGGGCGCGGGGGCCACCACCTCGCTCAGGTTGGCCACCCACTGGGTGAGGCTGACCACCGCCCCCTCGGCCCAGTGCGAGCCCCGCAGCTCCTCCCGCACCTGCGCCCACCGCCGCCCGCGGGCCTCCACCAGCGCCAGGGCGGTGGGCGGCAGGCGGCGCTGGATGCCCAGCAGCCCGGCCAGCTGGTAGGACAGCGCCTCGCCCTGGACCTGCTCCGGGTTGATGCCGTAGCGGACGCAGGCGCGGCTCCCGTCCGCCAGCCGGGCCAGCCGGTTGGAGCTGCGGCCGCAGCCGCCCCGCTCCAGGGAGGCCACGCCAGCCGCCCGCGCCGCCCGCAGCCACGAGGCCGCCCGCTCCGGCTCGAAGCCCGGCGGCACCTGCCGCTCCAGCGCCCGGCTCCAGAAGATGCCGCCGCGCACCGGGCCGCCCGCCGCCGCCGCCGCCTCCGGCAGCGTCAGCAGCGCCCGGAAAGTTTTCGGGGCGCCGCGGGGCTCGGCAGCCGCCGCCGCCGCCTCCTCCTCGCGCAGCCCCCGGCCCCGCGCCCACAGCCCCAGCCCCAGCAGCCACAGCGCCGCCAGCCCGCCCCAGCCCCAACCCCAACCCCAACCCCAACCCGCCCGCTTCATCCTCACGCCGCCCCGGCCCCCGGCCCCGGCCGGCGCCGCCGCCGCCGCCCGCTCATCGCCCCGCGCCGATTGAAACGCGGCCCGCACCACGTGGGGGAGAGGGCGCGCCGCCCCGCCCCGCCGCTTAAAGCGGCCATGCCGCCCGGTGGGCCCCGCTCGCGGGAAGGAGGGAGGCGCCCCCCGCGCGGATCAGCGCCCAAAGGACTGTGCGCCGGGGGACCTCGGGGAGTTCCCCCACGTCCCCAGCTGTCAGCTTGTAACGGGGTTAGAGCGGTTTACTACAGCCCCCCAGACTTCCCAACACCCCCAGTCGTCAGCTAGTAACAGCAACACCCCCTACACCCCCAGCTGTCAGCTCCTAACAGTGTTAGACCAGTTTAGGGAGTGCCCCAACACCCCCTACAGTCCCCCAGATTTCCCAACGCCCCCAGTTGTCAGCTCGTAACAGTGCTATACCAATTTAGAGAGTGCCCCAACATCCCCCAGCTGTCAGCTAGTAGAAGTGTTATACCAATTTAGGGAGTGCCCCAACACCCCCTACAGTCCCCCAAATTTCCCAACACCCCCAGTTGTCAACTAGCAACAGTGTCATACCAATTTAGGGAGCACCCCAACACCCCCCACTTGTCAGCTACTAACAGTGTTATACCAGTTTAGTGAGCACCTCAACACCCCCCTGCACGCCCCTGAATTTCCCAACACCCCCAGTTATCACCTAGTAACAGAGTTATACCAATTTAGTGAGCACCCCAACACCCCCAGCTTCAGCTAGTAACAGTGTTATACCAATTTAGGGAGCACCACAACACCCCCAGCTTCAGCTAGTAACAGTGTTACACCAATTTAGTGAGCACCCCCAATACCCCCCACTTGTCGGCTAATAACAGTGTTATACCAATTTACTGAGCACTCCCAATACCCCCCTACATCCCCCCAATTTCAAGTCCTGGGAAGAACACTGGATGGGATCACCTCCACACTGCCACCTTCTTCCATTTCTCATGCCCCAAAGGGCAAGGGGAGGGGCGGGGGCAGGGGTCGGATGGGGGCCGCTGACAAAATTGGGGGCTAGGTTCAGGTTTCAGTGGCACCATGCTGGGAGGCAGCTGGACCCAGGGTTCGGCTTCAGCTCCAGTTCTCAGCCCTTCAACCCTCCATTGCATGCCCATTGTGTGTGTGGGGGGGTGGAGTCAATGTTTTGTTTAAATTGCTATTTTATAGCTACACGGATGTGTATCCACGGTGCACATCTGTCTGTCCCCCCCACCCCCTGTTGCTCGGTTCCCGCGCATTGATTTATTCAGTTAGTCAGAGCTTAGGTGAGCTGGCGTGAGGTGCTCTCCACACAGGGCAACGCAGGGGCCTCCCCCTGCCGCACATGCTCTTGTAGCGCGCACTGTGCAGAACAAAGGCAGAAAAGGAACAATACCACTTGCAAGCAGAAATCATGGTAGGCACATGGTGAATTCAGCTGGGGTCCTGCAGATCGTTTCTTTTCCTATCTGATCCTGCAAATTATTCTGCTCAGCTGAACCCCCAGCATGAACGAATCAGTGAGGCTCTGTAGGTCCCAGAGGTTTGCACTCCAGGTCATCTTGTAGGACCCTATTTCCTTCTCTCTGCTCTCTATCACCCTTCTCCAGGCAGAACTCTCCATTGTCACAGATAAATGTAGCTATCATTTGTGGGTCAGTTTTTTTCCCCTATCAACTTTATTCCTTTGCTGGATCTCTCTCTGGACCGGAGATGTGGTTTTTAGAAACAGTCAAATGTTTGCCCTGTGCCATGATTTGAAGAATATAAATGCCAAGGGAGAAGAGAAAGTATTTGGGACAAATACCGAAACTAATGGGATGAAATTCAAATCAGCCTAAATTTTCTCTAGTTGGAAAATTTTCATGACTTGTCTATGAAGTTAGGTTAAAGTGATGCATCCGTAGCCTAACACATCCACTGCAGTTTAGGCTGCCAACCTACTCCTATATAATTCAACCCATTGCTTAACCCATCACTAATCATAACACCTTGAAATCTGTCACCTTGCAGAATTTCCTTTTCCCCTCGATCCTGTGTGCACAGAGGTCTGTTATCAGTAGGTTGTATATGGCCAACGGGCTGTATTCACAGCGTCTCTCTCTCCTTCCGTAAATTAGCTGAGGAGTGCAGAAATTCACCTACTGGTTTTGTGGCACCTTAAAGACTAACAAATTTCTTCAGGCATAAGCCTTCCTGCATCGCAACCCACTTCTTCAGATACAAGTGGGTTGCAGCCCATGAAAACTTATGCCTGAAGAAATTCGTTAGTCTTTAGGGTTCTAGAGGACTTTTTTGTTTGTTGGTTTTTGCTACATACAGACTAAACACAGCTACCCCTCTGGAACATACTAGCTTGTTATCACTCATGATATTGGGCAACTGAAATTTATTGGTTCTTAAAGAAAAAAGAATACTGATGAAATTTATATTAAAAAAATAACAGGACACAAAAAGTTATGGACTTTAACCTCACTCATACTGTGGCCAGATCCCACTGAGGTCACCTTTGTACCCCCACTGGGCTCATTTCTGGATCAGGACCTTTATAAATGGATCAAATAAAAACGGGTAGGAACATTAAGGATATTTTTAAGTGCTGCACTTCTGCACTGGTTCTTTGAGGAGTCACTGGTTTAACAGAAAGAGAAGATTTAACAGAATCTGATCTAATTTCACTGCTCAGCCCGTTCTATATTATTTTCACTACTTTTTTGCATGACGCAACTATTTATTCAGTGCCAGCATCTGTAGAAAGGATCATTTTGGTCCTACAGTAGATGTGTTAAAATGTGTAAGTCTATTAAATATGTCATATTATTTACTTTGGCTAGTCATTTCTTTTGGTATTTTAATTTAAAAGTTTTACAAGTCAGTGGACGAGGATATTATTTTATTTGGGCAAATTGTAATGGAGGCTTCCACCTTGTGGACTGAAATGGAATTTCCTGTAGCTGAAAGAAGGAAGGGTAGTCTGCAATGGATTTTTTTTCTTTACATTAAAACAAACGAGGAGTCCTGTGGCACTTTTAAAGACTAACACATTTATTTATTGCATGAGCTTTCATGGGAGAAAATCCCACTTCATCAGTTGCTTTGAAGATGAGGAACTTACAGAATGCGAGGAAAATATATGCAGGGAAGTGTAGATTTCCCCCCCTTCCAGCTTCCTTTATGATACGCAAAGAAAATAGGGAGAGAGTATTTATTTTTTAAGTATTTTTTCTGTTTATGTTTTGATTTCTACTGTTAGTTTTAGTCATTGGTGTTAAATCAATGTAACAAACCAAATAAAAAACCAAATCAAAAGTTCCTTGCTGTTCAGCTTTTCTTGGACTTTTTGGATGTCACATTGTCACTAGTTGGCCAAACACTGTAGTGTTCCAGACTAAAAAGACATGAATTTCTTATGGAAAGAAGACAACTTTCCATCCTCCCCTGCTTTGTGTTGGGGGCAAAAAAGCCAAAGAAGCAACGAAGAAGCAACAAACAGGGCCGGTCCAACCACAGAAGTGACCTAGGCAGTTGCCTAGGGCACCAACAACTAGGGGGTGCCACAGGGCTGGGCTGGAGCCAGCAAGTCCATCCTGCCCTGCTCCGCACGTAGCCTGGGGTGGAGCAAGGCAGGAAGCTGTGGCTCGTCTGGCTGGTTCAGCTCCAGGTAAATGTGGGGGGGTTGTCTAGGCCAGGGAGTGCTGCTCCCGCCTCAATTTGGCTCCAGCGGGGAGTGGCGCTGCTGCTGGCGTCTGGCCACAGGTGGGGCTCTCTCCCCAGCCAGGGAATGGCACTGCCACCGTGATTTGGCCTTAATGGGGAGCGGTGCTGCCGCCAGCATTTGGCCGTAGATGGGGCTCTGGCCTTGGCCAGAGGAGCACTGCCACTGCTGCTATCTGACCGCTGGCAGGGATCCGGATCCAGCCAGGGCAGTGGTTCTGCTGCTGTGAATTGGCCCAGGAGCCTGTGTGGCGCCCACCCACCACTTGGCCAGGCTTGGAGGTTGTGCTAGGAAGAGGGGGAGGGAGGGCCCATCATCCAACCTGGCCCGGGCCATGAGGGGGCAGGTGGTGCCAAAATCTCAGGCACCTAGGGCACCAAAAAACCTTGGGTCGGCCCTGGCAACAAATATGATGTTCAGACCTCCTCTATGCATCACAAGTAAAGCAAAGCACGAGCTTATTTTTTTTCCCTTTTGCATTTCATCTTTAAATTCAAACCTCACAACCTTATAGGGAAGCTCAAAGTTTATCCCTTGAAGCCCTAATGCTTACCAGAACCAGAGTGATCCAATTTAGTGATGCTATAATGTTTGCAGAAAACAATGTTTTCAGATTTATAGTGTGAGGTCATCTTCAAAGGAGGCAGTCAACTCATTTTAGGATTCAAAGTTACACGGTAACAGTTTGCAATATGAATAGAAATATAGTCGTTCGATTTTTTGTTAATCTGGATTAAAACAATATTGGTTTTCTAACAACCAAACATCTCCCTGCAGTTCTGAAAATCCAACATGTTGTGCTAGCTCCCCCAACAGGTCATAGCATTGTTCTGTAATATCTACTGCAACCAAAAGACTGAAGCTGCTACCTTTCTTCCCGCCCAGTGTGGCATGACAGAAGTAGTGTTGTCGGATAGCCCATATCTTACCTCTTTCCTCCCAGTGTTACTATGCAAAGTAGCATCTGTGCTGCACTTTCTGTGCTACCCCTCTGCACATTCCACTGTCAACCTCCTGGTTCAGCTACACAGGGCCTTCTGCAACTGTGGAAGAGGCTGGGTTTGCCCATTAATGTCACTATTAAGCAGTGTATCCGCAGGGAAAGCACATTTGAGCAGATCTGTTGTATCTTACTGGGAAGTTGCAAAGATTAATTACCAAGTTCTTGTGTGGAAAGTCCTTGGATGAAAGGCACTGTAGAAGTATAAGGCACAGCAGAAACTGCCACAGCGTCTTAAGAATATCACATAGTGTCATGATACTGACCTCTTCGAACAGCAATATGTCACATCCAGTTGTAGCCATTAGAAGACAGTATTCATATAGTGGCTCATCATATGCCACATGGACTTGCTGGAATAATGAGAAGTAGTTACTATGCAGGCTGCTGACAATAATAATTCCCATCTAGTGAAATGCACGGTACAATCACTCTCCTTGCTAGTCATGAATTGAGGAATCATTCTTCTCCAACACTGAACTCTTATCACTGGATGCTACTTTACAGTAAAATCTGATCTTTTGTCCTTGGAATCAACATGCACTGAACAATGACCACCAGATGTGTAATTTATGGCTGGTGATTGCACAGTTTCTGATATGCACAGTACCATTACATTGAACAGCAATCTCTTATTCAATGGTAGACTGAAGATTTTTACCTGAGTAATAATACAGAATAGCCTGTCTGTTTCCTATAACTTTCCAGCTGGAACCAGCTTCAGGGGGAAAAAAACCCCAAAAAAACAAAAAACCAGAACAACAACAAAAAACCAGTGGAAAGGGATTCAAGGCTGTAAATTAAATTTCATCCCCTATAGACAGTAGATTTTTACTTGGATCCCTTTTAAAGGAAGATCTGTGCTTTTCACAAGATAAATTATGCTTATAATAATGAGCAATCACTTGGTATCTCCTCTGCTGGGAAATCCCAGTGGGAAAGGACATTTGCCAGTGATAAGGATGTTTTATTTCCTGTTGTCAGAAGGAAAATAAACACAAAAGTATTCAAGACAATCATTTTGTTTGCAGCATTCCTCTTGCAGTTAGTCAGATGGCCATAATTTCACCGCATAGGCGAGATATAGTAGGGTTACCCCTGCAGTAATGCTGTTATTGTCCTACACAAGCCGATAAAAACAACAATCTTGGGTTTTGCTGAGTTATCCTGTTGGCCATTTTACAGACACTATAAGCTGGAATAGTTAAAACTCGACTCTTGCTACCAGGTTGGACAGCCACCAGCCAAGCTGAATTGCTGCTTGATTTGCAACATGTTAAATATTTTGAAACCACAGCCTCAGCAATGCAAAGGTCTTGTTATTACTTTGCAGACATTGCTGTGAGCAGCATGAGCATCAGTTTTTCTCTGGGCTGCTCTAAACTTACATTGGGGAGTGGAACTGGCTACAGAGCAGGCACAGAATCCCAGGAGGTACAAAAAAGTTAAATACAGCAACTTTTGGCCTCCTTTCCTTGCTTCCTGCATTACATGCTTCTCAGCTGGATGGGAGGCTCAGTCTCAGGAAGTCTTACAGCATGGGCATACATTCTGGGAATCCTAAAGCACAGACCCACCTCATAGGCAGCACTGTTACTTGGAGCTGGTGGGCAGGAGACTGAAGAGAAGTCTTTGTAAATGATATTGACTCAGCCCATTGACAGCAGCTGAAAATGGAGACGGAATAGAGACTTCAGAATTTGTCCTACGTGGCTTGATTTAGTTGCTACTGAAGTGCAAGGCCGAAATCTAAACGACTTCAGTGGGATCAGGATTGTGTTCATAGGGTACGTCTACACTGGAGCCTTAGGCTGACTTAGGGAAGGTTAAGTCAGCCTACAGACCCCAGCGGTCACTATGGGCTTTTATTAAGTCGACTATAGCGCTTCCGTAAGTCAACTTAATACCACCACCTTTTAAGGTCGACTTAACACTTCAGTTGACCTTAAGTTGACTTAAGTCAGCGTAGACAGGGAAACGCCCTTGTCGATCTAATTAGCCTCCAGGGCCCCTCCCTCCCTGCCAGATTTCTTGGCCACGAGGAGGCGTCGACCTAGCCCCTGCCAATGTGGATGTAGGCAGTCAACTTGAGTTTTCAATGTGGACTCTCTAAGTCGACTTAACAAGGTCGACTTAAAGTCAACCTTGTTAAGTCAACTTAACAGACCCTCCGGCGTAGACATACCCCTAGTGAGGAAGCAAATGGATGCTTTGTTTTGCCTGCACAGCTTGCTTATGCTCTTTTTAAAATTTTCTCTTTCCACTAACAAACTTTGTTGAGCAAGAATGGCAGGTGCCGTACAGGAACAGAATGGGGGGCTTTGCCACATGCAAGTCTCATGCCAATCAACAGGTTCAAAGCACCCATGGATTCAAGAGAAGTCTCTTTTCTCTCACCTCTTTGTTTAGCAGAGAAGACTGTGATCCTTTTCAGGATTGAGGCAGTCACCTCCACTGCTATCGGCATCTTTGAATTCTGATCATTCTTGGAAAGACTCCCCTCTTTATATTAGCAGAAGCTGATAATAGAGATCCAGCTGCAGCTTCCCTACAGGGGATCAGGTCAGCTGCTGAAGTGCTTAGTCCCCATTTTGGCTTAGGCAAGTTCCAGCCTGACTTAACATCTTGGAGGAAGATGGCATTTACCGTCAGATTGACGTCTACATCCAGCCCCTTTTAGAGTTGCAGAAGCCATGACAACAGACCTGTATATATGGAAGTGCAAGTGCTGGCTTCGTTGCATCACTTCCTCCTCTCCAGTTGTCTTTCCCAGGCATATCAGCTATTGTGGTGCTTTTATCAAGGAGTCTTCTGAACTTTGCCAACACTGAGGTAGATTAGTCCTCTAGTTGTGTCATAAAAGTCATCCCTTCCACATCTGGGTTGTCGGCTAACACTGTACTAATGCCCTGCTTGTGTATTCAAAGGTTCCTCTGCCTCTACCTTCAGCTGGCACAATAGGAGAACACAGGTTTTTTTCTTTATTCTGGGTTCTTTTCCAGGAATGTTGTTGTGAGTGGTGATTGTACCACTTCACTCAGCTCTGCTTCGTTTCCTTGGATCACTTCCTGGCTAGGCTTTTTGCACAGTCCCTCCCTGTCCTCCCCAGATTCCTTGTTAGAACCAGCACATCACATCAGGTCTCAGGCTTGGTCTCCACTTAAAAATTAGGTTTTTATAGCTACGTCAATCAGAGGTGTGAAGAACAGTCCCCTGACTGAAAATAGTTGTGTTGTATTATCCCCTGGTTTAGATGCAGCTATATAGATGAAAGAATGTCTCTGTCATCACAAAAAAAAACCAAGTCCAGTGGCACTTTTAAAGACAATACCTGTCAGGGATGGTCTGGTTTATTTGGTCCTGCTATAGTGTGGGGGGCTGGATTCGATGATTTCCTTAGGTCTCTTCCAGCCCTATATTTCTATGATTTGCGTCTCTTTAGTGGTTTTCCTGCCTGGCTGTATAGCCTGGAAAGCTTTTCTCGGACCTTGTTTTTATCTAGAACTCCTTCGTCATCATGAACCCCTAGGCTTCTTCTACATAGTCTTGGCTGATCACTTCTCCCACCTTTTGGCTACTTCATCCCAAGCAATGTCTAGACTCACTCTTCAAATGACACTTCACTCTATTACTGAAACAGAGACAGCATCAAGGCTAGCTAGATAGTTATGTAAATAGACTTGAGAATCATGATTCACATAGGGTGAAATTCCCACCTCCTCTCCTGAAGCCTGAGTAATCAGGTTCTGTGTGGGAGGTTACTGAGAAGTGAAGGGAATGGAATTCACTCCACACCCACAAACAAGCTGGAACGCTGCAGTTCCCATCCATCCATCCATCCATCCATCCATCCATCCCTCTAACCTTCCTTCCCAGGCACTTCAGTCATTGGCCTATGGCAGTATGGATTCCACAAACCTTTCTGCCGACCACTCCAACCTTTCCTCCATACCTAGAGCATATATGGAGACCCTTTCTGCAGTGCAGAGTTGTATCCTGCTACAGCCTCCCCATTATGTAAGTTACTTGGCACAGAGGGCTTTCCACAGACCTTCTGCTCCTATATGAATTTCACAGCCTCCTGAAGGAGGTGCTATTCTCATGAGAAGTCACTTGGCTGTGACGTATATGTATACAGAAGCTCTTCATTTAACATCTTTCTTTTTAGAAAGAATATTGCTTAGCATTTATCATGCATCTATAATAAAATAGTCTTTGCTACAGTGATGCCACTAGAGACCAAATTCCCAAGGGGTAGCCATGTTAGTCTAGTTCAGCAAAACAAACAAGGTGACCTGTGGCTCTTATAGACTAACAAATTAACTTATTGCATGAGCTTTCGTGATAGAAAATCCCACTTCATCTGATGCTTAGGCTACATCTACACCTAAAAGCTTAGTTTGGACTTGCTTAGTCCAAACTCAGCACTTCGAAGTTAGTTGGAACTAACCGTGGTTTTTTAGTTCGAACTAAAAAAGCACGTCTAGTTTGAACTAAAAGTTTTTTAGTTTGAACTAAAAGTTAGTTCAAACTAAAAAAAAAACCCAACAACAACAAAAAAAACAACGCAGTTAGTTCGAACTAGCCACTAGTTTGAACTTATTTAGTTCGAACTAGCATGATAACATCAACTACTAACTAGTTCGAACTAAGCTTTGGCTAGTGCGAACTAAAAATTTTTTTAGTTCACACTAGCCAAAGGCTAGTGTAGACATGGTTGAAATCAGTTTGGACTAAGTTTGCTTAGTCTGGACTAATTTGCTAGTGTAGACATTGGCTTAGAGGCCAGTCCCTTCAAGTTTGGCCCAGGGGCGTTGCTGATGCTGGTCCCATGGGGCATGAGCCCCACATATCCCAATTAGCCTTGGTGCTGCCAATTGCCAGCTGGCAGTGGCAGGGGCCTGATTGGGCCCGGACAAATGGTGCTGAGGGGGATTGGGGCTAGCACAGTGGGGGAGGCAGGATTGAGGGGTGGGAGAGCCCCAGGCCTGGCCCCACATATTTTATTAGGGCAGCAATGCCCCTGGTTTGGCCAGCATTTTTGTAAGTCTTTACAAATTGTATTCAGCAAACGCTGCATCTTAGATAATTTGTGGGTTTTTTTGGTGTCTTACAAAAATACATCTCCTTTTAAAAAGTCTTTTAGAACACTAGCAAGACATCTGGGCAATGAAACCCAGTGACTGTCACATATGAAACACTTGCCTAACAGACAGCTGATCCATCCATTTACAGTCAGTGACTATTCGTAATATCAAACCATTTTGTATGAGAGGCCTGACTCTAGGAAATATTTGTAATATTCTTGGTGATCTGCAGTTGTTTGAGGGATTTAGTCATCTCTTGTATTAAAGCTGAACTGCAATGCTAAAATGAAATCTGTGTTGAGCCCAGACTGATGTGCTATAGATTTTTATTAAGCAAGCTAGCCAAGGTATTCACTACAGAAATATATTAGAATGATTCACTTGCAACTTCAGTTATACAAATGCCATTGAATATGCTCAGGTATCTGATGTTTTGGGTAACCGGCTTTAAAACAACAGACAGTCGGAGACATGAACTTGTTTTTGACAACATGGTGCTAGATTCTTAGCTAGCATATATTGGCTCCGCAGCAGTCGGGGGTTCTGGGGAGTTTCTTGTGCTTGAGGTCTGCATAAGCAAGACTGCTATGTACTTGTTTCTTACTCACCACTGAAGTGCAGTCTTCTCTCGGATGAAACGCGGTAGCCATTTCTATCAGTTAAACCTGACAATGCTTTAAGGCAAGGAAGTGGAAAATAACATTTACAGTTGAAATGTCTGAGAGAATTGAGGTAGGCAGAAGATAATTTCTAGAGTTAGGGTTAAGCAAGGCCACAGGTTCTAGTCCTCCAACTTTGAGAAGGGAGCTGCAGGCTCTCTTAAAACATTTGAGAGTTACGGTTTTTGGTTTTACATTTCATTCATAAAAACAAAATTCAGGTTTTTATTTCCTGTGATGTAGTTGTCATATAGGCCCTCTTTTTACCCACCTCAGCACCTGAATGAAGTGCATTCCTGCTTTATTCCAGTATCTCAACTCTATTACTCACAAGTGCCTGTACTGATACCCTGACCCTATCATGCCAAGCAGATGACTCTCCCTAAAAGTTCCGGTGTCTGGGGAGACAGGGAACTTACAAAATTTGCATAATCAGAGCAGGGGATAACACTCTACTGAAATCACTCGGGCCGATCTTGATTCATTCACTTTTAAACATCTCAGGATTCATAGATTTTAACATTATAAGTGACCATTATGATATTCTTCTGATCTCCTGGCTAACACAGGCCAAAGACTTTTATTCTCACTGACTCTTGCATTAGGCCCAGTAACCTGTGGCTGTAGACCATATCTTTGAGGAATACATTTCCTATTGATTTAAAGATTGCAAGTGATGGAGAGTCTAACATCCACTGGTAAGCACTGCAGTAGTTAATTACTTTCACTGTTAAAAAATACGTGCTTTATTTAGATGTTCTTGCTAGGAACTGAGGCACTGTGATGGGCCCAGTGTAAGAGCCTCAATAGGCTAGGCTAGACAAATGAGGTCAAAGTGAAAATAGAATTTCCGTTTTTAAAACAGGCCAAAAAAAAAATGCTGGCACAATTTTATCTTAAACTGCAAAAATACACTCATGACACATCTTCAACTTTTCAGCACATGCTAAAAAGTTCAGCTCCTGCACTGCTGGTAAATTTTTCTAATTAATCTTAAGGTAAAAACACCAGCTGTGCTACTGACAAGCCAGCTGTTTGGTCGTTTCTAACTGAAACAGAAAAGGACCAACTCAAACAGCAATACATTCTCTTCAGAGCCATCATTTTGCTGCTCTTTTTTGTGTATCCTAGAGAGGCATTGGGATTCTGTGACACTTCTCAGGGTACCAGGGACTGTGAGTCACCCTGTTAACTGCTGTTTCCACCAGCATAAGGGAGTCTTGTTTGTGCTTAGCTTCCAGCTTGCTACTACCACCAGCTTTGTAGCCTCTCAAGCACCCTCCTCTGGGCTATGCCAGCCCTTACTTTGTATTGCAGGTTAACAATAGCCACACCTTAGCTGTAATCCTCAACTCCTTTCCCCAGTACTATCCAGCCCCAGACACTGTTTACTCACAGAAAATATTGGATCTGCTGTTCCCAGTGGAACAGCATACACTCTGGATTGTAGGATTCAGCTCCAGACCAGGACTTTGCACCACAGAACTGAAATATATTTATAGTGATAACAAAAACAAATGGATTATCAAAGCTTCAGGTGACAGTGGGTAAGGATATTGGAAATACACACAAAATAAAATCATAACACACTTCCTAGAGACTAAACTATCAGGTTAATCTCTCATCTAAAGAACTTTTACCTCACCCCAAGGTTTTCTTCAGTGATTTCAATGCAGGTTGGCGGAGATCCCATTTTCATGAATGTAAACACTTGGTTTACTTCCTAGGCGCAGGATGAGAGAGTGTCTTCCTTGTCTCCTATATATACACCTGCAGAGTTTATTGTCTATCCCCAGATGTAGGATAACAATCAGTTTCTTGTCCTTCCCTGTGTGTTACTTCCCTGTTGACTTCACATTTCTTCATTAATGTCTGACTCTGTGTGTAAATGGGCACCCATGATGTTTGCTTACAGTGCATAATTTATATCTGGACAGAAAGACAGGTGATTAAGCATCCCTTGTCTGACTGAAAACCAGTATTTTCACCTCTGCTGGTGACTCATACCTTGATACAGACTCTAAGAATGCATTTTCAGCACATACATAACCTATATAATATTCTGTGGCTGTAAGTGGAACAGTACCAGCACCCCTACTCCACCTGCAGTTATTGGCTGCTAGGTGGGCCTCCAGGCATGGTGGAGAAATCATGCTGCTGCTGGATGCTGTTGTGAACTGGCCTGATCTTCCAGCAGGTGGGCCCTGACCCATCCGGCCCCACCTATGGCCATGCTCCTGAATGCCAGTGATGGGTTTTCTTCCCCTCCTCATTTTTTGAAGTACCAGCCTGAGAATCTCAGCTGTAATGAAAAGAAAAAGAGAGGGAGGTAGAATCTACTCCTTTTTTGGGGAAAAAAATGCTTCAAAAATGCAACCTAGAAGCATCAGCACCAAATAAAAGCAGATCGAAAAACCTAGAATTTGTTATTGTTTGAATATGTCATCATCTTAAATGGCCTGACTCATGATTTGTGATTGGCAATATTGGGTATGCTTCCTGATGTTTATAGTACATTATTCTTTGATCTCTTCCAATTTCTAAACCATAGTATGCAGGGCACTAATAGTCAACAAATGCCTGATTAAGTTTTTATTTGCCAGGAATTTACCTACCATCCTTTTAATAAATGTAAATAACTAGAAGCAAAAGGCAGTTACTGCAAATGACTGAAATGATGTTATTAAAGCATCCATCAAAGGCTTAGCACTGTGCAAGTGTAGACTGTTACTAAAAATGCCATCAACATGTTTTACAGTCAACAGACATGTATTAAAAATGCCCTAATGGTCTTATTGGATCAACATCTGTTTAAAAGCTAAATGAAATTCCAGCAGTTCATTTAAGAATAGTAAAGCATTTCAGTTATTGTTCAGTGTAATTGGTCCAGAACAACTGTTAGTCCCTTAGCATACAAAGTCTATGCCTGGATGGTATCCAGTGCAGTGTGAATAAACTGGAGGTGGGTCTAGTGGCTAGAGCTCAGGACCTGAAGTCAGGAGATTGTGGGGGACAAATTAATCAGGGCTCTCAACCTGGAAAGAGAGACCACTGATCCTCCCCAGTGATGAAGGCTTGTTCCCAGCTGAGACTTGAATTAGCAGAGAACGAGGTGTGGTTCAGGTTTTTATTATTCAGCTGAATAACAAAAGGAACTGCATCAGAGGGCAGCAAAGAAGTGCTAGCCCCTCTGAGCAGGCCCCCCCAACAACTGGAGTGCAAGAGAGACCCCTGAGGGGCAGCATTACAACACTTTTATCCAGTACAGTATGATAATGCTATGATAATGTTTACATGATTCACAATGTTTTAGAGACCCTTATATGGTTACATTAACATCTATTTAATGCATATTAATGATTAAAGAATGCATATAATTATCCCCGCCTCTGTTTACTCTTGACATCATTTGCATTATCCTGGGCAGCTGCAGTACCTGCAAACTCATTAATTTCTGCCTAGAGATGCTGACCTTACATTCTTGCAAGGCTATGGTGCCAAGGAGGGTGAGCAGAAGATAGGAGGTAGTACTCCCTTTTCAGTTAGAACAAAGACGGGACAGTCTAGCTTACATTCCTTGTCCAGATGGTCAGGAGAAAAAAGCATGAGAAAGGGAAGATAACACACTTTATCAACTCTAGGCCGCTTGTTAATAGAACTTAGATATATAAATTGCCCAAGAAACGACCCCACTACCATAGCAACCTACAGCCTCTATAAGGCCTATACTATGGCACCTTCCCTACTATTCTACAAAGGAGATCACCTAATATTTCCCTCACAAGATATAGGCCCCATTCTCAGGTCTATTATGCTGATCTTCTAGGATATGGCCTACTCAATGTTTTGGGGGAAAAGAAGTCTAACTGTGGCATCCTCATCCTCTTTGCCTAGCAGTCCTTGGCTGCCTTGGGGCTGATGGCAGCTGGTGATCATTTATGGCAGCCCACATACCACACTAATTTATATCAAGTTCCAAAGGGGCAGCCGTGTTAGTCTAGTAAAGCAAAAAAATCAAGGAGTCTTGTGGTACTTAAAGACTAACAGAGGGAGCTCCCTCTTCAAAGTGTCTGACGAAATGGGATATTCTCCTACGAAAGCTCATGCGATAAATAAATCTGTTAGTCTTTAAGTGCCACAAGACTCCTTGCTTTTTTAAATTTATATCAGTGTCTTTATCGGCTCCCAGTCAGTCCCAGAACTAGGGAGCGCAAAGATTGCATAAAGCCATTATAGCTCATTTACCCCATTCCACACCAAATGCAGTTTGGCCCGAGTAGGTAATCTGGGTTCTGGTTTCTAGTCCTGTATCTGCTACAGATTTACCATGTGACTCCCAACCAAATCATTTAGATTGCCCGTGCCTCAATTTCCCCATTTGTGAAATGGGGATAATGGTACATAGGCTTCTGTGAAGATACATTCATTCATTATTAATGTTTGTAAAGGGCTTTGAGAATCCCAGAGGGAAGGTCAACATATTTTATTTTTCTTGATTAACCCTGAATTTGTCAAAGCAAAACTATTTGATTCTAACTGCCCTTTCTTCAGCCCTTTCCCTCCTCTAGGTTCATCTCAATCTCCAGCCCTGCTCTGGAAAAGATCTCTTACCCCTTTTGCCTTTATTTAAACTGCAGCAGTCCATGGGTAGGGAGTCAAAGCGATATGGAGACTAATTTCCCCTGGGAAATTAACCAACATATTTGTTTTGATTTCATCTCAGTTTCTTTACAAGTGACTGTGCTGAGCCATTGAACTGTCTGTAAACATTGTAGTAAGAGCCATAAAATAAATCATCCAAAGAAGAAAAATAACCAAACACACGCATGAGTTACTGGAGCCAGTTCTCTGTTCTCCATGCTCTCTGTTAACCATCACAGAAGCTGATTTTCCTCTGAGTCACAAGAAAACAGACCACAGAGATAACATAAGGCAGCATAAACAAGCAATGGGATCATGGAGCAATGCAGAAAATACAGATGTTTATTTTTCAAGCTTTGACATGCTTTAGAAGAGATTATTATTAAAATATTAAAGAAAAGTCCAGACTGTCATCATCACAGCAATCACTGGACTTCTTCAGACACAGAAAAGTGTTAGAGAATAAAGTGACTCTATTTAGGACCAGCCTATACTCTCATCATTTTTGGTGCCAGTTGAAGGGAGATATGCAAGTTACTGACAATAATTTGCATATCTCCTTCTGACTTCCCTATTCCTAGAATGTCCACCATGATGAGTTTAAGGAAGGGCCCTCCCTTTGGCTCAGTGCTACACTATTTACCAGGGTGGTCTTCAAGGATCGACTTCCCAATCGACTGAGCAGGTCTACAAAAACCTGGTCAGTCACTTGGGAAGGTGGATTGTGGTGATTTTGCTGCTGTCAGTAAAGATTAACCCTGAGTCTGCCATACAAGAAATTTTATGTAGCTGTCCAGAAGGATTGGAGATGGTACCAGGACTAGTCTGCCCAAAGAGGCGACCTAGGCAGTCGCCTAGGGCACTGAGCAATAGGCGGTGCCGAGCGTGCTCCCCCAGGGCCACCCTTCGGAAGGGGCAAGAGGGGCGATCGCCCCTGGCCCCGTGGTACCCACGGCCATGCTGTCTCCTGCCCCCTCCCCACAGCCTTTGGCATGGAGCCAAAGGCAGCAGGGAAGGGGGAGAGGCTGGGAGCACACAACTGGCCTCTCTGCTGGGCCAGCTCGCCACGGTCCCAGGGCGGGAAACAGCCGGCCCGGGGTGGAGTGAGCCTGCCCAGAGGCCGGGCACTGCTCTCCTGGGCTCCTGGGCTCTGTGCTCCTCCCCTGGCCCAGCTGTTCCGCCCTGGGGATGGGGAGGGCTGGCACATAAGTGAGGCGGGAGAGTGGCACCTAGCCACTGGACCTGCCCACTCCACCACTCGGCGGGGGGGTACCAAAAATTACAGGTGCCTAGGGTGCCACAAAACCTCAGGCTGGCCCTGGGTGGTACTATGCTTCTTGTTCTATCGCTGGACAAATCATGGGGTAGGGTTTGTGCCAGATTGTGTTCCCTTTTTAGATCACTGGAATCCCCCTTATTTTCCAAGCGCAAGAAAATCTTCTTTAGCAGAAAGACCTCTATACCCAGACCAGGATTTTGGAGTCACTGAAATAGAGGCAACCCTTGTAGATTCTGTCCCAAGGTGATCAGAACCTTTGCATTCTGGGTTTAAAGAATTATACATTGAATTTTGATAATTATTCTACATGTGTTCACAGAGTTAGCATGTCTTCAAAGTGTCTGATGAAGTGGGATTTTTCTCCCACAAAAGCTCACGTGATAAATAAATTTGTTAGTCTTCAAGTGCCACAGGACTCCTTACTTGTTTAGTATATCTTCTTTGTTTGTACAGTGCCTATCACAATGGGAGCCTCATTTATGAGATAGGGAATACAACTAATGTGGAATGGTTCAACTTTAGATGGCTTTCACATTAACTAATTGTACCAGAACCTCTGTAATGTTATACTATTCTATTTTAACAGGTGAAACGATTGCTCAAGGCCATAGGGATTCTGCGTCAGGCTGGGAGCTAAACTCAGGACTCCCTGTGCTGTCCGACTTCTTCTTACATCACAGCTGTGTCTAGAGTTTACACAACTCACTAAACAACACTCCTCTCTCCAGCTTCTTTTCTGTTCAAGCCTCATTATCACCAGGTTGCATCTCTTTGTAACTAGTTTAGTCATATCCAGAGGGGGAGCTGTGTTAGTCTGTGCACAGCAAAAACGAGAGTCTTGTGGCACCTTATAGACTAACAGATTTCTTCGGGCATAAGCTTTCATGGGCTCCAACCCACTTCGTCAGATGCAACTTTCTGTAGCCCATGAAAGCTTATGCCTGAAGAAATCTGTTAGTCTATGAGGTGCCACCAGACTCTTGTTGTTTTTGCTAGTCCAGTCATGTTCTTTTGACCAGTTCAACAATGGGCAATAAAGAAAACACGAAGGCTCCAGTTCCTCCCTCTGTATATAAAATGGAGTAAAAGAGAAGAAGTTACCACAGTAGATGCATTATTTCTTGGCAACACTGATGTCCCTTTCTACTATAACAGCCAATCTCCTTGGGGACAGGCTGACTAGAATAGTCAGGAGGGCCTTAAACTGATGATGAAAGGGGAGGTTAAAAGGAGGGAAGATCGGAGCACTAATTTAGCAAAAATGAGAAGAAAATTAATCAAGAAACCAAGGGACATGAAGAAGAAACTGCTTATTTGCTTGTACACCAATGCTAAAGGAGCCTGGATAACAAATCAGAGGAACTGGAATTACTTATTTATTAGCATCAGTTTGATTTAACAGATATTACTGAAACCTGGTGGGATGATTTACACAATTGGCATGCTAAAATCAATAGTTATAACATCTTTAGTAAGGATCATGTGGACAAAAGAGGTGGGGAAGTGACATTCTATGTCAAAACTGACATTTGTTTCTGAATCACCGATAACTTAGAAGCAAAGGATCCTGAAAGCTAATGGATCAATGTCTTAGCAGATAACACACAAGGTGGGGCATTAGTTGGTGTTCACTAGAGCAGTGATTATCAACCACTGTGGCAAGACATGTTACTGTGTTGTCACACAGCATCGAGTGTGTCACAGAGAGCCAGGAAGCTGGCTGGAGTTGGCCTGGATGGGGTGGATTGGTGTGTCCTGTAGGGTGTCATGTTGTGATCAAGTGTGTCGCAACCCGTAAAAGGTTCAGAACCACTGCAGTAGAGACCCCTAAAACACAACAGGTAACGTGGTGGCTGTCTCTGTACACACCTATCTCTAATGTGTGGGAAAAAGGCTACCTGATCATGGGGGACTTCAACTGGAGTGACAAATGCTGGAGGTCTCATGCTCCCAGTATTAAAACATCTGTGAATTTCTCAGTATTATAGCTGGCAATTTCATAAATTGAAAAAAGTTGCAATCAGCTCATGGGAATTCTGTGTTAGATTGGCTCATGACAGATGATGCGGACTGATCACCGAACTAAAAATTAATGGTAGCTTAGATGCAAATGATCATAACTTTATCACATTTACTAGATGCAAATGATTATAACTTTATCACAGTTACTGTATACAAACAGAATAAAGTCCAGAACAGTAATTGATTAAAAAGGGTCAGTTTCACAAAGATTAAATTAATTATGAGACTAATCAGGTGGGATGAAGAATTCAAGAAAAAAATGTGAATAAGTGGAATAGTTTAAGAATGCTTTGCTAGATTTACAAAATGCCACAGCTGAGGAAGAATGTACTGGTTAAAAATCTAACCTGGTTATGAAATGAAGAAACCTATAATAAAATTTAAAAATAAACCAGAAGAAAGGGGAAGTTGATAATAATAAATACAAATTGGTAGCTAGGAACTGAAGAAAAGTGATAAAACAAATGAACAGAAGAAATCTATGGCCAGCAGAGTTAAAGACAATAATATGGAATTTTAAAAAGTATATTTGTAACAAAAAAAAAAGTACTGAAAATGGTATTGGTCCATTGCTAGATGGAAATGGTAGCATTGTCAATACTAATGCACAAAAGGCAGAAGTATTCAATAAATAATTTTGTTTTTGCATTTGGGAAAAATCAGATGATGTAGTCTCATCATATGACTATGATAAAACTCTTTCCATTCCACTAATATCTTAGGAGCAGGATAAACAACATCTACTAAAGACAGAGATTGTACAATCATCAGGACCAGATTACTTGCATCCAAGTGTTTTAAAAGAGCTCCCTGAGGAGATTGCTGTATTGTTAATGTTGCTTTTCAATAAAACTTTGAACAGAGAGGAAATGCCAGAATACCCAAAGAAAGCCAGTTTTGTCCCAGTGTTTAGAAAGGGTAAATGGGATGACCCAGGAAATCATAGGCTGGTCAGCCTGACATTGATCCCAGGCAAGATAACATGGAACTCAATTCATAGAGCATAATATAACTAATGTCAATCCACATGGGTTAATGGAAAATAGATCTTGCCGAAACAACTTGATTTTTTAAAATAAGATTACAAGTTTTAATGACAATTGCAATAATGTTGCTATAATATACTTACACTTTGGTAAGACATCTGTTTTGAAGCCAAACAACATATTGGTTTAACAACTAAAATGATATAAAATTAACATGGCACACAGGAATGGATTAAAAGCTGACTAGGTGATAGGTCTCAAAATGTGACAGGGGAATCTTTTTTGAGAGAAAAAACAACGGGAGTCATGTGGCACCTTAAAGGTTAACAGATTTCTTTGGGCATAAGCTTTCATGGGCTCCAACCCACTTCAGCAGATGCACCATCTGATGAAGTGGGTTGGAGCCCATGAAAGGTTCTGCCTGAAGAAATTTGTTAGTCTTAAAGTGTCACAGGACTCTCATTGTTTTTGCTGTACACAGACTAACATGACTACCTCTCAGGAAATTTTCTTTGATAGAGTGTATTTCATAGCCTCATGGATAGGTTATGGGCCCTAAGCTATTAAATGTTTTGATCAGTAGCCTAGCATCAGAAACTCCAGCTTGCTGAACTGGGATTGTATTATAGATTCTGGTCAGAAAACCAAATAGTATTTAATGTGGAACACCCACCTTAATTGTTTTATTACATTAAAATGTCAAGGTTGAATATAACTGTCTCTGCTTAAGGTCAAATGCTTTGTAATATCCAGTAGCATTTAAAATGCTGCCAATGATCCATTAAGAGCCAGTACTTATATGTAAGTGTGGTTTGTGCTCAGTGATTTATTGTTTCTGGTAGGCCTTGTGGCAGGAATATCAGCACTAAACCAAGCAGATCATTTCTCTAAAGCCTTGTCTATGCTAATCTTTTTTCCCTAAAATTTCCAACAATTGCTTGAAATGAAACCAGGGAAGCAAACAACAGAACTGGAAAAATAAAACAAACAACAAACAAACGAACAACAACAAGAACAAAAGTATTACATCACCTAGCTTTTAAAATAAAAGCAAACACTGGCTATGTCTACATTGTGAAAGCTAAGTCAACTTTATTAAGTCGACTTAAAGTCTACCTAGAGTCGACTTTAAGTAGACCTTATTAAGTCGACTTAGTGAGTCCACACTACATTAATTTGACTTTATAAAGTTGACTTTAAATGGGTGTCCTGGCTTAATTCGACTTAATAAAGTCGACTTAGTGGCCCCAGTGCACTAAGTCGACTTTCCTAAGTCTACTTAGGGAGTCCACATTGTCTTAAGTCAACTTAATAAAGTCGACTTAACAGTAAAGTCAACTTTATTGCCCTGCAGTGTAGACAGGGCTCTGTTTAAGTCAACTTAAGGACCCTTAAGTTGACTTAAACACATAGCGTAGACGTACCCACTAAGAGTCAAGCAAATGTACTGGCAGTGGGTGGGACAGCAGTATTAGAGTGAGTGAGTGAGTGAGTGATATTGCCCTCTAGTGGCTAGCTTAATGCAGGGGTAAGGACCTGTTACTCCCAACAGTTCGTTACGCACATTTTGCTTTAGTTCAAATAGCAGAGAGGCATATGCTTAGCTATAAAATGCCAGGGTTCTGATCTCAGTTCTGTTGTGTGTAATTTATATTGCCACTGCAGCACAAGGGTTTGTTTCTGTCTGTGAGAGAGACAAACAAAGCAATAAAAAGCTATCCTTAGGATAAGAGCCCTGCAGATCTGGATGTCAGCTTGACATGAGCACTGACTGGCTTCTGCATGTGAAAATTGACTATAGAAGACAAGAGAAGAAAAGTGCCAGTAGAGCAGGGAACTCAAATCACCACAAGGGCCGCATGAGGACTAGTAGAGGGCTGCATGAAGATTATTACGGTAGACTGAGGGCTGCACCACTGAAACCTTTCCATACAATGATATTGCAAATATCAGCAACAATCGTGTCATTGCGGGCTGCAAGAAATAGCTTTAGGGGCCACATGCAGCTCGCGGGCTGCGTGATCGAGACCCCTACAGTAGACACTTCTCTTGGAGCTCAGCTCCTTTGACACTGTGTGTTCTTGGATGCACCTGAATGCAATGACAGGAGTGTAACTGGAGAGCATATGCCATGTGCTGGGTTCTACATATGCCAGCCTTAAAACAACAACAAGAAATGAAATCAATTCTTTGCTTCAGGAAAGGTGGTTTCCTGGGGCATTTTCCTTTATGTAAGGTTGGCAGGAGAGGAGTTTTATTATGAAAATTGCCGATGGTTCCAGTGGCTGAGGAATATGAGAGTTAAATCATTTGTGGGCAGACCATAGGGCTTGGAATTTGGGAGCATGACAGAAATGACATGAGTCCTGGAACAAATTGCAGGTGTATTATAGAGCAGAATGATATGTATGTTTGGGAAAGGCCAAATGCTGCTCTGACTCTGACAACAGATTTACACGGGGTGTAAATCAGGAATGAATGTGGCCCTACAAAAATAACATCTCACAGCTCATTTCTGTCAGGAATCTCGGATCTGCAGTTTATTGGGGCTGTGTTTTAGGGCTGTATGTCTGTAAGAAATCTCTGTAACCTCCCTGTGTTGAAGATACTCATTATTGCATTTTTGGCACTTTAGCAGCTGTGACCGAAATCTCTCTCTCTTAGAGAAGTCTCAATTTGATTTTCAGATTGGCAGTTCTGCTGTGCAGAGCAGGTGATGGCTTCTTGAATGCATATCTTCCCTTTCCAAACCCTTTTATATTCCCTTGGTTTTTACTACAAGAGAAGGATCAGACAGAGAATGTTTTCTATGGGGCTTGCTTGCATTAGCTGCAAGACGCGCTTCTTGTCAGCATGTATAAAAGACTCTATTACAAGCCTGGTAAAACTGGCAAGGCAGAAAATCAAACTAAGGTAATACTGTGGACTTTACAGTTTCAGAGGCCCCAGTCAGGATGTGTGCTGCCCCTATCTACTAACTATAGCCAGGAACTGCAGTAAAAAGCAGATATTTCACTATATTTGGTTCCTCTACAAATGTACACATAACCCACTTTCTTCTTCACCCTCACCTTCCATTACCTGCATGCTCTGCTATTTGATAGCATTCAAAGTGAACACAAAAGGTCTACAGCCGGGCATCCGCAACATGGGCTCAGTAAGCCATTATCAGATCTTTAGTAGCTGCTTTGTGGCTCCCTAGCTGAGAGCTGGGACCATTTAAATATCCTGCCCTGCCCTGCTCCCAAATGCTTGGAGCAGCCAGGGCTGGAGACAGCTCACAATTGGAGATTCCCCTGCTTAAGTACAGGTAAGTTCTGTGCTAGGCAGGGGAGGGTCTCAGTAGCTTGGCATGGGCTGGAGAAGCAGAGAAGGGGCTTGGCTTGGGTGCATATGTAAGGGGGGGAGGCTGCCAGGAGCTAGTTGAGCTGGGTTTGAGGCTGAGGGGGAGTGGTGTAAGCTAAGCCCTTGCTGTACAGGGGAGGGAGTTCTGGGACCATGGAGGGTCAGCCTAGTGTGTACAGACCCAGAGTGCAGGGGGTGATAAAAGTGGTGCTGATGTGTCTGTAAATATCCTCTGAGTTCTGGCTCCTAGCAGGAGAAGGGAGGAATTCCAGTGGCCAGGCATAGGTTTGGACTAATGGCTGGCCTGGATTCCCTGGAATAGGCTGTGAGAAGTGGGAGGGTGGGGGTTGCCCCCAGCCCAGCTGCAGTGAGGGCTTCTAAATTCCTTTAATCTGCCTGGCTGGAAAAGTCTCAATGGGATTCTTCACTGTAGTAGGTAAAGAAGGTAGAGAGGAGAGACCCAGCCAGGGGGGCTTGTGGGAGTGCAGGCAGCCTAAGGGCTAGAATAGATATAACATGTTGGAGTGGGGGCTGCTGCTGCCTCCAACTCCTGCTGCAGAGGTTGAAGCAGTATGGCTGAGAAAACTGCCTCCAATAGCAGGGAAGAGGGTGCAGTTCCCCTGCCCCCCCGAGCCCTACTTTAGCTCTCCTGTTACTGCTTGTGGCATGGAATGCAGTGGGAATGTCCACTGCTGCCTGGCTGTGAAGAGAGATAAGAGAGCAGCACAGCTTCATACTTTAAGGCCCACCCCCCTTTACCTCATCCAGAGGCTTCCTCCCAGGCTCTTTCCTCAGCCTGCAGCTCAGTCACCTGACTGAGTGGTGAATGCTTTGTTAGCATCTCAATGTGAGGCTGGTGAGAGTATCAGGCCAACATCTTCCTGATTCCTCCAACTCTTCCAACCTACCAAGAGTCCCATAGAACTGCCTCCTCTCCCCAGCAGCCAGACTCTCAGTGTGCCCTCTCTAGGTTCCACTTTCCCCTTTGGCAAGGCCAACCTGATATTGAGTCCAGTCAGCCCCTCTCTAGGCTTGCTGCTAAAGGAGCTAAGGCTGAAAAGCTGCTTCCAGCCCTGAAAGAGTTGGGGAAGGCAAGGCTGTGGGTTGTGACACGCCCCTCCTCCAGCCCTCGAGCCGCACATAGGAGCCCCCACCCCAGCTTAGGTGCAGCCAGGACTTCTGAGTTCCCTGAACTGCCTAGCTGGGATAGGGAATTCTCTCAGCACTGCAATATGGTAAGTAAGAGAGTGGGAGCCAGGGGGACCCCTGGGGGGGGGGGGGGCGGGTAGCTGGTAATGAAGAAAAGCCATAGCTCAAACTGCTTTGGTTAATTTTTCCTGACTTTGTACCACTTAGTCATTTAAATTAACTTTAGATTTAAAAACAAAACAGAACGAAACCCCTGCACTATTAGCTGCAAAGATTAGTACCCTGTTTGTTTTGGGGAGGATTTTTAAATGCTATTCTGGTTGCCAGAGTTTTGTGAAATCTAAACCTTTAATTCTTTAGAACTGGAAAGCACAGAAAGTAGTGCTCTACCTTGAAGAAGTCTATAAATTTTGTGTAAGACTATCACAGAACCATTGTGGAAAAGGATAAATATCCTTTTAATGAAGCTTGTTAATTTTGTTTCTCAGGCTCACCTTTATTCATAGTCTTAAATTACTATTGTGTTTGTGCTATTATCAAACTTCAAAATTTTCTTGCAGCTATGTGTTCCTTCATTGTAAGGTTTCTCATGGCTTTGGTGGTGTACTCAGCTTATTTTAGGGAAGAAGAGTTATGGTGGAGAAAATTGTAAGTGACTTAAGAGGGGAAAAAGCAAGGCAGTGTTGGCTGAACACAGGTTGTTTGTTTTGTTTGATTGGTTTTTTTAAAGGGAAGCTGTATAAAAGAAAGTACTTAGTGAAAATTATGACTCAAATATTTCAATTTAGTGATAGAATTTTTTGAGCAAGATTCTAATGAAATTGGATGCTTTTATGGGTAAGAAGACTAGAAAGTGGTTATAGATGTTGCTAAAAGAATTCGTTAAAGAGGGGATGTATATTCAACCTCCATGCTTCAAGGATTGATCCAATTTGTATCTATTGGAGGTTGTGTGAGGAGATTACCCCACATCTGTGTCCTGATGTATTGCTGATATCTTTCTCTTGTACATCTGCTTCTAAGCCAAGGCAGAGACAGGACACTGGAGTTATTGCCAAATGCTTTGTTTCAGTTCTCTGTGTACCCAAAGGCCTTTTAATATCTAATAAGTAATATATTTTAAATACTTTTTGTTTGAGAGGGCCCTCAAGTTTCTTTGAAAATCTGTGTATATAACACTAAATATTAAAGTAAGACTTACACTGACAAAACTAAAATGAAATGAGTACTTTGTGTGTAGGACCATGACATTTTGTATTTTTCCCAGTACTGAAGGTAGTTGTTCTTCCTCTCTTCTCCCCTGTTCCCTCTCAAGAATTAGAGCTTTTATAACTAAATGTTAACTAAAAGTAATTCTAACTGATGATTTACTTCAACAAAGCCTTCATTCTGCAATGTGTCACCAGCCAATTAGTTTTCAGTAAAGATCTAAAAGCTGTATGTTTTAAAAAGTGAACTGTCATTAAAACACATTATATATCGTTAAAATGTATATGTAAATTGTTTGTTTGCATGAGCAAACATTATTTTTTGTTATTAAAAATCACTATGCATCTCTGTTCTGTTTTACAGTTTCTTAACTAGCAGGCAACACCCCTTGTGGGTCTCAGACCACTTGGTTATCGAAGGGATTTTAAAAAATGGCTCTTCTTATCTTTTGGGTTGCTGACCCCTGCAACTCTTTTCAATTGAACTGGCCATTCATTGCCAGTTGTTGAAGTGCCTGTGTAGTTCTCAGTGTCCCGATAAAGAATCTTTCCCTCTTGCTAGAGTTATTAATTCTTCTCATTGTAAAGATTAAGATAATAAAATAGTAGCATTTTACACTGGGTGGATCAGATAGATGCATTATTGAAATGTTTTGCTCCTGGGGTGAATGTAGAATCTGTTTAATTAGGATCAGTTTAATGCTCTACAGAAATACTACCCAAGAATTTAAGACAGTGTAGTGGGCCAGCCCAGAAGACTTTTGTTATGAGTAGGAGTAGTGTGACGGGCACACGGACCCCAAAGCACTGCTGCATGTTGAGAGAAATTATTGTTTAATTTTGCTTTTGCTTGGGCTAATTGCCACAAGGTTTAGGTTGTTTTGCCAAATGTACTGTTCTGTCTTAAGTTGTTTTTGATAGGTGCACATTATCAGCCTGTGAAAGTTCCCCAGTTATCTGTTTGTGAAGGTTCCCCAGAATGAAGTGTGTTGCACAGAAAGTTTCCCAGAACTAGCTGTTTTGTCTAGAGAGAGAGATATAGATTTATTATATATGAATGTCGGCCTGTAAACACCAGACCCTACAAAAGTCTAGGCAGAGGGGTGGGACTTTGAGACTCGCCTCAGCCGGATGATCAGCTGTTCCTGGATCCCTCCGGCGGCCACTCTGCGTTGCAGTTGGGTCTCCCGCTGTTTTGGAGTGTGAGTGTTAAGTGCTAATTGGTGTTAGTGCTTAGGTGTGAGCGGATTTAACCAGTGCTGATATGTGCTATTAAGTGTTGTGTGCTTCAATAAACTTAGTTTAGCTGATGACTTTCAGCTGTCTGGTGGCATTCTTTACTCTGGTACCCACACAAACTTTATGTTCCTCTAACAGACAGGAAGTAAAGAACACATCCATGTGCAACTGCAGGGAGATCCAGATAGGCTGGATGTAGAAAAAAAAATCAAATTTAGCTATAACATTAGGGCTACTTCTCAAATCGTGTGACATATGCCATGAATGAATTTTCGTTTGTTTCATTTCAAAGTTCATAAGAATCACAAGTTTCTACCTGTGACTTCTTGAGTTGCTTGAATGGTAAACAATCAAAATCTGTTTGTAAATATTTTGGTGAATCAAACTGCCGAATTTGGTTCACTCTGATTTGTAGGCTTCTACTAATCATTCATCTCATAGCTGTTTGGGCAATTTTTGGGTATTCTTCAAAACCCTGGTGAGTTCTGAAAGTGGCATAGATTTTAGCATGAATGATTATTTGCCTGAAAAAATGAGAAGGATGGTTTAGTGCAGTGGTTTTCAAACCCCAGGTCATGACCCAATCATAAACCTTCTGATACTGTGTCATGAGGCCCTCTGCTGCTCCTGCCAAAATACTGGAATGCATTGCTCAAAGATGTAATTGTTGGGTCACAGGCATAAAGGATTTTTTTCAACTGGGTCCTGAGAAAAAAAACTTTGAAAACCACTGTATGATTAGGGTGCTAATGAAGAACTTGAGAGACCAGTTTTCAGTTCCCTGTTCTGCCACAGACTTTCTGCGTGACCTTGAGCAAGTCACTCTGGGTATGTCTACAACAGGGAGTGGCAGCCCATGGCTGTGAGTCTCAGAGTCTGGATTGACAGAGTCAGGCTCACACTATAGTGTAGTGGCTAGCACCTCTGCTTAACATGCAGAAGGTCCTGGGTTCAATTCCTGGGGGGTTAGACTTGATGATCTCATGAGGTCCCTTCCAGCCCTATGATTTGATTGATTGATATGGGGCTAAAAATAGCTGTGGGGAGTGAGGTGTTTTGGTTAGGACTGCAGCTTGGTTTCTGGAGCATAGGGAGAGGATGGGCTTTAGTGTCTGAGCACCAGCTTGGCCCCAAACAATTACATGGCTATTTGTAGCTCTATAGAGCAAACCTTGGGTGTGTCTACACTATGGGCTTAAGTTGACTAAAGCAAAGCCCTGGCCACATTTGGAGTTCATTAAGTCAGCTTAAGGGCTTCTTTAAGTTGACTTAATAACTCCTGCCCTTAAAGTCAACTTTAAGGGTTAAGTCAACTTTATTAAGTTGACAACACAATATGGCCATTAAAATCAACTTAATAAAGTCGACAGTGCAGTGGAGCCATTTAAGTCGACTTTATAAAGTTGACATATGCCAGGGGACCTCTTTAAAGTAAACTTTATTAAGTCAACTTTAAATGGGTCCTCTGGCTTAAGTTGACTTTATATAGTCGACTTAATGCATTGTGGCCTCACTAAGTCAAGTTAATAAGCTCTACTTAAAGTTGACTTTAAGTAGACCATATTGTTGCCTTAACTCAGCCATGTAGTTAGACATAGCCCCTGTGAGCACATGTCTGTTGCTCTGGGCTCTGAGACTGGCTGCTGCAGGCCCTGCTGATGTAGCCTTGGTCTTTCTGTCATCATCTGTGCCATGTTAGCTAACTGTTTAGTGGCTCAGATTAAATGAGCTAATAATGTCAGTCCAGTTCCTACTGGACAATGGTCCATATTATTGATGCTGTCTTCCATCCTCATTGGCAGTCTCTGAAGTTATGAATTGATGGGATCATGTTAACTGAGCTACCCTCTTAGCCTTTAGGGTTGGAACACACAGGAAGTGTGATATTGGCACAGCGTATATTGCTATCACTTATGTCATATCTATTCTGGGAACAAGCAGAGGGCTTCAATCTCTGGCTCTAGATTCACTTGGCTAGATCATAATGATAAGAAAGTTTGCTTCTGGGAAGGCTCTCCACATACTGTTATTTCCAGACTCATGTCTCAGGGAAATCTGTGGCTCCCAAATGGTTGGGGTTAAGGGTCAGTGTCATTGACGTCTCTCAGTTCTGAGGGCCTGTGTGATAGGACACTTTGTGTATTTCACAAGATGGTTGCTCTGATGAGAGATGTATAAGCTAACAGGTGAGCAGAGCGTGCATGGCACACTAGATGGGGTAATTTTAACAAAGAATTTCAGTGGCTTAAATGGGTTAAACAGAAGCTTTGCAAAACTAAGTTTGCGAGAAACCAATTTAATACAGCTGTAAGAAAAAAAACCCTGTATTTGTTATTGCTTAGCTCTTCTATCCTTAGATAACTACCGCTACCTCCATCTTCCAGATGGGGAACCTGAGGCCCAGAGCAGGCTGTGTCTGCCAGGGCAGAATGACTTTCTGGGGCTAGTGCTATGGAAAAAGTTGTCATCTTTTCCATAAGGGTATTTCAAAGGGCCTATCTGAGCACAGTCCAGTGTTAGCAGTGGCGCAGACCCAGAACTATGGAGTTAGAACTTCTGTCTGAACTCCCTAGCATTCAAGGTGCTGTGCCCACTTCTTCAAAGGGTACACCTTACTGTCTCACTCCCCACTGAATCAGTCCTGTTCATTTAAGGAGACCACGTCCTGGCTTCCCTTCTTTCTGCCATCACTAGATGTTCCCCTGAGCCGAGGGACTACAACTGTGCCTTGTCTTATGCAAGCTATGGGAGTGGGTGTAGGGGGAGAGGGGCTCCTTTTGTCTCCCTCGCCCCTATTCTCACTGCCCACTTGCCTAATGACTGGGCACAACTGAGTCTTACAGCTTGATCCAGCTCCCATTAAACCCACTTAGCATCTTTCTACTGATTGCTTCCTGGCCCACCAGTCTTTCAGATCAGTCCTTAAGGCCTAATTAGCTTTCAGTTAGTGCTAGAGAGAGGCTTACACTCCGCCTCTGGATTTGACCCTATGCTTTGGGATGAGCTAGTATCTGGATCCAAATTTTGCAACATGCCCCCATACTGGGTGGACCTCTTTTGGGGTAGACCTCTCTGCAAGGTGAAGGCATAAAACCTTTGCATATGGAAAAGTGATGGGGTGTGCCATTGTGGCTGAGAAGTTACAGTTCCTGTTTTTCATCCTTTTCTTGATAGAAGAGGCTGGCTCTGATTAGTGGAAAGAGAAGCACAAAGGCTTGTTTGGCTCTTCCCCAGGCCTCTCTTCCTTATGCTGTGCACTCTCTCACCTGTGTTGTTATTCCTCGACACAGAGACCTAGATCCCACTTACAGATTTTTAAATGGGCTTGTATTTTTAACAGCCACAAAAAATTAGTTTCCTCTTGGCAGAAAGCGGGTGGAATCCCAGGTCTGGAACATGTGCTGGTGGGGTAATGTCTGGAAAAAAAAAAGCCTACTACATGGAAACATGAGTTCTATGGAAACAAGGGACATAACAAACAAGGCTTAAAGAGACAGGCTTAAAGATCAGATTTTTGGAGCCCACAGCAGGGAAACATATATACAATAAAAGCTTTTGAGTTTTATTTGTGCTTGGCTAAAGAGATGGAGTAGCTTTGCACTTATTTATTAAAACAATATGAACTATATACATGACGATAGTATTTAGCATGATGGCTTTCATCAGAAGTCCATTAAACTGACATGTGACATGTGGAGATTTAACATTTTTTCCCGCTCTTCCTTTTGACAAAAATAACCACAGTTCAAGAATGATGTTGATAAATTGGAGAGGTTTCAGAAAACAGCCAGGAGAATGACTAAAGAATTAGAAATAATGCCTTTTAGTAATAGACTCAAACAGTATGTCTACACTGGAGCCTCAGGTCAACTTAACCCCCGTTAAGTCAACCTAGGGAACTCCATGGCCAAATTGGGCTTTTATTAAGTCAATTTAAGCTCTTGCTTAAGTTGACTCAATAACACCTGCTCCTAAGGTCAACTTAGGTGGTAAGTCAACCTAGGACCAGGGGCCTGGGCCTGGGTCCCAAACCCTGTCTACCCTGACCCAGATCCTGCTTCTGGGGCCTGATCCAGCCCCAGCTGCCACCAAGAGGTGGCTGGGAGCTGGATCCAGCCCTTAGCCCCTTTCCGCAAGCAGCTCAGGGCTGGAGCCGGCTCCTGCCACCTGAGGCAAGGGGCTGGAAGTCCGATCTGGCTCTCAGCCCCTTGCCAGAGGTGGCAGAGGTGAGGAGCTGGCTCCTGCTGCCCACAGCAAGAGACTGGGGGAACAATCTGTCTCCTAGCCTCTTGCCATTGGTGGCAGGACCCAGCTCCTAGACCCTGTCACCTGCAGCAAGGAGCTGGGAGTCATATTGCACTTCCCACCCCTTGCCAGCGGTGGCAGGAGCCAGATTGGCCCCAGGGGCTGAATTGGGGCCTCAGAGCCAGAATACACCCCAGGGTGGGGCAGGGGGTGGGTTCTGAGCACAGGCCTGGGGTATGTCTACTAGTGTAGACACATCCCCTAAGTCGACTTCATAAGGTCAACTTAAAGTCGACCTTCTGAAGTCAACTTAAAATAGCCCCCCATTGTAGACATAGCCAAAGAGCTTAATTTGTTTATTTCAGCAAACAGCAGGTTAAGAGATTACTTGATTACAGTCTATAAGTATCTATATAGGGAACAAATATTTAATAAAGAGCTCTTCAGTTAAGCAGAGAAAGGTACAACATAACAATCTAATGCTGGAAGTTAAAACTAGACAAAATTCAAAGAGGAAATAAGACATAGATGTTTAACTGTGAGAATAATTAACCAGTGGAACAGTTTACCAAAGGTCATGGTGGATTCTCTATCAGTGACAATTTTTAAATCAAGACTGGATGTTTTTCTAAAATGATCCGCTCTAAGAAGTGCCATAGTCTGTGCCATACAGGAGTTGGATTAGATGATCACAGTAGTTCCTTCAGCTATGCCTAAGCTAAAGAAGTTAGTTTGAATTAATTAATTTGAACTAATAATGGTTAATTCGAGCTAACTTGTCCCCACCAGAAACCCAAATCAAACTAGCATGTCCATATGTTACCAATTTTGCCCACCAATGCAAGATATGCTTATTTATTAGGGTTACTTCCTCTTTGGGGGAGTGGGGGAGATTGCAATTCTATTAGTGTACTGCTTGTGTCACTTGTGTTCCTTTAAGGAGCTCACTTTTTCCTTCTGCAAGCTCTTTCCCAATGGAGCCACTCTTGCAGGACCTAAATTTTCTAGGACTGGATTCTTCCAACCCCAAATTCAAATAACCACCCAATACACAAATTCATTAATTAACAAGGCACGTCTGAGCGGCCTGGTTTTATCAGCACTCTCAGCTGACCCCTTATATGTCCCTGAACTTAGCAGGCTAGATCACACAGTAGTTCTTTGCTGCTATCCTTTTGTGCCCTTGTACCACACCCAACTAGGCTTGATCATCGATCTTGAGCAGGCTGGGTCACACAGCTCTTTTCAGTTGCTACCCGTAGATGCCCCTGGACTCAATCAGGCTGGGTCAGAACAGCACTTTTCAGCTGTCACGCTGATATGCCCCTGTAGTCAATTAGGCTGATATCCCCATCAACGAGCAAATCTTACAGGGCTGTGGACATCACAGGGATCTTTGGCTAGGTAATAGAAGTGTTGCTGCAAAGTGATATAAGGAAACCAAGAACACAAAGGAGACAGAATGATGTTTTAAAAGAGTCTGGCGACTGGCTTGATTACAAAAGGCATTTTATTGCTAAGTATCTAAAACTTGCAATAATACTAATAATTACAAAAGGAGAGAAAAATACCCCAAAATACCCAAACAGTTACAGCATTAATAAACATACAAGGAAAGAAAAACACCCAGCTACAATATTACCTAGATTCTATTGAATCAGACCTAGAAAGAGAATCATAGTTGAACAAAGCGGGGGAAGGCAGCGAGTCTCACCACTCTGTAGCAGAAAGGTTCCCAGGCTGTGCAGATCAGGGTCAGATGCTGGCTGGAAAAAATCAAAGCTCTCACAACAATCTGCAAAGAAGAGAAAAGGTCATGTCCCAGTGGAAATGATACAGCTTTAGATCCCAGCATCAGGATTCATGATTCAATCAGGACTCGCACCTGGATTTGGGTAAGGCTTTTTTATAAGGAGTTGTTTAAGTGGCCAGTACATATTCCTGGCTGGGGAGTAAGATAAGAATGTCTCCCATTGCCTTTTCACTGTTTTTGGTTTCCTGTTCAAGCAGAGGTTAGGCAGAGATGTGTGTTGGGGGAGTCAAAGGCTGGATACTATGCTCTGATTCATCAAGAACACAGAGCTAACAGGTAACACATGGACAGAACTTGCTAGTTTGATTGGGGGGCACCATGGGAAGTCTGGCAACATGGCCCCACCGAGAAGGCACTCTACCCCAGCCAATACATAGAAAGAGGAAGGCACCCTGGGATGAAGAAGGTCAAACCATATTAATTTGAACTAACGGTTAGTTTGAATTAATTGAGCTCCATTGGGTTAATTCAAATGAATAAGTTCAAATTAACTGTTACTTTGAAGTTAAGCGAGGTTTTATAACTTCGAAGTAAGTGTTCATTACTTTAGACTAAGGAATTCCTTAGTTTGAAGTAACGAAAGCCAGCATAGCCATTGATTAATTTAGTTTGAATTAATCCTCATTAATTCAAACTAAATTGTAAGTGTAGACATACTCTTCTGGCCTAGGAATCCATGAATCTATGAAGTTGTTAGAGTGGTTAATCTCTCTCACTGACACTGCCAATGCTTTCTTCATAAATACTCCAGCAAGGAACATATCTTTGTAATTTGCCAACCCCTTGCTAGGGCTGGTTGTGACACTGCTGCCAACTCTTTGCTGAAGGGTTCTCTGAAGTCATGGAAGGCCCCACTTTCCCAAGACAGGTCCTCAGTGAGCTGTTTTCCATTGCCATGTGCGGTGGCTACATGCTGAGTGACAGCCCTCTGATAATAATTACTTAAGCTTCTTGGAGATGCTGGAGGCATCCCTATTTATCCTGGCCCTAAAAGTGGTATATGACAGGTTTCCTTCTGCCCCAACGGTGCTTGTGTAACAGGAGAGCATCAGACATGTGATCTAACTTCCTTCACGTTTGCTATTTGGAACATAATTTCTGATGCTTCTCATAGTTCCCTTGTGGGATCTGAACTGCCCATAACATGCATGGCAGAAGAGTTTGGGACAGGCAGGGGTGTTGCTGGCGCTGGGCAGACGGGGCCCGTGCCCCGAATCCTGGCGCCAGTGCCCTGGGTCTGGCGGGGCCCCACCTCTCCCGATCTCTGGCCCGATCAGGTTGGGGATCTGGGGCCCAGCAGCCCATGGCCACGGCGGCCGCTCCTGGCCCCAATCCCGGCCGGCAGTGTGGCCTGTGGCCAGGGGGCATGGCCTCCAGCTAGGGGGTGGGGCCTGGGCCAGTGCACCAGGTACTTTCCTGGGGCAGCGACACTCCTGGGACAGGTATGTGTGAGGGTAGATATGGACAAACACTAAATCTTGGGTCTTGTAGCTTAGAATAGGGTTCAGCTGAGAGGCTGGTATTGTAGGCACTGAAATGGGACAAAGGAGATCTGGGTTCAATTTGTGCTATTGCCAGAGGCCTACTGCATGATTTTGAGTGAGTCACTTAATCTTTCTGCACCTTACTTCACCATCTATACAATGATGATATTAATACTTCCCTTCTCTTGTCCTTTGTCCATCTAATTTAGATAATAAGCTCTTTGACGGCAGGGACTCTTACTTCATATATGTCTATACAGCACTAATCACAATGGGATGTCAACCTCAGCTAAAGTGTATAGGGCCTGTGCTTCTTTAATAGAAATTTGAACAGATTGTCAGGAGGCCCCACACTTCTTACTGTGTTACATGCCGGGTCTTATACTATGCCTCCTACTGTATTTCTGAGCATCTCGAACTGCTGCCTTGAACTGCTCGTGATCTTTGTAAAGAAATGTGAACAGTGCAATAATCCTGTGGTCTCTTGGGGGTGGAGGAGAAGAAATATGCTTCCATGGTTATTTTCCTGTTTTTGTCTTCCTTTTCAAACTCCAGTATAAGATTCTACTCCTTGAAACCCACCAGGATTAACATCTGGGTCATTTGCATTTAAGACAGTTCTTTTCAACATAACACTAAATTCCTCTGTTTCTGCTGCCTTCCTACAGCCTTTGACGGGCCATTTCTGGACCATCTCATCTTACGTGGACATTTTTTCCAGTGCTGTTGTTCTTAACTCTTTACCCAGACTGCAAGGAATTAGAAAGTGCAGCGTTCATGAGGTATGTGGATTGGAATGTCTGCTGCTCCAGGGACTGAATGGGCCACTGGAATACACAGATTTTGCTTCAGATTTCAATGCAAACACTGTAAATCTTCTTCAGAGAATTAGAAGAAAAAGGAAAAAGAAAGGTGCACACAACACACTGCTCAGAGGATTGACCAGGGCAGCTACAGGGCAAGAAAAGCCACAGCAAATCTACCTTTTCTCTTCAGAATGCTATCTTAATGTTCAGCTGCTTGTGTATCTGAGTGATAAAATCAGGTGTCAGTTTCCCTTTTGACTTGTCTTAGTTCCTCACCAGCCTTTGCTGCGGTGTCTCTCCAGGCCTCTGGGTCTGCTTTGGGGCAGGTCACAGATCCTAACTGCCACTTTGTCAACACTGCCCTCCTCTTCCTGAGGGCTGAACAGAAAGCCACAGTGGTAGCCAGTGTTGGAGCAGAACTCAGCGAGGGTTTGTCCATGCTCCCTGTCCTAGGCCAACCCTTGTTGAGACAGCTCTTCTACCAGCTTGATGCTCTCCTTAATCCCCAGAATAGGAGGCTTGCCACCAATCTAGGTGGGGACTGGCCTTCTAAACCCTCTATGAGCAGCTGCAGCCTCAGGAGGAGGCAGAAACAGGAATGCTGACAGTTTAGAATAGACTCATAGAGTTGGAAGGGACCTCATAAGATCATCAAGTCTAACCCCCTGGGGCTTGAACCCAGGACCGTCTGCATATTAAGCAGTGGTGCTATATTTGCAGGGCTGCTCTCCTTCCGTTTTCCTGAAATGGCACTCCTGGATAAAATCTGCCACCTAGGAGCTCTAGCCATAGACCAGGTGTGATAATGTCTGGCTTTAGAGAATCATTTATTATTATTTTTCATATTAATAATATTTCACAATTGCAACAATCCATGTGTGATATGCCATGTTTGGTACCAATGGAAAGGTTGTAATCTGCTAGGGATGATTCTATGGTTTATATGTAGGTGTTATACCTGTATAAAAGTTAGGAATATGTTTGTTCTATTTGTGTTCCAAGTATTTGGTTCCGGATCCCTTCCAGAAGGAATGCCTGCAAACATTGTCTCCTTAATGGTCCATTAGGGAAGCTCTCAGGGACAGTGGGCCCAGGGAGAATCCTGCTTGGTGAGTCAGCCAGACTGACCATGTGATTCAACTTCATTTTGATTTTGCAAAGACTGCATAGCATGGGGAAGGCCAGAGGTGATAAAAGGAAACAGCCTCATCTCCATTTTGTCTTCAGTCTCAAATCTGCAACCAACACTTACCTCTGGAACTATTCTGCTGCAAGTGAACAAAGGACTAAGGTCCACCCAAGTGCTGGGTGTCTACCAGAGGAATTGAACTAACTTGTAAATGGCAGATTCTTAAAGGACTTGGTTTCTAAGGACTCTAAATCATTTGTATGTGTGTTATTCACTTTGACCCTTTAACATCCCTCATATTTTGTTTCTTTTCTTTTTATATTAAACCTTTAGTTGTAGTTACTGAAAGATTGGCCGGCAGCATGGTAGTGTGTATAACAAAATCCAAGCCTATATTGTTCTGGGTGAGGTGGCTGACTGACCTTTGGGGGTCAGGAAAACCTATTTCTTTAAGAGATCAAGTGGCTAGGTGAGGACTGGAGGAACTGATGTGCAATAAAGTAAGCAGTTTATATTTTGTTAAGCTTCATGATGACCAATGTGGGGAACAAGAAGCATGTTTTGTTACTGACTGGGAGACTGGTTTAAATTCCACCCATCAGTGGCTTGGGGGATTTGGCCACTGGTTTTGCAGCTTGCCCTGATTTTTGCACATTGAGGAGGTCATCCTATGAGGCCTGAGTCACACTCAGGTCCCTTTGCACTAGCACTAGGGATAATAGGGAGATATGATGAAATTCAGGCTATAAAGTTCACTACCACTGTAAACCAGTCTGAAAAGCATAATCTGCCTTTACTGTGTAATTCACTTGATCAAGCCCTGGAGTAGAAGTCATTTTTCATTGCTGAACATGACCTCAGACAAGGCATCTCCTGGTGATAGGCCTCATTTTTTCTGTCTGTAAAATTGGGATGATGGTATTAAACTTTGTTTCTATAAGGCTATGTCCACACACAGCCAGGTAAATCAATTCTACTAGAACTGATTTAACCAAATTGAACTAAAAATAGTTCAATCGATTTGAGTAAAATTGATTTAAAGTGTCCAGACCAAAAAAACCCAAATCAAACTAGCATGACCTGACACAGGACTTGCTAGTTCGATTTGAGAGAGGGGCACCCTGGGAGGTGTGACAACGTAGCCATGTTGCCACCCAATCCCCTGCCTGGCTCTCACCTTGCAGGGTGGTGGGGGCAGGGAAGCTGGGGTGCCAGGCTCCCCCTCTCTCACACTTCCCCACAGCTGGCTGGGCAGCGGGTCGGGGAGCTGGGGCCCCCGCTTGCAGGGCTTGCTGACTGCTGGCCGGGTGGTGGGTCAGGAAGCTGGTGCGCTCTGCTTGCAGGGCTTGCCTGCTGCTGGCTGGGTGGTGGGAGGTCCAGGTGGGCCCCCCTGTACATACCCTTCCTCCCTGGCCAGGGTGCTGAGGGGGTGGGTGGGACTTCCTTCCAGGGTGCCACATATCAATGTAACAGTTGAC
>ML681963.1:107875546-107908053 GCA_007922195.1 Podocnemis expansa
CTGGAGGTGGGGTGGGTACCCCTGCACCTCCCCTCCCTCCCTGGCCAAGGTGCTGAGGGGAGTGGGACTTCCTTCCAAGGTGCCATGCAGCCTGGGAGAAAGGTCATATCGATATAACAGAGCCACACGGGGTTATTTCAAAACCACAGTTTCAAGATAACCCTCATTTGGATATAAAACTAGCCTTTATTATATCAAAATGATTTTCTTTATTTCAGAATAAGGGAGCTCCTTATTTTGAAATAAGGAAACGTCGTGTGGACATAAACATTTTTAAATCAAAATAACTGTGTTATTCTGATTTAAAACATGCATGTGGACATATCCTAGGTGTTCTAAGATCTGAGGATAAAAGTATCATAACAGCTAAGTATATTATTTATCATGGCCTTGTCACGCAAGATTTCTCAGAGCTTTGTTCAGGGTAGCTCTGTTATCTCTAGGAGACAAACCACCTATTTTTGATTGAGCTTTTATGTGTAGAGAAGGGATGGGAGTTTTGTTCCTCTTTCTTTAAAGATTTGTTAACCGTCTATTTTTGTGTCCTGACAACTTGGTTTTGTGCAGGGGTGCTTGGCTTAGAAATGGGTGTAGTGACAACCTTCTTCTACTTCAGTCTCAGCACAGTGGCACTCCCTGAAATTCATGGTCTTGTTTTTGGATAGTTAGGTCCAGCTCCATAACGAGGATTCCTAAATATTATGAAAACACACACAAATAATAACAAAATAAAGAAAAAAATGGAGAGCTTATGATTTCCACATATTCACCTAGGTTTCTTCAGAATGAGACTCAGCGTCCTGCAAACAAGGGCTCCTTTCTGACCAACCCAGGCTGCAATTTGTATGTGTGACACTGGTTTGTGTGTAACCCCTTTGCTGTTTAGAGAGCATGGCCCCTTTAAGTCTTTGCTCTGAGGGCACCTAGTGCTGATTCTTTCAGGAGAAGGAAGTGCTACTGTGTGTGGGGAATAGAAGAAAGCAGGAGAGCAACTGGGTTTGCATGTGTCTGGGGCTCCAGATAGAAGGTCTACACTACAACAAGCAGCAGGCCCTCAAAGAGCAAAGCAGCTGATAACCTACTGGAAGCTGAGCTGATCAGAAGCAGGGGTTAAAGTATAATTTGGGGGGCCCCAGAATGCTCCTGCGCAGGTAGGCCCCCTGGAACCTGTCAGCGGAGGTGGCAGCCATGATGGCCACCCCGCCCCACACGTAGCCCCCTGGATTATGCTCCCTGATGGGCCTCCATCTCCGGGCCATCCAGCACAAGGGGAAAGAGTGTTAAGTATCAATCTCCCCTGATGGCTCTCAGTCTCCTGTGTGAGTTTCTTCCTCCCTAGCTTTGTGTCAACAAGAAGGGGGGTGAGTTCCTATCCCCCCTGAACAGTTTCTCGGCACCCCCGTCACCACGAAGGAGGGGTCATTGTCTGGGGTCCCAGTTTTATCATTGGTCCTGACCAGGATCCCTCTCCTAATTGGCTATTTTTACTCTGGCTGGGCAAAATTCTATTAAAACCCCCTGTCTCAGCTAGCTTGTTGTTCTCCCACCCTCGGATGCTAAAGGGCATGTCGCGACCCGGTCGGACTGATCCCCGGACTGAGACAGGGAGTACCCACCCCCGAGACCCTCTTTTTTTGGGGTGTACACGGATTGCCGGCTGAACGATTAAGTGCTGAGATGCCGCAGCTGGTCTGCCTCCTCGCTTTGGGTTCTACTGCGGTCCTGGGACAGGTATTATAAATCGATATAGGCCTCCTACCTTCTCTTAATCATTCTACTTGGTACCATTTATATATAGTCTGTGATTGTAGCTTCTTCACCTGAGTTTTGTATAGTTTGTGTAGTTGTTATTATTTTCTCTGTATCCTGCATAATCTTTTTATGATATAGTTGTTTAAGGTCTAGCATAGTTTTGTGTTGTTAATTTGCCAGGTGTTTTGTTAGTCATTTGTATTTTGCATCCTTCTTACTGTATAATTGTTCATTACTCTGCTTCTGCTCTAAACTGCTGGCCCCAAACTTCCCCAGTGTACACGGGGGGAGTGTGGGGGTTTATTTTTCTCTCATCTGATTTTTTTCATTCTGCTGCCCACCCTTCTTGGCTAGCAAGGAGGAATGGCTTCCAGCCATTGGTAAATACGCGTCGGGTGGGCTGGTCAGTGCCTATACTAATGTTGAGGCAGTAAAAGGCCAGAAAAGTCCTTGACTTATTATGGCCACCCTCTTGTAGGTCATTAATCCATACTGTTATTTAACTATAAGTACTTTGGTAGGTTGTAAGTGTTTTTGCATAGATTCTCATACTTTATCCTGTTGTTTGGCTGGAGGTGTTTTAAGGTGCTTTATATAGACTCATGCTCCACACTGTTACTTGGTTATAAGTGCTTTGCATAGGTTTTAGCTTTATATTGTCATTTAGTTATAAGTGTTCATTTAGATTTTGCTTTATGCTATTAGCTGGTTATAAGTGTCCTATATAGATTTTTGCTTCATATTGTTAGTTGATTACAAGTGTTTTTGTATAGATCTCCTTGTTTTACACTGTTAAGTGGTTAAAGGTGTTTAAGGTGTCACTATAAAAGTAGGTTTTTTTTGTTTACTTGAACTGGTGTCTGTCTCATTGGTGGGTGTCGCTGGTCCATCCCAGTCACATCGCGAACCCGGGGTTTCAACAGAACCCAGCTTCTGCCCCCCCCCCCACATGCCAGCACCCCACCCCTGCCCCCAATACCCCCCCAGTGTGAGCTGGGCTGCCCTAGCACTTACCAATGGTGGCACGGCTGGGGAGACGGGGGCATTATGCTCTGGGTCAGGGTGGCCGCCCAGCTGGGGAGGAGGCTGCAGGCCCCAGGTTGAGGCATGGTGTAGAAGGGGAGGGGTTTGGGGTGGGCCTGAGCCCCGCAGCAATGCCCCTGGCCCTTGCCCCTGCCTGCCGGAATTCAGCAGAACCCTGCTCCGGGGCCTGCTAGTTTTAGGGGCCCAGTGTTTGGGCCCCTAAAAATAGAACATGGAACTGGAATGCTGCATGCTGGGGCCTGCTATTTTTAAACGGCGGGCCCCGGAACGCAGCATTCCAGCTCCATTTTCTATTTTTAGGGGCCCTGGAACGCTGAGCCCCCAAAATAGTGTGCCCTGGCGTTTTGGTGTGTTCTAGCTTACTTTAACCCCTGATTAGAAGCTATCTCCTGTGACAGGCTTCAAGAGCAGCACTGTGCTGGGGAGAGGAGGAATCACTGGAGAATGACAGACTGGAGCTAGACCCAGTATCACTGTCTTCTGCAACAGCTGCATGGGCCCATGAGTGCTGGGGCTTGTGACTTCGCACCGAGAATAAGGAGGGAAGCTACAGCTAGTGAAGTGGGAAGGGTGTCATTCTGGGTGGGTTTGCAGAGATTGGCAGAAGACAGCACTGGGGAGTTTGCTGGGGAAAGTTCATGGACACTGAAGACAGCCAGGAACATCCAAGACTTGCCACTCCACTGAAACCTTGCCTAGGATTCCTGAACTCTGAGTGCAAACACGTTGCTTGATGCATGCCCTTTCAGCCTGTAGTACCACTGGGCCTGTGGGGCCTTGAATTGAATGTGACCATCTTTTACCACTTCCCGCCACCATTCCCCCTGTTGTTTTTTTCTGTTCATTCCTCTTAAATAAATATTTCCCTTTTGTACATTAATTGTACTCTTGCAGTGTGTGCGTTTGCTCAGGGCAGTGGTGGTGGTGGAGAGGAAGGAGGTTTGGAACAGGTGCCCTTGAGGTGAAAGAGACTTTTTCTACTGTATTTCTGTGTGTGCCTCTATTGGCCAGAGCTGCCTGTAGAGCAGACACCATCTTGCCCATGAAAGCACTAACATTACATCAGGTTTTATCGTTTTGTCTGAGAACATTGTGGATGATTGTAGGAGTGGGTCGGTGAGGTTGTATGGCCTGGGGTGTGCGGGAGGTCAGACTAGATGATCATATTGGTCTCTTCTGACCTTAGAGTCTATGAGTCTCTGAGGGTTGGGACTAGTAGTAGGTCTTATGCCAGTCACTAGAGGGCAGTGCTACCTGTTCACAGCCAAAACATTAAACTTCACACTCCTGTAATCTGTTCAGTAAAGTCATATGTGCAATCACTGTGTGACAATGATGGAAAGCTCGATACTGAAATGCAGCATGAAATAAACATGCTGCCCCAGTGACAATGCAGAGGTCTCTTGCCTTTGTTGTCAGAGGGATCCTGCCGTCTGGTACAACATAGCTGAACTTTGCATGGAACTAGGAAATGTCATGTTGATAGAGAGTAGGGCCAGCAGTCTTCATCCTTCAAACAGATTTCTTTTGAGAATAAAAAGGCTTCCTTTTTCTCATTGTGATGACTGCTTGGCTCTGTTCTAACCAACAATCAGTAGCCAGACAGAACAGATAAAATCAGAGAATGCATGTAATATCTGTGACTGATACAGCAATTTCCAGCAATCTCTCTAAAGAACTGTACTGAATTAAGTTTAACTGTGTTTGGGGTTGATGGTATTAAATGCAAAGGATATGTATTATTGGACCAAGACTGTATGCAGTTGTGGTGCTCCTCAGGAAGGATTATGAGGTACTTCTCTACTCCCTGCCTCAGTGAATGGATAGCAGAGTGCCTTCCTTGCCCCCCCCCCCCCGCAGCTATAATCCAGTAAACTGTTGATGTGTACCCCCAAATAAGACTCTTTGCCCCCCCTTTTTCTGTGTATTCTTTTCCTGTTGACTTCACATCTGTTGACTTTGTATGTAGATGAGCACTCATTGTGCCACATTACAATGTTAAATTTACATTTGACAAAGAGTTGAATAAACATCTCTAGTCAACAGGAAATCTCTTTGTCAACTCTGTTTTGTTATCATTTTTAAAAAGATGTTTTCAGTACATATACACAACTCCTTAAATATAGTTAGCAGATGCATCTCATAATGATTATGAAGATCAGAAAGACAAGTTTTTATTAGATACTTTACTTGATCCTTGTTGGATAAATATTTTGGAAGTAATGTGTGTGGTGTAGTGAATTTGTCAGGCATGGCAGAAATTGCTGTTACAGAACAGTGATGCCTTTGCTGACTTGCTTTGAGGGGTACTTAGGTTCACAGTAACCGCTCTAGGGGAGTGATGTTATGTACATCCTGGGACATGTATTGGATTTCAAAGGATTCTCTTGAACAATGGGCCAGACAAAAATGTTTCGGGGGTGGGGGGGAGGACAGGGACAAACAGTATCAAGTGGTTTGCTTCGGGAATCTCTAGGGCAGTGTTTCCCAAAGAGTGGTGTGCCATCAGGCCTGAGCAAATATGCCACAAATTTTTTTGAAAAACTACTCAAAGAGCTCTGGACTGGGTCATTGGCTCATGAATATTCATGAGTTCATTTAGAAACTATATGGTGGTGTGCTTCAAATTAATTAAAGGTAGCAAGGTGTGCCACGGCAGAGAAAATGCTGGGAACCACTGCTTTAGGGGAATGTGAATGCTGTAAATTCCCCACCTCCCAGTACACAGAGAACCCAATCTGCTGAAGCTAAGCCCTGAGGAAGGGACCACTGTTTTCTGATTCCCTGTTCTTAGAATCTCAGGATCAAAGCCCGTCTGTAAAATGGAAAGACTAACCAATTCATGGATATGCTAGTTTTTAGGTAAGGCTGTTATGAACTTGTAAAAAAACCAGAAAAAAAGTGCTTTGTAAGGTTTGAAGAACTGACTCCTACTACTGCCCTTGTCGGAGTTGTGGTGTGATCTCTTGTAAGCAAATTAGCATGTATATAGGTTCTTCTGTTGTTTTTAATATGGATTCTCTGAAGCGCTTTTACCTTAAGAATAAATGTGCTTGCACAGAAAGAGCTCTGTAATACCTTATAACTCTGGGCAACTACATTGTTTGTAGACTTTTTTAAAAGAACAAAGTGAATATGCCAGCCTGTTTAGGTATGACTTGCTAGAAATGTCACAGTTTAGGCAGTGAATTGTTAAACCTTGAAAAAATCCGTTCAGGAAGGGGAGAGGCATAGTTTTCCTCACAGGATAGATGATGATGGCCAAGGAGGCAGGAGCCTACTGTGGATGCTCTAAGGGCCCATGGAAGGGGAATACAAGTGTAGCTGCCCAGAACTGTGACAATACTGAGGAGTTACGCAGGTGTATTGAAGGGGAATCTCTCTCAAGACAGTCTGGTAGGAGTTTTTCTGAGCTCGTTTTCAGCTAAGATGAGCTCAGCACAACCTAGCACAGCTTCTAGAGGTGAGCTGAAAAGGGGAAAAATGGGTTTTTCTTTTTCTTTTCTTTGCACTATCTACAGCACAGGCCTGAAAGGATTTCCATTGTATAGATTTCTTTTAAAGGTTTTTTCCTTCATACTTCTTACATTGGAAGCTTAGATCTTATCTCCCCTGTTTTTCCTGGTAGACTCTGTGGAAAACTAGTTAATGAATAGGATTATAATATCACAACTAGGAAGGATTTATTTAAAAGGGAAATAATTTTATGCAGACTATAAAACACAATCTTGTAATCAGTGACAGGAAAAGACTAGTCTGTTAAAAATTCAACTCATCTTGCTTATCAATGCTGAGAGCTACACATTGGAGACATCCAGAGAATCTTGTGACATTATATTTCAAAGGCTAAGAATCAAATAGAGAAAATAGATTTTGGGGAATAGAAATGGCAATATTTGAGGTCTCCTTTATGCATGTAAGAAAAAGACACACATTTATTTTGCTTTTTCCGTTGCCAGTCACTTATAAGCAGAGCCTTTGACTGCAAAGAGGCTGGGCCAAAGGCAGCTCTGCGGTAAACCAGGCACCATTAGAGAGTCACCAGGTCAAAACCAGGCAAACTGTGTTTCAGAATGTGCCCTCTCAGCCTTGACTCTTCATGGCTGCATTTTTAATGATTTCAGTTTTTAATATATCAACATTGTTTAATGTAACAGAACAAAATAAACACATTCTGCAGCAAGCAGTGATTTGTGGAAGTGGTTCTGGGATGGATTGAAAGGTCACACTGGAATTAAACTGACACCAAAACAACCCACTAAAAGAACAATTTCCTATCAAATGCTTTGCATTTCCAGTAAGGAAAAGCTTTTATCAGATGTACCTCATTAAGAAGGCCACGGTAGGGTACCAAATGGTTCAAATGATGTCCACACAGGAGTGTGGATGTGTGTGCATGCATGCATGCATACTTGTATACAGACCACACTCAAAAAGCTATGTAAAAAGAAAGTAAAGATTGCAAAGCCAAGCATGCAGAAGTTAGGAAATGCCAAAATTAAGATTGCCTGTGCAACCTTAATTTGCCTCCTCTATGTGTAGGGATCATGATATAGTCTTTAATATGATCACATATTTTTTTGTATATTTTTTTATTGACCCCCCTGGGCCTCACTCAGTGCACAGGAGGAACCTTTTCTTGGTATGAGTTAGGGTTATGTAGTGAAGGATGTTGTTGTCTGTAGGCCCCTGGCTTCATTTTTTGAAGAAGACAGGAGGTGTGTATTGGATTAAACACAGACATGCAGTAAGAGCACGGATGGTCTTATGATTAAGAGAAATGCTTGCTGCCAATACACACTTTACTTTCCTACAGAAGAAAAAAGACACAAAACTATCTAAACTACTATACACCACTAAAGACAACAAGAGTGACATCTTCAATCCAGCCAACACTATTGTTAATCTTTCAGGCTACGCATTTACTCCAGCGGAGGAATCTATACTATCTTGGGGACTTTTCTTCTGCCCCACAAACACCACACAAAAGATAAAATTCTGTGGTGACCTGGAGGACTACTTTTGCCATCTAAGACTCAAAGAATTTTTCCATAACACCAACGATCAATGCAGTGATGCACAGGTACCTTCCTCCAAACACTGCAAGAAGAAATATTCTTCGTGGACTCCTCCAGAAGGTTGGAACAACAGACTAGACTTCTTCATTGATTGTTTCCTTCACCATGCAAAGGCTGAGCAAACAACATTGCTTACACCATAATCTCAGCCATGCATAACGTAATGCCATCCACAGCCTCAGAAACAACTCTAACATTATCATTAAGGAGGCTGACAAAGGAGGTGCAGTTGTCATCAAGGATAAACTGGATTATGACCAGGAGGCTTAAACAATTCTCAACACAACATTCTACAAACCTCTTTCCTCTGACCCCACTGAAGAATACCATAAAGAATTACAACGCATACTCAAGAAACTACCTAAGGCAGCATAGGAACAAATAAAGGCAGACACACCACCAGAACCCCAACCAGGAATATTTTATCTACTATCTAAAATCCATAAAAAAGGTAACTCTGGATGTCCTATCATCTCAGGCACTGGCACTCTTACAGCAACCTTATCTGGCTATGTGGACTCCCTCCTCAGACTCTGTGTTATCAGCATCCCTAGCTATCTTCAAGATACCATGGATTTCCTGAGGAATACAATCCATTGGTGAGCTTCCTGAAAACACCATCCTGGCCACTATGGATGTAGCAGCTCTTTACACCAACATCCCACACAAGGATGGATTACCAGCTATTAGAAGAACTATCCCAGATGATGCCATAGCACAGCTTGTGACTGAACTTTGTGCCTTTCTACTCACCCACAACCATTTCAGATTTAAGGACAGTTTATACCTCCAAGTCAGTTGCACTGCTATGGGTACTCGCATGGCCCCACAATATGCCAACATTTTTATGGGCGACTTAGAACAGTGTTTCCTCAAGTCTCATCCCAAAGCACCTCTCCTCTACTTACGCTACATAGAATCATAGAATCATAGGGTTGGAAGGGACCCCACAAGGTCATCTAGTCCAACCCCCTGCCAAAAAAAGCAGGACCACTCCCATTAGATCATCCCAGTCAGTGTTTTGTCCAGCTGGGACTTGAACACCTCCAGAGATGGAGATTCCACCACCTCCCTAGGCAGCTTATTCCAATGCTTCACCACTCGCCTAGTAAGGAAGTTTTTCCTAATATCCAGCCTGGACCGCCCCAGCTGTAACTTGAAACCATTGCTTCTCGTTCTGCCCTCTGTTACTACCGAGAACAGTCGAGCTCCCTCCTCCTTGGAGCAACCCTTCAAGTAGTTGAAGGTTGCTATCAAATCCCCCCTCAGTCTTCTCTTCTGCAGGCTAAATAAGCCTAGTTCCTTCAGTCTTTCTTCATAGGGCTTGTGCTCCAGCCCTTTGATCATTTTGGTTGCCCTCCTCTGGACTCTCTCTAATTTGTCCATGTCCTTTTTGTAGTGGGGAGCCCAAAACTGGACACAGTATTCCAGATGTGGCCTCAAATCCATTGATGACATCTTCATCATCTGGACCCATGGCAGGGATGCTCTTGAAGATTTCCACAGAGATTTCAACAATTTCCACCCCACAATCAAACTGAGCCTGGAACACTCCACACAGGAGATCCACTTTCTGGATGCTACAGTACAAATTAGGGAGGGACAAATCAACACCACTCTATACCAAAAACCTACTGATAGGTATAGTTATCTACATCCCTCGAGCTTCCATCCTAAACACACCACACGATCCATTGTCTACAGCCAACCCCTAAGATTTAACCACATTTGCTCTGATCCCTCAGACAGAGACAGACATCTTCAGGATCTCTATCAAGCTTTCTTAAAACTACAGTATCCACCTGGAGAAGTAAAGAAACAGATTGACAGGGCCAGACGGGTTCCCCACAGTAAACTACTACAGGAAAGGCCCCCAAAAAGAAAACAATAGAACGCCACTAGTCACCAGATACAACCCTCAGGTCAGACCTTTACAACAGATCAGTAAGGACCTCCAGCCTATTTTAAAAGATGACCCCTCACTCTCTCTAGCCTTGGGAGACAGACCTCTCCTCACCTACAGACAACCCCAGAACGTTAAACAGATACTCATCAGCAACTACAGACCTAACAACAGAAACATTAAAGCAGGCATGCATCCTTGCAACAAACCATGCTGCCAACTCTGTCCACATATCTGCACAAAAGACACCATCATAGGACCTAATCAAGCCAGCTACTCCATCAAAGGGTCCTTCACCTGCTCATCCACTAATGTGATTTATGCCATCATGTGGCAGAAATGCCCCTACGCCTTATACATTGGACAAACAGCACAGACCCTACTCAGAAGACTAAATGCACATAAAACTGATATCAGAAATCATAACATGAAAAAAACAGTTGCTGAGCACTTCCATCTTCCTAATCACTCCATTGATGACTTGTTAATGATGGTTGTCAAGAAAATCAATGGGACAGCAAGACTTCAAAGAGAAGCAGCTGAAATTGAATTAATATGCAAATTAAATTGTGTGGAAAGCAGGGCTGAATCGCGGCTATGGATTCGTTTCACATTATAACAGATAATTTGACTTCACTCTCCCTCTGTATGCTGTTTCCTAAAGCTTGAATCCTTACAAATGCTCTGATTTGCTGTTGCAGTATGACTTGATCCCATGTCTTACACTCCTCCACATTTATTTTCATCCAATTCTGTAAGTTCCCCCTCTTCAAAGCATCTGACGAAGTGGGATATTCTCCCATGAAAGCTCATGCTATAAATAAATCTGTTAGTCTTTAAGTGCCACAAGACTCCTTGCTTTTTTGCTTTACTAGACTATCATGGCTCCCCTTTGGAACTTATGTCTACCATGGAGTTCCTCTGTGATGCCAAACAAGTCATTAAGCCAAACTTCACAGGTGGTCATTAATTGTGTTTCTCAGTTTCTGGGTGCCCTGGGGTCTTGATTTGCAGAAATGCTGCAACTGAAGTTAATGGGAACTGTGCTTTGAACGTGTGCAGAGTGCTAGACAATGTCAAAATACTCTTGGAGAAAAAAAAAATGAATCTCTTGAAGACACTTTTACTCTTAATGTCTCTATGGTATTCTCCATAGGACTGTGCAACAGGTCCAGCAGGCTAAGGCATGTAAGCAATGCTTACGGTAAATCCATCTCCATTCAGGGAAGCATGTGCTTAAGTGCAATTGAAATGGTGCATATGCATAAGTACTTTCTAAACACTTATGCTTCACAGGATGGGAAGGGTCTAAAGAAGACATATATGTGAGATTTTCGATCAGGCTAGTTGTCTCACGGTATCAGTAGTCATTTAGTTTTGCTATCACAAGGAACTCCTACAAGGCAAATATGAAGGGAAGAATAAAGTCACTTTATAAAAACTAAGGAAAGCTGACCTTTGCATACACCTCAATGACCCAGCCCCAAACCAGAAAATTTTGAACATGTATTAGTCAGTTACATAAGGGTTAAAGAGAAAATATAGAAAAGGTGAGTGATATACAAAGGACATCCATTGTCTAGAAACTAAATTTCAACAGTACATATTTTCTCCTGAGGAGCCGCAAAGTAATAAAGGAAACAACAATGTATTTCCCTGGAGGATGAAATTAGATACTTGTGGCCAGTGGCCTGTAGGGAAAATGTATTTATGTTGTTGAGAGTTTTACTCATACTGGAAAAATATTCTCTTTTCCTGAACATTTGCCCTTTGTCAGGGTGCCAAAGCTTTTTCAAGAAGATGAGTCACAATCAAACGACAGTTAAACTGCTAATTTGTGTTGATTATGTGAACTATTTTTCTATATGAAAATGCTGATATTTAATAATGGTCTTGGATGGGAATCCAGGCACAGGTGTTTGCACATTTATGAAGGGATGGAATGAATGTATCAAAAAAGAGCTGTGAGTCCAAGTGTGGCTGGAAAGACTCTGCAGTGACATTTGTGTCACAACAGACATTGGCAGAGTTGTCTGAACATATTTTTGAAGTGGGATCAGAAGTGGAATAGGGTGTGTAGCAGGTCAAGTTTTAACCGCATTAGGAAAGCTGCAGGGCAGCCCAAGATTAGAATAGCAGGGTATGAAGGGCCAGGATTGAAGTACGCTATAGCCTATGTATTATATTATTATTTGTATTATGGTAACATGTCTGGTTGCACTGTACTACCTTGGGGAAAAAGATGATTCCTTCCTGAAGGGTTCAAAATTTGAATAAATGAGCCCAGTACTGGAATAGCAGGCGATAGTATATGTCAAGATGGAAGTATACTGGCAAGGCTGTGCATGTGCGGGTATTTGGGGAATGTGCATAATTAGAACAGCAGGGCTTGTTGCTGGTCAGAATTGAAGTACATTAGGAGAGTTCTGAGTAGTCCTAAATTTGGCATTGTAGTGGCTATTATCAGTCAGAACTGAAGTGAACGTATAATTAGAGTATAGGAGAGCTGTCTGATATAATTGAATTACACTTCCATAAAGTTGCTGACAAAGCTCCTCATAAGAGATTATTAAGGAATCTAAGTAGTCAAAGGGTAACAGGAAAAGTATTGTCATGGACCAAACACTGATTAAGTGGCAATTTTTCTTACAAGTGATAGCTTGAGCTCAGTTATATGCCTGAAAGTTGCTTATGAGGCCAGTGCAGTTTAATATATTCGTTAATAATCACGAAAGAGGGGCAAACTACGAGGTAGCAAAACATGCAGATGACACAAAGTTATTTAGTTCCAAAGGGATAGCTGTGTCAGTCTAGTTCAGCAAAACAAACCAGGAGTCTTGTGCACTTTTAAAGACTAACAAATGTGTTTATTGCATGAGCTTTCATGGGAGAAAATCTCATTTCGTAAGATGTTTGAAGATGGAGAACTTAAAGAATGGGAGGAAAATAAATGCAGGGAAGTGTAAGTCACAGGATCAGGTCGGATCATTATAGCAAATCAAAGCAGCTGTTTACATTCAAACTCTAGAGAACAGCATATTAGAGGGAGGTGAGGTGAGGTAAGGTAAAATCACTTGCTCTAATAAGAAGAGAATCTGAAATCCCTATTTCAATAGGGATTTAAATATTTAACTAAATGTAATGATATTTAAATAAGGATTTTGGTTTCTTTTCTTGTAATTTTACCTCATCTCCCTCTAATATGCCAAGTTTTCTCCCATGAAAACGCATGCAATAAATAAATATGTTTATCTTTAAATGCCACAGGACTCCTTGATCTAATATGCAGTTCTCCACTGTTTGAGTCCAAACAACTGCTTTGATTTGCTGTAACAGTCTGACCTGATCCTATGACTTACACTTGCTTCCATTTATTTTCTTCCCATTCTGTAAGTTCTCCATCTTCAAGCCTCTGATGAAGAAGGATTTTCTCCCTCAAAAGCTAAAGCAATAAACAAATGTGTTAGTCTTTTAAGTGCCATCAAACTCCTTGGAAGTTATTTAGGTTAGTCAAGTCCATAAAGGACCATGAGGAGCTTCAGAGAGAGACAAAACCAAAGTAAGTCAGATAGCAGATGAAGTTTAGTGTTAACACTGGAGGGAAAGAATTAAACTACTAATACTCTAAGTTAATAGCATCAGCTCAGGAAAGGGATTTGGGTGTCATTGTGAACAGGTTAGTGAAGAACTCTCTGTGTGCAGCTGTGGTAAAAAAAAGCAAAGATGATATTAGGATACATAAAGAATGAGATAGAGAACAACATGGAAAATATTACAATGTCTTTATATAAATCAATTGCTCATTTGTAAGACTGTACGCAGAGCTAGTCATCTTATCACAGAAAGCTACTGCAGAAAAAGAAGGGTTTCCAAAAAGAGCAATGAGAATGATTAAGGCCATGAAAACCCTTTCATGGGAAAAAGATTAAAATTATATACCTTAAAAGGAGATGAGTTAGAGAGCATATAACACAAGAATATCAAGTAATGAACAGTCAAGGGAAGGTAGATTGGGAACTTGTTTTCTCTGCCTTGAAACATAAGAACAATAGGGCATTTGTGAGATTAAAGATGCCAAATCCAAACATAATAAAAGTAAATATGTTTCCACACAATGTGTTATCAGACTGTGGAACTGAAAAGCAAGTGCACATTTACATCTTATCTGGATAACAAGAATATCTATAGATAAAAAAGTTAATGCTAATAAATTTTGGAAAGGATATTAACCCTTATGCATCAGAGCTTATACCAGTCTCTTAACTATTAGGATATGGCTTCACAGCAGCTGGGAGGCTGCTTCACAGTTTGAGTAGACAGACACATGCTAGCTCTGCTCCAGTTAGTACACTAAAAGCAGCACTGTGGCTGAGGTGGTGTGAGTGGTGGCAGCTGTCCCTGCAGGATTCCCACACCTTTCTCCGGATGAAGCATCTGATACTGGCCACGGTAGGAGACAGGATACTGGACTAGATGGACCTGCAGTCTGAGCCAGTCAGCTATTCTTTTCCAGAGGGGTAGCCGGGTTATTCACTATTCTTGTGTTCTCAAGTGTATCATCAGACCTATGAGCCCTAGGTTCAGAAGAGTCAAGAGTGAGACTGATTGGCAGAACTGGGTGGAAATCCAGTGCTGTAATGGATACTGCAAGTCAGGACTGAGGTGCACTGGGGGATCTACCCAGGATTATCAGTCACCCAATTTTATTAATATAAATATATTTTGAAAGGAGAAAATTTGGAAGGGTTCTGAAAAATTGTTCTTCTCATGAAATTTCCATTGAGAAAGTTCAAGTTTGTGCACCGCTGTCAATTTGGAAACCATCATCTCTCAGCCAGTTTCCTCTCCCCCCCTCACTTAAAATACCAAGCATGATTAGATCATGTTATGAACTTATTGCCTGCCAAATTTCAAGTCTTCACGCATAGGAAGCTTGGTGACCCTATAAAAGAATCTTAAACTGATAAACCTGTTTGCTTTGCATCCATCTAATAAGACCCGCTCCCTGCCCCAATATTTGGAGGCTAATCCTATACAGAGAGCCAATTCTTTTTGCTTGCTTTTTACAGATTATTTAACAAAGTTTGAAAGGAGAGGTTTTGAAAAGCAGTGCTGTCAGAGTCTTAACTGTGAATCGCATGAAAGGAGGTGATAATATAGCACAACAGAAGTTTCTCACTATGCCACTACCAAGGAACAGGTTTAAAGAAGATATTAAACAAAAAAAGTGGGATTCTTGTCAAGAGGGAATGGAAGGAAATAGACTTTTACATTCTTTGTATTACCTCTGCTTGTTAAATTGAAGTCTCAGTGGATAAAACAGAGATCCCAGATAGTTTTTGTATTCTTATTTCTGGAAAGATATTTTGAAAATAATAAGAATCAATAATTCCTCTGGCAAGCTGTACACCCTATCTAGGCGAGCTACACCACAGTGACAAAGTCTTGCTCTTTGATTCTCGTGGGTTTTCAAACCTTTAAAGAGACATTGCAGTGATGACTTCTGATCCTTTAGACAGCTATAAAAATATTTACTAAAAAAGAAGATATGCATGTATCTACTGACAATGAATGTTCACAGCTGTCTTGTTTAGAAATTCCAGTCATTCTGCACAGCAGTGAGTGATGCTGATACCATTTTACTGCTATTTCACAACTGGAAATCTGGTCTGATGGAATATCTTTTTTTTTACTTTATGCTTATAGGACTCTCCAAAATAAGGGTCTGATCCATGATTGTTGACAGTGGGTGCTATTATTGCAATAAATAACAATAATCTTAAGATCACCATTATCATCTGAGACTCAAGAAACACAGTTCGGTACCTGCAAGTTTGTAACCAGCAGGAAACTTTCAACTAGATCATAAGATGAGATCTGTTATTTGTCTGAATTTTAATTAGGTGCTAAGCCCCTAACTCTTCAAAGGCTTACTTACATACAGAACTGAAAGACAGAACACACAAAGATGAGTGTTTTATGAATTTGTTATCCATGTGCTTTTGTACAGGAGCAAGACATGGACCTTATGTTCTCATCAGAAGAAAAGGCCCAACAGCTTTCACGTGCATTGTCCGTGTTGATTTTTTTGAATCTCCTTGAGGGACAGAGCGATCAACACTGAGGTGCTCAAGTGGGCCTGCATACCTGGTGTGCAAACACTCCTTAAACAGAGATGCATCAGCAGGCTTGGACATGTGTTGAATGAATGATGGGTGGAGTCAAAGGACATCCTATAGAGCAAACTGTCATCTGGATAAAGATCTAAAGGATGCCCAAGATTGCATTTCAAGGATGTGTGCAAGTGAGATGTCAAAGAAATGGGCATGGATATGGATAACTGGGAAGCTCATACTCATGACTGAAGCCTTTGGAAAACAGCTCTGTAAAGGTCTCCAAAGCTATGTGTGAAAGCAGACCAGCTTAGCAGAGGAGACAAGAGCTCTCAGAAGGCAGAGCCCAAAGGGTCAAAACACCCCCTTTAAATGTGACAAATACATCAGAAATGGGCTCTCTCAAGAGGGGCTCTTCAGCCACAGCTGAGGCTATGTAAAACCCAGTGAACAAATATTTTACCCTCTGTAGAACACACCCATGGTCTCTCTAGACCAGGGGTCTCAAACTCAAATCACCACGAGGGCCATTACAGTAGCTCAAGGGCCGTACCACTGGAACCTCTCCATGCAACAATATTGCAAATATCAGTAACATAGTATCATTGAGGGCCACAGGAAATAGGGCTGCGTGTTTGAGACCCCCTGCTCTAGACCACAGTATACCTACTGCTAACTGTAAAATTCAGTGGGACTATTCACATACTGAAAGATAAGCACATGCTCAAGTCTTCCCTGGATCAGAGTCTGAATTATCACATTGCTAAGTATAGTGTAAGTGTATAGATGGATAATTTAATTTATGGATTTGAACCATAGCCCAAAGAAGCCAAGGGAAAGATGTCCATTGACTTAGGTGAAATCTGGATCATGATGGAGGAGCAGCCAGGCCAAATATGAATAAGCAGTGTTGCAGCTTGCTGTACCAGGTCACAATGTCACTCGTGACAGAGGCCAAATCTGTTGCCCCAGGCAGCTGCCCAGAAACCTGTTGCTGTAGGCAGCTGCTTAGCTTGCCTTTGCTTGCTCAACTCTTTGTGCTGTCAGTGGCTGACTGATTGATAGTTGGGCTTGGATATTAGTTAGTCTTGTAATTGCCTATCACTTCTCCCACCTGCTTCTCTCACTGCATGTTGCCATGGCAAAGATCATCATATACTGTATACAAAGGAAGAACACAGAAGGAATCAGTAAGAATACAATAAAATCAAGGCATGAAATAACACTGAAGAAAACATATGGCTTCTTAGATTCCATGAAGCATTTACATTTGTCTGGCTCTGTTTTGCTGGTCATCTGCCCAGAAATATAGTTGCAATCATAAACTTTCAAGTGAGTCCTTTTTCCAATGAAACGTTTCAACAAATAAAAATACAATTATTATTGGTGTAAGTCCTACCAGGTTGAAATCAATAATTCATGCCAATTTTATGGTCTCCATTTCTTTTGGTTACTTCCATTCTGGCCCATGGGCTCTCCTGGATTGTGAAGAGAAATATTTCAGTTGCTAAGGATTAGGGTCCTGCTCAGAGATGGGAATAAACTGTACAGTTGAGTCCAGACAAAGCTCTGCAAATGGCTTTTGCCTTTAGCAGCCTCTGGAGGATGCTGATAAAATTCTATTGTGGTTTATAAATGCTGGATATTACATTATCTGCACACGTGGTAGAACTTGAAGCTCAAAGGGCAAAGCACAGTCTTAGTTTAATACATTGAGTAACAGACAAAACAGTCCTCTAACGTTAAAATAAGATCTGGGGTTTCTTTTAAAGGCTGTATTTGAAAGGCACACATGTTGTAACCTCTCCACTGAAAGGATTCTGTCATCCAGCAATAAAATTTTGAGGGTAGGAATAAAACATTAATGCTAATCTTTCATTAAACTGCTGCTTCTGCTGCTCCTAAAACTTCAACTTTGATTTTCATTTTAATGCAATTTCCCCTCAGAGATATAAACCCGCTCCAGTCTCTTGTCTAGTTCATTTTCTTTTATATTCTTCCTTGAATGGGTTCCTCAGTGTTGACCAGGGCAAAGTGGGCGTGATCATGCTGCCATTGGAGGCCATAACAAAACTTTACTGACTTCACTTTTCGGCTGCAAGTATTTAAACACTTTCTTTAGCAGAAAACACTCTCAGTTGACACACTTGGCTTAGGTAAGAATTCAAATCTTGATCATCTGAATTGCTTTGGACAGGTAGACTGTGGTGAAGTCACAAAAAACCCAAGCTCTCTTGTGGTATTTTCAGCACTTCAGGGCTGATACAGAATAAGTGATTGGACAGGTATCTGGAAATGGGAGACAATGTTCACTAAACATAAAAAAAAGGTTTGTACTTCTGGCTCAACCTGTGAAATGGGCTTAGTTTCAAGTCTGATTTGACTTTATTAAATCCATTCACTCATACCCAACTAGTACTCTGCTGACTCCTCTTAAGAATGTGTGTCTAGTGGTTAGACTATAGGTCAAAGAATTCGGACTCCTGGGTTCTCTTCTTGGCTCTGTCGCTCACTCATTGTGTTATCTGGAAGATGTTACTTCCTCACTCTGTTCCCCCATCTGTAAAACAGTGATAATCGTGACCCACCTTACAAGTTGGGACATACAATGTTTGTAAAGCACTTCTAGAAGTTTGGATGGATTGCACTATGGAAATAGAAATTATCTGACAGTTATCCATGAATCATCAATTAAATAGTCACTTATTAACTATTATTATTATTTGTAGTACAGAAGCACCTAGGTTCCCTTGTCGTGGAACATTATGCTAGGTGCGGTACAAACCAAGAACAAAATGAATGGCTTATAGATAGTAGCTACTCTCCAATTCCTGTCGTTAACATATCACCTGTACTTTTCACATACCATTCCTGCATTCTCTATTTTACAATTCAACTGCAGATTGGCATGTAATTTTCAAACCTATACTTTGTACATTCAAACCCACACTGCCAAAGATATTTCAAAATAACTATTTTGAATTTATTTTGAAATAATTATTTCAAAATAAATTTATTTCAAATTTATTATTTCAAAATAGGAGTCTAGCAAAGACTATTTCAAACAAGGAAAGAATTATTATTTTGAAACAGAGTCTTCACTAGACTCTGTTTTAAAATAGGGGAAGGCAGGGAAAAGTATAGGGCCATTATTTAGAAAAAAGCAATTCTGTGGCTTGGAATGGCTTTTTTTGAAATAGCTATTTTGAAAAAATTGCTCTTTTGAAATGAAAGCAGGTTTAGTTATTTCCAAATAGTGCTTTATTTTTTCAAAATAGCAAAGCATTTATTTGAAATAACAAAATGCCTGCATGGACAGGTAAAAAGTTCTTTAAAATAAGCCTCCTCATTTCAAAAAAACCTTTTCAGTGTAGACATATCCTGTAAGGTCAGCACCAGGATAGATGTAAAGTCTGCAGCCAAGTGCTACAGTGAGATTCCTGAGCTGCACAGCACCCACAGCTCAGAGCTTTAAGCTATTTGCTTTCAGTCATCAAGAGTTACGTACAGCCTGAAATATTTGGCTGGCGTGATCTGCCAGTTCATACTCCTGCCTTTCAATGGAGACATAAGAAGTGTATTCAAGAATTCTATGTAAGCAGCCTAGAGTCATTAGCAGGGCCACAGGTTCATCAATGGGCCATGTGCTGGGAGAGGTCTTGGGGGTCCATGGCTGAAGTCAATTCTTTGGCTGCTTAGCTATTCATTTTCTGGGGAGAGTGGAGATTTGTTGCAGTGATGGATCCATATGGAGGATCCCTCCTGCAGGGTGCTAAACCCCCTTGAGTAGTGTTGAGCATCCTCATCTCCCACTAAAGTCAGTGGGAGTAGAGGAGTCTCAGCACTTCGGGGGAGTACTGAGCACTTTGCTGGATGGAGCCCAGTGTCAGATATACTGGTCTTGCTCTGCTCTGGTCCACTTCACCCAGAAAATAGCCCTCCATTCTAGGACACAGGAAGTGCCTTCAGAGTTGTTCTTCGCATACCATGCCCCTCAAAATGGAGCCACACCTGGTCTGCTGCATTCAAGGATTTCCAGGACTCTTACTTGGGCCACAGGAACTGGCTCAGATACACAAATCCTAGTGGCCTCCTTCTACATTTTTTATTTCTTGTTATTGGTCTTTCTTCAGTATCTAACTATACTTCCTGGTACCCTGCCTCCTTTAGTGATCTAGAGCAGTTCCAAAGGGGTAACCCTGTTAGTCTAGTTCAGCAAAACAAACAAGGACGCCTGTGGCACTTTTAAAGACTAATAGATTTATTTATCACATGCACTTTCATGGGAGAAAATTCCACTTCGTCAGATACTTTGAAGATGGGCAATGTACAGAATGGGAGGAAAATATATGCAGGGAAGTGTAAGTCATAGAATCAGGTCAGACTGTTATAGCAAATAACTTCAGTAGTTTAGATTCAAACACTGGGGAATCACTTTGCCAACTTTGCGCACATATCTGTACAAAAGACACCATCACTGGACCTAATCAAACCAGCTACTCCACCAAGGGCTCACACCTGCTCATTGACCAATGTGATTTATACCAGGCGTGGCCAAACTGCAGCCCTTCAAAGAAAAAGTGTGGCTCACAGAAAAGCCAGCAGGGAAGGGTGACATGGTCAGGGACAGCAAAGAAGCCGTGGTGTGAGCAGGGCCAGTGGGGAAAGCCATGGCAAGGTCAGAGCTGGTAGGGGGAGCTGCAGCAGTGTGGTTGGGGAGCTGGGGGAAGCCACGGCAACGTTGTCAGAGCTGGCGGGGGAAGCCGTGACAGCGTGGTTGGGGCAGCTGCAGCAGTGTGGTTGGGGGCCAGCGATGGGAGCTGTGGCAAGGCGAGAGCTGGCAGGGAAGCCGCAGCATGGTTGGGGTTAGGGTACAAAAGTGTGACATGGTCGTGGAGAGCAGGGAAGCAGCATCATGGTAAGAGATGGCAGGGAAGTGTCAACGAGGGTGGGAGGGGGGAAGTGCAGCATGTTTAGATTTTCTCATAGGCCCTAATGCAGCTTACGCCTTTGTTAAAATTGTGTTTTACAAATCTTAAACATTAGGTGGAATACTAAGAAACGAAACTACAAAGGAAAAAAGTTTAAAACTGAATGTAGATTACTTTGTTGTTGGCACCACTTACTGCTGTGAAACATTGTATTCTACAATGAAATTTGTTAAACTGAAACATTGTGCAATACTTAGAGATCAGCACCTGAGAGGGCTTTTACCTACTGCATTGGCAAGTTACTGCCCAGAATTTAAAGAACTTGCCAGTAGCCTGCAATGTTCTACATCCAGCAACAGCTAAGTTTTTACTGCGTAGGCCTAGTTTTTATGGTAACCTTAAGTAATTATTAGAAGCTGACATTAGTAGGGTCAATATTTGCCCTGTTTTTACAATAAAATTAAAGTGTGCAATGAATTTTAAGCTTAGTAATTTTGAAGTAGGTAAAAGCATGTGGTTATATGCCTCAGTGTGGCTCTCGAAGGTTTAATAATTGACCTGTGTGGCTCTTGAGTTCCATATGTTTGGCCACCCCTGATTTTATATCATCATGTGCCAGAAATGCTCCCCTGCCCTCATATATTGGAGAAACAGGACAGTTTCTATGCAAAAGAATAAAGGGACACAAATCTGACATCAGGAATCATGGTGTTCAAAAACCAGTAGGTGAACACTTCAATCTTCCTGACCATTCCATTGATGATGTGCTAAGAGCTGTGCTCAAACAAATGAAGGCTTCAAAGGGAAATTGCAGAATTGGAATTCATATGCAAATTTGACAGTGCTGTTTCAGTGCTAAATAAGGACTACTCCATTGATTTGCTGTAACAGTCTGACCTGATCCTATCGTTTATACGTCCCTGCATATATTTTCCTCCCATTCTGTAAGTTCCTCATCTTTAAAGCATCTGATGAAGTGGGATTTTCTTCCACAAAAGCTCATGTGATAAATAAATTTGTTAGTCTTTAATAGTGCCACTTGTTTGTTTTGCTCTAGATCAGTGGTTCTCAACCACTGTTTGGGAGACATTACTGTGTTGCCACACAGTGGCAAGTATGTCACAGAGAGCTAGGGAGATGGCAGGATTCGGCCTCGAGGGAGTGGGCTGGTGTGTCCTGTAGAGTCACAATGTGCCGCCAAGTGTGTCACGACCCACAAAAGGTTGCAAACCACTCCTCTAGAGCTTTCCCTTGCCCTGTAACCTAAGCAGGTTTCTATTCAAGTCCCTGTGGAACCCCCCATTCAGTTATCTATAAATAGAGCCCTGCAAATCCGCAGATATCCGCAGCTATCCGCCTTATATCTGCATCCGCGGATACAACATGGATATCCACGGACCATTTCTTTCAGATGCAGATCGGATACAGATCCACATATTTTTATCTGCAAAGAGCTAGAGCCCTGCAAATATGAGGATATCCGCAGATATCCACATTATATCTGCATCCGTGGATACAACACGGATATCTGCAGACCATTTCTTGCGGATGCGGTTTGGATATGGATCCACTTATTTGTATCCGCGCAGGGCTCTATCGATAAACTAACTTGCAGTTGCCCTCCTACCAAGACTGCTCACTTCATATTCTTTCATAAAATAAACTCTTTATGTTCCCACAGACATTAGAGCTGTTGTTTTATTTTGCAAACAGATAAAAACCTCCAGCTTATATTATTTTCCTTCAACTATTTTGAGCAACTTTGACTTCTTCTTTCTCCTGAGGAGCTGCCAGTAGGGGGCATTCTGTCACAGCGAGGGAAATAGTCATGGAGGCAGGTTGTTCATTCTGCTGGCTATGGCTCTGAGGTTCTTGAAGTTGCCCAGGCTCTCTGGAGAAACATAGGTTTATGACAGGGCTGTCCCTAAGGGGATGGGGTGCAAGTGGGTCAACTGTCCTGGCCTCATGCTACTTTCCCCCCAGCGTGTTGCCCTACCCCCTGTCTTTGGTGGCAAGAAGCAGGTAAGGAGTAGGATGGGGCAGGAGAGCGGAGCTCAGTCTCTAGGCCAACCTGCCTCACTCCTCCAGTGCAAGGAGATGCTGAGGGCCCCCCAGAGGCCAACTGGCCCTCGACCCCACCCCTCACTAGGGATGGCCCTGTTCGTAGTACATATCTTCAGAAAACAAAAGGTCCATGCAGCAGGAAAAACCAGAGTTAAATTATCGTTTGTTCCAAATGGGAATAAAAAGTGGACATTCTGAAACTGGAACCCTCAAAACATTTCATTTGATAACATTGAAACATTATACTATAATACAAAGTGTTATAGATACTAAACATAACCTAACATTAAAATATAAAAGTTAAGCTAAAATAAAATACACTGATAATGTCAAAATGAATTGTTTTGACTTTCTTTTGTTGAAAATGAAATTGAAGTTGTGATTTCTTGAAATATTTAGATTTCAACAAAACTAAATTTTCTGAAGGGAAGCTGTCCTATCAAAAAATTTTCAGCCATCCCTCATGCAAATGTTCCAAGCCCTTCTTTTTGCACTTTGCATTTTACAGCCACAGTGGAACAAATCTGATTCATGATTTAATGCCTGCATAAAAATGTGTGTTCCAGTAGGACTGTTGTAGCCATGTCAATCCCATGAAGTAAGGGAGATGAGGCGCATGGCTCCCATATCTTTTATTGGATCAAGTTCTGTTGGTGAAAGCAACAAACTTTGAAGATTGCATAGAGCTCTTCTTCAGGTAATGTTATGACAGATGTGTCCTCGAGCAGCATGTCATGCAGCTAGGTTACCTGGCCACTGGTATGGATGGTAGGAATGCCCTTCCAATGCACAGAGCATGCCCAACCTTTTACAGATGTGCATCATTCCACAAGCACACAACTTTTTGCACAACTAAAGGGACCGTGCACTGAGCACCCTACTGGCAACACAGGCATCTTCAGCTCCTTTACACTAGCTGGCAAGACTTACAAAGGATATTTCCTTTATAATTTCTTCCCTTTGAAGGTGAAAAGTTCTGTCTAAATGTTCAGCACCATTTCCCTTTATTAACTCCCCTTCAATGCATTCTCCATGAAGTGGACTGCCTACTGGAGCCCAGAAAGGGTTAAGGCAGCAGTGGAGAGGTTTGGGGTGACGTCGTGCTTCTGGACGCCTGAGAAGTCTCTTGAAGGTAGTTCCCCTTTGGAGATGATGGGAGTGAGCAGAGGTCTGAAATCCGAGATCCTTCGCAGGCTGGACTTGCTGAATTCCCAGTAAAAGCAGCTCGCCTGCTTTTCTTCTCCCTCTACAGTCATTCTGTTGCATTGGCCTGGACAGCATGGAGCTAGCCCACTGGACTCACATAGGACTTGCACTCCTTCAGTTCCTTTTGATCTCCTGCTTGCCAAGAGGTACTGTAAGTAAGCGAGTGCATTCAATACCAGGCTGAATGCTTCCCTTGCCTTTACTGTGGAGAAGGGACTTTAGCTGTTACTGTGTCTGAGACGTGGAAGGGATGTTAATAATGGAAGGGGCTTTCTATGTATTTTTGGCTGGTACCAGGGAGAAGCATCCAGGATAATTTCCGGGGACATTTAACAGACTTAAAGGGAAATATACTGCCTGAATTTCCTCCCCAATGGCCATCAAGAGCAAGAGAATGACCTGCAATCACTTCATCCACTTACTGCTTTTTCCCCTTAACCTCCCCCTCAAAGCTAAGGAAATAATGATAAAAGGGGCATTTAAGCCTATGATTTGTAAACTGTAATTTGTTTGTCTTGGAAGCAGAGAGACTTCCCTCTCCAGCTCCAACACCAAGAGAAAAAAAAATAGCCAAGAAGGAATGAAGGAAAACAAAAGCCACACATTGTTTCTGACTTGAACTTTAGCTCTGCTAATATTAGTGTTTAAAAGGGGGAATCTTGTTAAAGCTTAGGGATCTTTTTATAGTAAATTCCTATTCCACTTTCTGCTGAACCAGCACACAGAGTTCCCTCTCAATAAGGTTAACAATGAGCATTTTGATACATTTCACTATGTCATTCCTAAGAATGTGCGCTGCTTATTCTTTAAGGAAGCTTTAGTTAGTTATCAACATTAAGTTCTAACATCAACTCTGTGCGCTGCTTTGTGTGAAGTGCTACTTGCTAGAAACCAGCAGGGGTTTCAGAGGTAGGATGTCTCTAAATCACTCACTTTTCAGTTGTGAGAGACCAGTGATATTGGAATTCCCAGTGAGGTAAGCGTCTCTCTAAAAAATAACAGTGGTAAATGGTGTTAAGTGAACACTACAGTGACCCAGGAAATGCTGGTTTCACTAACTATAAATAACACATGCGCTCAGGATCCCCCCCAGTCTCAGTGGGTAGAGGGGACAAAACCAGAGCGATTTCCCTGTGTGGCAGTTTTATTCTCCTCTCCCAGGTCTTGTGGTATGTAGGCCTTGGGAGAAGAATGAGCATTTTCTGTGCAGGTCATGTGCTTCCAAAATGTTAACAATGAGCTCTCTCCAAAATATTCTTCCTCAGTGATACAAGTAACCACCGCCTGTACAATAATTTCCTGTCCACCCACAAAAACAAATTCATTTGTTCTATTGCTTTCCCTCTCAAGTGCACCAGCCCTTTGTCTTTAACCCTCAGTCCTCAACCTATCATGCTTCACTCTCCCCCCTGCTTGATTTGGGCTCTGGGAGGTAGCTGCCCTACATGGCAGCTGTTCCTTACCCCAGAAGGAGTGGTTGTGGGTAGGTCCTCTATCCTGCAACCTGTGCTAGCAGCAGAAGAATAACCCCACAGTTCCTGGCTATGCGTTGGTTATTCTAATGGGGAGTAAATCCCCTCCAGGGTTGCAGTGAGTGGTCAGTGATGAAGGAGTGCCTTTTTGGAACTGGATGTGGACAGGTCTCTCCTGACTGTTGCATGCCACAGAGGTGGGAGGAGCTGGTCTTTCCCAGTCTGGAGGTGGAATGGTTTTTTTTGGCTGGTGGTTGTAGGAATGGGATTCCAGGTTCTCTCTCCCCAAGCTCTGGAGATTCTGGAAAGGTAGACAACAGCAAGAAAAGAGCTGGGCTACAGTGGTTGTAAGATTCCTTCTCAGTGCAGTAGCACCTTTGCCTGATTTCCTCTCCTGGCTCCTCCTTTTGCACTGTTGTGGCTGGAGGGGAGGAATGCAGGGTCTATGTGGTACTTCCCTCACATATTCCTAGATGAGTTGGTGGGGTACAGAAGAAGGAGCTTTCTGTACAGAAGGGTCACTCAGAACAGATGGAACATTTTAAAGAGCAGAGCAGCCTTACCATTTGGGGAAGGTCAGAAACAATGTTTTGCCACCTCCTAACAGAAGTAACCAATGTCTATTCATGATTATCCCACTCTAATGCACAGTGTTTGCCTGGGAGTTGGGGACAGGAGTGAGGAGAAATTAGGGAGCTAATTTTGGAATAAACCTGAAGCACAGTTGATTTGTATTTCCTGGAGAGTGTGTGCATATGCTGAAGTCCTCCAGCCTCCAGCAGCAGAAATGGACCCCAGATACATTCAAGCCACTTCAGATGCATTCAGTCTTAGTGACTGGATTACAACTGTTTGCAATTTTTTAGGCTCTTCACAAGGACAAGGGGCTAGCATCATTCATTTGCTATGAAAGCTGGGATTATATTTTATAGGACTCAAAGGCCAGTCCTGGTAGCACAGGCTCACAAAATCCCCTGACAGCTCTGTAATGCCCTGTGCATTGTCCATCCACCAAACCCAGAAGGTATCCCACCGTTGTGCTGTCAGTGTTAGGCTGGTTGCTGTCTCGTCTATCAGACAAAATCCCAACATTGTCTCCAGGGGGATGAGGGAGAGGCTTCCAGGGGCAGCAGCCTGTAGGGCAGCTCTTACCATTTGGATCTATGGGTGCTATATATAGCTATTGGGATGGGGATTGAATCAGGGGCACTACAAGCCATGCAGAGGGTCTAGCTTAGGTAGAGCTATATCTGTTGCGTAGGGAGGGATAAAGACCACATTCCTGTGGGAATGACTCCGAGGGAACTCTGGGATGGGAATTACATGGATTTTCCTGGAATCTGTGTGTGTCATTCCCATACAAGGAATATTTTTTGTAAGCACACCTCCTGAGGTGCTCAGGATGATGGACAACAGTTTATAATAAAGACTAGAGACAAGTTCATTCCAAAATCCTTTCTCCAAACATCCACAGTTAAGGGATCTATTTGAAGATGAATCTGAACTTTGGAGCTTGCTCCTTTCTGTAGAATAGTAAGGATGAAGGCCCTCTGCACATTAGAAAAATTCAGCTTAGTATTTGAATAAGCATTTGTGGGTTTGGCTCCATGTGCTGTAGGCTCTCCATCAAGCTGAAGAAGAAACCATGCCCTGCCCAATTCCATCTCAGCACACAGCCTCACAACACAATTTATTGATCAAATGACAAGACTCAGAAGTAAAACCAAACAAATCACTTTTCCTGCCCCCATGTTGGCCTTTAGTGCCCAAAGGTCTTTCACCTTGCCTCTTGAGCGTGGAAGGAAGCTACACCTTTCACTTAAATCCCCTGCTAGCTCATATGAAAGTCAAGTAGCCCATAGCCACTTATTGACTGTTTTACTGTGTCAGAGAGTCATCTCAAGCAAATACATGATGGCGAACTGATGACAGCAAGATAATAATGCCATTTCATACAAAACTATATAGAAGAAGCTGAGAGGAGGCAAGGACGGGGGCAGACTAACTCAGAATGATTTAGCAGCTGAAAGCATCCTGCTCATTCTGGTTTATTGCCTGTATTTTGGCTTGACTGGTCAAAAATTCCACTCTGAGGAGATGGGAGTTTGACATTTTCAGGATGAGGAGTGGATATGCATTGAGGAGAAGGGTGCTTGAGATGGGTTAGGGTTTGAACTGGGGTGAAGGCATGCTTGCTGAGGTCTGTACTTGTAATACTGCCACAACCCAGTGACCGAAAGGAGAAGAGGGGATTGGGTGGGCTCAGTATAAGGAGATAAGGAAGAGAGAGGGTTTTCAAAATAGGGCAATGATGTGTAGGATAAAAATTGGCTTTGGGGGAAAAAGGGTGCAGCTGAAATGTGGGGAGCAAGAAACCAAGAGCTGCTTCAGGGACAAATATCAGCCCTTCTCCTTAACTCCTGTGTGTGTGTCATGGCCACCTATAAAGTCCCCAAAATGGGAATAGAAATACCTGCCAGGATGAGGTGGCCTGTAGAACACTGCAGTTATTCATCACACAAGGGGGATTTGTTGGGCTGGCGATGCCATGTTGGGATTACAACTGGTACAACTTCGGCTTTCTTATGTAGGAAGACCGTGCTGGGAGTTCTGCTGACCACTCGTGGTGTCACAGCAGCAGTGAAGATTGAGCACCAGAAATATTCTTGTTATGTGCTGTTTCTACCATTATACCACCTAGATGGCCCATTTCCAGCCCCACCACACAGGAAGCTACTCCTACACTTTTTCAAGCAGCATCATTTTTGCCAGACTTTTACTTGGCCTTGTTTTTAATTACATGGGGGTAATTACATGCACTGGGGGAGGCGAGGAGTGGGAGGGAGCACTGATATTTGCCCCCGCACCAGCTCTTGTTTCCTTGCTCTCCACATGTCGGCTGCACCTTTTTTCCCCCAAAGGCAATTTTTATCATACACACCTGATCCCATCCATCAGCAGGCAGCTGTACTTACACTAAATAATTTATTCAATACTTAAAAAAAAGCCCCCAGTACTTAAATGGAAAGTATTTTGTAAGTTGTTTAGTCTATTTCAAATATTCCTCTGCATCTAGATCTAAAAATAGCTACAGGGTTTAAAAAATGGTATCATTAACTCTTACAGTGCTTTTTGTCTTAACAAGTATCACTATTTAAGGGACAATATTAATCAAGAAGCTAAGTAACGTTGCAAAGCAAAGCAAAGAAAAGTGTCACTGTCAGCATTAGCCCCTGAATTTATCTGCCAATTTTTGTGCATTATATACAAGCACCTCCCATTTGTTTTCCTTCCCTTCCTTATTATTGTATGAAATCCCACACAAATAGCAGGGAAAACAGACTAATTGACGTTAGGGGGAAACAATGACTCTGATTCCTCAGAAAGTTGCTGTCCAAAGCACAAAATAAATAAACTGCACAGAAAAGGGAAATATTTTCCCCTCTCATCTTTCAGCCATCTTAGTTGTTTGCAAGAATCGTTAAGTACAAACATTTCATAGAGAAGTGTGATTTTTAAGCTGGCATCATGGCCTTGGTTCTCACACCATCTGTGGGGAGATGGGTACTATGCGCATTATTTGTATGATGAGGAAACAGATTGAAACAAAAGCCTTCATTTTCACCAGTGATTTGTGATTTTGATTGCCTTGCTTTGGGAGTGCCCAATTTGAGATATGTTGAAGCAGTCTGATTTTTAGAGTTTCTGAGCACCCACTACTCCAGCTGCAAGCCAGTGGAGCTGCCAGTATGCAGCACCTTTAAAGTCAGATCCCTAAGTGTCTCAAAAGGGGCACCCAAATATAAGGCATCCAAAAGTAGTGATCTGTGGCTATGTGGACATTGCATTCACAGGTGTGCCTAGAGCACATGGAGACTTACCCCAATCTAGCTTTGCTCTAGCTTGATTGAAAAACAGTAAAAATGAAGTTGCAGCAGCCTGAGCAAGACACTTGAATACATATGCAGGTCCCCAGAACAGCTTTTATAGTGATTTATCCACAAATCAAGAGTTAGTCTTAGGGTTGAGGTTAGAATGGTGTTGCTCCTGACACCTAGGCTTGTGCTCAGACCACTATATAGTGACTGAAATCCTGGGCTTGTTACAGTTAGTAGGATAGTTTTGCTATTTACTTAAGTGGAGCTAGGACTCTCATTTACAGCTGACACATTATACAGCTGCTGTGTGCCCAGAGCTCTCATAGACCTTAATGTCAGTTCGGTCCACAATGCATTCAGGATGGGGGCCAGAGACTGACCGCTCATTATCAAGAATGAAAATACCATAGATTTATTTATTTATTTATTTATTTAAAAGCAAAGCCTAAACCAATGAGCACAGACCTGAAAGGGAAACAAAATGCATCATCACCTGTGGGGTTTCACCTCTGTCAGTGCTATTTTTTTTAATGAGAAAAACTCATCTCAAAGATATTACACTAGGGAATGTTGCCTAATATGTAAAGCTTTTAAAATTGCTCCTTGAAATTCAGACACTAGCTTTTTCCATACAGGAGCACAATTGCTAATGATTACCATAAAGTAAGAAGAAAATAAAATAAAAAGTGTCCTATTTTTCCTGTCTAACATGAATTGATTAAGTAATCATTCAAAGGGATGTAAAGAGAGTATATTTGTTCAAACTTACAAATTGAATTTGCACAGCACAGTGGTCAGAATTATGAACGCGGTCACTTAAAGGGAAAACTCTCAAGTCATTTAGGTCTCCAGATTGTGTGCAATCCATTATTAAAAGAGAAATATTTTGTGAATCTTCATTAATGAAAAAGGTTGTTTGAAATGGATTTGCCAAGTCCTATGGCATGTTCAAGTGTGCTAATAAAACTGATGTAAGCAAAAGTTAACTTGACTTGTCTTTTCTCACTGGCAAAAGAGTCAAAATATCACAGCATAAAAAAAAAAAAGTCAAAATAAGTTATTTCTGTGGAAGCATTAATAATTAATTCTTAGTTATTAAGACTGGTAGCATCCAAATGCTGATTAGTAACGTGGGTTTTAGTTGCTTTTTAAAACATGGAATTAGGTTTTTATAAATTAACTATTTTACTTTGACAATTTTGGCTTATGTCCAGGATAGTTGAGGGTATGTCTACTGGAAAACCTGACATCAAGGTATTTACAGGAATATTTCTTCTTCTAACAACTTGGGTCTGAATCCACAAATATATTTTTTTTCCTAACCTCCACTCATTTATAGGATCTAGACATTAGCTCTTTTCTAGCAAATTTCACCCTAGATATCAAAACATAGACAAGGCAGGGTAACTGTCATTATCCACATTTTCCTAGTGGGGAAACTGAGGCACAAGAGAGCAGCAGTAGCTTGGAGGATTTGAAAGCTGATTAATTCAAACAATAAGAAAAATGTTTTTTTTACTCTCTTCTTTCTCTTGGGGATCATCTGACTGTTTGATCCAATCTAAGAGCGCTTTGCTTGTATAGTTGTATAGTTATATTCCCGAAGAAACGTACTCTTCTGTAGGAACAAGAGTATCCACGAGTTCTATTGCTATAGCTGGATTGGTTTAAATTCACACATTAGCTAATATTCATGTATCTTTCCATATAGACAAGCTCTTGGATCCTTAAAAGCCTAAATCTCATTGAATTTTAATGCAATTTAGGTGACTAAGTCACTTAGGCTATGTCTAAACTAGCAAATTAGTCTGGATTAAGGAGGCTTAACACAGACTAATTTGTTCCTTGTCTACACTAGGCTTTGCCTAGTTCAAATATTTTTAGTTCGAACTAAGCTTTATTAGTTCAAATGGTTAGTTCAAACTTAGTGCTTAGTTCAAACTTAGTGTGAATTTTAGTTCAAACGAGCATAATGTAACTGTGCTAGTTCGAACTAAATAAGTTTGAACTAACCAGGTTTTTCTAGTTTGAAACTAAAAAGTTAGTTCAAACTAACCAGAAACTAAGAACTAAAAACCTGCAATTAATGCAAGCTAAAAAGTTGTGGTTAGTTCAAACTAACCTGCAGTTTATTTAACTAACTTCAAACTACTTATTTTGGACTAAGCAAGTCTGAACTAAGCAGTTAGATGCACACATAGCCTTAGACTCTTTTGAGAAGTGTACATGGAAGGTTTTTTATCTCATTCACAATGCCCTAGAACAGGAGTCTCAAACTCAAATCACCATGAAGGCCGCATGAGGACTAGTGTGTTAGCCCAAGGGCTGCACCACTGAAACCTTTTCGTACAACAATATCGCAAATATCAGTAACAATTATGTCATCGTGGGTTGCAGGAAATAGCTTTAGGGCCGCATGTTTGAGGTCCCTGCCCAAGAACCACTCCAGGCTACCTGAAACTGAGTTATCTAGTCTTGCTGCCCATGACGTATGACCACGTTGGAACCAGTGGTCCAGAGGAGAAATGCTGATGCTGTGTTGCTCACTCCAAGGGTATGTCCACACACACTCCTTATTTCAAAACAACAGAGGTTGTTTCGAAATAAGGAGTGCCATGGCCACACGACGCACGGTCATTTCGAAAGAAGCAAACCGCTTCTTTCGAAATGGCCGTGGTCTTTGCGAAATAACTTAAACCTCGTTACCTGTCGAAACAGGGTTGTTTCGAAACAGAGGTTTCGAAACAGCCCTGTTCGGACATGTTGTTTCGGAACAAAGTGTTCCGAGACAACATGTGCCCCTCCTCCCAGGGTGCTAAGCACCCTGGGAGGAAGGGCTGCCCCCTCAGCACCCTGGCCAGGGTGCTGAGGGGTGTCCACGGGCTGTGGGGAGGGGCGCGGGGCTGCGCCGCACGCTGCCGGTGTCTGCAAGGGACTGCAGGCACCGTGCCTCACCTGGCGGGTGTATGCAGCCCCCTGCAAGCACCCGCCAGGAGAGGGCAGCGGGGCACTTCACCCCAGGGGCTTTAAAGCCCCTGCTGCCCCCCAACCTGGAGGCGCGGCCCC
>ML681963.1:107908453-107945360 GCA_007922195.1 Podocnemis expansa
GTGAGGCGCAGCCCTGCGCCTGACTCCGCCGGTGCCTGCAGCCCTCTGCAGGCACCCATGGGATGCAGTGCCTCTCTGCACTGCACCCTGTGGGTGCCTGCAGTCCCCTCCGCAGGCGAAATAGCAGGTCCACACTGTGGACCTGCTATTTCACTCCCTTATTTCGCGGACATGGTTTTTGTCCAGCAAAATACGTTGTTTCGAAACAACATATTATTTCGAAACAGCTTGTTTCGAAACGTGTTGTTTCGAAACAAGCACTCCCCGTGTAGACATAGCCCAACTGTCACTGAAGTCAGTGGCAAGACGTGAAGAGAGTAGAATCATGTCCCATATTACAGTCCCCACCTGAATTACACTCTATGGCTATGTCTACACATACACGCTTATTTTGATTTAAGTTAAATCAAAATAAGCTAATTTGAAATAAAATCCTTAATTCTATTTAACTTCAGTTGAATTAAGAAAGAACACCAAATCAAAATAGCAAGTCCAGACACAGGACTTGGTATTTTGATTCAGGAGAGGGGCACCCTGGGAGGTGTGGCAACATGGCCCCCTGGCAGGGCCATATTGCTACCCAATCCCCTGCCTGGCTCTCAGACGGAGAGCCAGGCAGGGGGAAAAAAGCCCCCAGGGCAGGGATCCCCCTGCCCTTCATCGCCCACTGCTGGGGGGCAGGTCCCCCAGCCGGCTGGCCCCGCAAGGGGGGTTTGCCAGCAGCCAGGGGGCGGCAGGTCCCCCAGACGGCTTCGCCGGCTGCCCCGGCTTGCCGACAGGCAGGGGAGCGGTGGGTTGTGGGAGCCAGCTTTGCTCATCGCCCCGGCTTGCCGGCAGCCAGGGGGAAGGCGGGTCCCTCAGCCGGCTGCACTCGCTGCCCTGGCTTGCTGGCAGCTGGCCAGGCTGTGGGTGCGGGAGCCGGCACACCTGGGCGCGCTGGCTCTGCACCGGCTGCCTGGTCAGCAGCCAGCAAGCTGGGGCAGTGGGGGGAGCCGGCTGCGGGACCAGATGCCCCCCTGGCTGCCAACAAGCTGGGGCAGCAGATGAAGCTGGTTCCTGCACCCGCCACCCTCGTGCACTCCCCTGCACCTCCCCTCCTCCCTGGCCAGGGTGCTGGGGGGTGTGGACTTCCTCCCATGGTGCTATGCACCGTGGAAGGAAGTTCAATTATTATATTGATATAACAGAGCCAGACATGATTATTTTGAAACCATAGTTTTGAAATAACCTTCATTTCAATATATAACAAGGTATTATTATATCGAAATGATTTTCCTTATTTTGAAATAAGGGAGCTCCTTATTTCGAAATAAGGAAACCTTGTCTGGACATAAGCATTTTAAAATCAAAATACCGAGTGTTATTTTGATTTAAAAGCTTCATGTGGACATGCCCTATCAGTAGTAGCGAAAAGAGCTGGTGGTTTAGAGTGTCTCCCTTCTATCCACCATCCCTTTTGGAACTCTTCCATCCACTATGCCTTGTTTGAGTAAGACATAATTGTCTGTGCACACCGTTTTAAGCTTATTTTTAAAAAGTTATGTAAAAAAACACCATGGTACTATTTTGGAGGGCAAAAGTGTGAGGAGCAGGGGAGGTCAGAAGAGGAGAGAGAGTGTAAAGAGAGGCTGCACTTCTCTCTCTGTAGAAGCTTCCTGCTTTTCAGAAAGTTGTACTAAAGCTAAACTTTAGGGTGCTTATGTTTCCATTTAACTGCAAACAACAGTTCTGTCAACTACTCTGACGGGAACCTTCCCAAGTAGTAATAAAAGAATTTCTTGTGAGACTTCATCACCTCATTCTGCAGTTTGGGATAGGATTGCATTCGAGGTTTGGCAAGGACACAGATGAGTGAGTCATGCCTATGCCCCCACCATCCCAGTGATGGGAAAAACAGACACTCTTCTGTCATGGTGATGGGATTAACAAATTATAAACTGTTTGAATTCCTCTGCCACACACCATTCTGGGCAGCATTAACAGATTGCTCTGCTGGAGAGGGGAGCCACCTTTTCGGGAAGGTGAAGATGAAATACATCTATTTGCAACAAGTAAGAAAAGAATTCTAGGGAGGAAAGAGATTATGTTGGAGGCTACCAGACAGGGGGCATTCCTTAGGACTTGACTTGCTTTGGATTCATTTTGCAGAGGTCACTGGGTGCTAATGAAAGACTGACAGCCTTGGAGATTAAAAGTCTGTGGCTGGGCTTAGAGCTGCTACGATGTAAAGAGTGTCAGTGTATGCTGTACTGCCCCACCAAAGGCCCAGGTTCATCTCTGTGCCAGTCGTGTGTGATATATGGTGTATAGGTGGAAATATGAGTATCATTTTTACAGAGGCAGTGAGAGGTTAAGAACAAAGGCCTGCATTTTCCATGGTGACCAGTTCTGGGATGAGTGTAGAGATTGTATGTCTCCTATTTAGCAATTCAGCTCCCAGGACAAGCTAAACCAAACTCCAGCCTGCAGTAGCCTTAACTGGTATGTCTACATGGAAGTGAACCCACCAGTCCTTTTAGACAGACTTGTGTTAGTAGGGCTCACATTAGAGAGTTAAAAATATCTGTGTGGAAGGACACAGTGGCACCAGTCAAGGCTTGGGCCAACCACTGAAGGAGGAGTGGGGAGTCTCTGTGAGTCTGGGCTCTCTGATGAGATTGCTCACAAAGGGGTCAGGTCATTAGTACCCGTTGAGCTGTGGCTGCCAAATTGGATTCATCCATTCCTGCAGGGTACCAACTAACTATTAGATGGTAGTGGCCTTATGAACCATCATGACCCCTGACAATACAGGTGCACTTACATGTTTACTTATAATGGTGAGCGCAAATAATAAGCATACATATAGCTAAGTGCCTTATCAAACCTGCAGATTTGGTAGTTAGATCAGGAAATGTATACACAATAACAGAGGCTAGGTTGCAGCTCTCCTAAAAATTAGGTCTAGCCCTGCTACCAAACAGGACTGAATTTGAACCAGTGACTGAGAGGTAAAAAGTTCTACACTATGTTAACATGCCTCTGAGCCAGCCACCCTCCACTATATTAGCCCCTGCCACTTGCACGCCTTAATAACATTGCTATTTCTTGCTCACATTTTCCATGACTTGGTGCTGGTTTCTTATATGCTGTTTGTGCCTGGCTCTAACAGCCTTTTCTTCCATCCTTAAAACCTTTTAAATGAGCCAATTATTTATTTGCTTGTTCTAACCCTTGTTTTCTTGTTTTAGATAAATATTTTGCATGGGTTGTCATGCAACCCAGCTTCTTTTAGAAGCTCTTCAAGTCTCAGCCTGGACATGTTTCACACTGTCCGGAAATACAGCTGCTGCCTACACGTCAGACTTGCTCCTTTGAAGGATGCCTCTATTAGCAAAGTCAAGCCACTCACAGCCCCACAAATATTTTAGCCATGATTCAGAATGGTCCCATTTTAAATTTATTGTATGTAACTCCACCAGTAAATCCCACCTTCCCTCTTCCTTCCTCTACTCTCAATTATTAAAGTAATGGCCAAGGTTGAGTGGGGGGAGTAAACTGTGTCCTAAAAAAGAGATGAAGTGATATATTCCACCAAAAGGAAGGGGCTAGCAGTGGGGAACCAGCTATATCTCTTTCTGGGGCATAATATCTAAGTGCTGTTTTAAAGATGCAATCTAGTCTTCATCAAGACAAAAATGTTCGTTAATATACTTTAGCTGCTCTTTTTATGTCTACCTTGAAGTGTCCAAGCAAAATATCCCTTTCTCCTTTTGTTATACAGGGTAAGGAGACATCTGTGCAAAGCAAGCTGGATTCCAGACTTATTAAAGCTAGTCGGTCAGGTCTTTATGCAGATTAAAAAACCCAAACAAACAAACAAACCCAACTTGTGTGAACCCTATGAACAATAGATTCCATTATTTAAAAAAAACAAAGACACAGTAAATGGCTAAAAAAATGCCACACATACAAATTTCCTTTCTATGTGTGCTCCCCAAACTTTGCAGCATTGTGTTAGGGCATGAGAACCTAAAAGTGAATTAAGATGACCATAAATCAGTGAAAAGCTCAATTCATTGTCTCAGCAAACTGCAAGAAATGAATGAACATTAGAAGCAGGAAAAAGAAAATCTAAGTTTTACAATTCTTTGAGGACCTAAAGTCTGTTAACCCTTACCATTTTGCTTTACTCTACAAATAGGCCCTTTGATTTCAATGTGAGTAAAAGGGGAAGAATTTGGTCTGTGGACCTCGCCTTGTATCAGTGTAACTAATGGTGTGATTTGGTATCAGTTTAGTTAATAACACTAATGATTTTGAATGTGGAACCTCATATTGGCTTAAAACCTGAATTATATCAGTGTTGGTAAATTTATCAAACTCTAAACTGATATGGAACTAATTTAAAACCAAGTACTTGGAATCTTTAAGGAAATCAGATTTCCTGTTTGATTTTGGAAACTAATGAGAATTGGATAAAATCTATTAAAACTTCCAAATTTTAGGGTTTTGGTCATCTGCTGCCTCCAAACTTTCTGGAATTCAGCTTTCGCTATGAATGAGCAGCTTTCTAAGGCAGCTAATTGCACTGCTATTTTTAAAATGAATGGCAAAAGGTGTTGAACTGAAAGTCAAATGCTGGATAGTTTTACTTAGGAGGAAGGTATTGGGTGAGTGTGAATAGTGGTGAGCAGGACAGGCAAATGAGATTATAGTTTAGGAATCTGCATACAATATAGTTCACAGATAAAAGGCCCATAAGAAAGAAGTATAGAATTGATATATGTTAAATGGACCCAATATGGCCCAACTGCTAGTCTGCTGTTCTGGGGTTTAGAAGACTTGCATTTAATTCTTGCTCTGGTATTATGGGGAAAGTCACTTCACTTCTCTGTTCTTCAGTTGCCCACCCGCAACTGGAGGGTGAGGGGGGAATGATACTTATCTTTGTAAAGCACTTTGAGATCTTTAGATGAAATGTGCTATATAAGAGTTAAGTATCATTATGAATTTAATGCAAGAATACACTATTGGACTAGAAAAATACCAAACAAACTACAACCTCACCAAATGCCAAATGTTGCTTTTCTGTAGTAGATGGGAAAAAGGTGAACTACGATTGAGCTTAGAATGCAAATTGCACTTCAACTTTTGCTATGAAGTCTGAAGTGTGATGCAATTTCCAATAGTTTGTGCATCAGCCAAAAAGAGGGGGCCATAGAATTATATTAGGGCTGAACTTACGCTATAGTGTTTTCACACTCCAGCAAAACACAAAAATCAAGAAGCTGTAGGTGATCCCTTTTTGCTAGGCTAACTAACTATCATTAAGAAGAAAGGCAAGCTTCTGAGAATCAGGCTTCATCAGGCTATGGAGAATTGAGTGAGGCAGAATTACCACTGAATTAGTTAACTCAGACTTCATAATTAAATTATGAGACACAGTGAATCAGAAAGAAACTGTGTGAAAAGGAAGCTTGGTACTGCTGGATGGGAGTCCTGCTCCTTAATAATGATGGCTGGGTTGTCCCAATAACAAAACAACTCTATCATTCAAGGCTGTGTTCACACAGCTCTCTTATTTCGAAACAACAGAGGTTGTTTCGAAATAAGATTTAGGCTGTTCACATGACGCACGGTTGTTTCGAAACAACGCCGTTGTTTCAAAACAAGTTAAACCTCATATGGGGACGAAACAACATTGTTTCGAAACAATTGTTTTGAAACAATGCCGTCCGAACATGTTGTTTCGAAACAACAGTGACTTGTTTTGAAATAACTGTTGCCTGAAACTGCTATTTCACTTTGAGCTTTCTTCCTTAATTCGAATTAACAAACTGTTAATTCAAATTAAGTTATTTCGAAATAAGGTGTTATTTCGATACAACTTGTTTCGAAACAACTGTATCGAAATAACCTCCTGTGTGTGAACACAGCCCAAAATGTAAAACAAAAGGGAAAGAATATTCTGTGGCCAAAAAAAGAGGTTCTCATGTTTCTTTCACATCTTATTTCTCCAGTCTGCTCTCTCACTTTTTATCGTCAGGCTTCATAAAAAGCCATCAAGTCTGTCAACTGGTTAAGAGACATGCTGACAGCATCATGAGCTCATTAGATTTCAATTTGTAGAATTTAGACAGCATGCTGGTGGAAGGGAAATGTTATCTATAGCGTTACTGTATTAAGCTTTAGTCACTATCCAAGGTATTTCAAGCTGTGGTTTCTTAAAAGGGCACTGTCAAGATTAAATTTCAAAACGCAAAATGGGGCGAGAATTAAAAATGATTTTAAAATCCTTATCTGATTAGAAATGTTTTCATTAAATGAAACTTCACACAAACAATCATGAATGGAAAAATCAGTTGTTTCCTGCAATGAAGGTAGCATTGTACTAATGAGGTAAAAGTAAGAAATAAACAGGAGTAGGTACTAGAAGAGAAACAGACCCCTCCATTTGAACTCCTCATTTTCCAAGCAAAATAATATACAAAAATGGCAGGGATATTAAATAGTACAGCACCTATTTTAAATTCTTTTGGAATAAATAACCTAAATTGTAGCTGAGGCAGTAAGCAAGGCCTGGAGTTTTTAAAAGAATTTTAATGTGTCCCTTTATATTAGTTGTCCTCCCACTCACCCCACTGAGATACAGAGAAAGGGAAGCTTGATAGAGAAAAGAATGAACATAACCATTTAATTCAGAGCTGGTTGCCTCTTTGACTGGCAATGAAAATCTGCCTGTTTGTGCTTTAGCCACCCGACTCAATTTACGTTTTGGCAGGATCAGACATGTTGCAATGTGGGCTGGCATTTGCCATGTTACAGGTCTGGGACAACCTCATGCTATATGTGATCTGTCTATTAGCTGAATAGCAATCAGTAAACTGGATAGTTCTCTGCATTTTATGCATTATTTCTCCATCTTCTTTGTTTGCAGAATACATGGTGATCAATGAAAACTGCCCTGGAGCTGAATGGAATATCATGTGCCGGGAGTGCTGTGAATATGACCAAATACAGTGTGTCTGTCCGGGTGGGAAAGAAAAAGTGGGCTACACTATTCCCTGCTGCAGGAATGAGGAAAATGAGTGTGACTCCTGTTTAATCCACCCAGGTGTGTTGGTTTGGAATACCGCCCCTTGTATCCCTTATGAACTCATGCATGATTTGTGGTGAAGTGCTCACTGGCAATGGAACCAAATGGGGGACTGCAGTCCATTTTGGCTGCCTGGCTTTATGGATTGCTTTTGGTCTCACCAGGGATCCATCTGTGCCAATGTGAGCTAATGTGTTCAGCATATGGCCCTACTGCTGGTAACAAAGCCTCACACTAGGAGCTGAGAGTTTCCAGGGTTCTCTGTGCAGGATTCCTAGGGCTCACTGGAAGTTCTTCACAAGGTAATGTCATAGCTAACCTCATACAGGTCATTTCCGGACAGAGATTTAATTTTCTCAGCCTCCAGATTTGTTCAGTTTGTATACTGCCTTATTAAAATGAGAAAGGAAAGAGGCTGGGGTGTTCAAATTCTTCAGAAAGAATAGAAGAGCAAAGTGAAAAGTATGAAGAGGAGAATCCGCCTAGAACAAATTACATTTATTTACAGCCAGGTATGGACCTGTGCATTCTGCATTGACACCCAAACTCATACTTCCCTAAAGCGTATTCAAAACTGGATATAGACTTGCAGGGGAGCTACAAAGAAAAGATCCAGATTTCAGAGCTGGAACTTGCCAAACTGGCTAATTTTTAAGTAAATCCTTTTGATAGCAGTAGACCAGTCCTAACCAGGAAGATCAAAAGCTTCTTTTGCCTTGTGAAGAGTAAACAAATAGATTCCTCCCCCCTCCCTTCTTCCCTCCTTTCTCACCTTTCCAATGCCTACTGTCTAGATGGCATTCAACAAAATGATTCTGCTTTCAGGTTGTACCATTTTTGAGAACTGCAAGTCCTGCCGCAATGGCTCGTGGGGTGGAACGCTAGATGACTTTTACATCAAAGGGATCTACTGTGCGGAGTGCAGAGCCGGCTGGTATGGAGGGGACTGCATGAGTAAGTGCTTTCAGTTACATGCACTACCACCTGGCAGGGTGGCTCTGGAGATAGGGTGGAGTGGGTGACTTAGTCAGAACATGGGAATTGCCATGCTATATCAAACCAGTAGTCCAAATTGTCCAGCATCCTGACTTTGACAATGGCCAGTACCAATTGCTTCAGAGGACAGTCTATAAAATCCTGCAGTGAGCAGCTGTGTGATAAATTGCAGTGCCCTGAGGGATTGTAGTGGCTAACACCTCTGCTTAACATGCAGAAGGTCCTGGGTTCAATTCCTGGGGGGTTGGACTTGATGATCTCATGAGGTCCCTTCCAGCCCTATGATATGATAATTACCTACTAGCCCTCATCATTTTGAGGTGTTCTTGGACTTCTTGAATCATGAGTTTTATAGGCCTTTCAAACTCCTGATTTAGTTTTTCAATTGTTGACTACTGTAGCTCTGGATGTTCTTGTTATCCACACTATTTGCTTGGATTTAAACAAAAATAAGAATGGTGCCTAACCAAACCTTATAGAGGGTCTTCAGGAACCCCAAAGATTTTCAAAAATAACTATATTAAATAGCTACTTATCCTCACAGCAAGCAAAACTCAGGCTGCAACAAAGCACAAACCTCTCTCTTCCACAGCAGACCACGTAAGTGCAAAGTCTTGTAATCTATTCTGATGGTCAAAAGACCAGGGTTATTTCAGATCTTGTTCCAGGATATATAAAATGATGGATTTATTTTGAATTCTGCTAAGCTCATGACCTCAGTGTTAGCTTCTGGCAGGGAGTTCCAAAGGGTAATGGTGTTAAAAAAAAAAAGTATTTCCATTTCTCAGGTTTAAATCTACTGCCTTTCATTTTTATTGCCTATCTCCTTGCCCTTGTATCATGAAAAAGGATGAAGAGCAGCACCTCATTTACCTTCTCTGTTCTATTCATATTTTTCACACATTTATCATATCTCCCCTTATTCATAGATTTTAAGGCCAGAAGGGACCTCCTGCACAACACAGGTCACAGACTTTCAATGGATAAAAATAAAAAAACTCATGGTATATGTATCAGATTTTAAACACCTAAATTGTGTAGATCAGCAAGCTCTAACAGAACAGGGTCCATTCAGGCCTCCATTCCTCTGAGGCTAATAAACTGAGTTTCTCAGAGTTTGCAGTGTGGGTGCTTTCTGTCTCCACTTTAAAGACTGGTTTGCTCATTGTTGACACTAAAGATCCCATCATGCTTTCCATAACAAAAAAGATAGGAAAGAACCACTGACTCCATTAAGTACTTCCTCCATCTGCCAGTACAGGGTATGGCTGCATTTTGAGCTGCAGGACTAATTTGCAGCTCAAGGAGACATACCCATGCTCGCTTTGATCAAGCCATCATGCTAAAAATAGAGTGTAGACATCATATGGGCTATGTCTACACTGCCAAATTAGTCCAGACTAAGCAAGCTTAGTCCGGACTAATTTAGCCCTTGGCTACACTAGGTTTTGCCTATTCTAAACTATGAAATTCCTGTCCATGGACATGCTAGTTTGATCTGATTTTCTAGTGGGGTCATGTTAAATCAATTTAATGATCTTTATAGCAATTTTATTTAACTTAAATCAATTTAACTGCCAAAGTGTGGACATAGCTGTAGTGCAATCTTCAGTCTGGGGACCATCTCAACTCAGTTGTCACTGTGGTTTTATGGAAGGATGTCTTGAGGTTGGTGAGAAGATCAATCTATTTGTGAAAGAAACAAGGAGTCCTGTGGCATTTTTAAAGACTAACGATTTATTTTTCGCATTAACCTAAAAGGCCAGAGTGGAGTTTTCTCTATTCCACTCACCTGACAAAGTGGGATTTTGCCCCATGAAAGCTCATGCAGCAAATAAATTTGTTAGTCTTTAGGCTATGTGTACACTAGCAAATTAGTTTGAATTAAGGAGCCTTAATTCGAACTAATTTGAAACCTGTGTATGCTAGGCTTTGCCCAGTTGAAACTAAAAAACTAAGCTTTGCTTAGTTTGAATGAGTTAGTTCAGCTGGTTAGTCTGAACTAACTGCTTAGTTTGAACTTATTTGCATATTTATTTCAAACTAGCCCAATGCAGACATGCTAGTTCAAACTAAATAAGTTTGAACTAGCGGTTATTTCAAACTAAACACTGTTTTTTAGTTCGAACTAACCTTTAATTCAAATTACTGCTTTGTTTGAGTTTGAACTAAAAAGTTCGTTCAAACTGAAAAACCATGTTTAGTTCGAACTAACTTTGAACTACTTAGTTCAGACTAAGCAAGTCTAAACTAAGGTTTTAGGCGTAGACATAGCCTAAAAGTGCCACAGGACTCCTTTTTTTTACTGAACTAGACTAACACATCTACCTCTTCAGAATCTGTTAGTGAAGAATCACTACTTTTACTACAAGACAGCAAATACCTTTAGGCCAGTTCCTTGTTCTCTTCTCCTAATACTTTCTCCTAATACAGCAACATCTCGCACATGAACTGAGATGCTATCCACCTTCAGTGCAGGCATATGGAAGTGTGGCCATGATAATCTGTTCCTGAGTGTTTCTTCTCAGTGGATTTTCTATTGCTCACATGTCCAGATGTGATATCCAAATAAAGTCAGTGTGCTCTTGGACTGTGTATATTACAAGACATTCATCAAGGAGCACAGTGGAAGTAGTTATGGCCCTGGTTTGTTCACATCTAGGATATTGCATCCATTCTGCCACCTCACTAGTAGAAGGGTGTCAACTGACTGAGGGATTTCAAAGAAGAGCAACAAAAATAATCTGCTAATAACGACCATCTGCCCCATGCTATGTCTAAATACTGGAGTGCACTTCGCTGGTGAGCACACTCCTTTCCCTAGAACCATGTGTGGTGGCTGTTCAGTCATGTTTTTCACATTTACATGGCTTAGCCTTGAATAAAGATCATCACTGTGGAGAACAGCTTTGCCAAGTGAGTCAAAAAAGAAAGGTCTTTGTGGCTGAACTGGCACAAACTGCCATTCTAAGGTTTTCTCAGCTGAAATGCACCACTCACATCTTAATTTTTCATTTCATCTGGGAGAGCTGACCCTCTGTATGTAGGACACATTATTTTCCCCCCCAGAGATCTTAGTTTTATTCTATTATTGAACTGTTAAAATGCACAGGCAGTTAGAATCTGCATTGTGGCCTGAAAAGTTCTTATAGTTACTCAAAACCAGGGCTCTTTCCATTGGTCAGCATCTGAAGGCATTGTCTTTGAAAAGCAATTGCAGCCTTCATTATAAGAGCGTGGTCCTTTGTCTCCCTCTAGTGATGGTCTGAACATGAAGTGTATGAGTCTCCTGCTGCTTCTCTTACTTTAACTGGCAGAGGGTCCTGCTCTTACATCAAGGTGTCATGGTCAAACCTTACTGATGATCTGAATTTCTTAATCACTGTCTGAAAAGTACTAAGAGAGGATTGTTATGTGAAAAGAAAAGCTTTTTTGTAGTTGGGGAAAAAAAAATCCCAATGCTACATTTGTCTGTTTTCTGGGAGAGGGTATGTCCATCACTTCAGTTTGCAGTCCATAATTTCCTATTAGAGTTGAGCAAATAATCACTTTCAGAATTATTTACTTCTTTAATAGACTTTCCTCTTTTCCTGGTGGCAGAATGGCTGGGAGCTGACCTCAAATTAGGCATTATTTGATATCTTTTGCAATTTGCCTTGCTGCTTGACGCTTAATTTCGGAAATCTGAGCTCTATTATGTAATTGTGATTGGTCATGTAAATAACTTGGGGGTTTCCAGACTCGATAAGTGTAACTTTTGTAACCAGGTTTCAGGTGCAAATGTTCCTAGTAACCAGGTTTCAGTGTGCAAACTTAACACATGGCATGCACAGACATTTGAGTGAGTTATCACCATTTCTGTTTTTAAATACTCGGGAGGTGTTCAGATACTATGATAACAGCTGGAACTGTATAATTGATAACAGCCTATTTAATTGACTATCTAGATAACATTTAACTATATGACTGTTCAGAGAGAGCAATACAGAGAAAGAAATAAGCACAACCAGAGTCAACATTGTTCTGCCGAGTCTGCAAACATCTTCACACTACAGCTTTGAGAGGTGTGAAGTGCCCCGTTCATCTCAATATATTATTGACTCTGAACCTAACTATGCCAGGTACTGCAGTGGTGCCTCAGACAGGCAGAAATGGCAAGATTTGGGATGGTTTTGCTGCTGATCACCTTAGCAGAAACTGTGAACTAAAGTGCTCATCCTACAGTTTTAAACTACTTTCCATGACTTGGCCAGGTGTCAACCTGCCAACTGTTTGTGACATAACTCTTCTCAGGCATTGTAGATCCGTGTTGTGAATACACAGCCTGGAGCCCATTAAGCCTGATAATGGGTGTGGCACTATCAAATCAAATTCAGTAGCAAAATAAATGACATGGGGTTGTTGTGAGTGAATTATTCCTTTTCATATTTAATGCAGTAAACCTCCTCCATGTTTAAATGGCAGCTACCACATTATTTCCCACCCACATCACTGTCACAGAGTTTAAAGTTCTTCACTAGGGAGTAGAGGTCCATTTTACTTCAGAGTACTTGGGTCCTTACATATGTGTGAATACACATGGAGAAAGATTAAAAGCAGAGAGATCCACCTTTGCCCTTTCCTGTGGTGTACAATACACTGCAGTACCTCAATACATTCACCAGATGGTGCCCAGAAGCTCTGAAATGGCCCCTTTTGATGTCTATAAGACAACAGACCTTGTGATGAGTTATGACCTGAATGAGGCAAGCTAATTTTTCTTTTTTCAGTGTCAGAGTTAGCTGGGAAGTCATAATATTAAGTAAGAATAAGACAAACGTAGACAAAATGCACTGCAAATGGTGCATTAGAGTACATAGCTGCATTTCAGCCTTTGGGGCCTGCATTTAACTTCACACTGTTTTGAGGAGGTTTTAGAAAGTCTTTTTTTTGGGTAAAACAAAGGACAGTGCAATGAATTTCTCCTGCACCCTACTCTAAGTCCTGAGACGGCATGCACACTTGCAAGTACACAACATACTCCCATTACAGTAAAAATGATACGTGAGAAGGCTGATCTTCATGTCTTTTAACCCAAAAAGCTGGGTTGCTTAAATATATTGGGCTAAATTAAACCCAACCATGTGCAGTGTGCCAAAGTAGGGCAGGAACATTTTTGGGTCACTATTTACCTAGTGTTAATGGTGAGATCAAGAAATGAAGGCCACTGACTCTATGATTGCAGTCCCACCTGAGCCACCCACTTTCTATCTCTCTCTCTATCCCCAGCTAATTTTTGAATGCCAGTGGATGTCATGTTTCTATCACTGCTGCTTTGTCTCCCCTTTCAGCTCTTGATGGACCCCATGCTGATGCTGGGGGACCCAAATGATCGATGCTGAACTGAGAACAGTTGATGTCCCCTCCAGCAGTATGAACTCTCAGAATGGGATAGAACTCAAAGGTCTCTTGAATAGTTTTTTCTTTCAGTTCCAAGCCTTAGAGAAGAACATTTATGTGCCCCTGAAAGCAGCCTTCCCCCCCCCCCCAGACAGGAAAAGCAATTCTGGTGCTGATGCTTTTCCAAAGTGGATTTTTTTTTTTTTCCTGAAAGAAGCCGGATTTACCAGCAGTAGTGCTTGGGGTACAAATTATTCTTGAGAACTTTCCAGGTCTCTCACCGATTTAAAAGTGAAGAAGGGTCCCACTTGATCAGAAGGTGATGGAGATTTTGTTTGCTTTGGGGAGTCAGTGCAATTTTTGCTAGGTGAGCTGAAGAAACCAGGGTGAAGATCTGATCTGACCTCAGAAGTGCTTCACACAGAGAGGCAATCTGAGAATATTCTTTTGGAACAAGGCTCTGAATGGCTTCTCTTTAGCCCTCAGACCACCTGCTTTGTTGGCCAACCCTACTTCCTTGGCATGAACATTCATAAGTTCAGACTGTACTGTTCCAAACAGAAAAGTGCATTTGGTATGCCCTGCACACAGGCATTCTTTTGCACCAGTTCTTTTGCTTACATTTGTTAAAGGCAGGAGTGCAAAGGAAGCTCAAAGCCCCTTGTTACAAAAGGGAAGCTTTCTTTGAGGTGATCCAAGAACCTTGTCAAGCCATCTGAAGATTTCCCGCTGCTTTCTATCAGGTTGTTTTTGAGACAGGAGCCAATAACAATGCAAGGTTCCTCTCTTTGCTGTGCGAAGGCACATTATCCTGTGCACTGTGGCAGATTCTCACCACCCAGCTGCATTCTAATGGGGCTATGGGAGCACAGTAGTAATTAATTTTTGGCTTTTTCATGAGAAACCAACCAAGCCCCAGGGTAGGATGAAACACTTGTGGTGAACTGCTCTGAGCTGGATTGTTGTTTCATTAGGTTCCACTTCATTGGGATAACTGAGGGCAAATGGACAAAGGCTGTTTTATTGGACAGACAATTCTTAACAGGAAATAGGAGTAACTGACCCTCAGTTTTCCCATGTCTCTCTCCATAGTTCAGACACAGAAAGCCTGATTTTTAGAGGCTGACTTAAATGGACATTCAGCACTTATGAAAATCAGACCATTTCAACACTCTTTTTTCCTCGAAAGGGAAGCATAGCTCATGGCAAATGGCACTTACAGTTACAGCCCTGTCAGTCAAGAAGAGAGTGCATTGAGCAGGTCATGGTCCTTGTTTTGGAATGGATCAAGATTCATGATAGTCAGTCGAGGAGCAGTGAACGCAGAGGGAAGGACTTACTGAATGGATTAAGTAGACTGAAAAAGCTTCTGGGAAGTGTATTGGCCCCTCCTCTGCAGCTTAACTAGTTTATTGGCTTCTTCTAACAGTTATTGCTTCTATGCTTGGTCTGCAGTTTACCCATAATCCCCCAGTGCAGATTATTACCTACATCCCTAGAACTGTAGATCCAGTCAGAATCATCCCAAAGGTTATTAACAGAATCCTTAATGAAAATCCTGATAAACTGTAAAACTCCATCAGGAATGGTGTACCCACGTAATTAGACATCAAGAGATGTGATCTGTGTGGTTTGTGATGATAAAGTTCTGCTCCTTCACGTAGGTAAGGTTTCTAAAGCCCTTTAAGATCATCAACAAGCATTCCCTCATTGAGATAGGTATTGTTCCCGTTCTACAAATGGTGAAACTGAGGCATAGTGTCATTATGTGACATACTCACGGTGTTTGGTGGCAGAGCTGAAAAGAGTAACCAGGATTCATGAATCCCAGTCTTCTGCTTTAAAAGCGTTCCTTTAATTCTAAGCTGTAGGGAAGAGGAGCAGATCAAATAAGTATTGTTGAAATTTAGGTCCATGATTGGGAAGGGATCCAGTGGCTTTCCTGAGGCAGGAGTCCCTCTCAAAACTTCCCTGTATCCAACCTACTTTTCCACTGGTGTGCCAGCCTTACTCTGATCAGTTGCTGAGCAGGAGACTCTGCAAAGGTTAAACTTCTCCTTCTTAGCCACATCCACGTGTTAGCATGTGAAAAAAGGGGCTGAAGGGGACAAGGGTTGAAGGAAGGAGTCTTTCTGAGGAGGAGTGGGTAGGAGCTGGGATTTGAGGTGTTCACATCTTGAAGTAGGTCTTGGGGAGGTCAGCTATTAGCTATCATTAATCTGGTGCTGATGGGGAGAGGTGATATTGTACAAGCTAAGATAATATTGAAATGATATAGTAGCAGCATTTAGTCATTCAGGAAATTGCCTCAGACCTTAGTATGTCAAGCTCATCTGTTCTGGTCTTGTCTCCCTGAGCTGCTGCCTGAAGATCGCTAATGGACTTGTTCTCTTTCCTTTTCCTCCTCAGGATGTGGGCAAGTTCTTCGGGCTCCCAAGGGCCAGATTTTGCTGGAGAGCTACCCACTGAATGCACACTGTGAATGGACCATTCATGCTAAACCTGGGTTTATTATTGAATTAAGGTAGGTGGGAGGTGAATTTCGGCAGACTCTGTTTTCTGTGTGAAACAAGGTGGCACAAGTAAGAGGCGGGAGTCACACTATGATCTTAAGATGGCTTTGTGGAAAATTGCAGCTCCCATCTCAAAAAGGAACTTCATATTTGGCACCTGACCTAGCTGGACATCTGGGAATGCTGAACTACTGGCCATGTTCTGCCCTCAGTTCCTGCTTGGAATACCTGGTGATACCAGTGGGAGTTTCTGGTGATATCCATGTCAATGTACATCACTAGGTGTCATTTTGGCCACAGCATCCAATGATCCATTGGTGATGCACCAGGGTAGTGTAGATTAGATTTATTGTGAAGACAAAACCCAGGGATATTTTGGGACAATGCCCCTACCAGGAGAAACTGGTGCAGGTTACTCTGAATTTGTGTGAAAACAATTCACAATTAGTTAACTGGTGGGGCTCTGAAGATCATTCTCATCAATGTACCATTTGTTTTGTTTTATAGAATCACAGACATTAGAAAGGGAAATTCCCTCTGGAGATGGAAAGTCTCTCACAAGAAGGGGTATCTACCACTTGTTGTAGAGTTTAATAGATCTCACTGTCAGGAAGTATTTCCTGATATTCAGCCTAGATTTTCTCTTTCTTAATTTCATATAATTACTTCTAGTGAGGTTCTTTTGTACCACCTTAAATAATTCCATGCAAGCCCCATTGCTTACAAACTTCTTATATTCATATTGTTAGTTGCTTAGCAAATCTCTCCATATCTGCCCCTTTTAATCTTCTCTGATTGATCAGTCTCCTCAATCCTTCATCAGGATTTCCTTTTGAATACTGGAAAGCCTTTATTTGGTATAATTAATTTTGGTTTTGTATGCGTACCACAGTGAGCTCACACATACAGGAGGAAGTTTGGCAGGGGATCAGATTCACCCCACACTAGAGACTACAATAAGAACATGAGTTAAAGGCTTCACATCAATATTTAGCCAGCTTTGCAGACCTGACAAACGAGCTGTGTAGGTACACAAACATATTTCTAACTATATATTTAAAGATAGCTTTAATAGTGAATCAGAGGAAGGAAAATTACTCGAAGAGAAAAGTTCTGAAAGGGTAGCTGTGTTAGTCTAGTTCAGCAAAAAATACCCCAAGGAGTCGTGTGGCACTTTTCAAGACTATCAAATTTATTTATCGGATGAGATTTCATGGGAGAAAATCCCAAGTGAATTCCCATGAAAGATCAAAAAAAAAAAAAAAAAGAAGAAGCCTGAGGGTTCCTCTGATGTTATCACCAGTCCCTTTATCATGCTCACTATTCTGTAGATATAGGCAAGAAATTACAAACACTCTGACAGCAGTGGAACCTCCTGAGAGCAAGTGCAGGGTTCTGTAGGTACCTGGAGAGGTGGCAAGATATAGCGGTGCCTATAACATAGTACAGGGAGTTTGGTATTCAGAATAACATACAGGGAGATTACAGCAGCTGCTTTGTGTTACTCTTAATGGGGATAAGACACAATTCCTTTGCTTTTACCAATGTGTTGTTGGATTGGGCTGTAGCTCACTCTGTTGGAAAGCAGTAAGATGATAAATGTTATTCTTTACATTTATGTACAAGGCTCGTCATTCCTAAGGATGCCAAAGTGCTTCACAAATTGTGGGTTTGACCCTACTTTCAATCATATCAGTGTGGGGCAGGAGTGGGTCCCATGTACTTAAGTACTAGTGAAATGCAGCCATCTCTAAGGTGGGAGGATGGCAGGCAACTGGCACAGACCAGCAATGTAGAAGAAAAGGAAGGAGAAGAAATTGTAAACAAGTATAATAGAATTTATTTGCAAATTTGTTCGCATTGCTTCAGGACTTAAGAGGGACTTTGGATTTTTCCCTCATTACAACAGGTGATTTGACCTCATCTTCCTCTGTATGCTGTTCCCCAGTGTTTGAATCTTTACAACGGCTTTGATTTGCTGTTACAGTGTGACAGGGGCCAATTCTGTTCAATGTTTTCATTAATGATCTGGATGATGGGATAGATTGCACACTTAGTAAGTTTGCAGATGATACCAAACTGGGGGGAACGGTAGACACCCTAGAGGGCAGGGACAGGATTCAGGGAGACCTAGACAAATTGGAGCAGTGGGCCAAGAGGAATCTCATGAGGTTCAACAAGGATAAGTGTAAAATCCTGCACTTGGGACGAAAAAACCCCATGTACTGCTACAGGCTGGGGAGTGATCAGCTAAATAGCAGCACTGGAGAAAAGGACCTGGGAGTCATGGTGGATGGGAAGCTGGACATGAGTCAGCAGTGTGCTCTTGCTGCCAAAAAGGCCAATGGCATACTGGGCTGCATCAGAAGAAGTGTTAGCAGCAGATCAAGGGATGTGATCATTCCCCTCTATTCTGCACTAGTGAGGCCACATCTGGAATACTGTGTCCAGTTTTGGGCTCCCCACTACAAAAAGGACATGGACAAATTAGAGAGAGTCCAGAGGAGGGCAACCATAATGATCAAAGGGCTGGAGCACAAGCCCTATGAAGAAAGACTGAAGGAACTAGGCTTATTTAGCCTGCAGAAGAGAAGACTGAGGAGGGATTTGATAGCAACCTTCAACTACTTGAAGGGTTGCTCCAAGGAGGAGGGAGCTCGACTGTTCTCGGTGGTAACAGAGGGCAGAACGAGAAGCAATGGTTTCAAGTTACAGCTGGGGCGGTCCAGGCTGGATATTAGGAAAAACTTCCTTACTAGGCGAGTGGTGAAGCATTGGAATAAGTTGCCTAGGGAGGTGGTGGAATCTCCATCTCTGGAGGTGTTCAAGTCCCAGCTGGACAAAACACTGACTGGGATGATCTAATGGGAGTGGTCCTGCTTTTTTTGGCAGGGGGTTGGACTAGATGACCTCGTGGGGTCCCTTCCAACCCTATGATTCTATGATTCTATGACCTGATCCTATGGCTTATAGTTCCCTGCATTTATTTCCTGCCATTCTGTAAATTCCCCCATCTTCAAAGTGTCTGATGAAGTGGGACTTTCTCCCACAAAAGCTCAAGCAATAAATACATTTCTTAGTCTTTAAGTGCCATGGGACTCCAAGTATATTAGTGAAAACCTCTACACTTGCAGTGCAATGGGATCCTTAGGCTGAGTAGATGGGCATTTGTTTTTGAACTGTCATCTGCAAGAATAGTATAAGATGTGCTGCATGGGAAGCCTGCTGGGAATTAAACAGGCCACTCTGCTCACCTCTTTCCTGGTGCAGGATTGATGGTGCTGTACCTGGGAATTTGTGTTACCACTTGAGAACTGTGCAGTGTTGTTAATACAGCCACCACATAGGTATTGGACCCAAATGGACAGGTGGGTTACCTTGTGAGAGCTCCCTTCTAGCTGATTTAGCATCTTTCTGTTGTGGTCATTTACTGCAAGGTTCAGTAAACTCAGACTTAACCTTCTGCCTCCCTTGATACAGCATCCGACTGCTATGGTGGAAGTGACCAAAAGGCCGGGCTGATAAGGAAGTGCTAGCACTGGGTTTAGAAGACTCAGACCAGTTTAGATTGCACTGGCCCAGCTGTCTGTGTCTGGATCTTTAGACTTACTCCACTTCCCCATAAACAAGCAAATTCCCTCTGCTGCTGTTACTCTCAGCACAGAACTGTAATTGATAGCAAATGGTTTGCACAGTCAGCATGATTTCTGACAGCACTCTCAATATCCTCAGCAAACCCTCTGTGATTGCAGCAAGGCTGTGCAAAGCAGAAGGGAGACAATGTGGGTGTGTAGGCTGATAGCCACTAGTCACCAGCTACAGCCAGTCAGCAGGCCCAGGTTAGGTTTCTGTCACTTTCTTCAGGGCTGAAGATCTCCCCAAACAAAGCAAGAAAAGTTTACAAAAAAGAAACACTAACAGACATCTGGCTAGAGGTTTGGTAACGTCTAGCCAGCAAGCCCTAATTACCAGAAAGTATCCTCCTCCTGCCTGAGCTCACCTTTATATTACAGCTGAGAGTGTGGGCTATGTCAGCTGTTCCCAGCACCCCTCTGCAGGTTTCTCTCCTGGGTAGAGTCAGCTGCTCCCTGTTTGCATGGGTTTAAAAGGACAGTTCCCTCCCATGTAAGAGTGGGTTTTGTAAACTTTCCTAATCTTATAGGGTAGACAAAGTGAAGCTGTTCAAAACAGAAATAAATCATCTACTGACTTGAGCTGTGCCACACTGCCCTAGGAGATTTGGCTGAACAGGCCTGCTATGATAAATGGCATCCAGGTTGCTGTAATAGTTTGTTTTCTGGGTCTGTTTTCTAGCTTCATTTTTCTTTAATTTGTGATTTATCATGCTCCCCCAGCCCACATCACATCAGGGGATGAGATACAGCGTGATAGGTAGCACACATCTCACAATTGCTTTTTCAGTGCTCTGAGAGAGTGATATCTTTGAATTGTTCTTTTCCTTTGGAGAAACGCTCTCCCTGGAGAGGCACAGTCTCAATGCACTCACTAATAACAAACACCACATGGTAACAGTACTCTACACACCCTGTCTGGCTGAGAATCTCCAAGCATTTCAGGAATGTCAGTGAGTTCAGCATTATAATGTCCAGGACAGTTAGCTCCAATTTTACAAGTGAGGAAACTGAGGTTAAATAATTTGCCCATAACTGTGATTTAGCCAACAATAGACCCCAGGATTTCAAAATGTTCTACTGTGTGGTTAGTGACATGGTGCTCGCTCAGCCACAGTGCTTTGAACCCTTCCTGGATAGCAGTGTGGAGCACCACGGGCGATTGCTTATTCTCTTTAGGCTCTTTTTTAGTAGCTTGCTTTGTCTGTTTTTCATTCATATTCAGTTTGAATGTTTTGGCTCTGTGCTCTGCTAGCAGGAGCAGCATATTATTCTGTTAACTAGTAAGAGTCTTGCTCCATGCCTGAGGTGAGAGAATAGATAGCGTTCACAGTGAAAGCCTCCTGATAGGCCCTTATGCTTTCTCCCTTCTGCCTTAATCCCTGTCCCTTCTCCCAAACCACAGATGCTATCAGTGCTGGCTGTTGACAATCAGTTCCTGTTTTGTCTTCTGAATCCAAAAAGAATGGTGTTTTCTTTTTGGCCCCATTCTAATTTACTTCTAAGGGACCTATCACCATAGCATCTAACGGCAGAACACAACAATTTTGGTAGCACTAATAATGTCCAAAATGGAGTTTAGCCATCTGCCCTTCTAGTGTATCCAGATGTCGTCCTCTTTTTTAGATTGGTGATTGGAAAAACTAACACAAGAGTCCATTTCTAGTTGATTTCAAAGAGCATTTACCCTCATAGCTTAATGCTGCTACTTTCAACATTTAGGGATTTACTGAGTGAAAAATAGACCATTTTTCAGTATAGCCAAGGATGTGGGGATGCTACCTTTTAGAATTTAGCCTCTGGGGACAAAATGTTAGCATGGTGATGTGTCACAATGTTTTCATATAAACTCCATCACCTTGTGATGCACACTTCACCACAGCACTATAGAACTGACCCTTGGAGTGATATGATGAAATCTGAGCTGGATTCAAAGCTTTCTGAGAACATTTGAGAGTCCTGTGGGCTAGTTTCCCAGGACCATGATGGGCAAATCAAGAACAATGTGGGAGAGGCTTAGGAACTTAGGCTGTGTCTACACGTAGATTGTTAAATCGATTTAACATAAATCTATCTAATTAAATTGAAATAAAAATCATTAAATCGAATAAAGTTAAATCGATTTAACATGGTCACACTAGAAACCCAACTGAACTAGCATATCCATGGACAGGACTTGCTAGTTCAATTTAAGGGAGGGGCACCATAGGAGGTGTGGCAAGATGGCCCCCAAGAAGGGCCATGCCCCCACCCAATGTATAGAAAGAGGAAGGCAGGTCTTACCATTTCGATATAACCTTTCCTTGTTTTGAACTGAAGGAGGTCCTTAGTTCAATCTAAGGAAAGCTATTGTGGCCATGCACTACTTTAAATTGATTTAGTTATCATTATTTTGATTTAAAGTGTTAGTGTAGACATAGTCTTCCAGACTAAAGGAAGTAGGGGAAGCAGGCTCTGAACTGTATTAGTCCAGCCAGGTGAGAGTGTGAAGTCTGATTTTGATGTCTTTCTCGCCAAGGTTTGCCATGTTGAGCCTGGAGTTTGACTACATGTGCCAGTATGATTATGTGGAGGTCCGAGATGGGGATAATATAGATAGTAGGATAATTAAGCGTTTCTGTGGCAATGACAGGCCACCTCCAATCCGAAGCAATGGGACCTCACTCCATGTTCTCTTCCAGTCTGATGGATCCAAGAACTTTGATGGGTTTCATGCTATCTTTGAAGAAATTACAGGTAAAGGAATCCAAAAAAAGCACACTACATTTTATTCTCATTAATTCAATCTCACTAATCTTTCTCCCTGTTCTGCTTCATTAAAAAATTTCATGCTGTGTTGCCAACAGCAGTTTATACAGGTAGGTGCTGTGGAAATACAAAGTCACCATATGGTTTGCTAAAATAAAGCTCTTCTGAAGTAGACCCCAGTTTAATTATTTGTGCTAAGACCTAACTGATTGCAGTAGTTTAGAGCTGCAGTTTCATGGGGTTGTGATGTTTCTGTTTGTACCAAAGAATTGGCAATGAATGATGAAATGGAATTTTTGTGCACAAGCCCTTGCAGTCATGGAGTTGCTTGATGTAGTGGAATAAGCAGAATAAACAGTTTCAAATGGTAGAAAACTGTTGCATTTCTGAAGTTTTGCCCATGTGAAAGTCCTCTGATAGTCCACTAAATTATTTTTGCTGCTTGACATTTCAGAACAGTAGTGCTTTAAAAAAAACAAACAAAAAAAACCCAAAACAAAACAAACAAACAAACAAACAAAAAACCTTTGTACAGGGGAGATACGGAAGGTTCTTCCCTTATAAAAAGCAAACAAAAACATTTTTCTCTCTCCTTCAGTGAATAATATGATCTGCAAAATGTTTTGAATGAAAGAAGGTGGGTTCCAAAATGCCAATCTATTTATTAAAAATGTTAGGTTTGTGTCTGATCTCATTTATACAGGGTTGCACATTCCCCTCTGTGTTACTCCCTGTCCCTTCTGCCTGCATGCAAATACAGGGAGTACCTGTTTTGCTTTCTGATCTGAAGTGGGATACATGCCTTGTGCATATTTTTATGTGGGGCAACTTGTCCATAGAGCTCTTAACAGAGGTAGCTGACTAGCATGTGCTGTTTTGCTATAACTCTACCGGATGCATAACAGTTTGCATTAGAATTTCCTAGGCCTTGCATGCAGACATGGGGCTGTAGACACACATCAGTGGCCCGAATATAATGGCCTGTAAATCTGGTTCAGCAAATTCAGTTAGTTCATGTAAGCTTTGCATCGAAACCACACCTGATCTCCAAACCTGTTGGGCTTCAGCTGTTACTAATAACCAGGTGCGCAGCTAACAATCTGAAATGTGCAGCCATACGGACTGATCTGCTACCCCACTCCATTTAGTGAAGCAATTTGTCCACTTGCCCTTCTTTATAATACACTCATGAACACAGCAGGGCCAGTTAGACAATGAGAGCTAGCGCTGTGCTAATGAAAGGACTGATGGAAAACAAAAGTTGACTCCACCAAATTAAATCTCATGTAGGGTAGTTTGCATGATGCTACCTACGCCCCTAGTCCTAACATTTTTTATATGGATTAGAACGGATTGATTCCATTTTCTCTGCTCAGCATGCACCTCTTAGTTTTCTAGCACTGTTCTGCACTTTATTTCCACCCCACTTTTAGTGGCATTTGTATTGATGCTATGCTACTGCTAACATGGTAATCCATGTGGAGTGTGATGCAAAGGGGTGAGGGTTTGTCAGGAGGCCTCGCTGTGAACATTATTATGAGGCTGTTCTGGCCTGATGGGTAGCTGAAGTGAAAAGTGCTCACAGTATCTATGTGGTGTTAACCTGACCAGTAACACTGTTTATGGGGAAGAATACAAAGTACATGAGGGGAGCTGACGGACTGAAAGCTTTGACAACATACAGTAAGCTTCAGCGTTCAGTCTTCTGAAATCTCTTTCAATGAAAAGTCCCAGGGGGTAGCTAATATGTAACAGCCTGAATGGGGCTCACTAAGTCAGTTGCCTGCATTATTGGGTCAGGGAAATACAACCCAGGACTGTGCAATGGCCCAAAGGGGTGCTGTGGTTTTGATTGTGTCTTAGCAATGGAGTAAAGAAGATAGGGAAAAGTGCTTCATGTATCAAGAGCTGAATTTTTTCATCTACACATGTCACTTCGTACTTGGCTGACCTTTATTTATTGGACCCTATTTGGGACAGATTGGCAGCAAGTTGCCTCAGAAGTCATGTTCTTGTTGAAATGATGACATGGATCATACTTTGGCCAGTATCCAGGCCAAAATCTCAAAGGCACATAGGCAAATGCAAAATAATCTGCAAAAGGTACACCTCTAGAGGAAAGACCAGTGGACAGATAGTTAATAGAAGTAGTTAACCAACTGAAATGCCTGTTACGTTAACCACTCAATGTTAACCACCCACGTGCAACAACAGCGATTGCGTCAAGGATAAAGGCTAATCCAGTCTTCGGTGACAGTGGCCAGAGGTGACTAAGATAACTTCAGATGTGAAAGATGGAGGAAAAGAAGAATATTGAAACAAAGTGAGCTGGATAATTCCCCCCTTTGTCCCCCACCCTCCTGTGTGTGGTTGTCCTTCTTTAATAATCCCCTTGTACAAGGTGTGGGAATTCCCTGCTGATTTGCTGGTGACTATTACACACAAAACATAAGGAATGTAAAGACAAAATCTCATAAATTAGGGAGAATAGCTGGTTTCTCTTCATATTTATAACAGAGACAAGCTGGGTGGGCTTGGCAGAATGTGCGTTCCTGGAAATAGAAAGCTACTGGGAATATTCTAGTTACAAAGTTGGTTGGATAACTTCCGTTGAAACAAAATGTAGCTGAAAAGCGGATTTTATTTTGCAAAAATTGTTATGAGAATAATGTTTTCCAAACAGCTCTCCTAGCTAATTATAGATATTTACAGGATACCCATCACATTGGAGAGAGAGGGTCAGATGCTAGTCCACCATGGAAAAAATCCCATTGATTCCAGTGATACTCAAATTTGGTCCAGAGGTCTGTTTGTATTACAGGCCTCGTACATGCTACCTTAATGGCTTTCATATGCAGCAAGGAAGGAGTTACTATTCCTTGGGTGAGATCAGAACACAAAAGTTGACAATTGTGAGCAAAACTGGATATCTAAGTCACTGTGTAGGTTTGCAGGTGAGTTCTGTGTTTTAGATTTTTGAGGGGCACTGTGAACTATGAGAGATTAGAAACATGCTAAGTCTGGCTTAATGAGCCACAACAGTCACCATAGCCAGCCTAGTCAGTGGATACTGACCCTTACCATATTACATGAGGAAGAAGCTTTTGTAACCTTGCTCCATGTCATATGACTGAAGCCAGGCAATAAAAATTGATTTTTATTAGCTCATTGGTGTGTCACACCTGTATCATATTAACCAGCATCCATGCTCATTCATTTGACACAACTGGCACCACAGAATAAACTATGGCTCCAGACAGAAGCTATAAATAAACATAGCTTTGTTCGACCTGCACAGACTTCAACTGACAGGAGGATTTGGCCTGTTGGTTGCCAAATATCAGTGCTTCCCTGGATCTTCAGCATATCTCCTCCCCCAGTGCTATTTATAACAGCAGGAAACAATAGAATTGTCACTTTTAAGCTTTTCAGAAATTCGTTATACTCCTAAGTCACACTTTGAATCCCCCTCCTCATATTCAAAGTCTTCAAAGAGATTGTGCAAGGTGTTAGCTTTGGCTTTCACTGCCCAGCCTAAATATGAATACCTTTACATCTCCACATGACATCTCTGTCAGAAATCTGGTTTTGAAGTTATAAGTAGAGTTCAGTTTCTCCTTCCGCAGCTGGGTCAAAGATACTTGAGAAAACCTGTTTCAGTAAAAACTTTGCAAAAGAATCAGCTGATTGGCTGTGAGCTATTCTGAATTTCATGGAAGAGAGGGTTTCAGTGGATCAGTGATATCCCTGAAACAGTCTTCTGGCTGAGACTGTGATCCAAAGGAGTGTGTGTGCGCAGCAAGAACTCTGCTTTGCTTCATCAGCGATGTTTAATGGTAGAGCTCATATTTATGTTAAAGTGATTGTGAATTGCCGACAGACTAGTGTTCTGTAAGTGAATTAGAATTTACTCTTTTTATGCTTTTGTAATGATGATGGTTTAGAAGTTCAACAAGCAAGTTATGACAAACCCTTAGAAAGTCCCTAAAAGTGGCAAGAGCAATTTTATGGAAATTTGGAGCCAACTGTTCAATTTGTATCCAGCTCTGGCCTAACTTGTCATGATGGATCTGACCCAGAACATCAGATCCAAAACTTCTCAGACTTTGGAGATGTTCCTGTTTGAATCTGGATCTATATTTTATGTTTTGGGCCCTAGTTTCTGTCTGGTACGACCTGAGTTCAGGATGATTTTCTTCTTAAGCAGTTGAAAACATCACTAACACTTAAAGAGATGCTTGTGTTACATGCCATTAGGAGGTGGTGACTTTCCTTTCCTATAGTAAAGGAAATACAGAACTTTGAGGGCCTAAACTAAGATCTCCGCAGATAAGTGGAGGATGTACTTACTGTAATCAATTTGTTTTAAAATATATTTATTTATAGCTTTAAGGGGGCATTTCTGAAAAAGGGAGAGCAGGTATAATATTCAAAAGCATGTGAAGCACAGTGGCATTTGCCTATTTTAATAAGACTGTTGCATGGGCAAATAATTAGCTATGCATTGAGATCCTAATTTATGCTTAAAATTTCTGTTATGCGTGTGCCACTTCTGTAATTGCAGCTGGGTTGCTGGGCACAGGGACATTGTAACCTGCTGGTTCTCAGTGTGTTTCCTTTGCCAATTTAAGATCATAATTATCCTGACTTAAAAGCTCATTATAAGGGTCAGGAGGACATGAGACCATCAGTCATTGCATTTGCATCCATGACTCAAGAAGAGAACTATGCTCTTTTAGGACAGCTCACAAAACCCAGGATGAAATAGGTAAGATAAAGTGACCTTGGTGGGGAACCCACTATAACTAGAAAGAGGTGACAGGAGCATGGGGGCCAAGAGGGAAAAAGAAAAAGGAGAAACAACCAACCATAGGAGGCACACATCCCACAAAGATCTTCGTTAGGAAGGGAGAAGATTGGAACCCGTTGAGGACTTTACCCTGAATTTCTTGTTTACCTGGGAGGCCCTTAGAAACTACTGTATCCTGAAGAGTTTGACAGAAAACCACGGCTAACTAGCTAGCTAGATAAGAACCCTATTCAAGACTGAATATTTGTGCCTCTCTTTTTGCAGCTTGTTCTTCATCTCCATGTTTTCATGATGGAACATGTATTCCTGATAAAGTTGGTGCCTACAAATGTGCTTGTCTGGCTGGCTATACTGGGGACCACTGTGAAAGCTGTGAGTAAAGGCATTGTTTGTGTGGTGGTTATAGGGGTGGGGCGGAGGCTGTGAAAGAGGGAAAAAGAGATCAAAACGCCTATAGTGTCATGAATTCAGCCAGTTGATAAATGTTTTTCATCTATGAGTAAGTTGATTGTAGTAATGGAGGATGCGGTGATTCCCTATGGCTCCTTTAAAGTAAAAGTGCCTGGTTTTTATTTGGATTGCTGTTGAAGAGTGCCAGGATTTTATGCGCATCATATAAAGAACATATTTAGAAATTATTTTTTGTTGGAAAAAACAGTACATTACAGAAGATGTGTACTCCAGCAGTCACCACCTAGTTAAGTTGTGCCCCAGGTTTAATGCTATTGAAATGACAGCCTTGTGGGCAGAGACAGTCTGCCTACCCTTATAGGTAACAATAAATTGGAGTAATAGCAGTCATCAGTGACACAGGGATTGGGTTCAGAGGGAGCCAAACAAATGGTAGCTCATGACCCTGTACAGGTGGATGGTCCCAGTTCTATTTCTTTATTCATATGGAAGAGCATTTTTTTCTTCCATGCCAAGCATGTGGTAAAATAACTAGTTTCAGGTAAGATCATGTCAAATATCCATTCTTGCCATTTTTATCTTTTATGCCTGAGTAAATTATTCTGCCTAATGAAGAATTTCAGGCTGAGAAGGAATAAGAATTGTGTGATATATGTTACAATAACTGGTGTATCAACTGCATGATATCTCTAGTCACTGGGCCAGGTGGAAGGTCAGGCATTTGTCTAAAGTTTGATTTCTGGGGGTATCTGTTTCATGACTGAAACTGCCTGAGAACTACTCTAACTGATAGCTGCACAATACCATGTTTGCCCATCAAACTTTTCATTTTATGTCTGCATAAGCCATTATAAGCCTGTCCTGACCTGATTTCATATCTTTGCTGATAATGTAGATTTCATAAAATTCCTCAGGATCAAGTTCCTCTCTTGATGTAGCAACTTGAGTGGAATTGCATCACTGCAGTGGCCTTGCCCTCCTATGTCCTAGGCAGTATTTGGAGATGAAGGACAGTAAGATTTTTACTAATAGTTCAGTAATTCATATGATTAGCTTCCTCTTACAGAGTCAGAGGCAAGAAAATCAAGGAGTCCTGTGGCATTTAAAGACTAAGTAATTTATTTATCACATGGGCTTTTGTGGGAGAAAATACCACTTCAGCAGCTGCTTTGAAGATGGGGGAATTTAAAGAATGAGAGCAAAATAAATGCAGGGAAGTCAAAAGGCAAGAAAGTGGAACTGACTATATGTAAATATGGTGTTGATTGCCTAGTTTGAAAACACAAGCTGAACTAGGGTAATAGACAGAGAAAACAAAACAGAAAAAATTAAGGCACAGAGATTCAAATATCTATTTTGGTTTTAGTAATCCAAGTGGTGCTTAGTAGTAGGGTTAGGGGAGGAAATCATTTAAAATACATTTAAAGAATGATTTTTAACTTGATATGAATCATTTAATTGGATTGAAGAAGGAACTGTTCCATTGGAGCAAATACTGAGGATTTTATAATGTCTAATGCAGTATGTGGTCCTTGGGATTTTGTGGAGAAACATTTTTACAGCATACACCTCATTCTCTTTCCTTCATATACAAAAGGCTTGAGATTTTTTCCATGCACAAATTGCAAACATCTTACTGTAAGCACTGTGATAAAGTCTTTGTTCAAACTGGCTTCAGAGAAACATTTTAAAAGATAGAAAGGGGCAGCTGTGTTAGTTGAGTTCAGTAAAACAAACAAGGAGCTTTGTGGCACTTAAAGACTAACTTATAAATTTATTTATTGCATGAGCTTTCATGGGAGAAAATCCCACTTTATCAGATGCTTTGAAGCTGGAGAACTTACAGAATGGGAGGAAATAAATGCAGGGAAGTGTAAGTCATGGGATGAAGTCACACTGTAACAGAAAATCAAAGCTGTTGTTAAGATACAAGCATTGGGGAACAGCATGTAGAAGAAGATGAGGTCCTCCTCAAAGCAGGCCCAACCCCAACTTAATCATCCCAGCCAGTACTTTGTCAATTCACACCTTAAAAACCAACAGAGGTGGTTTTCTAGAGTCAGTTTCCTAACCACATTGTAGTTCTATGTGTTACAAAGGAGACTGAATCATGCAATGCATCTTTTCACCAATCAGATGTTCCCGATATGAAGCTGTTTCCTATGAGCTGGAGGAAAGAGTGGGACAGTTCTAATTCTACATAAGATATTGATAGTGAGGTCACTGGGCAGTATTGAATAAGTAGTTCTGGAAACCTTTGGTCTGATTCTCCATCCACTTTTATTGGAATAAATGGGCAGTAATGCCACTGAAGTCTGTGTATTTACCTTAGTGTAAAATGGGTAAAAGTGAGAGGAAGATTAATGCCTTTTTAAGTTAAATTGATGTAGCAGAATTTGCAACAGAAGGCAGCCACAGTAATTCAAAGATTTTAATGAGGAACAGTTAGAGAAACTGAACCTGCATTCTCTAGAGGAAGAGAGATGGAGGGAGCATCTCAGTGAGGTACAGCCAAAGCCATTTAAATGAGACTGAGACAGAATCACCAGAAGTTAGAGTTGGAAAAGGTGTATGATATTAGGTCATCTAGTTCCTCACCATGCCAGTGCAGAATTATTCCCACTTGTACATTCTCAAATCTAGTTTTAAATGTGCTAACCAATAAGGAGAGCTTCTTTAATGGGACAAACTTCATCTACATGGTTTTTTCCTTAATGCTAACTTCTGTCACTGCAATGGCATGGTCACCATTGTTCAAGCTGCTTCTCTAAGACAATATTCAGCCTGATTTTCTGTTAGTTATGCTTTGGGTTATTAAAGACCACAGTTCATGATCTCTTCTGTCTCATATGGTTTCAGTCAGGAAATTGCCTATTCATTTATAATTAGACGTGTTAATACAGTGGTTTAAAGGCTTCAGCTGAGGGAACAGAGTTGCAAAGGCAGATAGTTAAAACATCTGGCAATACATGTTTCAATCAAGCATATTTAAGTGAACAGCTGAGTGAGGCATGTCTCATTGCACAGCTTCTGTTGGTGAGAAAGACAAGCTTTCAAGCTTAGGTAGAACTCTTTTTCAGGTCTCCATAATATCCTGGGACCAATACCTCTACAACATCACTGCATACAATATATATGAGAGAGTTGCTTAATTGAGACAGCTCTGATTCCACTGTGACAACCCTGTTAAATATCCTCTATCACATGACCTTAAATGACAAAATACCACCAGCAGAGATGTTTAGAAATAGGCTTTCATTCCTTTCTTCCTTTAAATACAACTCCCAGAGATCAAGTGTCTACCTACTGTTAAGACTGTTTGATGATCAAGTAACTAGAGAAACCTAACATTACATTAACAATTACTTTTGGCTTCATTCTGATCTCACACTGAGTTTACCTCATTACAGCTCCATTGACCTCAGCCAAGTTAGCTGTGATTTACACTGGCACAGATGAGATCAGAATCAAGCATTGTCTGTAGGTGTGTGTGCATTTTTCCTGCTCCGTGATAAAGCAGTTACAAGTCATTAGAGACAGTAGAGATCTGACCATCTTGTTCATTTGCCTTGTCAGTCATAGACTCAGACTCTAAGGTTAGAAGGGACCAATATGATCTTCTAGTCTGACCTCCTGCCCAGTGCAGGCCACAGAACCTCATCCATCTCCTCCTCAATAATTCTTTAATCTATGACTAAGTTAAAGTCCTCAAGTCAAAATTGAAAGTGTTTAAGGTACAGAGAATCTGTCAGCAATTAAGTCATGCTCCATGCTCCTGAGGAAGGCAAACCCCGCCCCCCAAAACCCAAAAAAACAAAACAAACAAACAAACAAACAAACAAAAAAAACCCAACCAACCAAACAAAAAAACCCCTAGAGCCTTTGCTAATCTGCCCTTGAGGAAAATGCCTTCCTGACCCCAATATGCCGGTATGTTAAATCCTGAGTACGTGGGCAAGACTCATCAGTAAGACACCCAAGAAAGAATTCTCTGAAATAATTCAGAACCCACCCGATCAGTAGTGTCATGGGAATATCTACCACAAGGAGCCAAAGATCAATCAATTGCCAAATTAGGCTGTCCCATTATACCATCCTCTCCATGAACTCATCATGCTCAGTTTTGAAACCAGCTAGATTTTTTGTCCACACTGCTCCCTTTGGAACCTATTCCAGAACATCACTTCTCTGATGGCTAGAAACCTGGGATGGAAATACTAGGTTGCTCCATGCAATACCTGGGGACAGAACAGTAAGAAATCCTTGATACACAAATTGGAGTGACAACAATAAAGTGAATAGGGGTGTGATTTTATTACTCTGTATGCAGAACTGACACTCAGAGTCATTATGGTTTTGATGATGCTTTACAAGATGCTGGCTTTTTTTGTGCAATTGCAGAATAAATTGGTGGAGTCTTTTCTAACATCCAGGGATGGCCCAAGGTTTTTTGGAGTTGTAGGCACCTATGATTTTGCGCCCCCCAGTGGTGGTGGCTTGGGTTGCGTGGACCGGATGGTGGGCCCTCCCTCCCACTCCTACTAGCCCCCCCCCCCCCCCAAACCTGGCCATGGGGCCAAGTGGCAGGCCAAGCAGAGGTCTGCAGCGGCCTTGACCAAGCAGTGCCATGCGGCGAGCCAGGTGGTGGGACTGGCCATGCAGAGGGCCAGATCAGCCCTGGCCAAGCAGCAGTCACATTTGGTGGGCCTGGCAGGCCGAGGAGCAAGGGCTGAGCAGCAGCTTGTGGGATGGTCGAGGGGGGTTGCTAGGTGGGTGGTGGGCCATGCTGGCCAGGCCAAGCAGTGGGATGCCAGCTGGCCAAGGGGCACGGGCTGAGCAGCAGGCCACTCAGGGTGAGCCGAGGACCGGCTAAGGGGCTCCTGCACTCCCTTACCTTTTCTGGGGAGTACCCTTGGCACCCCCTACTGTTTGGCGCCTTAGGTAACTGCCTAGGTCACCTCTAGGTAGGACTGGCCCTGCCAACATCACAAAGTTGAGTTTGTCCTCCTAGGACAAGCTGTAGAAAGATGGCAATCCTACCTGAGAGCAACTTGTGAAGTGCTCCCTCCCCTACACCTCCCGCCCTGGGACTGAGTGTTCTGATTCAGATGTCCTCGCAGGGCCTCCTGGCCCCCAAAGCAAGCGACTCCAACCTCTTTCTGCTCTGAAATTTCCTGTTACCTTTGTTTAAAACAAAATCAAAGCAAACTTGCATTCTTGAGCAAATGCAGGGTTCTTTTGCTGAATGGGGAATTCATTGCTCCAGTCCAATTTCCATTTTTTTTCTGTTTCTCAGTGCTGTTTGCCAGGAGTAAAAGATTTGTTCGGCATCCTAATGAAGAGTGTAACCAACAAACTCAGATGTAGCATGCTGTCCCCTCACTACCACCTTGGATACTGCCAAAGCTGACCTTAGCTGCTCTCAATGGGCTTGAGAAAAATTGTTTCAGGCCCCTCCCCACTGCAAATATAATTAACCACAGTCCACTGTCATTACACAAATACATAGGCTGGCCTGAAGATTTGGGGAGAGTCCCTGAGGTAAATTGGGATTCCCTCAGATTTAACTGACTTCTTGTGTACAAAAAGGGGAGGAAACTGTGCTGCCTCCCACAGCCTCCTGATGGAGGAGAAGTGGAGTCCAGCTGTCTGTGTTTGGTTCTGAGTAGAATTTATACAAATCAGTATTTTAATCCTGAGATTCAAGGGACAAAAATTTCCATTTAGATCCATAGAATATAATTGTCCACCCTTGCAAATTGAGCTCCTTGTGTGATCAATGTAAATCATCATTGGGACTTAGTACCTCCAAAGCAAGCCACTGCTCTTTTTACAACTAGAAGGTACATTATCCTATTGTGTGTGCACCACAGGGCCAAGTACATGCCTCATGTTACATTTTGGTAGTTCAGTTACAATAAAGTGCCTCTGCTTTATGGGAGGCCCCTATAAGCCCTTAGGCTTGGCTCTGTGGCACGCTGGGACAGTACCAGTGGTTAAAGTATAATTTGATGGGCCCCAGAACCCTCCTAATCTCTGGGCCCCCTTTCTATATTGTTTGGGCCCCCTTCATGCATGTGCAGGCCCCAGCCCAGGTAGGCATCTGCAACCCAGTCTCAGTACCATATGCATTGATTATTACTCCATAAGAATATGATTATTGCTCTATAAAGATACTGGCCCTAATCCTGGTCTCACAAGCTGCCTCTTCCACCTCCCAGACCTTGATCCCGGCTTCACACTCTGCCTCTGCTGCCTCCATGGCCCTGATTCTGGCCTCACAAACTGCCCCCTCCACCCTCCTACCTCCATCCCAGCCTCACATGCTGCCCGCTCCACCTCCCTACCCTCATCTTGGTCTCTCATGCTGCCCCCTCTCCTCCATGTTATCATCACAGGGAAGGGATTCCCAACCTTGCTTTTTGGTTTTTACTTGCATGAAGAGTAAAGTTGAATTCTTTGAATTAATATGGTAACCTTTTACTGACATCACTAAACATACCATAAACACCATATAATAATATCACAAAAGTGGTACTCAATCACAATAGTCTGTGCACCAGAATTTCAAATTAAGCCACTGTTTTAGCTGCAGTTGATTGAATGGATGCTAGTCTTTGAGCATGGGTAATAATAGGAAACAGGAAACTGATAGGTTCCAAAGGGGTGTCCATGTTAATCTATTCAGCAAAACAAACAAGGAGTCTGATATCACTTTTAGAGACTAACAAATTTATTTATTGCATGAATTTTTGTGGGAGAAAATCCCACTTTGTCAATAACTTTCCTCAAACATCGGAGGAAGCTGGATTTTCTCCCATGAAAGCTCACACAATAAATAAATTTGTTAGTCTTTAAAAGTGACACCGGACTTCTTGTAGGAAATTCACAGCATCACAGCCAATGTAATTTTATGATACAAGAATTGATTCTGAATGAGGACGAAACAAATGAGGAATCTCTGGCACTTTTAAAGTCTAACAAAGCTCATGTAATAAATACATTTGTTAGTCTTTAAAAGTGCCATAAGACTCCTTGTTTGTTTTCCTGAATTAGACTAACATGGCTACCCCTCTGGAATGTGAATGAAGTGGGCGATACAGCAGGGCCAGTCTGCCCATAGAGGAGACCAAGGTGGTTGCCTAGGGCACCAGCTGGTAGGGGGTGCAAAGGGCTGGGCTGGGGCTGGGGCCAGTGAACTTCCCACTCTGCTCCGCCAGCATCTGGCTGTGGACAGAGAGTTGGCCCTGGCTGGGCGAGCAAAGCCGCCACTGGCATCTGGATGTGGGCAGGGAGCCAACCCCGGCCTCGGGAGCAAAGCCACCACCATAATTTGGCCCAGCAGAGCTTGTGGCGCTTGCCCATCACCTGGCCAGGCTTAGGGGTGGGGCAAGGCAGGGGGGCCCACCATCCAGCCCAGCCTGGCCCGAGCCACTGGGAGCACCAAATTACCTTGGGCTGGCCCTGTGTTACAGTATGTTTTATTTCTACCCCACTTCACCAACATTTTTGTTTATTTACACAATGGTTGCATTGATTTTTTTTTTTTACAATAGGTCTGTAAATTTATGTTGGTTGCTGACTCTCCACTGCAGCCTAGTTTGTCCTAAACACTATTTGTCTCTCTCCCTCTTCAAACACCACCTCCCCAAAAGCAGAATGAGGATCAAAGGTGGGACCCAGCCTTGCAAACCAGCGAGCTCCCCTTTCCCTTTCCAGCCCTCCTCTCCTCCAGCAAACTCTCAGGAAGAAGGAGAGGGAGAGAGAGAAAACACTGCTGTTTGCCTGTCTCTGGCAATTGTTCACATGACTGCCATGTTCCCCGACCCTCCTCCCAGTCCGACTCATCTTATGCCCCTGACTGCTGGCTCCCTGACCCTCCCACTCCCCACCAGATGGTTCCCTGACCCCTGACCTCCAGTGCCCCTTTCTTACCTGGCCAGAGGTGCAGGGGCATCAGAACGTGTTGCTCCCCGGCCAAGCTGCTCATGCCCTGAGCATGCATCTGAGCATGCTCAGGGCAGGAGATTTCAAAACTCCCCATCTAGGCCAGAGCAGCCATGCACAGCAGCCAGGGCTATTTTTAGGGGCCCCAGAACATAGGCCCCTCAAATTTGTGGGCCCTGAAATGGCATTCTGGTGCATTCTGGTTTATTTTAACTCTTGGGCAGTACACAGCAGCCCCATAGCAGGAGGAGGAGCTCTGAAAAAGAATATCATCCTTCAGTCACAATTACTTCTCTGCTGCCCACATCCATTTCTCCAAGTAGGAAATAATTTGCTGCATCTTTTTAATGGATGCAACTTTTTCTTCCCTTGCATCAGCTTAACTCTCGTGACTGGTGTGTTGGGGAAGTGAAACCAAGACTCTATCCAGTTCTCAACTTCTCTCCTTTTTCACCTGTTTAGGAGTAGGACTAGGAAGAATACAAACCCTGCTTCCTCCCACAAAGATAGATTTGGGGGTGCAGTGAAGTGAGTGCTAATGGCCTTGTTAACTTGAATTAGCACACATTGTGGACTTTTAATATGACCTCTCTGTAGTGTGGTGGACACAGACTAGGTCCACTGGAGTGCCAGTAGTCCTCCAGTTCCTTCTCATGTGCCTAGAAAGGATAGATAAATTCACCCACAATTCACTGGGAACCACTTCTTAGAGCATGTCAGTTTACTTCATCACAAAGAACCATGGGACATGTTCCAAAAAGTCTTACAGTCACATATAAGTGAGTGCCATGACAGTGTGAACACAGCAATTCAAATGTCATTGCACAGTCTGAGGTCTCTCATTTAAGCTAGGCTAACTCGAGAAGGGTAAGGCAAGAACAGGTAACTTGAGTTAACTCTGAAGTGAAGATGTGCCCAATGTAACTACACAAGCAATCTTAGTGTTCTGTGCTTCTCATCTTAGTAATTTAGGACAGTGTATCAATCCAATTCCATTGTAACACCATAAGCCTTAGTGATGTGGCTAGTATTTTTCAACATTTTGGGAGAAGGCCATCTCTGGGCTTCAGTTCTGATGAGAGAAAGCTCCTCTCTTATTCTCTGAGCCAATCAGAATTACCTAATGGATAACCATAAAATCATAGAACTATAAGGCTGGAAGGCTATGTCTACACTAGCAAATTAGCCTGGGTTAAGGAGGCTTAATCTGGACTAATGTGATCCCTGACTACACTAGACTTTGCCTAGTTCAAACTAAAAAATTTTTTAGTTCCAGATAAGCAAAGCTTAGTTTGAACTAACAGCTTAGTTCGAACTTAGTTTGAATTTTAGTTCAAACTAAGCAATTAGTTTGAAGTAATCACATTCTTTTAGTTAGAACTAATAGTTAGTT
>ML681963.1:107945370-107979060 GCA_007922195.1 Podocnemis expansa
TTTAGTTCAAACTGAAAAAAACCATGGTTAGTTTGAACTAAAAAGTTCCACTAAGGAAGTCTGAACTAGGCAGTTAGCTGTAGAGATAGCTGAAGGAACCTCAAGAGGTTATCTAGTCACACCCTCTACCACCACTTTCCTCACCTCTGTATACCTATAGCATACCATTTGTGACAGATGTTTGTCTAACCTGTTCCCAAAAAACTTCAATGGTGGAGATTCCACAACCTCCCTTACTATTGAACAAACATTATAATTAGAAAGCTTTTCCTAATATCTAATTTAAATCCCCTTTGCTACAGAGTAAGTCCAATTTTTCACATTCTGCCTTCCATAGACATGAAGAAGAACTGATTTCTGCTTATTTTTTAACAGCTCTTAACATATCTGATGCAGGGGCATTGCTGCCTTGGGGAGGGACCCGGGGCACGGCCCCAGGCCCCACCCCTGGCCAACGGGCCCTGTCCCCTGACCACAGGCCATGCCCCCAGGCCAGGGACAGGACCAGAAGCCGCCATGTGGTGCCGCAGGCAGCTGGGCCCCGTATCCCCCGCCGGGGATGGGGCCAGGAACGACCTCCATGGCCAAGCCCTGGATCCCCAGCTGGGGACGGGACTGCCGCGACAGTGGGCGGCTGGGAGACCAGGCGGCCTGCCAGACCCAGGGCATGTGCCCCAGGTGCCCAGCACCAGCAACACCCCTGATCTGGTGACTGAAGAGGGACTTGAAACAGCCTTTCCTCAAAACTAAACATGCTCAGTTTCTTTTTAACTTTTCTAATAGGTCAGATTTTCTAAACCTTTTATCATTTTGTTGCTCTCCTCTGGACTCTCTCCAGTTTGTTCTTTATTAAAGTGTGAAGCCTAGAACTGGACACAGTACTCCAAATGAGGCCTCCTCAGTACCAAGTAGAGTGATATAATTACTTCTTATATCATACATATGACAGCCCCATTAATAACACTGGTTATTTCAAAAAAAAAAAAAGATTAGGTCCACACGACGTTTTCTTATTTCGAAATGACAGACTCTGTCATTTTGAAATAAGAACCATCATTTCAAAACAGCTTAAACCCCATTCATTTTGAAATGGCTGTTATTTCGAAATGGTTATTTCGAAATGGTTCGAAACAATTGTTTCGAAACAACATGTCCAAACAGTGTTATTTTGAAATAACCATTTTGAAATAACAGCTATTTTGATAGCAGGATTTCCCTTAATTCGAATTAACTTATTTTGAAATAAGGACTTTATTTCGAAATAACCCATTTCAAAATAACTTATTTCAAAATAATGATGTATGTGTGGACACAACTGCTTGTTGTTTTTTACTGGACTAGACTAACACGGCTATCCCTTTGGAAACTGTGTGGACATAGCCAATGAGATAAATCTATTTAGCTTGACAAACAGAAGGGTAAGGAGTGACTAGTTCATGTTCTATAAATAGTTACATGGATAAAAATATTTAATAATGGACTCTTTAGCCTAACAGAGAAAGATATAACATGATCCAATGGTAACTGCAAGTTGAAGCTAGACAAATTCAGACTGGAAATAAGGCATACATTTTTATCAGTGAAAGTAATTAACCATTGGAGCAATTTATGAAAAAACATGGTGGATTATCCTTCACTGGTGATTTTTTGAATCAAGATTGGAAGTTTTTCTAAAAACACACTCTAGGAATTATTTTGGGGAAGTTGTATGGGCTGTGTTATGCCAGAAGTTCAGACTAGATGATCACAGTGCTCTTAGTGTGTTGTGATCTCTGAGTCTCTGAATAACTCCCAGATCCTTTTCCAAAGTACTACTGTCTCGCCAGTTATTTGCGATTTTGTAGTTATGTATTTGATTTTTCCTTCTGAAGTTTAGTACTTTATAGTTGTCTTTATTGAGTTTCATTTTGTTGATTTCAGACCAGTTCTTCAACTTATCAAAGTAATTTTGAATTCTAATCATGTCTTCCGAAGTACTTGCAACCCTTCCTAGTTTGGTGACACCTGTAAATCTCATGAGCATACTCACCACTGTGTTATCCATGTCATTGAGGAAAATATTGAATAATACCAAACCCAGAAATGACTCTTCTAGGTTCCCACTAGAAATGCCTTCCCAGTTTGACAACAAGCTACTGACAGCTACTTTTTGAGTATGGCCTTTCAACCAGCCATAAACCATCCTGAAAGGAATTTCATCTAGACCCTATGTCCCTAGTTGCTTATGCAAATATTATGTGGGACTGTGTCAAAAGCCTCACGAAAAAAATCAAGATATGGCATGTCTGTTTCTTCCCTCCATCCACTACACCAGTAATCCTGTCAAAAAAGGAAATGACATTGGTTTGGCATTTATTGTTCTTGCCAAATCCATACCTTATTACCCTATTATCCTTTAGGTATTACAAATTGATTTTTAAATAGTTTCTTCCACTATCCTCCCAGGTAGAGCCCTGCACAGATACAAAAATGTGGAACCACATCCGATCCACATCTGCTCAGTGATAACATTAATCCAATCTGAAATCCGCATGCCAGGATTTAGCTGCATCTGTAACCGCAGCTGCAACGGAGCTTGGGCTCACATACAACTATTCAGACTTTGATTGGTTCATTCCCCATATGTGTCCCACTCATTTTTTCCTTTGTTTGTGGTTCACATGCTGTGCTATCGATCAGATTTCTTTGCCCAGCTATGAAATCTCTGATTGACAGCAATGGCTTGCCAACTGGAAGCAAGAAAAGGAAGAAGCGGGCAGGGGAATGAGCCAATCAAAGGTGAGCAGTGAGTCCCCAAGTCCCACCCTGAGACTCTGATTGGCTGGCAGATCACAATCTAGGATTGGCCAGAGCGCTTCCTGGTTCCCCTGTGCAGCAGCTTTGGCAATGGATCACACTGTGATAAGGTAACAATAGAAGCTGCATCTGTGAGTTGATCCGCAGCAATGAGTCTGCGGTTATCCGCACCCGTGGATGCGAATACCCACGGATCTGCAGCAGATACCTGCGGATTTGCAGGGCTCTACTCCCAGGTATCAAAGTTAGGCTGACTGGTCTGTAATTACTGAGGTCCTTTTTGTTCCCCCTTTAAAAAAAAAAAGTACTATGTTTGCTCCTCTCCAGTCTTCCAGTTCTTCCATCAATGCTCCATGAGTTACTGAAGATAGTTGCTAATGGATCTGAGGTTGCTTCAGTTAATTAGTACACAAAAATGAATTTCATCAGGCTCTGCTGACATGAATACACCTAACTTTTAGCGAAATATTTTTAAACTTGTTCTTTCCCTGTTCTGGCTTGTATTTCTTCTCTTCTCCATTATGTTAATATTAATTATGTTAAACATCTGGTTGCAATTAACACTTTTAGTGAAGACTGAAGCAAAATAGGCATTAAACACAATTGATATTCATTGGTAGCTCTCATTCTCCATCAAGTATTGATAGTACTCTTTCCATCATCTTTCTCTTGCTCCTAATGTATTCATCAAACCTTGTATTGACTTTTATGCCCTTGCTAAGCATCTTGTTTTGTGTGCTTAAGCCTTTCTGATTTTGTCCCCACTTATCTACGCTTGTGTATTTTACTATAAAGGGCACTACTTACTATACTCTGCTACTGTCAAGGAAATACATATGTTTAAGAGACAGGCATAGAATTGCTTAGACTACAAAAAACATGCACTTAGATTTACTATTATGCAAACACTTTTCTTTGCTAGTAATGGATGTAAGGAGAGCAATTTAATTTTGGAGTAGGAGAGACAACATGGTGCAGAGCAGTGGTTTTCAAACTTTTTTTCCTAGGAGCCAGTTGAAAAAAACCATTGATGCCCACAGCCCAACAATTACATCCTTGAGCAATGCATTCCAGTCTTTTGGTGTTGGCAGCAGGAGGTGCCATGACCCAATCTCTTTAGTGTCTGTGACCCACTACTGAGTCCCAATACCTGGTTTGAAAACCACCACTGCAGAGGACAGAACTGCACTCTGAGTCCAAGCTCTGCCACTGACTATATGGCCTTGGACAAATCATTCAACAGTTTTCCATCTGTGGGAAGAGTTTTATAACCTTTGCATGCCCTGTGGCAGTGTTGGGAGGATTTATCAACTAAAATGTTTGCAGTGCATTGAAATTTTAATGGACTAAGTATTGTTAGTAGGAAATGGATTATGTTTAGAGCAAGCCTGTAGGAAGCAGCATCACTTTTTATTTCTTTTCCTGGTCCTCTCACCAACTGATTTTCAACACGCATTTGACACCTAGCCTTGCTCTCAGAAGAATTAGACAATAGGGAGGTAAAACATGCCTGGGCTGTGGTTTAGTATAAACTTTAGCAGACCTACCACCAGGGGATAATTACTGGTCTCAGCTTTCCTACTTTTCTTCATTAGGAAAAGATATATATTTTAAACTGATTTTAAGGTAGCTGATGGTAAAACAGTAGGGGGAGCCTAGGGTTTACTTTAACCTGGTAACCCATGTTAAAACTACAGTCTTCTTGTCTTCACTAGCATTTTCCCAGGTGTTACTACATGTTAGCTAGCACATGGAAGGCACAGACCTTAAGACAAATCCTTGGTGTAAGAGCAGTTCTGTCTCTGGCCTGGATACTATCCTGCATCTTGCAGAAGACACACCTCAAGGAGGTGGGGAAAGGTAGTTTTCACCATTTTTGCACTGTCTGAATTCTGGGCTAAGAGAGTCCACATCACAAAGCTGATTTATGGCAACTTTTCACAGACGTCTTTACCCCAGAATACTTACAGCACAGAACACTCTAGCCACACCAACTCCTGTCTCCAACATATGTAGGCCTACCACTATCATGACCCTGTGCTGGTGGCTATAACGGGTGTTGGCGTAAAAGTTATTATAATAGCTCTGCAGTAGTAAGGAAACCTTTTAGCATTAGGGGGATATCTCACTGGAGAATTATGATTGTTTTTGACTCCTTTATGCCACAGAAGGAGTGCAAAGGGCCAGGATGTAGCCAGGAATTTGGGACTCTACTGTCATTTATTCCTGCTCATTCTGGAGGCCACTGATTAATGCAATTTCTTAGCTTTCTGGGTGCAAATGCACACATTGAAGCTTATGATGATCTGAGAATCACATTGAACACTTTCTCATAGGCCTAAATACCAAGTGTTTCCCTCTACCTTTTTACCAGAGTTTCTTCGAAGGTTTTGTTTTTCATATAGATTTTGTTATTCTGGGACTCAGCCAGCTATGAAGCTGACTGTGCTACGTGCCTGCTATCCGCTGTGCGCCCGATGTTTCACTGCCTTGCACTTTATGGAACCTTGTCCAGCTGTGCAAAGTGGATATAAAACAGGGCCATATCAGAATGATAGTATTGTACATTAAGTTTGCAGAGGTGTGAATGATGATATAAGCTACAAGAGAGTGGGGAATCACACTCACTCTGTTTTCTTTTGGGCTGCCCTCATGTTCTCCTCCTTGTTTTGTTCACATGTTCAGTAACTCTTCCATTCAGCCAGTCAAAGAACTGTACTTTGGTTAGCTCCTTACCTACATGGTGCTGTCTGCATTTTATTTCACTCAGTTCTTTTCTTTCCCAAAACATCACATGGCAGCTTTGGTCTCTTTTTCTTAAACAGGCAATGCTAGTTCTTCCTTTCTTCTTTAAATCCAGCACAGTCTGTTGTTTCTCTCATGCATTCAGGGGCTGAACAGACTTTTCCATATCTGAAACTAGCATCTAGAACAGCTCATTAAGATGGCATTTTCTTATTTGATCATTAATTTTGCTGTGTTTAAGGCACATATACACATACTTTCTTGAAGCACCTGGTTTTTCGTTACAGGTAACCCATCCAAATACTGGCCAGGCTTGTCCTTCTTGGTTTGAGATCTGACACAATGATGTCCCCAAGGAAATGGCATTGTGCCATTTACTCTCCTTCATAATTGGATGTAGTGATGAGAATACAATCTTTTTTACTACCTTGTGGTTTTCCTTTTCAATAGATGGATGTATTGTTTGCAGTGGACAAGGTGACATTTACAAAGGGTCATATTTTGGAGCTTGTTCTAAATATTAGTTCTCAACGTGCACAGAAGAGGTGAATCATAGGGATCATTAGTATTTCAGCTACTTCAAGTATTCTGTGAAAAAATAAGTCCAATCGTATAATTAAATAGGCCATGCAAATACTAGAAAGGTTGTAACCAGAGACACTGTTTAAGGACTAAGAACAATGCTGATAAAGATCAAGTGCCTAATTGTAAGCAACAGCCTCCAAATTACCTTTAGATAAATAAATCACAGTGGGTGAACCAAGCATATTTTCACATGGTTACTCTCATTCACAGAAGCAGGGAGATGGAAAACATCAAGGGTGAGTTCCAATTGGCTAGAAGGGAATGGAAAGATTTTGCTTTCAGCAGGGATTACATCATAGTTCTGGCTAATTATTCTTAGCTGTTGGCATTGTAGAAAAGATCATTGAATTTGTGAAAAGGCACAGAAAGCAGTAGTGGAAATCCACTGACTGTAGTACTTGGATCAATTGTTGTGTTTTCCTTTGGTGATTTCCTTTGGGGTTATTATGAGGAATGGTAATTCGTAACATTTATACAGAGCTTTTAAGCTTCAAAGACAATTTATCGATAGGCAAACTGAGACTGAAAGGGTTAAGGAGACAATCTAGTGACCTGTGGTCCCCACTCCCCTAATTTGACAAATAATGAGAGTACTAGGCATTCAAGATGGAGTTGGACACTGGGAGGTTGCAAGGGGTTGTACACCTAATGAATGATGAGATAGCCTAACTCTGTTGAGTCTTTATCTGAGATGAGGCACTGGGGCTCATGTAGAAGAGAAATGAAGTTAGAAACAGTTGATCCATAACTGTTATTGACTGGAATTTCTCCAACACAACCAAAAATAGAAGCTATGGAGGCCTGGTGACCACATGGCCATCTGAAAAGGTGAGAAAGAAGTCTTCTGAGGAGTTCCCCTGTACTTGGTCTTAGAGGGGAGGACAGGATTTGCCACTTAAGGTATATCTACTCTTCATCTGGGACCATGATTCCCTGTGTGAAAAGGCAGACACATGTCAGCTCAAGGTATGTATAGAGCATGTAATAAGGTAGCTAGCCCAAGTACTGTCCAGTCAGCCTTCACCCATGCTGCCATTTTCAGTGCACTGGCTCAAGCAGTGCTAGCACAAGCCTGTCTACACACTTTGGGAAGCACATTTTCAGCTGCAGTGTAGACATACCATGAATTACTTGGCCAAGGCCTCTGAAAGTAACCGTGCTGGATCTGAGATTAGAATTCAGGAATCAGCAACTTCCAGTCTTGTGCTTGAGCCACTAGCTCAGGGTTCTCTCATCGCATGTATAGATACAGTAGATTTTGCTTGACAGCAACCCATTGACAGCATTAACTTCATTTCTCTGGGAATCAGTCCTGTCCCATTGACATTTATGTTAGTGGGATTTCAATAGTGGCAATGATAAGCTCCTTAACATTTTTGGAAACATAGTCCCAGGCTGCAGGCAGAGAAGGAAGCCATGAGATAGGCTGAGCCCCAGCCCCCACAGAGCACAGGGAGAAGTACAGTAAAGCTCCCCAGCCCACCTGCTTCCCATAGAAAATGCTAGAATCTGGACTGCAACACCTCAAACTACCAATGCCTTGCCCAGATGCTGGTTTGCAAGGCTGTAGTGAAGAAGACACATTCCAGCACTTCCGTCTCTCTTTGGAACCTCAAAAAAATTGCCTTCCATTCATTAGCAACTGCCAGATTACAACATTTTGCAGGAAACCAAAGGGTTACTCACAAGTGGAATCTACGGTACTATGGTGACAATCACTATATAGACAGAGGATTTTGGCTGATATTCATGTGACAATAATAGTGCAATACAGAGTTACCCAGTTCTTGGAGATTCAGGCATACTGCTTATTGTGAAGTGCTACAGTTAACATGAATGTTTTTTCTAAGAATAGATTCTTCCCGCTCACAGCTTCTGTACAGAATAACAGGAGGTCTGCTGCAGTATCTGATAGCAGAAATCAGTTTCTATTTTTTTAATAATTTGCTGAACAATATTGATGTCTATTTTTAAACATTTATTTTATTTTTATCTATTTAAATTTTCATAATTGTGGGATGTTATGGGAGGGGTTCACATGATTATTTAATGACTTGAGATTCAGAAAGTTAAAGCTGTAGAGCCAATGAAATACAAATTATCAACAGCCTATGTTGAAATATATAAAGTAAGTAGTTTTACATCCAATGCTAATAGAATCTCAAGAATCATTTTCTTACTTTGCCTATTTATAAACATACATTGATAGAAATAGTTCTTCACTAGTTTGTGGGCATACAGTGAAATCTTCTATCATTGGTATGCAGCATAATTGTGGACATATAGGTCCCAGGATATTAGAGAAACACACCGTGTGAGGTAATATCTTTTATTAGACCAACTGTCTAATTAAAGCTAGTACCTCACTCATCTTGCCTTTATGATGAAATAGATGTTTATCAACAAAAATCTAATCTTTCCAAGATGATTTATTTGTCTGTATTTTTTTCCCTCGTTTGGGAGCTCACAGAAAATATCTAGCCTTTGATGTGTAGTCTCCTTGATACACAGTGCTCCTTGCTAATCACCTCCCATTAGTAGATTTTACAAAGATTATATGCTTTATTTAAAAATAAAACTCTTTCTGTCTCTGCCTAAAACCTAAAGTCAACAAAATCCAAAGTGCTAAATATTCAAGGTTTATCAAATATGATTCAGTATCCATCACCTGTTCAGTTCTTGACTTCCCAGTTGAGACTGCCAGCACATTTTAAGCAAAAAGCAATACTGCAAGTTAATAGAAAAATTTTCCATGAAAGCAGTTGGATAGGCACAATGTGCTGTACATGTTAGAAAGAAGCTCAGACTGAAAGTCAAACTTGGACTTGAGACTATGTGATCAGATCAACTTCTTTAGCAACAGCATCCTTAAAAAGCCTGCACAACAATTTGTAAACAAACAAACAAAAACATATTTATAGGCCCTAATCTGCCAGATTTTAGGAGGATGGACTAGAAATGTAAGCCTTGCATTAGGACCAGTGAGGATAAATCAGATATCATCTGGGCATGCAATATATTACTGAATAGGAGATGCATTATTCAGATATAATGTATTGCACGTGTATATTATATATTTATATAACATTTACTATAGATAGATATATATTAGTGATTATATGTTCTATTCTATTAGAGATTATTATCTATTAGGGATTATTATAATTTCTATATAATATATTAGTAATCTGGGTGAGTTAAAGAGAACAGAAACATAGCCTTTGTTTGAACAATGAGGCCATGAGACAAGAGCAATTGAGCTGCTCAAGCAGTAGCTGAAAGATACTGAAGGAAGAAGAAAATGCAGCTGATCCAGTTTCTCCCATTGCAGACTATGAGCATGAAAAACCTTTCTAAATGACAGGTAATTCAGAACTGAGGAATGTTTCCCAAAAGCAATTGAAAAAGAAGGATGAAACCATGCTGTATTATTTATAATGGAATATCTGACTTTAAAAACATTTGTTCATTTACTCCTTCGAATGCAACCCACCCCCCCTCAATCTTGTCCAACAGGGAACAGTTTTAATATATTTCACATGAGAAAGATGTCTTTCCTTTTTCAGGATGTATAGTAGGAGACAAAGGAGGGTGATATTAAGTTTTATTGCACAGTTCACGAATGAGTTAAGCAAACTATTGTGACATCTGCTTTTTTGTTAGAGCATCTCATTAACAACACTCCTTGTGTCAGCATTTCTGCTGCAAGTCTGCAGCTTTCCTATCTTTTGCTTTTACCCTTTCAACTCTCATAAACTATATAAGTCAGGCTAGTATCCAGGATAGATTAACTGTGAAACATCCCAGAAAGACTAAATGTTGTTAAAAAAAGAGAAATTAAAGATGGAAAAGGTCTGTTATATAGTCCAGCGTAGTTGGCCTAAGTAATTTCTAGCCATCCTGATAATTTCAGATTTTAGATTCTTGTAGACTATTAGCCAAAATGTACAGGCTTAGCTCTTAAGCTTTCCTCATGCATAAATTGTGCATCATTTATGTTGTTGAGTTCCCTCCAGTTCCTCTCTATCTTTTTAGCAGTGAGGTGCCCATAACAAATGTAATATCCAAGGCATGGTCATGCCAGCACCATGTGGAGAGGGATTATTTCCAGCTCCAAGACATGATACCTCAATATTTATAGAGCTCTTGATAGCACTGACTTTTGTAGTAGCTTTTATGATGTGGTTGCATCGAAAACTTGTTTTCAGTTTGTTGCGCATTAACCTCTTGCATTAAAATTTGCCCCCTACAATCTCTGAGGATCAGTTAGTACATCTGCTGGGTTGCAGGTGGGTGTTCTCCTGGGTTCTCAGAGTGGAAGTATATGGGTTATTCAGCAGAATCTGAAAGTCCTAGGCATGCTAGAGCTATTCCTTCAGTTGCTGGTAGAGTTGTCTCAATCTGTCATTCCATCTAGGTAAATAAATAGCAGTGGTTTGTGAATATTCTTCTTCTGGTTGAGTCCTTAAAAATCAAGGTCTTGTTGGTTCTGGATGGTCATTAAAAATCCCTTGGTACTTTACAGAAGGATTCTGCTTGTGTCTGGGTCAAAGTTTTCCCTACTCACTACACTAGAGTTGCCACCAACTGTTGCTGCATCTATATAGCTTCAAAAAGTGCTTTGGGAGGAAAGGCAAAGAGACACTATAGTCTGAAAAGCATGGCAATGACTGTTAGGGTATATGGCTGAACAAGGCACATTGCATTGATACCACGTTGCTCCCATTAGTCTTAGAAGTAGGCTAAGAGCTTTTGATGTTAGATCTTGGATCAGGGGGAAAGTCCTCCTTCCATAGCTTTCAAGGACAGTTTTTTCCTTCTTCTAGTCCCCTATGGCCATTTAATGCTCAGTCTGGGAAATATGTGAAAGCTGTAATTACTTAAGTATCCCCAAAAGTGTGAAGATGGGATCTCAGACCCAATAAGAATCACTTTTTTCAGAGAGAGGAGCCGATCCTCAGCAATTGGAAGGTTTAGGCTCATCTTGCTTCAGAGTGGAAGTTTGATTTAAAACAAGGTCTCCAAAAGAGCTCAGGAGAAAAGGAGAATTATAAAGAGAAAAGGAGAATTATAAAGAGAATCAGGTGCAGATGGCTGGACATTTTGCTAGATTTGTTGTCAAGGGGTTAGGAAACAATGACATCTACTTTTCACAAAGTATTCCACTATTTTTTTTTAAACTTATAAGAAATAGGTGCACAGACCACTGGAGAGGTTGAGTGTATCCTGAAAGGAGCTGAGACTGTGGAAAGGCTTTAACAAAGACAAAGAAGACTGTCCTAAAATGCAATTGTACTTACTATACAATCTGAAGGAGATGAAAATCAATCTGGCTCATGAACCTGGCAGGCAACCATTCAGATAATGAAAGGACAGAATCATATGAAGCACCCAAGGTGCTGCTACCATTTCTTTCAGAATCATCAGTGGAGATTTTATTGCAAAAAATGGCCAAGAGGTGAAAAGGATAAGGGCGCAATTGAGCTGTTTAAAATAGACTAGGAGATAAGGATGAAAGGGAAGGCAAACCAAAAAGAACACAACAATAGAGAAACTAAAAAAGGTAAAGGATCGATAAGGGCAACTTTATTGTGATTGCCAGTTCAGATATTCTAGAAGACAATGTAGGACTCAGCTACAATAGAGCAATCTGATGAATGCCCTGAAATACAAAATCTCATTAGTTTGATGACAACAAAAATTAACATAAAAAATGATCCAAGGAGAAAACAAAGGATTGTCTAATTCTGTGCTGACACTGGCATAGGTCATAGAACATGACAGGCAGTGAGATAAATGTTTGAAAAAATGTTCCATCAGAAAGAAACAGATGCACAGCAGATAAAAGTACAGGTAACAAAAAGAATGTCCTTATTAATAATACTGAGCCGTTACATGGTAAGAGCTCTGTAGAGACATCAGCTAATCTTCACCCCATTTCTATGTGGTAGATAGTTCTATTATCCTCATCTGGGAGCTATGGAGAGCGAAGTAACTTACCAAGAGCCCACCATGAGTCAGCAGTTCACTTCCAGACTTGTGCTCATTTGTCTCTAGGCTATGGAGTCTTTATTAAATTAACCCATGCACAGGTGGAATTTAGCTCATAATTAGGATATTGGGTGTGGAACTGAACTGTTAAAGAGAACCTTGAGATGGACAAAGCCAAGAAGATCACCAACGTGATGTAGAGAACTAGAAACTGAAGATCTTCATAATTTAGGATATCAAACAAGAAAGATACGTAGAGTCTGTTTGGATATTCTCCAAGGAAAAGATATAATCACTGGACAAAGGCTGTGTTCACACAGCACTCTTATTTTGAAACAACAGAGGTTGTTTTGAAATAAGAAATACCCTGTTCACACGACACATGGTTGTTTCGAAACAATGGCACCCGTTGTTTCGAAACAATGGCGTTGTTTCAAAACAACTCAAACCCCATGTGGGGTCGAAACAATGTTGTTTCAAAATGATTGTTTCGAAACAATGCCATCTGAACATGTTGTTTCAAAACAACAGTGACTTGTTTCGAAATAACTGTTGCCTGAAACTGCTATTTTGCTTTGAGCTTTTTTCCTTAATTCAAATTAACAAACTGTTAATTTGAATTAAGTTTTTTCGAAATAAGGCATTATTTCGATACAAGTTGTTTCGACTCAACTTGTATCGAAATAATGCCTGTGTGTGAACACAGCCAAACATTCTCTTAAAATGGACTTTGCAGTTTGAGAAGCACAATTTAAGATAGATGATGAAATACATTGCAAAACAGATATGGGAGATTGGTTAGGACCCTAAGGGCTGTATCTTAACTATGACCCCCCCCCCAGGTGTGGGCATGTTTGATTTGGGGTCTTCTTTAGTTACTAAATACCCAATGGTTTTCTTTCCCACCGCTCATGGATCATGGCACTTAGTTGCTTGTCAAATGATCACTTGAAGTGTGTAATATTTCTCTAAATGGTCAGCATTCTATGGACCCTTGATGTTTGTGAGTGGTGCTACATTCACACTTGCTGTTGCAACCCTTACTGAGGAGAGTGGTCCTTATTTATGTGAGTAGTCATAGCGTTCAGAGGGTTGCATATGTTATGAATAAGAATTGCACGATCGGATCCTGAGGGAGGCTTTGCCATTGAGCTTAATAGGAACAGGATCTGGCCATCAACTAATAAGTAACAATATTCTTCATGTTTCCAGTTAATGAAATAGTGACATAATAAAAGAAATATTCATAATCCAATGAGAGAAGTGTAAAACAGGAACAATCTATCTGTCACACATCTGCACTGAAACCACCAGCTGCTATGACTCTCAACTGCTCCTAGATAACAAGATTAACAGGTGCCATTAAAAGAGGTAAAGCCCTGCACCTGTTTTGAACCTGACTGACTTCAGTGGTACATATGTGCTCAGTGAATTGTAGAATGGGGCCTAAGATACACACAGAGAGAGACTGAATTTTGTGGTCTCTGTTATGCTCTTAGAAACATTCTTGCTTAGTAATGATTAAGCTACCTTGCCAGCTAGGTCAGTATTTCCCAACCAGTGTGCCGTGGCACACAGGTGTGCTCTCAGGCCTGAGCAGGTGTGCCTTGGAATTTTTTGAAAAACTAGTTGAAGAGTTCCAGATTGGCTCATGCATATTTGTGAGTTCATCTGGAGACTATATGATGGTGTGCCTCAAAATCATTAAAGGAATCCAGATGTGCCACAGCAGAGAAGAGGTTGGGAACCACTGAGCCATTGTACAGTAAATGCCATGACTTGAGTATTTATTATCTGCAATAGATGTTTACCATGGATTTTTCCGTAAATCCCAATATAGAAAACATTATGGTGAATGACTCAGTCCATTTTTAATGATCATTGATGGGCCTAATAAACACAGCTGAACATGCTTTGATACATGAGTGAGAAAGAGGATGTGAGAAGTGAAACAAGAATTTAAAAAAATTTAAAACTAGGCGTTTCAAGGCTCTAAATTATATTTAGTATTTCTCTGTCAACCAGATGTGGTACTTCATTCTTTAATTCCTGTTAAAATGGATGGACCTCAGACAGGTACAATTTTAACAAGGCCCCAGTCCTGCAAGCACTCAGGCATGTGCTTAATTTACCACCAGTAATCCCATTAAACTGAATGATACCACTCATGCTGAAAGTTGAGAATATATGTAAGTGTTTATCAGAACAGGATCTCACTAATTTTTGAAATTACTGCATGTACCTGGTCTTGTAATTTTGACTCATGTGCCCTTTTGTAATCTTTTTTTTAAAATGTTCTACATAAAGATTCATCCTAATCCAGTCCTGTTTTTGTAATAAAGTGGATTTTTTTGAAATATCTGAACTGTCAGTGGTGATGTGTAGGACTCCAGGTGCTCCTGCTCATGGTATTGTGGAAGGAGATGACTTTAAATACGGGGCCCAGGTTTACTTCAAGTGCAACGCAGGTTACAACTTAAAAGGCAGCCATGTTGCCTACTGTCAGCTTGATGGGAGTTGGTCAACACGTCATCCTGAATGTGGTAAGGTTGCTTTAAGTTTTGATTCTTATCATGCCTAAACCATTTTATTGTCATTAAAAGAAGCTATTTGGATTTAAAAATTGGAATGTCCAAATCTCACTTGGAATTTGGCATAGTTGTGACTTAATACACTGTCCTTTTTTCTCTGCACTTTTAAGACACCTTAGTGCAGGGGTTGGCAAACTGCAGCACACATACCAAAAGTGGCTCCTGCACCAATTTTGAGTGGAGCCTGACAGGCTGGCCTGCTGCTGATAGAGCCAACATTACTGCTGGAAGGGGAGTAGGGGGATGCAGATTGTCGCTGCCACTGCCCTACTGCTGGAATGTCCCCCTCTTCACTACCAACTCTGTCACTGGCACTGGGAGAGAGGTGGGGAGGAGAGTGGGCATGGCCTTTCCTAAAGGTTTCTGACCCCTGCTTTAGTGGATATTAATTCGTTGTCTTGGTGCCCAGGCCTGCAACCCTTACTCAGGCGCAGCTCCCTTTGTTTCATCTGTGTCTAAGCAAAGACGGCTGGGCATGGACTATGATTGCAAAATTACTATAACCTGAAATACTAAAATGGTCCATGAGTATTGTGCATTGATGAATGGCTATTTCCAGCTATACAATGCATCTGATGTTTCTGAAGAGTTTGTTGCACTCTGTGGTGGTGATTAAATGGCTTAATGTGTGGAGGATGGAATAATGTGGCTACAGGACAGTTGCACTGAAGCAAAATTAGGAAAGGGGAAATACTTTTGGCTAATGTTGCCTTGCTAGAATGAGGACAAATTTTCAATCTGCCATTAAAGATGCAAATTCTTCCTTTCCACTCACCTATCCAGTCTCACATACATTTCTTCTTCCAGAAGGATGTTGCTGTTTCATTTATTTTCCACCAGCTATCTTTATTCCCAGATTTCAGAATCCCTTGCACTGCGTGCAGCAGGGTTTTTTAAAAAGTGCTGAGGCAAACAATGCATGATATTTTGGGGAAATGTTTGGGAACTTCTTTAGAACTCCTGGAGCTCAGCAAGCACAATTAAGGACATTCTTTTGGATGGATAGGCACTCTACAAATAAACTACTAGGATATGTCTATACTGAGAGTGGCAAAATTGCCACTGTCAGCCTGGTGTTCCAGGAGCACTTAGCAGTGAGTCTGAACTTGCTGCTGCACTCCTAGAAGTTGGCTACATAAGTTCTGGGGCCCAGAAGGCATACAGAAAAGCCAACCACAAGACATTTGCGGTCGGCTTTCCCGAGCATGTCCCGGAGGCTAAGAAATTCGCTGACATTTATGCAAGGCATTTTACGTGCCTTCAGTAAATGCCGGTCAACTGCCACCGAAAACCAGCCTGAGTGTAGACTAGGGCTACATATTCTGGGGTTGGGTCTGTGAGAAACTTCAATATCCTGAACAATACAATGATATTTGCTGCACCTTTTTAGTCTATAGTGTTGTTTGCCTACAGCCTTGACAATTATCAAAGCGATCTACACTGAAAAAGTGAATTCTTCCCAATTGGTTTCTCCTTCTGTTTCGCCCTTCTGTTAAGTCACAGCCTGATATTTAGCATATGTAACAGTCTGACATAGAAATTATAGTGCTGTCATAAAGTCAGTGATATGCATGATCAGATAGGAGGAGGAGGGGGCCTTTTCCAAATGGAGGCAGTTAGCTGACTTGGTTCAGAGACGTTCAGGTATTTCTGAAAATACAAGGGCTCTACTAACAGCTCAGTGAAATGATGCTGGTTGGTACTATGGAGAACAGTATACAAAAAGTCTCCTTGGAGTGACTTCCTTGCATGCCAAGGATCGACTGAGATGGTGTGGTTTCTGCCAGCCCTACCTTTCTTTCCTATAGGGATAACAGATCAGATGGTATCTCTGGCTGTGTTCACGCAGCAGTCTTATTTCGAAACAACAGAGGTTGTTTCAAAATAAGAAATGCCATGTTTACATGACGTACCGTTGTTTCAAAACAACTTAAACCCCATTTGGTGACAAAACAACGTTGTTTCGAAACAATTGTTTCAAAACAATCCTGTCAGAACATGTTATTTCGAAACGACAGTGACTCGTTTCGAAATAACTGTTGTCCGAACATGCTATTTCGATTCCTACTTTTTTCCTTAATTCGAATTAACTTATTTTGAAAGAAGGCGTTATTTCGATACAAGTTGTTGTGAAACAACTTGTATCGAAATAACCCCCTGTGTGTGAACGTAGCCTCTGTGGATCCAGATTGCTTATAGGCAGGTCAAGTAACGTAACTATATGCGGGCACTTCAGTTATCTTAATTCCCCATCTCCATTTCTGAGACTTTCTGTGAGATCACATGGTGATGGGAGGGACATGTATGTAAGACATAGCCATTTGCAATATGTCTGCCACAAGATCTTGTGAAGGCAATGAAATTAAGCTGTGATATATGAACAAGAGTTAAGCAAAGGCGAGAATGCAGACATCCAGCTTTCTTCCTGTCTCTTTTCTGGACCTGAGGAAGCTCAGCTATCCCTTTCCTGCAACTTCAATATGCCTCTGATTCAGCAAAGCACGTATGCACATGCCTAACTTTTAGCAGGTGCTTAAATCCATCTCTAGTCTGCATGGCAGTCATGCACATGGTTAACTTTAATCAGATGCTTAAATCCCATTTAAGTCAATGTAAAATGAGCATACTTAAGCACTGTTCAGAATAGGGATGGATTTAAGCATGTGTTTAAGGTTAGTTACATGATTAAGTGCTTTGCTGAGTCATGATCTATCCAGCAAAATGAAGACTCAGGTCCCAGTTCAGGAAAACAGATGGAAGTTACATTGACCTCATCTGTGATGAAAAATTTAATTTCAGTCTCATGAGAAAAGTGGAGAATGGAGTCGGGAAGTCAATGACTGCCATTGAGAAGAGGATCATACTGATAGGAAGTTCCAAAGGGGTGACTGTGTGAGTTTAGTCCTGTAAAACAAGAAGTCTGATGGCACTTTTAAAGGCTAATGTGGTTATCACATGAACTTCACAGGAAAAAATACCATTTCAGGACTCCCTGTTTCTTACATTGATAGGAAACATTCATTTTTTTTTTTTTTTTTTTTAGAATTTGTAAGCAGGTAACAGCAGAGAGCTGAAAGTAAAGGGTAAGGAAGATTATCAGTGTTCTGTAAGGAATATTTTCATCTAGTTTTACGCCACAAAAACTAAAAATCATAAATAGGTAGGGAAAGAACAAAACAAAGGGAAAAGAAAAATGGTGAGGGGACAGAGGGATTGAGAAATAAAAGAAGAAGGGTTTTTCTAAAAAAATTAAAAAATACAGATACAGATGGAACCTAAGGTGAATAAGAATGTTCTCATGTTTGTTCTTTATTTCAGTGAATATCAGCTTTCTTTACATTTCAGTATTTACTTGCATTGTTAAAATATATTAGAGAGAAAAGAAATGGCATATAAACAAAAGTGAACCTAAGTAATTTAGTTTGATTATTCAAACCCAAAGAAATGCCAAAGGTAAATAAAATAGGAAAAATGATGCAAAAGATCCCGATCAAAAGAGATTATATAAAAATTCCCCTCTAACCCCTATGGGTGGTATGTGTCATCCTCAACCTCGGGTCCTCTACCAGAGGCCTGGGAGTTTATATATGTTTAATTCTATGCACTGTAAGTAATCCTATAAAGCCAGTGGAACAAATCTCTCTTTGTTAGGTTAAACTATGCCTAATGTTTTACAGGACTGAGGTCTAAGTTATATTTTTAAAATTGTTTTTTGTTTAAAGCCTTTCAGCTTTTTAAAAAACCTAAGGTGCTGTTAGCAGTGTGATTATTATTTCTAGTATGACTTCTACATTGACATTGCCACTTTGGGTATGTCTACACTGGAGCCTTAGGTTGACTTAACCTGCCTTAAGTTGACCTAAGGAACTCCCTGGCCAAATTCAGAATTTATTAAGTCGACTTAAGTGCTTGCTTAAGTGTTAAGTCGACTGTAGAGGGCAGGAAGTATCAGGGCCTGGGCCTAGACTTGCCCCCCGCCCTGCGCCAGGTCCCAATCCGGCTATGGGGGCCCGATCTGGCCCCAGCCGCCACTGGCAAGTGACTGGGAGCCTGATCCAGCCCCACTTTCTGCAAATGGCAAGGGGATCAGAGGTGGCTCCTGCCACTGCTGGCTGGGAGCCTGATTTGGCCTTGAGCTGCTTGCCACAAGTATCAGGCAGCAAAAGCCAGCTCCAAGCCCCTTGCTGCTTGTAGTAAGTGGCTCAGGGCCAGATCTGGCTCCTAGCCACTTGCTAATGGTGGCAGGAGTCAGATCAGGTCCTCATAGCTGGATCAGGATCCAGGGTGGGGTAGTGGGTGGGGTATACCCTTAAGTTGACATAACTTAAAAGTTGACTTTGTTAAGTCAACTTAAAAGAGCCCCCCAGTGTAGACGTAGCCTTTAATATTTACTGCTGACTAATCCTAGTTTCACACCTAGTTTTGAAAAGCAGGTTTAAATCAAGTACTGTTTGTGTAGCACTGTCTGCATGAAATGTTAAATGATCTGCTGCTCAAAATTAATTCTTTATAAAAAATGTTTACTATTTTTTACCGTTGTTAGTGCTACAAGAAAAAAACTGCTCAGATCCCGGTGTCCCATTCAATGGCTACAGAAGAGTGCTAGAAGATACTGGGCTAATGAATGGATTCTATGCAAAAATCGGCACAGTCATTGCTTTCTTTTGTAACAACTCCTATGTTCTTAGTGGTAATGAGCGGAGGACCTGCCAAGAAAATGGAGAGTGGTCAGGGAAACAACCAATCTGCATAAAAGGTAGTTTTCAGTCTTTTTGCTACAGCTCATAAAAACTGATATTTTTTACTTGTCATTTGTTGAATATATTAATTTCTGGCTAAACTATCTACTTTCTAAATACCTTCAATAAAGGTTTGTGAAATGGCACAATCAGATGGCACCTGATACTCAAGGTGATAGTCTGCCAACTCAGCCAGGGAAGATGCAAGTGATTCCTGTTTAAAAAACAATGGGAATTTTTCTCTTTCCCCCCAGTGTCTTTGTTCTTCCTGCCCTCAGACTGGAATCAGATCTGGGTGGGGGTCAATGCATCAAAGACAACCTCTGAGGAACTAGAAAATGAAGAAAGGACCATTTTGTATAAGGAATTATTGGACTTGTTCTCACAGGGTCCACTTCACAGTCAGGATAGGTCAACAGAACTCATCACAATAGTAAGGGATTGCAAGATCAGGCTTACAGTTTGCAGCCTTTCGAGACTCAGTTCAGCAAGTTCTTAAGCATGTGATTAATCCATCTGTATTCCGCAAAAACATGTGTTTAAGTGTTCCACTGAATCAGGGTCTAATACAAGTGTGATGAGCACCATGACGAGAAGAAGGAAATTGTTTTGGAAACTGTCTAAACATTTCCCAAAAAGAGAGACTTTTTTGTGAATACATATTAACAGATTTTTGTTAATCAAAATGAAATATTATAAGGGCAATTATTTATCTGTTTCAGAGTTTGTTCTGTATTTTAAGGTTTAAAGACACTCCATATACACTGAGTCAGAACTCCATTGGTAGAAAGTACCTTTTCCCGCTAATCCTTTTGACTAATGTTAACTTTTAACAATTACCCAAAATTCAACATTTGATATTAATCAGAAATGCAGCTAAGTATTGTAGAATGCCACAGTGTATGACTTTTCAAACTCAAAGATGAGCCACATTCAACAGGAATCCTTCAGTGCATCCTCTTTACTGGCGAGAAAGAAATAGACCCACCACATATCTATATTTTTCCCCAAAATAATTACAATGTACATAATGTAAAGTCCTAGAATTCCCCGCTTTTATTATTTTAGGCAAATTCAAGCCTATTTGTTATAGTGATTTGAATTAGAAGGGTATACAAGCTGACAGGCTGGCAGCTGTCTGTACCGTTCTATTGCTTTCACTCCATGTGTCCAATAATCTGGATTATCCATGTGTGCCTAGGAAGGTGGCAAATAGAAATTTCAGGTGTATAATTCAATTTTAACAAAAATGTCTGATTGCAAATAAGCAGCTGTGCCATTTTAATTATTAATCTGCAAAAGTATTTCTGTGGCTAAAACTGTTACACCTTCTTAAGACAGAAAACACCAAATATTACAAGGATGCATACATTACAGATGGGCTACATCAGGGGTGTCAAACTTATGGCCCACAGGCTGGATTTGGTCCACCAAGGGCACTTATTTGGAGCTGCTGCCAGGGGTGCACATGGGAGCTCTCTGCAGCAGCAGCAGCAAGCATCAAACACAGGCTGCCGCCAGAGCAGGGTTATCCATATTTGTGACTCAGATCATGTGAGTGAGTTAGAGCACAGGGGAATAAAGAAAGTGCTGATTCAGCTATGCTGTAGTCTGCCAACTAATCAGAGTCTCAGTCACAGCAAGCTGGGTTGGCTCCCAGAGAGCCACTGCATCATCTCCACCCCCAACTGTTCCCTGTCAGTCAATTCGCATGCTGATCTGAGTGACTGCACCTAGCATGAATCATGAATAAGAAAAGGAAGACGTACCTGGGACCCATGTGGGTCTGAGCCAACCAAAGGCCACCATGGTGAATGACAGTGAGTGGGCGGGGAGGCAGGAGCTCAGCCTGCCTGTGGCTGTGACTGAGACTGTTAGCCTGCTGCCAGAATGGTAGGGGAAGTGGAAAGGGAAGGGGGGTCTGGGAGTGGCCAAGCAGGGGAAGGGGGGTCTGGGACCTGCACAATAGGAGGGTCAGGGAGCCATTGCGGCAAAGGGGATCCCACAGGGCAGGGAAAAGGTAAGGTGTTGCAGAGCCTGCGGGGTTGGAGATGGGAAAGGGGAGCCCATGCCATTCTGAATGTGGCAGGGGAAATGGTTGGGTAGTCCATGTGGACACATGGCCTGCGACAGGTGTCCTGCCCTCCAGTTTGCCCCCTCCCCCATTGAATGAGTTTGACACCCCTGGGCTAGACAGATGGAGCAACAGAAAAAAGGGTTTTTTAGGGACAGAGAAAGAACTGGGATTCCTTGCTAGTTTCTTGTGGCATTCCCATTTTTGGTAGACATAGAAAAGAGTTTCTCTCTCCAATTCTCTTCAGTATCTATCTATCTATCTATCTATCTATCTATCTATCTATCTATTGAAAACAGGTTTACAGATCCTTGCCATATAAATATCAGAGACAAAACAAAAATCATTCCAACAGCAAACATTTGTTCACAGAAACATACAGTAATATAATCATCAGATTTCTCTATAACAGGGGCCACAGGAGTGTTACTGAATATATCTTAATGAATATAACTATATCTGCTTATTGCCTTTTCTCTTAATCCAGTCCATTATTGCTAGTGACAGGAAAGGTGGACAGGTATCTGAACCATGACTTTTGAGCTCTGAATATGGAAAAGGATTGTGCAACATTGTATTTTTTCTAGCCTGCAGAGAGCCAAAGATCTCTGACCTGGTGAGACAGAAAGTGCTTCCAATGCAGGTTCAGTCAAGGTGAGATTATGTCTCAATTTTAAGAAATTGTTGTTTATGCTTGCTGTGGTATGCAGTCAGAATTAGAGTTTTGATCTGTACCAGACAACAGGAGTTTCCCAGGGATTCCTTGGGGTTAGTGATGCAGTTTTACAACTTGGTTCTGTAAGGTCTTACTGAAGAAACTGGGACAAGAGGAAGAAGGCACCCTAGTGTGGTTGGTTGCAATAGACTCCATCACTCAGAGAGATGCAACATGATGTGTAGGAAGATGGGTACAAAAGGGATGGAGAAAGCTTGGTCAGAAAAGAATCAGAATCTGCCCTGAAAGTTTGCTCATTTCTCATAAAGAACCCAACTCAAATCTGTCTGGGGATTCTGCAATGTTCAGATTAACATTTTTATAATAATTATTTTTTGATTTTTTTTATCCCTCTGCAGTGCTCACCTGGTATATTTTTAGAGGCAGTGCAGCAATCACCAGTGTCTTCAATCTTCCCTCCCAGCTTTAAAAAATTCACATTGCCTAACACACATACCATTAAGAAACATATTTGGTCTTTATCACTGTAGTCACGTCACACTCATTAACCCCCAATCTCACTGCGCTTTAGGGAAGTGTTATCCTCATTTATATGGGTGGGGAACTGAGGCAGAGAGAAAAGAAAGTAATGTATCCACCCTTACACAGAAAGCTGACAGGTAAAGAAAAAATTGAACATAAGCCTTTAAAGTCCTAACCTAGTGCCCTAACAACAGTACCATCCTTCCTATTTGGCCTGCTTCTTGTTTATAGAAAAGAAATGGACTTTACTGCCACTACTGTCAACTCTAGTACTTTGGCCTTGAGGAGTGTCACATGTAATCCCACAAAAAGAAGTGGGGAAGGAGTCCTGTGGCATTTAAAGACTGACAGATTTATTTATTGCAAGAGCTTTCATGGGAGAAAATCCCACTTTGTCAGATTGAAGATGGGGGAACTCCCATCTTCAAAGCATCTGACAAAATGGGATTTTCTCCCATGAAAGCTCATGAGTTTATAATAAATCTGTCTTTAAGTGCCACAGGACTCTTTGCTTCTTTTGCTGAACTAGACTAACACGGCTGCCCCTTTGGAACATGTAATGTCATAGTTTCCACATATACAGGACAATCTGTCGCTCTGAGATCATAAAAGATATATACTGAAGTATCATAAGAAAAATCAATTCCCCAGGCATTTTGGGACTGACTGGCTGCAAGAGGTAGCAGGAATCTCACAGGAAACTCATTTCCTGTTCATTTTTGCAGACTTCAATAGGCTTCCCCACAAGCAACCAGACCTTTAGGAACTTACAAATGCTTTCCTTACAAAAAACATGTAGCTCTCATGAATGGAGGATTTAAAATATAAAAAAGTTCATAGCACATATTCAGAATGGTTAATTTCATATTTAGGGCACATTTAATCTTCTTAAAAATAGGTCCCATATTTAATCAAATCAGTGCAATTCCTAAACTAAAGTTTAGTGATTGTGCAATTATATATTCTGTCTGGTATGGTAATTACCTCTGTTAATTGCTAAATCAAACTACTTTATCAAAATGGTTTATTCTGAATCTGTTCCCAGTACTGCCTATTATAATAATCGCTAGAGAAAAGAATGAGTCTCAACTCCTTTCTAGTGAAAGTTAATTATAGCGACACCCTGTTCTAGTATAGTTTTTCCAATTAAAAAAATGCAGCATCACATGCCTTTTGCAAATGGTGATAACATGAACTATCATCCATTCCCAAAATATTCCTGTGTAACTAGAGATAATCAGGAAACAACCCATCTATGTGAAGACTGAGCTGCAAATGGGAATACTGTTAAACTATGCTGGAGAGCTTTTTGCCTTGTGCTTCCTGCAAATGAGCAAAGCCCTTATGTTTTTAAATTGAGCTTAACACAGCTGGTGATAAAGCAATGATCATGTCATATTATTATTTCCCCATTTTTTTGTGTGTGTGCGGTGAAACAGGGAGACACCTTTGCATCAACTCTACTCTTCTGCATTCAGCAAGCAGAAGCTTGAAATATATCCAACCAAGAAGCCAATGCTGCCCTTTGGAGACCTGCCTCCAGGGTACCAGCATTTGCACACACAGCTTCAATATGACTGCATTTCTCCCTTCTACCGCCGCCTGGGAAGCAGCAGGAGGACCTGTCTGAAGACAGGAAAATGGAGCGGGCGGGCTCCCTCATGCATTCCAAGTGAGTTGTTAAGAAGAAAAGAAATACACTTCTCTTTGGGGGGCATGTATTCATCTTAGATAATTGGAGATTCCTACCAACGTAGCTTGCCAGCCTGTGCTCCCAACTGTGAAAGGAGCAATGATGCCAGGAAGAGAGATGACTCTTCCTACTCATCAGCGGAACTTCTGTTGATGACACCAAATGAAGAGTCAAGCTTTTAGTTTTGTAATTTGCCAGCAGGTTTTCTAATCATCTAGTTGAGCAATAGACATATCCCAGTTCATCTATGATTTGGAAATGTTTTCCCATTTTTCATATTTTCCTGCACCACTTCCAGCAAATGCAATTTTTCACTTGTCTTTGCACTTTGGCAGATAATTGATAAATATATGAAATCAAAAGCAGTAAAGTAGAACCAGTGCCCTTTTAAAAGGGTACTCTCAGTTACTTGATCTTGCTGAGGATGGGTCTATTTTGCAAAGTTCTTGCCCCAAAAGTTGATGCTACGTAGACCTAGGACTTAAGGACAGCCCACTGTTAACAAAGGACCAGCTGTAAAGTTCAGATCCATACAAAAGTTCAGAGGGCTTTGGATCTAGGGTTTTGGTTTGGGCTCATTTCAAATATCTAGAAATATATATATTTTTCAATCTTTAGTTGCATAAATCCTGTTTCTATGAGATGACCCATTTCTGGTCAATTCGTGTGCGGTTGCTTAAGATGGGTTTAAAGTTTTGTTGGCTTTAATGGAATTTTCTCACTGCTGTCGTGTACTTCTGATTCTTTCATATTTTATGTAGTTATATTATTATAAGGTAGTTTTACAAAATTGTTATGGAAAATTCCCACTTTCTACCAGAAATTCTAATGAGAATGAAAACATTCACAATATTTTATTCACCCTATAAAAATAAAAAATTTCAAGGAGTTTGTGGGTGAGTAGAATTTTGCATGGCTGATCTAGGGTTTAATTGGTACCATTTTTTCCAGAGACTAATCCATCAACTCTGGTACCTAAGACACTCCAGACTTGGGAAGCAGGAAGTGGAGACGTTCAGATTCTTATTCTAAGCTCATATTTTTACAGTCTGTGGAAAAACAGAAAACATCACTCTTCAAAAGACTTCCTCTATCAGATGGCCTTGGCAAGCAGCCATCTATCGGAAAGCCAATGGAGTAAAGGAAGTCAGCTTCCGGAAGGGGACATGGATCCTGATCTGTAGCGGAGCCCTGGTTAATGAACGCACTGTGGTAGTGGCAGCTCACTGTGTCACTGACTTGGGGAAGATTACTGTCCTTAAAGCAGCAGAACTCAAAGTGGTCCTGGGGAAATTCTACAGGGATGATGACCGAAATGAAAAGACCATTCAGAACTTACGGGTGAGTAAGGCACTCAGATGGGAGTGAAGAAGTGATGACAGACATACAGACCCTGTCTGTCCCCTGTGGTTCCTTTTTCATGAAGAGAAAAAAGCACATTCTGAGGAATATAGATATTATATATATTTACATATTTTTGTTTTGGCGTTCCTGGAATTTGAAGTTGCATGTTCATTGATGGATGTATTATGATAAGGAGAGGGGCAGCAGTAGCACTACAAACTTCCCCACACATCATCCCACTAATGTCCATTGCTCCTGAGAAAGCGGTTGAATAGAATAGTTCAGCCTCTCTAGCCCATTAAACGATTGTCCTTTTGGCTGAGATTGCAAAAAAAAAAAAAAAAAAAAAGGCATATCAGCCATTGCCAACTGTTGATTGTATTTTTGGAGTCAGAGTCTCATGTTCACTGGGCTTGATCTGTGACCATCAACTCCTTTTACATTTCAGCACCAACTCTGAACAACTTCAAACTTTGTAGAAGTTTGGATCTGACTCCAAATGCAAAGATAAAAGTTCAGGCCCAGTTCTCATCAAAATAATTCAATGAAATAATTGATTTTCCAAGCTAATCTGGGCAGACTAATGATTTCATATCAAGATCAAGAGAAACTCAGGTTTTAACTATGCTTTTCTTTTTAATTTTTGAGTTCATTAGTACATTCTGTTCACTTAAATGCAGTTATTTTGTTTATTTTATATTCAACTTTTGCTTCATTGTGTTACCTAACCCACCCTGTTTTAATCCTCCAGACTATTTTATTTTGTTTTTTGTTTTATATGCAATTATTTTCTTCATTGTGTCACCTAACCCACTCTCCTTTAATCCTCCAGACTATTTCTCTTCTCTTAATGAGAATATCTTTCCTCCTTCAACTTTTGCTTCCTGGACTTCTCTTCTGACAGTATCTTGTCAGCCTAATAAGGGATAAAAGATTAATCTTGAAAGTTATATTTGATTGTGGGTGCATTAAATCTTTCTTTAGGTGTGAGTTGGTGGAAGAAACTCAATAAGATATATTTTGGTTTAGCTGTAGGTCACATTTATATCTCTGCAGACTGAAGGTCACATACAGTCAGTCATTGTCCACTAAAGGACTGGGCACAGTTTTTTTCAGTAAAAGATGAAGCTATTTGACATAATTCACCCTCCCCTGCCCTCTAATCTCATTCCAATTTTAAAATGGGCCCATTTTTCTGGAAAAGTAAGTACCTTTCATTTTTTCTTGTTTTGCTTTTAGTAAAAATTAATTTGATCTGATGTAAAAGCTGTTTTTGAAACACGGCGCTTGAGTTGTTGCATGTTTTTTGATCTGAAAAGAATCATTTGACTGCATTTCATGGACAAGGAATCTTTTGAGGAGTGTAAGATCATCTAAAATAAAATGAGAAAGTATCATGGAAAAATTATCACTGATTTCACACTGTTCTATTGTTCATCATTATTAATCCCATAAATTTTCCCTTTCTGGTTACTTCCTAGATTTCTGCCATCATAGTGCATCCAAATTATGACCCCATATTGCTTGATTCTGACATAGCCATTGTAAAACTCCTTGACAAAGCCAAAATCAGCAGCCACGTTCAACCCATTTGTTTGGCTTCTGCTCATGATTTGGACCTATCTGCAGAGGACTTAAAAATAGTGATTACTGGCTGGAAGATACTGGTTGACATTATGGATCCGAGATACAAGAATGACACAATCCGCATGGGAGCAGTTCAGATGGTGGACTCGCTGTTGTGTGAGCAGCAGTATGAGGAGAATGGAATCCAGGTCATTATCACTGAGAGCATGTTCTGTGCCAGGCAGCACCCTACTGCCTTTTCTAATATCTGCCCTGCTGAGACTGGAGGGATTGCAGCTGTAACTTTGCCAGGAAAAGCATCTCCTGAACTAAAATGGCACCTGATGGGGTTAGTGAGCTGGGGCTATGATAAAACTTGCAGCCTAGAACTCTACACTGGCTACACGAAAGCAATTCCATTCAAAGACTGGATTGAGAAGAATATGAAATAAACAGCTGTTTCAGGATGTGGCATTGTTTAAGTTTCACAGTTTCTCTCACAACCTCTACTGCTTTAGGCTTTTCTTCCCACCGATGAGCCACAGTTGGGATACAGTTAAGGCTGATACTTTGAAAATTCGTCATAGGTTCCACTCTTCACAGAGGCTGCTTTCCTAACAATGGGCCTCTCCTTGTGGAAGAGGTTTTGACATATCTCAGCCTTCCTGTTTCCCTGGGTGGGAGATGGTGTTCAGGGCCCGAGTCTGACACCAATAACTTGGACAACTGTTTATGACTGAAATCAGTCTGTGGTTCAGAGTCAGCCAGATAAATAGGTTTCACAATGGAGCATAAGGCTGGGAGAATTAGGAGGTTGGAAAGAGTATCTTGACGTGATTACTGTGGATGAAGTTGTTCTGGTGTATTTTCTGTACTGACATGGTACAATGTATTTTCTCCTCCTGAGCACTGTACAATATTAAACAAACAAAGGTTTGTTTTTTTATCCTATGTACCTGTGTCTGATATCACTTTTATTCAGAGTCTCTGTCTCCCCTTTATTGTCCTACTGTCAGTGGGATGGGCCTCCCGGCTTAGCGGTTTTGGGGTTAGGGGAACAGGCCCCCACCACTCCACTAGGGTACAACCTGCTCCTCTACTGGTAGTCTGGCTGATGCTCTCCCTAGGCCTCTTCTTTCTGCTCTGCCCCCACCTCTTTTGGGGCATGTCGTGGCTGGCTGTTCTCCCTTAAGGTCAGGTCTGCGTGTCTCAGAAGTGTTGGGAGTCTCAGCTCAGTGCAGCAGACCTTCCCCAGGAAAACCCTCCTGGTGTCATCTGTATCCAGCAACATGTGCAAGTCTGACACTGCATGCCATCCTGCTGTGCTGAAGAGACTCTTTTTCATGTCCCTTCTCCAACTGCAGCATGCCTAGCAGGCCTGTGGGGCAGTGGGGCTTCCTAAGCCCCAAGCTTTCATAGTAGTTCAATTGCAAAGCAGAAACAAAGTTCTAGGCCTGAGGAATGTACCTGCTCTGCCTTCAGCAGAGTTATTGCTGACTTCCCTTACAATGGTAATGATTTAAACCAGTGTGGGTGAGAACAGAATCAGAACCAGAGTTCCCTCTTTTTCTGTGTCCAATATAAACTGTGTCCAAATAAAAGAGCCTCAGTGCCTTGGAACCCAAGGAGGACAGCAAAATCGCTTCATGAGTGAAGTCCAACCTGTACTTTTTACCTTCTTCCCTTTATACCTATAAGTTGGGACTAGAAGTGTAATGATTCCTGGTGCTATCTGCTCCTCAGTCACTTATATTCTGTCTGTCTAGTTCCAGTCCCTCACAAGAAGAACGGAAAGGTTTGCTTTGGCTGTATGAATGGCTACAACCCAGCAGCCCACTGACTTCCCAAGAGCCAAATTGAGAAGTAGCATACTCCTTTGTACAAGGAGGTATAAGAGCTTCAGCTGAAGGCATTTAGGAAATGAACTTCAGAATGAATTATATAGTGCCTTTCAGTAAAAATAATTACACCTGTTCACATACATCAAAGCTTAATTTCCCTTCATTTTGCAAAGTCGTTGAATCTATTCTGAGAGGAGATAGACATGAATACTCCAACCCAGGCTGAAAATTTTTCAGATTCCAGCTGTGGAATTTTGATCCATTTTTGGTCTAGACATATATTTTCATATTCATCACACATCCACACAGTCATATTCATACAAACGCACATTGCATGTCTCCCTCTGTGTGTGTGTGTGCATGCGTGTGCATGCACATGCGTACAGTCCTCACAGAGATACATCTACTCATACATACACATCCTCATGTATATTCATAGAAATATAAACTATATATAAAAAAACCCCTGTTAGGTCAGCTAGTCCATCCTGTCTAGAATGCCAATGGATGGGTTGTTCTCTTTCCAGTGTTTTCTGAGTCTAGTTTTAGATAACTTCAGGGAGTGGGTTATTGTGAGTTTTCTGAGAAAAGACAACAAGGAGTCATGTGGCACTTTGAGACTAACAGAAAGTAAGTTCTCCCATCTTCGAAGCATCTGAGGAAGTGGGATTTTCTCCCATGAAAGCTCATGCAAAAAATAAATCTGTTAGTCTCAAAGTGCCACATGACTCCTTGTTGTCTTTTTGCTGGACTAGACTACCACGGCTATCCCTTTGGAAGTTTTCTGAGAGACTCTCCCAACAAGACATCGACTTCTGCTTGATCCTCTGGTTGTGAAGTCAGGGGATGTTAGTAGTTGAAATTATCAAGCTGTCCCAGCTCTAGCAGCCTGGACTCACCTAGAGTCAAAACAGAGGGTGTGGTGTAGCCTGAGCAGAATGTTAATTACACAAGGAGCTCAGATAATTAACAGAAATAGAGGATGAAAATTCAGAAAAACAAGCCAGTATCACATCTCCCTTTTTTCCCTAGGACCTATTTTTAAAATATTAAACTGGCTCAAACATCCCTCTTTAAGCAGGTGAGAATCTATGCCATCTGTTAAAGGAAGGCTGTGAAATAGCACAACATGGACAGCAATGCATATTCAGCAGGGAGACAGTAACTGCATTTAGAGGGGACATAAAAAGATCCTTTTTAAAAACCAACCCCAGTCCACTGGAGTGACTCTTTCATTTCTCTCCTATTAGGAAGTCTGTTGGGCAAAATCTGACCCAAAGCTTGATAGACAACATTTTAGAATTCCTCTAAAAAGAGTGGGTTTTCATGACAGAAAATGGTATTTCATAGAGTGAACATCTGCAGTTAACTATGGGATTCAGGGAAAGGAGCCAAATTCATTCCGGAGGAAATTTTGTTGACTTCAATAGAATTAGCCAGTGATTCATTTGATCACTGGACCTTTACATCTGTATTTAGGGGCTATCTCCATTTTAAGCACCTGAATGTTCACTTTAGACACAGGCAGATTTAGTCACCTAAATTTAAGAGCTTATATTTGAATACCATGTGAGGCAATGTTGCTTTTGTGGCAGTCGAGATTCTAAATCAGGATCTTCCAGTGTCATTGTGTTAAGAAGGAAATTTGCATATGAATCTGCATAGGTAATATATCCTCTGAGATGTATCCTGAACTTTTCAAATAGAAGTATTGGAAGCAATCCCATCTAGGAAGGGAGAGCATGATAGGGACCTGACTCCTCCTCCTGCAGAAATCAGAGCACTTAGCAAGGGACAGCACCTCTCCTTGGCACAGGAAAGATGAAGAAAAGAGAAAATTCTGAGACCCAGCTGCCATATGCATCTTCCTGATGCCCACCATGTTTGGGACTGCTCTAACTTGTGCCAGCTGGCTATGGGCCCCTCGGCAACACACTGGCTGGGGAAGCTGAAGCACTGCCCATTCCAGTCACTCTGTCTCCCTCACTATTTCTTTTACTTCTGCACTATGGACTCTGAAGTGGGAGACACAAGAGCTAGTCATGGTGACTCTGTGACTGGGACTTCTCTAGTTGAGGTGGGGGGACCCCTGGAAGAGTACTTGAGGGCAGCTTCTGTCCCTTTGTACTGCCTAATTAGTGCAAAAGGGGGAAAGAACAACAAAAAATGAAATTGTGGCTTAGTGAAATATTGTGTTGGGCCTTCACACGGAAAAGGTTGGACACCCCTGAATGAAGAGGCCAGTGCCAAGAGCAGCAGTCAGAGCTCAGCTGATGTTAATCAGTGTCACTCCATAATGAACCTATTCTGATTTACATCAGCTCAGCGTCTGCCACTCTATATTATAGCCTTAGGTGGAGCTGGTAGCACAGCCTAGAGTTAAGGTTGCCCCGAGCTTTCCATTATAGGACCCTACTTTTACTTGCTTATAATTTTGCCAAAATAGAACCGTTTAGGTTGAAATTTTCCACTCCTGGTGTCTGCCTCAAACTGAATGCTTTGGGAAAGTTTCAGTAAAATTGGTCAGCCATTTCCAAGAATGAGAACAGAGAAAAATACATTGTTTTGCTTATTTTAAAAAAGTATTACATCTGTTTAGGCAAGAAGCTGTAGCGTCTCCATGCCTCAGATTAAAAATTTAAAATATGGCAGGGAGGGAGGGTGCCATCTTTATGTTAGTGATGTGTCATTTGCACTCCCCAGGTCAATTTGCTCTGATTTGACCAAGTTATAAGCCCCCGGGGGAAAACAAAAACACAGTCTGCACAAGAAGAGTAGAGACTTGCTACAGCTTCACAGCTAAAAACTCCAAAGACTCCATCTGTACAGAAGCTCGAGGAGGAGCAGGCAAAAGTGTCTGTAACAGCTAGAACGCACTCCCCTGCACAACCTGGAACTGAACGTAGGAGTTTGAACTTCTTCATTCCTCTGCTGACAACAAATACTGGCAAAAACCCACCAGCAAAGCCTATGTCTCATCCGCCTTTAGGGCCTGATTTTCACAAAGGGTAATAGCCTGCCATTGCTACAGATTATTATCTTGTTGTAATAAATAACACCAGCTACTGATTTAATGGCACTCTTTCATACGTGCCTGTGTGCAGCTTTCTTCCTCTCTCCCAAGGAAAAATTTCAATATGAATTGCCTTAGTCCATTGGCGCCCTCTGAAGCATCTGACATCTGCCTCTGTTGAAAGACAGGTGACCTGCTAGAGGGACCAGACCACTGGTCTGACCCAGTATGGCCATTCTTATGTTTTTACATGATCAGTGGCTTGTTTATGTATTTTTTAATTCCAGCAAGGAGTGTAGAGTCAAAGGAAGCTCTTTACTCAAACCAGAATTATTTGCTGGGCGGTTGCAATCTGTTTTCGTTGGAACGCCTATCCCTTTCTCCCTATCTAATTGTTCTAGGAGTTCTAACCCATGGATCAGACTCTGGAATAAATCAAGAAGTATCTGCATATTTAAAGTTATTTCTTTTTAATTTCAGTAAATGAAACTCACTGAACACCCATGCACCTTTCTTCACTGTCTCCTTCCAGAAGCACTGATTTATCCACATCTCCAATAGATGTCAGCAGAGCCCCATAGGAGACACTTACTGCACATATTCCTTATTATTGGGAAGATTTCAGTTCATATACAGCTGAAAACACAGCATGCAAAAACACCCCCGTCACAGGATACATTTGCCCATCATTACTGGTTTCTGAACAGAAGTCCTGTCCCCACCCCAAGTTTTTTGTTTTTTAATGAGTTTTGTTGCCCTCACTTTCAGAAGACAGATTTGATCCATGCTTCTAGACAGACTTGACACATCTGGTGTTAGTGTCATGCTCCACCTTTTCCTTGTCCTAGTTCTGGCAACTTGAGAGGCAACTCATGAATGAACAAAAAGAGAGCTTGTGCCCTCTGCTCAAATGACAATTTCCCTTAATTTTCATAGATCTTCTCTTTGCAGTAATGAGTACAGAGTTACAAAATAAGGTTCTCAGTAAGGAGAAAATCAAGAATACCATTCCCCTTACGTCATCAGCCCATCACAGACTTTGAAGAGAGATAGGCAAAAGTGGCATGTTACCATACAGGCCCAGAGAGAGATACACATTTAGATCTCCAAGGTAAAGGATTTTCTGTGACTGGAGCTTTCCTATTTATACTCTCCAGGCATCTTGAATAGTAGTTAATGCAAATTAATATGTAAAGTCAGATCACCACTTCCACCCTCAGAAAAAGAAATGCAAGAAATGGCTTCTTCAGCATTAACTTTGCCTGCTTATTTGCTACCTATTTCTCGGTTGCAAAGGGGCAGCCGTGTTAGTCTAATAAAGCAAAAAAAAGCAAGGCATCTTGTGGCACTTAAAGATTAACAGGTTTATTTATCGCATGAGCTTTCCTAGGAGAACATCCCACTTTGTCAGACGCTTTGAAGAGGGTGCACTTACAGAACTGGATGAAAATACATGCAGGCGAGTGTAAGACATGGGATCAGGTCACCCTGCACCAGCAAATCAGAGCGTTTGT
>ML681963.1:107979070-108015390 GCA_007922195.1 Podocnemis expansa
AAAGCTCATGCCACAAATAAGTCTGTTAGTCTTTAAGTGCCACAAGATGCCTTGCTATTTCTCTGGCTGTGTGTGTGTGTGTGTCTGTTAAAGTGCCACAAGACCGCTTGCCACCTTGCTATTTTCTCTCTGTGTGTGTGTGTGTGTGTATCCCTCGATCGTGACTGCTGCAGTGTGACCCTTCCCCGCCCCTGCCTCGGCGTCCCAATCGGCTGGCTAAGCAGGTTTAAAGGCCAGCAAGGGGGGACATTAACTCTTTCTCTCCAGCCCTTGCCCCCGGGCTCTCTTTCCCTTCCTCCTCTTCCTGGGGGGCCGTGTGCGCTGCAGAAATGGGGCTCCCCCTCGCTCACCCCGCCAGCCGCTTGCCCTCATCAGCCAGCTCGCCGGGGATGCTCCCACGGCAGCCCCCCAAGTCTGTCACCTGCAGCGGGAGGCTGGGCAGGGCAATCGCGGCCGGCCGGGGCAGCGCTCCGCCGGGGGGAGCCGGGCTGGGGCTGGAGCCGCGCCTCCCCTGCGGGGATTTTGCGCTTCTTTAAATCGGCGGCTGGCGGGGGAGGATTTAGCGGGGCCAGAGCCGCCCGTGATGTCAGCCGGCCTGAAATAGAGGCGGCCGCCCGCAAATCCCCAGCTGGGGGCTCAGGATCAAAGCCCGGGGACCACCGGGGGGCGGCGCTTCGCCCCGGGAGCGCACCGGTGCCCGCTGCTTTTCGGAGCTGCGGCCGAGGAGGGGCCGATCGGCCACGAGGATCCCCCGATAAGCGCGGCGAGGCTGGAGCAGACGGGGCGCTCCGCAGCATGGCCGGGTGAGGGCAGGCGGCTCGGGGCCGGGCTGGGTTTGGGGGCGATCGGTCGGGTTTCCTCTCCTGCGGGCAGAGGATGGGCTTCCCCCCGGATGGCTGCGTTTTCCTGCCCGGCTCACGCCGCATGCTCAGAGCCGGAGGAGGCTGCCTGGCCCGATGGTGCCAATGGAAAAGAAGCCGCTCTGCTGTAAGCCAGCAAGGAGCGGTAACCAAAAGCATGGGCGAGCTTGCACCGCTCCCTCCCATGCATGTGCCAGGTGGGGTGCAATGTTGCAAGAGACGACCTGAAAGGCTGGAGCTTGCTGGATGTTGCCCATGAGGGAGCAAAGACAATGGGGCCACGATCCCCCTTTCCCGCGGCTAAACCTTTCCAGCTCTGCCAGCCGGCACAAGCCACTGATTTCTTGGCTGCTCGGAGGGTGTGTGTGTTTTAAAGAAGGCAAAGGTCTGCTTGCCCTCCTGTCGTATTGTGTAGCATTATCATACCTCTGGCGTGAGCCTTCCGCTTTATCCCTGGCCCTTGTCAGGTTGGATCAGCATGATCTGCTCAAGACAGGACCCTCTGAGGACAGGGTGCAGAAGGAGCTTCTCTTTATGTATTGGTTTTGTGTCTCCTCTTGGGATGAAAGACCTGATGAGCTGATTTAAATAAGTAGTGCAAGGAGCACAGGGCTGCAAAGGGTGGGCACCTCAGTGGCATGCTACCTGGGCAAAGGCCTGCCTCTTCTTCCAGACAGATGGGGATTAGCACATATGGTTTGAGTAAATTGTGTAGAAATTACAGCATGTTTTCCTTAGATATTCTAATTCCTCTTGAAAAATATAATTCCTTGTGTATTCATGGCAGAGCTCTGGCACGGAGCAGCAGAAACTTTCTTGTCTACTGGAATAGCTTAAACTTGGGGACCACACCGCCTGTGAAGGGAATTTATAGATGATATAAATACATCACATTGTTCTAGTAAACTGCACTTTAGCATTGCCATTTAGCAATGAAATCACTTAAAGAGACTATCAAGGGATAAATATAGTGGCAAGGGACCAGTGGCAGAAGGTAGGAAAATAGAGTATGCCCAAGCGACTGTATTTCCCTGCGTATTATCATTATGTTATCATGCTCCTGCTTCAACTGCCCTCTGAGCACCATGAAGCCAGATGGTGTTTTTACTGTAAGCTATGAAGGATCCCCTAGACTTGTGTTTATTTCAGAGAGGGATAGACTAATCCAGTGGTTCTCACTCTTTTATAGGTTGTGACACACTTGGTGGCATAGTGTGACCCACAGGACACACGAGCCCACCCCTGAACCCCTCCTGGCCAAATCCAGCCATCTCCCCAGCTCTCGGTGACACACTTTCCACTGTGCGGTGACACAATAATGTGTCTCGACACAGCGGTTGAGAAACACTGAACTAATATGTTTGGTACTGTGAAATTGTTTATACAGGAAAGATAACACAACACAGCAGAGAGATCTACTATAAACATAGAGACAGGCTGATAGGTAGATTCTTCAATTTGAGACGAAGTAAATATTTTTTAAAGATATAAGCAAACACAGTGGCACTTTTAAAATAAATGGATCGTACCAAAGGACGAAAGAGAGAGAAGAGAGTTTCAATAAAGGAACTTTCTCTTTTTCCTTGCTTTGGATGATGTAATCTAAATCGGGGGACAGATTGTGAAGCAAGAAAAAGAGAGAGGAAGTTTAGGCATTGTATTCATATTGGTATATCAGTGACTTTAGGACTCATCTCTCTTTAGTTGGTGCATTGATATGATTTAGGATGCATCAAATATAAACACGAATTCAGTCTCTTCTCCTTGTCAAAGAGGCTTGCTCCCAAATTAACTCTCTGTATTGATAAAGCCCCAGTCAGGTGATATATGAGGATGAGGTCAAACCTTGTGCTATAGTCCAAAGGTCAACAAACTCAGGCTGTCTTGGACCATCAGGAAAAGTGAGTTCTGGAGTCATGGACCTCCTCTATGGAAAGCTGTCCAGCAATGACTGTTTAACAAAAGGGGCTGTTAGCTGGAAGGCCATTGATGACCTACATTGTATAGCAGCATACAAGGTGAAAGACCATGTCTCAGGTGTTTGTTTCTAAATGGCAAAAAGACAGCGAGAAACTGGGACTAGTGTGAGAAAGCAAAATGGAACTGAGACAGGTGAATCTGGCATTCTGCTCCTGAGTTTGATATCTGGTGGCAGTGTTAATATTCAGATAAACACACCTAGAGGTGTGCGCCATGCCTATATTTAAAATTGATGTATTTGTGATTGACTGCTTTTATCAAGCATTATTTAAAGATTTATTCCTAAGTGGGGAAACTTGCACAAAAGTCTCAAAGTTGAAGGTGAGAGAAAAAAAAATCACAATTTATTTAGCAAATACTATAGAAAGCACAGAAAATATACACAGAGGAGGGCAAATATGCATTCCATTCCCAGGATGATAGTGACTATTTTCAGCCAGGGTTTACAAGAGAGGGAGATTTCCTTGCCTCCTCCTTTACACCAGAATAAGCTTTCTCTCTTCAGCTGTCTCATCAATCGCCTTTTCAGACTTTTGACCTTGTGGCAATCTACTGTCCAGAAAAATCTGTTCTGAGGGTTTGTCGCCAGCAAAGAAACTTAACTAACATGCCAATGTGGAATGACATGTCCCTTGAAATCATAAAATCAAACCTTGATTAGACTGAGAATCAATGCTCCTTTAATTCCAGCCATTGCTGGGTTTCTTATACTGAATATGCTGCCTGGTATCTTGATTGGTGGTATCTTTCTTTCACAGAGTCCCCTGACACTGATAGCATTACAGAGCTTTTAGGCTGCTGGCTTAAATTGGAAACAGCTAACAAGTAATTCAGGGTGGAAAGTTTAGAGCCTGTAACTGACATTCACAGTTGTAATTCAGAGTCATTCACATTATTGCATTTGCCTAAAACACCCATATCCATAGTATCGAGTGCAGCACTTAATCTCTACGGGTTTGGTCCTGCAAGGTGCTGAGCATTCAGTCTGGATCTAGCAAAGCACATGAGCATGTGCTTTATTTTCAGCATGTGAGTAGTCTCAATGAGTTACAAGGAATTGCTGATGCCACTAAAGTTAAGCATGTGCGATTGTTGGATCAGAGCCAAAGTGTGCAGCACCTTTCTGGATCAAGCTTCGTAGTATCTATTTATAGGTCTAATCTTATTCCCATTGGCTTCAATGGGAGCAGGATAAAGGCTATATCTCTTAATACTTTTACTCTTTTTGAAGAGAGCTGGCCTACTACATAAATGTTGCTTTATAACTTTAGTTTACAGGCAAGAGGTGGTCTGACGCTGTTAAATTTGGATCTAAATTTTGAAATCCTACTAAGCTCAGGAGCTTTTATTTTGGGGCTAGTGTTGCAGTAGGAATATTAACAAAATTAGCATATTGATCGTATTGATTTTTAACACTGAAATCCCTAAACTTTGTAGGTGTACAGATCTGGAGTCTTGTTTTGCGCTTAACCATAATAAGTTAGCAAGACTTCTGATGTCACATACAATTCGTGCTAAACTATCAATGTCCAACCAAATCAAAACTGGAATAGCCTCATATCACTTCCATAAATCATTAAAACTCCCCCACAAAACTTTGTTCCTGGCACTACAAAACATTCTTATGAATGATCGGAGACAACTGTGTGTGTGAAGTGGGGCTTTATAATTTTATCTGCATACACTCAGTGTCAGCAGAATTCTCATCCTGTTGTAAATGTAGTATATAGCATTCTTGGGGTTTGGCTTTACTGGTTTGGTTTACAATAGGACAAGCGTTGGCTATGTCCACACGAGCCTTCTAAATCGAAACAACAGCAATTGTTTCGATTTAAAAATAGACATGTCCAGATGACGTTTTCCTTATTTCAAAATAAGGAGCTCCCTTATTTTGAAATAAGGAAAATCATTTTTATATAATAAAACCTGGTTATATATCAAAATGAGAGTTATTTTGAAACTGTGGTTTTGAAATAACCCCATCTGGCTCTGTTATATCCATATGTTCCACATATGGATATAACAGAATGACTTTCCTCCCAGGGTGCATGGCATCCTGGGATGAAATCCCCTCCGCCCCAGCACCCTGGCCAGGGTGCTGAGGGGAGCTGCTGGGGGGCCACCTGCACTCCCGGGGCTGCAGCCGCCCAGTCCAGGGGTGAGAGCCAGGCAGGGGATCGGGTGGCAACATGGCCCTGCCAGGGGGCCATGTTGCCACACCTCCCAGGATGCCCCTTTCCAAAATCGAAATAGCAAGTCCTGTGGCCAGACTTGCTATTTCGATTTGGTATTTTTCCTTAATTCGATTTAAGGTAAATCAAATTAAGGGTTTTATTTCAAATTTGTTTATTTTGAAATTAACTTACTTCAGAGTAAGCATTTAGGTATGGACATAGCCAACATGAACAGCAGTCTGTCCAAATTTCCTCCCCATGCTTGAATATTTCTAAGGTTTCCTTTCGCTTAAGGACCACTGTCTCAGCCTTTAGCTTAGGCATCTCTGAGATGTGCCAGACTTTTTTATCCTGCTAGACTGGAGTTTATTGGAGACATTTGATTTTAACCACAGAGCACCTCTGCATATCTGCAGGGTTCAAGCAGCTAACATCAGGGTGATTCTACAGAGGAGCTCTTCATCCCCACACAGAATCCTAGCATCTGCCACATACATTTTGTTTCACTTAATTTTTCATTTAATAATTCATTCATGCAACTATTCATGAATACCTTGATATTAGTTGAAATGTGTAAGCAAATATGATTAAATACATTGGATGATAAAATCCCCCCAAATATATTTCATTATTAATACAACACCAGACAGACCATTTAATGTGCTTTCAGTATCCACATTAGGGGAGCAGATGGAACAGATGAAGTATGTAAATGAGAGACATGGCCTATGGCCCTGATCCTTTTTTCATTAGCAAAACTCCCATTGAATTCCATGGGGCAGGATTAGGCCTTGCACAATATAAAATATGCTTCTTAAAACTAAGTGCTGATGACTTTACAGATCATGGGGCATCATGTTTCAGTTCAGCCTGGAGTAAGAACTTTAAAGGAAATATTCCATGTAATCTTATGCCAAAAATTTCAAACTTAGGTACCTAAAATCCATAGCTAGGTATCTAAATGCCTTAGGTACCTAAAATCCATAGCTAGGTATCTAAATATGAACTCCAAAGCCCAGAGTTAGGTAGGCATTTCTTATCAATTAGATATATTGTGTGAAATTTTCAAAAACACGTGATATTGGTATAATTTGCCCCCCCCCAGTATATATTATATACTATACAACCACACATGGACATGTGCATAAACACATGAAGGTACACTACTTATGTTCTGTTCCAAAGGGGCAGTCATGTTAGTCTAGTCCAGCAGAAGAAGCAAGGAGTCCTGTGGCACTTAAAGACTAACACATTTATTTATCACTTGAGCTTTTGTGGGAGAAAATCACACTTCGTCAGAAGCTACTTCAAAGAGTTTGATGAAATGGGATTTTCTCCCACGAAAGCTCATGCAATAAATAAATGTGTTAGTCTTTTAGTGCCACAGGACTCCTTGCTTCTTTTACTTATGTTCTGATAGCCATGGAGAAAAGTGCTTTCTTTCTGTAGCCATAGCAAAACCATAGAATTAGCTGCATATAGTATACCCCCATGACCTCCTCTGCTCCAGCTTACTAATTGACCTCGACTGCTTGTAACATTGCAAATCCCAGCATGGCTTTCAGTCACCACTTTTCAATAAAAAAAACTAACACAAAACATTTCTTACAAATAGAGACCTAGTATAATGAACTAATTGGGGATTGAGGACAGAAAAATAAAAAAAAAAATCACAATTTAACTTGTCAAAATTATATGAGAAACGTGAATACGTTAATTTGTTAATTGTTCAGCAACGAATAGCAACAAGTGCTCCTGATTTTTCTTTGTCTAAGAGAAATGCCACCAGATCTCTGTCCAAGCCTGAACAGCAACTTGAATTTAGGGTAAAGGATTGAGGTTACATGCAGTGGTGAAACTAAAATTATATGGCATAAAAAATGGTACCTAAGACTCATTGTTCATAAATTAGAAAAATAATCAGGGGTGTCAAACTCATTCGATGTGAGGGGCTACATTGGAAGGCAGGACACCTATCACGGGCCATGTGGCTGCACGGGTTCCCCAATCCTTTCCCCCTTCATGTTCAGAGCGAGATAGTTTCATTTGCTATCCCCATTTTCTGATCATAAGCAAAAAAAATTGATCCTGATCCGACCTGTGGGCCGTAAGTTTGACACTGCAGATTATTTTGATGCTCGTAAAATTGTTGTGCTGGAGCATGCCTCAAATGTGGCAGAAGATCACTGGCTTGAAGTAAGGAATATCCATTTTTCAACCTGCATTACTTTTAAAGTCTGCTGACATTCATGGTGGGAAATACTGGCTTTATTACACCTGGAGAACAGATACCAGGATCCCACTAATGCCCTCAGTACTGCAATCCATATTTTGACAAAATTTATGCTTACAGGATTGGCCTTATTATTGCTGCTGCCATTATTAGCCCTGGTTTATTGTGAAATATCAGCCTTTACAGCTTACACTCTGATTTATAGAATATTTTACAGCATTTTTGAGGCTTTAAAAACAGTCAGCTATTTTCATCTCCCCCTTCTTGCAGGTGCTTGGACTCTTGTTATGAAATGTGGCCTCTCTAGTTTTACAAGCAGAAGGAAAGGAGAATTTAAATTCTCAAACTTTTTCAAACAATTTTTTCTGTAAAAAGACAAACTGTACGATGGTCTGGTGTGGTACAAAGGTTTGACTGGTATGAGAGTGAGATGTCCTCCAGAACTCATTCACTAATTACATTGATACTGCGGGCTCAGCTAGCCCTCCCAGATAAATGCAAATGAAACGTAAACCAGCATCCCTCACTATGTAATTATATATAGCAATCTCTCTCTGTATCCACATCTATTCACGTGGGCCGCCAATCCTCAGGATCAGCCAGGCTGAACTGGTACAGGTTACAGGTGTGGGTGGTGGTTGTGTGACCCAGCATTCCCTCACTCCAGGCTAGCTGGAGGTCTGTCTGAGCCTTAGTGTAACATAAAACAACAGTCATGCTTTAAATTACACCGATTTTCATTAAGCTGCTTGACCCTGTTAATTGGGAGGGGGGCTGCTAGAATGCCAGTCTGTTCTTAACATGCCAGTTGGGTCAGGAGAAAGCCTTATCTGTCAGTTTAGGATGGCTTAATGGTTTTGCACAGCCACTGTGGTGCAAACAGAGTATTTCATGGCTGAGCAGGGGTTAATGTATAATTTGGGGGGCCCCAGAATGCTCCCGCATGGGTGGGCCTCTCTAGACCCCAGCTCCTGCCCCCCTATGCCAGCACCCCAACCCCCACCCCCAATACTCCCCCAGCATGAGCTAGGCCACCTGCACAATCACTGGTGGTGGCGCAGTTGGCGGGGGGGGGCAGTAGGCTCTGGGTGCAGGAGGTGGCGCGGCTGGGAAGAAGGCTGCAGGCTCAAGGTCGGGGCGGGGCATGGAAAGCGAGGGGTTTGGGGTGGGGCTTGAGCCCTCAGCAACACCCCTGGCCCCTGCCCGTGCCCCTGCCTGCTGGAACGTGGTGGAACGCCTCTTTGGGGCCTGCTATTTTTAGGGGCCCAGCGTTCAAGCCCCTAAAAATAGAACATGGAACTGGAGCACAGCGTTTTGGGGCCTGCTATTTTTCAATGGTGGGCTCTGGAATGCAGCGTTCTGGCTCCATGTTCTATCTTTAGGGGCCCTGAAATGCTGAGCCCCTAAAAACAGTGGGCCCCAGAATGGTGTTCTGGGGCATTTTGGCTTACTTTAAACCCTGTGGCTGAGGATCTGGCCCATAGTTTATATTTTTCCTTTTAAGCTTTATTTTAAGTTCCCTTATTTTTTCTTGTGTTCTCAAAGAATTTGAAATTGTCTGCGACACTGCTAAGCAAAAACTACATTTCAGGGTCAACTTTAGAGTTTTTCAAGTTTGCTTCCAGCCCCAGATCATTCAGGAGAGCCCCTAACTGAATGTAACATTGTTCAGACTTAGAGATGGGTCCAAACTAGAAGTTTGGATGTGATTCTATAGAGACTTTGGAATGGTGAGGATACAAATCCAGACCTGTACTTCATAGCATGATCCATTTTCTGTGTATCAGATTGAACAAGAACACTGAATCTAGATACCCTTAAATATGAGAGAATGTTGAATTCATATGGCAATCCAAATATCTGGCCTCAGGCCCATGGCTGCATGGAACCGTCAGCACACAATGTGGCACTCTATTAGTAAACTGATGGAGAGAATGCCCTATGGTAAGAAGGATACTTCAATTCCAGAGGCAATATTGTTGAATATCTCTTAATTTTTCCCTAGTGTCTTGCAGTGTTGGCTGTTGGAATGAATTCATTACAAGAGTGCTTCAAAATATTGGATAAACCTTCCATCTCTGGATTGGCCATCTGTTGATGAAACACTTGTCAGTACAGCATCTAACCCATTAAAATCTGAGAGGCCCACCTTATCTCTCTAATATGCTGGGACCAACACAGCTATAAAACACTGCATACACTCATTAAAATTTGGACATTTAGTTTAAAAAAAACTCTGCAGATATTTAGTTATTCATTTGTGCTCATTTCAAAGGACCTCAAAGTAACTTGAAGCTAATTTCTGACCGTACACCAGTCACTGTGCATTGGGAAGAAAAGAGACCAAATTCAGAGGTTATCATGTTCCTTATCATGTTCCAAGCTGTGGGCTGACCAAAAAAGCCCTTAAATCATCTTACACTCAGTGATGTGTAAGGAGACTAAGCAGCGGTAGTGTTATGCTATGGGTATGTCTACACTGCCAATTTAGTTCTAATTAAGGAGGCTTAATTAGAACTAAATTGGTCTGAGTCTACACTAACCTCTCCTTACTTCAAACTAAGAAATTCCGTAGTTTGAATTAAGGAACGCTTAATTCAAACTAGTAAGTACCGGCGTTTAGTTCAAACTAAGCATGATGTAGACTCAAACTAAATCAAATCAAATCATAGGGCTGGAAGGGACCTCGGGAGATCATCGAGTCCAACCCCCTGGGAATTGAACCCAGGACCCTCTGCATGTTAAGCAGATAAACCTTAGCTTGAATTTAAGACTTTTGAACTAAGGGGCTTTAGTTCAAACTAATATTAGTTCAAGCTAGTCCACGTTGTTAGTTTGAACTAATAAGTTTGAGGTTAGTTCGAACTAACCTCATACTTACTAGTTCAAACTAACATGTTCGAACTAACTTTTGCTAGTGGGTACATATTCTATGTGGCTATGCAAGAAGAGTGTGTAAGGTAGAATAAGTCTCACCTTGTTTAACTTGTAGCTTCTAATGCCCTCTTGTTAATAGCGTGTCTTGCTACTCAGTTTTCTTCTGGGGCTTCAGCATAATGGTTATGCCACCTTAAACCTTGGGTTAAATGGGCCAAATGTAGATGGAAAGAGAATGCAAATTACATGTTTGAAAGTAGGTATTTCTAAGTGAGTTTAAATAGGACTGATTCAACTCTTCCTTAAGTGGGTGTAAATCAAAAATACCTCAGTGAGTTCCACTGATATTAAACCATGGTAAATGAGAAGAGAGTCAGTTGGAAGAAGATGCAGATGACAGTAAATTACATATGTCTTACACACTAGTAGCGTGGGTGTAAGAAGATTTTAGGGAATCTAATCTACATCTCACCTTAGCACATGGCCAAGTTAGTCTCACCCTTGTTCATGCTGAGCACGCTCAAAAGTGGCTCCACTCAAGCCCATGGGGCTATGCAGTTAAATGCTCACCTATGTAAGACTTCCACAACTGAGGCCTTGGATTCACTTAGACTCATTTGATCCAAGTACGCATGCAAGCTGCATTGAAACAGATGTAGTTGTAAAGATGAGACTCTTGCCATGGTGCAGCAATGGGCCCATGCTGCTACTGAATGCAGGGCTGGTCCTACCATAGAGGTGACCTACGTGGCTGTCTAGGGCGCCAGACATTAAGGACACCAGGGGCTGCTGGGCTGAGACCAGTGAGGCTATTTTAAATTTCCCGCCTTGCTTCACATAGGCATGTAGCCCAGGGCAGAGCAAGGCAGGAAATCAACAAAACCAGCTGTTTTGACTGGCTCTGCTCCCCGCTTTAGCAAAGGTAAGTGCTGGGAGGGGGTAGGGGCTCAAGAGATAGTAGGGACAGGCTTGGAGGGGGCTAGGAGGAGTGGGAGAGAGAGTGGACATGGGCTTCTTGGTCAGCCCACAGCTTTGCCTGGCCCACCACTCACCTGCCCTTCTTACTTCCCTCTGCCCCTCACCTCAGGCCCCCAGCTAACTACCCTGCTTCAGCCCCCAACTCACCCATTCCACAGTTCCCACCTCCCATCTCTCAACTCCCTTCTTACAGCCCTCCAACCTCAAGCAGCCCCCAACCCCACAGACAGTCACCAGACCCTACTTAAATCCATCCCCATATAATGACATTTTAACCCCGCCCAAATAACCTCACTGCTCTCAAATCCCAAACAAACTCAAACTCCACAAAACTTCTTCCTGCCCAAGTTCTGCAACCATCTCACCTCCCACCACAGCAACTTCTACTTCCCTAAATAAACTCAACCTCTGTTGCACAGCCCCATACCACATCACCCTGTTCAAACTCTCCTCCCATTCCCCAAAGTCCTATATCCCCATTCCCAAACTCTTCTCCCATTGCTCACTATTCCCCCATATGCGATCCTCCAAAAACCCTTCTCTTAAAATTGCTCCTACTCCCCCATCTTCACCTTCAGCAAACCACTTCCCTCTCCGCAACCTCTCCCTTCACTCCTGTCCCATGCCATTCCATCAGCCACTCCTTACTGGGTCCCTCAGCTGACTCCAGGCCCACAACCATCTACTTTACAGATCAGCCCAAATGGCCTCAACTCCTGGCAGCACCGAACCCCTTTTGCCTATCCTTCAATTCCTCCGTATGACTTGCACGTGAATCCCCCTTCCTCCCATAGGACCCCTTATTCATTTTTGCCCTGGCATCGGCATCCTCTATTCATGCTGAAGTGTTACGCAGGACTGGTGACCTTTCCACCACTCTCTTCCTTTACAGCTTATTTTTCTGTATATTAAATGGGGGGCGGGGAGGGGTCACCAAAATCACAGTTTGCCTAGTGCACCAAAAAAACTCAGGCTGGCCCTGATTGAATGAGACCCAGACAATGGATAAATGCAAAAGGAGCATGGTTGGAGGTAAAATCTGACTACTGAATAAGCAATCTTCCACAGCAAATAGCCATGCCTTGATTCTGATATCCCTCCATTTTTGATGGCATAATATCTCATTTGCTGAATTCATCTTGTGCTTTATGTGAATAGGAACTGCTACTCACACTATTCTGTCTTAAAGAAGGTTTGGCTCTTTGTGTATAGGAATCAATTAACGCACGACTGCAGTGTGGAATGTGGCAGCTGTTTATAGCATACGACTTCAAAACAATTTAGGATAGGAACTGAATAAAACACAGCATCCAACTGATATTGCAAGGGGAATTTAAAACGAACAGATTGCTCCATGTAGCAACGTCACATAGGGTAATGCCCTTGTTCTTATAAAAAGTGCCAGTAGCATCTATATGACTTAGAAACATTGTAAATTCCTGCTTATTGTATTATCAAAGCACAGCTATGCTGTTTCCAATATCAGCATTGGCTACGTATATGTTTTTCTTTTTGAAGACTGTAGGAATAGATTCTTTGGTGATCTATTGAATTGGGGTGTACCAGTAGCTTTTCCAAGGGGAAGCTCATAGATTCTCTGAAATAGACTCTATATACTACACATAAAATCATATACTATAGTGTCAAAAAGGTCCCTGCAAACAGTTAAGTTACATGTATGTTTTGTTACATGCAAAGGTTCATGGTTTTGAAGTACTGCAAGAAACAAATTGTGCTCTGAACTAAACTGTTGATTTGTAAGCTAATGCTGTGGGATTTCATTTTGTTCATTTGCCCTCATATGGAAGTAAGTAGACTTTTCATACAGAAAAAATAGTTTCAATCCTCCCACACACGAATAAGTGATAACACAGAGAGATATACTGGATGCATGGTGGGATCACTGTGTGTGGATATCACTGCTGCATAATTACAGGAGAGAGAAATTTTACATGTTTCCCAACAGGTGGCAGTAAATGTCAATACTTTCTCCACTGTGAAAAGCCATCAGGCTTTGTATTTAGAAATAAAAAAAAAACAAAACCCTGCTTCTTAATTAGTTGCTCATCAGATCTATGATGCCTTTATGATATTTATAACTGTACCTGTTTAAAACCACATATTGACATACATTGTTTTCAGAGTTCTTGAATATCAATAGGAGCTCTGCTAAAATATGGGAATTTTTATGGTTCATTGATTTGATAATCTGTACAACAGTTTTGGAGGATCTCTCTGATTCTAATGTAATGCATGTCAGTACGTCATGGGAGTATCTGTTGTTTTTACTGTATGTTTCTGAATTTCGTCCATGCTCTTAGCAAGTTAAGCTGAGAATTGTGGTTAAGTTACATTCATTTCCTTGCCAGTTTATTGATTTATGTTGCTCATAAATGTGAAGATCAAAGGTAAAGCAACAAAACAAAAGAGTTTAAAACCATTTACTAGGTTGATTCATATTCATATATGATAAAAACAATGAGAGTCCTGTGGTACTTTAAAGACTAGCAAATTTCTCTGAGCATAAGCTTTCGTGGGATCCAGCCCACTTCACTTCACATAAGCTTTCATGGGATCCAGCCCACTTTTTGCTGTACACAGAGTAATAGGGCTACCCTTCTGAAACTTGCCATATATGGTAGTTACCTTTAAGAAAGAAAGAAAAAAAGAGCTCTTTATGAATAGGACGATATTGATATGTTGATCAATGCTGTTCTTGCTGAGGCACTATACTTTTGAAAATTCAGACTCTCAAAGAGACAATACCAAGGTTATGTGCAATTAAGAAGTTCATGACATGTTTTGTCAGAATAAGAATGCCAACTCCAATGTCTTGGCCAAATTCGGATATGGATAATAACTTTCTGCATACCTGAATAATACCCTTATTTTAAATTGCATCCTCCACTTCCCAACCTAAACTGTGATGTTATGTTAGTATGTCCTATTAAACAGTTGCTGAATCTCACCCCATCAGCAGATGAATTAAATTGGTGAGTTATATATCAATTTAATACAGCAAAAAGTTTTGGGATCACAGAAGAGGCCTGTATGTTTAAGATACTATTTTTATTATTGTTGTTGAATAGCACCATGGCAGTGCCTAGAAGCTTGGGTTGGAGCCCAGAACTGCATTGTGTGCTAGGACCCATTCACAACATATGATAAGGAGACAGACACTGTTCCAGACAATTTACAATCTCTATGAATGTCAAGATGCTATCAAAGCAATATGGAGAGAACATACCAATATCTATCAGCAGAAGGTGTACCTGTTCTGAAAGTCTTTTCTAGATTAAAATATTGCTAGGAGTTGATACTGTAATGCTTTGACATGCCAGTATAAATAGGGCTCAGGTGGGCTTTGACAAATTAAATTTGTAGTGTTCGTTTATTCACTACAAAATGGACAAGTCCCTTCAAAATAGCTATGCTGTTGTCATATTTAGTAGTCCAGAACTGCATAGGTGAAGGTATATTTCTGTGTTATGGGAGAGCAAGTTAAGGTGTAGTGAGAAAAAGATCAGATTCCAGAATTATTATTATTTTGCCTTTTTGACTTGTAGGATTCCACTGAGGCCACTGTGTGCAGCACTTCCACAATACACTAGAACTGAACACAAATATTTTACCAGTCAATTTCCCCCTCCTCATTTGCTAAGAATTTTTTTCTGCTCTGATAAATGCAACTGATTTTTGAAAGTGCAGCAGCACCACATATTGCACACCATTCACCATGACTTTCTGTGTATGAAATGGATTCATTACACTGAGATCTTGGAAAGCAGACACAATGGCAATATTTAACTGATGTAATAGACTTTAAACAGCCTTAACTGACAATTTAATACCACTTGGTAGTGACAACTCACAATATGCCTGCTTTATTCAAACTTAACATTGCAGGTAGAAAAACCCTATGCTTGCCGAACCAGTACAACAAGCATTGTATCACTCTTCCCAGAAGCCCTGCTGGCCTGAGAAAAGACCCAGGGCTCAGTGTGCTGGGACTGAGGGCTTGAGCCATGTGTGCACGCTGCCAGCATGGGCGGCCTGGCAGCTGACCCAGGGCTTGGGCCCCATAAACCCAGCACCAGCGACACCCCTGACTCTTCCTCAGGCAATCTGAGAAGATTACACCAACCATCACAAATCAAAGCTTGCTAAACAATTCATAACAAAGAGCATGGGATGCTACATGCAGAACTCCTCTAACTGTGGTATTGAAGCCTATCATTTAAATCAGCTTCCGTAGCAGATGATTGGAGGATTGTTAATGTGAAGCCAATTTTTAAAAAAGACTACAGACGCAAACTGGCAGTTTCTGCCTAATAAGCCTAACATGAGTACCAAGCAAATTGGTTGAAACTATGGTAAGGAAGAGAATTATCAAACACACAGATGAACATGTCTGCAGGGGAAAGAGTGAATACAGCTTTTGTAAAAGGTAATTATGCCTCACCAATCTGCTACAGTGCTTTGAGGGGGTCAACAAGCAGTGTTCCCTCTAATTTGTAATAGGGTGTGTGCACAAAAAATTTCTTTTGTGCAGATTTTTGGAACCAGTGTCCAAATTTGTGCATACTCCAGTGAGTGCGGTCAAACCTGTGAGTGCAATGAAGTAAGTGTGTATGATGCAAATAATGTCTAAATTTTATTTTGATATGATGATGGAAATGATTTTATAAATTACAATACCTTATTTGAAACATGTTACTTGAAATAGCCTTCTTAAAGTAGCATAAAAATATTAGCACTGTTGAATTTTTTTGTGTGCACTTTATTTTGTTGTGTGTGTGGGCTTCATAACCTGTGTGCGCGCGCACATTTGCACAGCTTAGAGGGAACATAGTCAACAAGCAGGTGGACAAGGGTGATAAAATGGATATAATGCATTTAGATTTTCAGAAAGTCTTTATCAAGATCCCTCATCAAAGGCTCATAAGAAAAATAAGCTGTCATGGGATAAGAAGGAAGGTCCTTTTCTGGATCAGTAACTGCTTAAAAGATTGGAAACAAAGGATAGGAATAAATGGTCAGTTTTCAGAATGGAGATGGGTAAATAATGGTATACACTAGGGGTTTATGCTGGGATCAGTATTGTTCAACATATTCATAGATGATATGGAAAAGGGGGTAAATAGTGAGGTGGCAAAACTTGCAGATGCTACAAAATTGCTCAAGGTAGTTAAGCCCAAAGCAGACTGCGAAGTGTTACACAGGGATCTCCCAAAACAGGATGCCTAGGCTACAAAATAGCAAATAAAATTCAGTGTTGATAAATACAAAATAATGTACCCTGGAAAACATAATCCCAACTATACATATAAAATGATGGGGTCTAAATTAGTTGTAACCACTCAAGAAAGCAGCAGCATAACAAAATGTAGGGAATCTTTAAGAAAGGAATAGATAATAAAACAGAAAATGTCATATTGCCTCTTTATAAATCTATGATATGCCTGCATGTTGAATACAGCATGAAGATCTGATTGCCCCTTCTCAAGAAAGGTATATTGAAGTTGGAATAGGTACAGGGGTGTTGCCTGCACTGGGCACTCAGGGGCATGTGCCCCGAACCCCAGCGCCAGTGCCCTGGATCTCCAGCCCAATTGGGTCGGAGATCTGGGGCCTGGCCACCGGCGGCCATGGCGGCCCCGTCCCTGGCCGGGGATCAGGGGCCTGGCCGTCCGCGGTGGCGCAGCGGCACCTGGCCCTGTCCCTGGCCAGGGGGTGGGGCCTGTGGGCCATGGGCAGGGCCTGGGCCCATGCCCCGGGTCCCTCCCTCAGCCAGCAACACCACTGAATAGGTACAGAAAAAAAAACCCAACAAAAATGAATATGGATGTGGAAAAACTTCCACATGAGGCGAGATTAATAAGACTGGGACTTGACAGCTCAGAAAAGAGATGACTAGGGGAGATATGATAAATATTTATAAAATAATGATTGTGGAGAAAGTAAATAAAGAAGTATTATTTACTCTTTCTCATAACACAAGAATAGCGGTGGGGGACCAAATGAAATTCATAGACACAAGTTTAAAACGAAAAAAATATGTATTTGTTCACACAAAGCACAGTCAGCTTATGCAATTCTTTGCCAGAGGATGTTGTGAAGGCCAAGACCATAACAAGGTTCAAAACAGAACTAGATACATTCATGGAGGATAGGTCAATCAATAGCTATTCGCCAGGATGGGTAGGGATGCAAAACCATGCTCTGAGGTGTCCCTAGTCTCTGTTTGCCAGAAGCCAGAAATGGGTGACCGGGATGGATCACTTGATGATTATCTATTCTATTCAATCTCTGTGAATGACCTGGTATTGGTCACTATAGCTATGTCCACACACAAAGTTTTATTTCGAAATAAGTCATTTCAAAATGACTTATTTTGAAATAAAAACCTTATTTTGAAAAGACATTTCAAATTAAAAAAATTAATTCAAAATAAGGCAAGCCCCTCCAATCAAAATAGCATGCCCTGTGTATGGGCATGCTATTTCGATTCCCAGAGAGGGCCACCCTGGGACCAGGAGAGCCAGGCGGGGGAAAAAGCACCTGGGCAGGGCAGGTCTCCAAGCTGGCTGACTGGGTATGGGGGCTTGCCAGCAGCCGGGGGGGCCGATGCTCCCTCACCCACTTGCCTCACTGCTGTGGTGGCGGGGCAAGTGGGCAGTCGGGGGGACCGCAGCTCCCCCATCCACTTTTCTGGCTGGGCTGCAAGCCGAGAACCAGAGCAGACCACGGCTCCCCAACCTGCTTGCCCTGTTGCTGTGGCAGCACCCTGCCGAGGTTCAGGGGCTCTTGTTGGCTCTGCGGAAGCTGCGGATTGTGGCTCAGCACCACGCTGGGGCTCGGCGGGGAGCTGAGCCGGCACTCACAGCTTCCACGGGGCCTGCAGGTGCCCCAGAGCCCCAGCCCGGCATAGAGCCCGCACCTGCAGCCCCTACCCGCCTGGAAGTGGCCAGGAGCTGGGGAAGCAAGGCGTTCCTGCTGCCCCGCTAGGGAGCGGAGCAGCTGGCCAAGCTGGCTGGGCACCCGGCCCCCCCACTGCACTGGGCAAGGGGGAGTAGTGGGCTTTGCCCACCGCTTCCCATTGCTGCGAGTGGGAGGTGGCTGGCGCCCCAGCCAGCTTTGCCCACCACTTCCCCTTGCCAGGGGTGGGGGGGGTGAAGCGGGCTGGAGCACCCGTCCCCCCTGCTCCCAGCAAGGTGGAGCAGTGGGCGAAGCCAGCTCGGGCACCCACTGCCCCCCTGCATCTCCCCTCAGCACCCTGGCCCGGGTGCTGATCCCTGGCCAGGGTGCTGGGGGGGGGGAGTGGGAACTCATCTCAGGGTGCCATGCACCCTGGGAGGAACTTCAAACCCCTGTTTCGAAACAGGGGTTGTTTTGAAACAACATGTCCTAACCGCATTGTTTCGAAACAACCCTTTCAAAACAAGGGTTATTTCGATTTCAGATGAGGTTTAGCGGTTTCGAAATAACCGCCCTTATTTCGAAAGGACAGAGTCCCATCCTTTCGAAATAACAAAACTTCCTCTGGACCTAACAATTTTTATTTAGAAACAACAGCTGTTGTTTTGGAATAAAACTCTCGTGTGGAGATACCCCATCAGAAAATAGGACACCAAGCTAGATAGATCATTTGTCTGACACAGAGTGGCTGTTCTTACATTCTTATGGATGGCTCCAGCTGACTGGTAATGAGATATAGAACAGTTTGCTTTAGGGTCACTATTCTAATTCATCCTATGTCAATAGTGACTAAAAGTCACCATCATTTGAAGGCTGGTCAGTGGCCTGTGAATAAGCATGGTAACCTTCAACACTCTATACTCCATTGACTAGGTATCTTCATAACATTATACTGTACAAAAGCAGCGACTGATGTCCATTTGTAGGTTGTCTCAGTCTACAGGCCAAGGACTGAAAAGTACATTGACCTCCCTCTGATACCTAGAGGTGATCACTTCACATTAGGTATGAGTGGATAATGAGCTATTTTCCTTGACTAAGTTTTTTTCTGCGGCTGTAGTCATTTCACAAAAAAAGCCCAATTGTTTTTTTTTCTCCCTTTTTCATGGGATTGGGAGGAGGGAAAAAAGGAGAAACGTATATGGCATTTCATTACCCCCTCCAGTTTTCCTTCTGCTTCCTCTTTTTTCCCCTCAAAGAGCTGTGCTTTTTTAACCTTTCTTTTCATCAGCATCATAACTAGATTTCATTTTTCTAAAATTTTCCATTTCTTTTATCTGATGAAGTGGGATTGTCTCCATGAAAGCTTATGCAATAAATAAAAAGTGCCACAGGACGCCTTTTTTGTTTTGCTGAAATATACTGAGATGGCTACACCTCTGAACATAGCTAAGTGGGCCACTGTGGAGCAATGCAAGGTGTTCCTTTCGTATTATACATTCTTAGCAATTATTTCTATTATCATAGTACTTAGATGCCCAAATGGGATTGTAGCATAGCTATTTTTGCACACCCTAAAAGATAGTCTCCCCCCAAAAAAAACAGTTTATATGGTCTGCACAGACAAAATCATACAAAAGGTATGAAAAATGAAAGGCTATCATCCTCGTTTTTCAGATTGGGAAGTGAAGCGTAGGATAGATTAAGTGATTTGCCCAAAGTCACACAGTATATCTGTGACTAGGCTAGGAACTGAACCCTACTACCTTCATTCCCAGTCAGTCCTGGACCATCTTAAACACAAGAACATCACTTCCTTTCAGACTACCCTTATATATCTCTAGCCTGACAAGGTAGATTGCTTATCTGCTGCCTGCCTACAGGAGAAGGAGACTAAACTGAGAGCAGGAAGCCTTTTCGGTATGTGGAGAACTGCAGTGATTTCTTTTCTTTCCTTGTTTTTCTAAGAAGAAAAGATCAGATTTAAATTACTATAGGATAATGAGGTTCTCTTTTTTTCCAGATATTTTTTTTCCTGCAGCTTACTACGATGTCCGAAAAACATAACAACATTTTATTTGCTTTTGACAGACACCGGTTCTCAGAACTTCAGTTTCTACCACTGTGCTGCAATTGATGTGTTTGTTAATTGTAGTGAAAGAAAGGAAACCAACTTTAAGGTATCAAGCAATATGTATCTGAAGGACAGATTGGAAATTTCCTTATTCCTGGAAATGTGTCACTATGAAACATACAGAGAAAGGCAGAAAGGAAATGTCCACACGGGCAGATAGCCAACTCATTGCATTCCACAAAAACTTGGTTTGGCATTTGCTTGGTCTGTTAACAGAAAAAATATTCAGGAAATGTAGCCAAAACACACCCTAAAACCTCAGGTTCAGTGTGTCATATTGCAACAAGTAGATTCTTTCTCATTGCGTATGCCCTCTGATGTTATCCTGCACAGCAGAACAGAACAACAGGAGGCAAAGAAAAGTTATCCAATTTCTTGAATAATCAATTATGAAAGCCAACCAGCAGGTCAGGAGATGTTCAGTTTCTCATGGAAAAATGTGAGTAAGAAAGAATTTAATGGTGTGCATCTGTGAAACAGGCAAGAATTATTGTTGGCTCTATGCATTAAACAGTGTTCTCTGTTTGGAGAGGGCACTCATATTTCTACTGAACCCTAGAGAAAAGATTTATATTTAGGCCAACTCTACACTTTTGCAAAAAGGGATTCGTGTTACTCTCACTGACTTTAAAGGGACCATAACTACACCTAACATTGCTTACTGTTCATGATAAAGAACTATTTCTTTGAAGAGTAAGTAATGCTGGCACAAACAGAGAGGGGAATAAAAGATTCTAGGGTCTATGCCATCTCTAAATCCACAGGGGAATTAATGGTAGTCTCAATTCTCTTAGCACTGCTCAGGTGATGAAAATGGAGTAGAGAATGTCTGAGAATCTGGCCTTTAATCTAGTCTCCTTTTAAAACCCTTTAATGCCAGTGGCCATAAGTCATTGCTTGACAAGTTATTCCCTTGTCTATGATTGTAGATGTTTTCAAGCTGCCAGCATTTACATTTTGCTAGATGGATACATTTTTGTTTTTATTAAGTGCCACAAGATACAAGAGAGCTTAATAGGATTATCTGAAAACAGATCAGAAAGGAGGAATAAGGCAGGGAAGAAGGATCTCTATGTTAAATGAGGGATTCAGGTATATAATTAGGGAAGTTATTATAATTCTTCATTGTAAAAGAACATACAAAGAACTAGTTTAGTTATTTGGATGCATAAATATTTGACCTGAAATAATGTATTGAGTATCCCTACTGTCCTCAAAAACCAGGCAAGCAAGCAAGCAAGCTGATCAAATAGTTTTTAAGATGGAAGAGACATACTCTGACTTACTTCTGGGAATTAACAAGAGTAATAATGATACCTTGCTCTTCTAGAACCTTTTCCACTCATTGAAGTTAATGGAAAAGCTCCTGTTCATTTCACTGGACTTTGGGTTGGTCCTCAAACGTGCAAGTCATGCAAGGATCTTAGAGTATTTTAGAGTATTTTGCAAACACCTCACCACATCCCCTGTGTAACAGGTACATGTTATGGAGGAAATTAAAGTACAGAATCTGGACAAATTTTCAAAGACACGTACACTTACACATATGTATGTAGCTCATTGGCTAAGTGTTTTACTACAATGACTGGTGCACATAACAGATTAGAGCTTACCATTGTTTCAGCCTAATGTAACTATCTCTATAACTCAAATAGAAGTGACTTGTATTTTCAGTGCTGATGCTCCTAGGTTTAATTCTCACTGAGGACCCATGGTGGGGTCGTTAAACATAAGCTGGTGTTTGTGCTTATGTACGAACAGGGGCTTGTAGGTACAAATACCTACATGCATTCAGAGATCAGAATCACATACATGCACTGGAAGTTTGTTCGTGCAAAAGTTCACACACAGTTTCACACACCTTTGAAACTGTACCCCTCACTGACTTGACCAAGGTTAGACAGTGAGTCATCTCCGAAGCTGGGAATAGCAATCAGTAATCCTGGCTACCAGTCCTAAATACTATTTACACCACACACCTCCGTTAATTTACAATCATCTCAGACTTGCTAAACATATTTGTGCTTTAAATAGTGGTTCTTTCTCTTATCGTCTCTGTTCATGCACTATAGTAGAACCCTGCATGGATACAAATAAGTGGATCGGTATCCAACCTGCATCCTCAAGATATAGTCCTCGGATATCTGTGTTGTATCCACGGATGCGGATATAATGCGGATATCCGCAGATATCCGCATATTTGCAGGGCTCTAGCTCTGTGCAGATAAAAATATGTGGATCCGTATCCGATCTGCATCTGCAAGAAATGGTCTGCGGATATCCGTGCTGTATCCGCGGATGCGGATATAAGGCAGATATTTGCGGATATCCGCGGATTTGCAGGGCTCTACACTATAGTAACATTGGTTAAAACATGTATTTGAGTCATGCTTAGCTGTGGATTAGTGCTAAAATTATATAAGGGTTACAGCTAACAATGCAGGGTTTTGTTTTGAAATAGAATTAAGGCCTTATAGGATTTTCTACACTATTTCCCATATATTGTTGTCTTCACAGGAGTTTATGAATTCTGCCAGTGTATTACATTTGTGTTATATTTATTTCTCACAATAATGAAGTAGAAAGGAATGTGAAAGCTGTGGTACATGTCTAACCCCTGTTTCAATGGCCAAATACATACCTTTTAATTGGATTCATCATTATAGACTCTTCAGAATGCACATCTGAACTTTTCTCTACATTTGAACCACAAAACTCTGTCAAGTTTGCAGAGGGAACTTTTACTCATACTCTTTCTGGCTCAGTGAGAGAGACTCCTGTTTGATTCATGTGGAAAAGTTGCTTTCAATAGACTGCTGGTCCCCGTTTGAGTGTTGGTTTTTGTAGTACACAAGACATGAGCACACCACACCACAAATTCTGAGGTAGTGTGTAAGTTTCATGCTTTTTTATTTACTTAGGCTTCCATAAACTCAATGAGACTCTTTTAGAGCTACTCACACATATTCTCTCACTGTCTAAAGGAATATAAAGTGGTGGAACTTACAAGATAAGGTGTTGGAAGGACTTATTTTACACCTTTTTTCATTTTAGTGGAAATTTCACCAAACTGCACAAATTTTGAACTTGATTTCTGGAATCCAGCTAGGAGATGGGGATTACAATAGTGGTCAAATCCACTCTAGCATCTTCCTATCAGCTGCCACACACAACACTCTGCAAGTTTGAGCCTGGCGGATGAAACCTCCACTATTCAAAAGGCATTTGACTCATGCCTACTTATCATACAAAGGTCATTCAACGCTGTGTCAGAACAATAGGCCCTTGCTTGTTCAGTCTATGGTGTGGTTACTACACACCCTATAGTGGGCATACAGGGAACAGGACAGAGATCTTGGGAACTGAAACTCCCCATCATGGGAACACCCTACTGATAGATTAATATATGAGAAAGCAGGAGCACACAGTTGCTTATGGCTGTTTTTGGAAAGGTAACTCATATCCTTATGTGTACTGTTCAGGAACCTTTATGCTGTGGCTAGGAACTGATGCTTAAAACTACAATATCCCCAGTTCTGCCATCACATGGACTTCTGATAGCAGTGAATACCGCCAAAGGAATGAAATATAATTGCAGTGACATATGGGGACTATATGAAAGGATGTAACTGACACTAAAAATGATGGATTGAGAAAGCCAAAGCAAGCCAAGCTTTATGAGATTGTGAGGGGAGAGTTCACAGATGGCAAGTGGACATTTTGTTTACAAAATGCCATAAAGAAGGATAATAAAACCCAATTAATTAAATATTAGAGACACTACCATTTCCAAGTAATGAGTGTAGAGTATTTTATTTAAAGGAACAATGTCAAGATAAAATTCTGAGTCAATGCTGCCTGCAGATGTATAAAAGGGTAGAATTGGAGCCAAAGTACTTACAATGTATCTTTCTCTGTATTAACAAGAATACATTATATTATGGAAACTAATCAATCTTTTTTTTAATTAATATTTTTGTCCCTGCTTATGCTGGTTATTTATTTTTTGCCCTTCACCCAGTTTGGACAATATAATCTGACAGGTCAGTTTTTCTTTTGTTCCTAGTCAGATGCACTTTCTACTCCTGACTGGGCATTAGTCCAGTATTATTATGTCTGTGAGGCATTCCGAGTACTGCATGGGGAGAGTTAAATACATATGTTTCCAATAAAGACTCCAGATGAAAGCAGAAAGCATTAAACATATTTCCATTCTATTCCACATTTGGTTCTATCTAAGACACTTACATAGTGCTGATCATCAACGTAGCTGAGTGTCTCATGATCTTTTGTGTATTAATCTATGCAACACCCTTGTGATGTAAGGAAGTACAGACATGGCAGAGAGAGACTAAGGCTATGTCTGCTCTATATGTGTAGATCAGCACAGATGTGGAGCTGAAATGCCATTGGGTAGACATTTTCTAAAGTGATGGAAAGGATTTTTCCATTGTTGGAGGTAAACCACTTCTCTGACCAGTGGAAGCTATGTCAATGAAAGAATTTTTCTGGCAGCCTAGCCATCTCTGTGCCAGGGCAGAGAGGGACTGGTGTAGTTTGGCAAGCTATGGCTCTAATTGGTGTGAATTTTCATATCCTCTGAATGCTGAAGTCATCAGCCTAACCTTTAAATGTAGAGGAGGCTGAAGCGATTTGCCCAAGGTCATGTGGAAAGTTTGTGTCAACACAGGGAATTAAACTCAGGTCTCACAAGTTTCCCAGGCTAGTGCGTTAACCACTGGAGCAGCCTGCATCTTATAGTTAACATTGCGCCCCCTACTCCCTTTTTCAAAAATTAGAACAGAAGCTGGTAACGACTGCTCTTTACGGTGAATGGTCACAAGCAGGCTTGTCAAAAGAAGAGGGTATTTCATTGGTTTTACCTTGCTTATGAATTTTCTCCCAAATGGTTTCAACTTTGATGTTTATTTAGGACCTCCAGCCTTGATCACATCACTTTCTCTGTTGCTGACTATTTGCCTCTTCTCACCCCTACACTCCTTTCTTTTCCCAGATTTTCTTTTGTCAGTTATGCCCATAGCTGTGATGTAGTTCAGGCTTAAATCACTTTGCTGACTAGTAAAGTGAATTTAGTGTTCTTGAATGCTACTGAATGGAAGGCCCTGGAGAATGCAATTCACTCTGTATTTATCCACAGAAAGGGAGACATGCCAATGTTTGAATGCTGATTCAGCAGCATGTCTGCTTTAATGAATTTTTTTTTAAAGGCACACATGGGAACTGGGTGCCTAATTCCAAGTGTGCCTTTGAAAAATCTCCCGTTTCTGTTTAGTAGGGGAATTCAGGCTCCACAGCTTCTTCAGCCCTTGATCTTCCTCTGCTGAGACTGCTGGTGTGTGTATTGATTAGAACAGTGATTTGTGGTTCCTTGGATACCTGCTCCCTAGGAAATGGAGATGATTTACTTCATGGGGGTCACCAAATTGCCATCAATGAGCTGCACTAGAACTAGAGGCCTAAAGCTGCATTGTGCTGCATTCTATTTCCATTAGTCATCCACTCCCACATACTTCAGAAATATAAAACACTCATTTTTTACACACCCACAGAGAGAGAGCGAGCACAAGAGAGTGCGAGCTATATAGTGTTCTCACCAAAGTTAATTTCCCTGTAACATTACGTACTCTTATTAATACATTGATTACAGAGGAGTGGCCCTATGAGGAAATCAACATCATAAATATGAACAGCTAATGCAGCAGTAAATTCCATTTTTGTTATTAATAATATTTACTTCATGTTAGTAATATAACTGTTCAAGCTACAAGGCCTTCCCATGCCCCTCCTTCCAAAATCCTTTGTAGTATCAGAAACCAACCAGTACATCCACTGCCCCTTTGCCTGGCTGATTTTCATGTCTCAGAACTCATGAAGGAGTCACAGCCACGTTAGCTTTAGCTCACACAGAAATATGACATGGACCTTTTACATCAGCACATACTTGCATATATTAAGTTCCAAAGGGGTAGCCATGTTAGTCTAGTTCAGCAAAACAAGCAAGGAGTCCTGTGGTACTTAAAGACTAACACATTTATTTATTGCATGAGCTTTTGTGGGAGAAAATCCCACTTCATCAGACGCTTTGAAGACACTTCAAAGCGTCTGACAAAGTGGGATTTTTCTCCCATGAAAGCTCATGTGATAAATAAATGTGTTAGTCTTTAAGTACCATGGGGCTCCTTGCTTGTTTTAGCATATATTAAATTCAGGGCCAGATGACACAGAGTTCTGCATTTCTGGTTCTATACAGTAGAGGGTAGTGATATACACACACCCACTCTCATTGATCTAGCCTCTACTACAATATGAACACCACAAATATCCTCAAATGAGTATGAATAGAGGACAAACAAAATTCAATCCTTCATTTCACTCTCTTTAAAACTGGTGATGTTTATGGGATAAATTTTCTATTGTGTAAAAAAGCTCTATTGATTTCAGTTGGTTTATGATGATTTACACGAACCTACTTATGTGTTTGTATAAAAAGGTACTACACAGTTAATGAGTTGCAGAATGTGTATTTTGTAACCTTCTATACATATGCATGCACACAATTTGATAAGTATGCAACATTCAAGCTCTAATGATCCAAATACATTTTTATGAATAGGGCTTTTACAATGGCAACCTAACATTGTGATGTTGACTGTTCAAGAGTGAATTATTAATGGGTTTCAGCTACTGAAAATTCAATATTACATTCACTGTAGTTGTGCACTATAATGTTGAGTGCCTCATTGTAAAACTGCTAGCAGACTTTTGTGGCAGCAGAAGGTCACGATGCAGAATCTAAGTCATGAGTTTCTTCCTTTTATTTATATGTTATACAATTTATACAATTTATTTTTCAGAGCCTTTAACTAACTGCAGCAATTTCGTCTATTACACCATCTAATTAATACAAAGTGTGTCTCTTGTAGAGATAATTTCTTTCATATTTTTCCTTCCAGTTTGAAAAATCAAATCACCAATTTCATTTTAAAAAACATGGTTTTTTTAATGTCTAAAGTACTTTTTGCCCTTTCATAGATTAATATTTTGAATTATAATCTAAGCAATACTTCTAGAAATCATGATTCAAGAAATAATGTTGCTGGTGTTTCCTGTTTTTTTAAAACAGCTTTTTGGCAGAGATGGGATGGTTGTAGAGATTGGCTTGAAAGCCTTTGAGTTTGGACCTACTGGTGGACTAAAACATTCCAGATGTTCACTAATGATCAGATCCAGGGGCTTATTCCAGAGTAGTATAGAGGTAGGGACAAACTGATGATTGGAGTACCTAAGTGAGGGCAAATAAAGTGTTCAGGTCCAAAGCATCAGTTAAATAATAATTTCTCACCTTTATTCTTCCCCAAAAGATTCCTCTAACATTTTGTTTTGCAATATTTCCCAAAACTCATTTAAGAACCTTATAGATGAAATTGTTGTATGGATTGATGCACATCTCAAAATGGAGTCAAAGAGAGCCACTAGCATGGCTATGAGGGCAGGTCTTACCCTTGCCATTGAAACCCACAATAAGTGTTCCGTTTCCACAGATACACTCTCTGTCCTGGAAAGTCCAAAACTATTCCCAAAATGTTGGAATATTCAGCTTTTCAAAGGCTGTCAGTGACTGAACATTGTAGGCTTCTATGTAACAACTTAAAAACATTCTGAAGCCCAGTCCTTTTACTGAGTTCTCAGAGGTGATGGCTATTAGTTTCTCTGATTAATCAATGGGTCTTTGAATTGAATTTTTTTGTATCCCAGCTGAACTGTTTTGTTTATGTTTCCTGACACAGTAATAGTTTTGAATTATTGAAGAAAATGCTGAACATTTGTTCTCAAAGAGAAACATGATTCAGAAATAACAGACAACTCCCTCTTCCTCATCACTGTAAAAGGAAACACATTACCAATCAAATTGCAAGAAGTGCAGCAAAATGCTCAGGAAATGCCTTTGGGGTTTTGGAGTATGGAATTTTTTCTCAGCTCTTCTATCATTATTACCAAGCAAAGCCCTGGGGGCCTGATGTAATGGATTGTCTAATGCTCCAGAAATATTTCTAATACAACAATGTGTAGGTGAATGGGAATGTGCCAGATCTCTCAGCTGATGTAATTAATACAATTTTTTTGCACACATTCTTTTCTTCCTGAATAAGATAAAATAGTGAATTACTGTAAGCTCAAGGGGTTTCCTAGCAAAAACAATGCCTCTTCTTGCTGGTATTTTCCATCCATCCCTATTAATAACTTTCAGATCTTTTCCTCCAGTTTGGAGGCAGCCAAGTCATCAGTTATTCCAACAGCAAGTATCCAGGATGCTCTTTGGACAGGCTGGCCGGAGTTAAACCCTGCTACAATCAACAAACTGACTTCCCTTTCAGAGATGGTATGTTGAACTGCCAGGGATCTACGACCTGAAATTCATGCCCAAAATAGGACAAAACACTATGGCTACAGTCTCTTTTATGAGATCTAGTCAAGTCTGCCAGAGGTACTTGCAAAGCATTTACAAGGCATTTGACTGGCCAAGGATTCAACAAACATCCTGAGCTTACGAGTAGATTGGTGTATCATTTTAGGAAAAACTGCAGAGTCCCCAGTCTTTTCTTGTAGGCATATGTACTCTGTTTCTGACATGGAAGGGAAAATGTTAGGATTATTTAGCATAGAAGAGAAGAGTTAAAGCCCAGTTTTGCAAGGCTTGCTCTCTGTCAGCCGACCGGGATGAAAAGAGTCTAGTGTAGTGGCCAGAGCAGACAGCAAGAACCAAAGCCAGGATAAAACCAAAAGGCAGAAATGAAATACCAGAGGTCAGGGGCTAGTTGGAGTCCATAGTCAGAAGTCAGAGCTAAGAGTTAAACTGAAAGGCAGCAACTGAAGTGAGCATTTGAGGTAGCAGGTAAGGATGGGTTTAAGGCCAGGGCAGGAAAGAGGCAAAGCTGGTTGCAAGGCAGAAGAAGGAGGAGGAACAAGGTAATGCAGGAACAGGCACAGACATGAGCATGAGCTTTGAAATGCCCGTGAGCTTCTGTTACTGGCTTACAAGTCAGCCTGCTGGCTCCAGCTGCCAGCTGGCTAGAGTGGCCAGTCAGCCAGTCTGCTGTGGGGCACTGTACTGCTGAGACTTTCTGGACACCAGCTCTACTGCAGGCCATGATCCCTGACACTCTCACATGCCACCCAATTGAAGCCAATACGACTACGTGCATAAATGAAGACTTCCAGTATAAGAGTGTAGGATCAAGTCCTTTGTAGTTGAGATATTTAAGGTTGTATGGCCAGGTTCTCTGCTTCGCTGAGCTGATGCTTGGTGAAGCAGAGAAGAGCTGCGAGGGAGCCTGTTAAAGCTCCTTGACTGAGTTTCTGCTAGCCCTGGCTGTGGTTCAGGTTAGAGCAGCCAATAGGCTTCTCTAACTCACACTAGCAATAATCCTTGAGGTCTGTCTGCCAGCCCAGGATAGACGAACACTTCCCACAGTTTCTATTCATCCTCTTCACCTCCCTCTTAACTTAATATGCCCTTCGCTGCTTCCAGGAAGCCCACTGCACTGAAAGCTGTAGGGAGAGTACCTATCATGGCTTTCTGAGGGCTGCAGTCTCTCTCGTGATGGAAGAATTGCAACTAGCAAGGGGGATGTGGCTAATGTCCACTCCCTTTGTGCCATCCAGTCAGCACAAAAAGAAGTGGACTGGGGCAAGGAAACTGCTCCCTTATGCATACAGTGAATAGTAGTATTCAGGCTTTCTTGTTGTGCAAGGGAAGGGAGCACTAAGAAGTAAAAGTTAGGAAGACTGAAAATAGAAAAGTAAAAGGAAATATGTTCCCATACAGCATATTCTCAGTCTATGGAATTACTAATCCAAGGGATCAAAGTCAAATATAGAGGATTTAAATAATATGAATGTGTTTAGTATTCTTCTTTCAATTTATGAAAGTATCTACAGGGGCCCAGAATTTGCTTTTACATTATGTGTTACAACACAATATAATATCAAGAGCGGCCCATAAGTCTCCTCCTCTGTAACTGAGAAAAGAAACCTTTGGTAGTTATATTGGCTAAGATAAAGGTGACAAAATCCTTTAAACTAGGAAGTTCACATTCATTCTAGCAGACTTTTTGTAGTTCATTTACAATAGGTCTTCTTTTCAATGGGTAGACATAAAAGAGGATTAATTGAAAAGGCATTTGGTATCTTCTAGCAGCTCACCACAAATCTGAGCTAAGATTTATCAAAAGATCAGGCATGTCCACAGAGCAGCTAAGATTTGTTGGGCTTTAAAATTAAACTCTGAAAAAGTTCACTAAAAATAAATACTTCTGTCTAGGAAAAGGTACAAGGACTATAAAAGGTTAGTGCTTAAGACATCGTGGACTCACATTCAAAGAAAGAACACACCTGATCTGTTTCAAAACGAGTGAAATCTTAATGTGGACACATGTGCTTTGCTTTAATAGCTTGTATTGGGCAATCTTGTTACCCATGATATTCAAATGACATATCTGAACATAGCACATGACATATTACAAGCTTTAAAGGCTGTTTCAAAAGTGAAATGGTGCTCTGTCATTAAACAAAACAGTCATCCACAAACAAGCATATTTTGGAACTATGCAATTAGAAAAGCAACCAGACATTGAAATTCATCAAGTGACACAATAGCTTTTTTTGAATCAAATTTCGAACAGAAATTATGTTGAAGTTCTATGGCCTGTGTTATACAGCAGATTAGAATGGGTGACTACCTGACCGTGGAACTATGCATCTATATGACAAATCCGTAAGTCGGACAGATCTGTAAGTTTATTTGTGATTTAAGGAAGCCTTATAATGAAAGAAAAGGATGGTTAGGAGACAGAATGAGTTTGTACACTGAGTTAGAAAAATAAATAATCTGACTCCTCAAGTCACCACAAAGAGGGAAAATACAAGCACTGCCTTAAAACAAGGCTCAAATGACTGTATGATAATTAGTAAGACTGAAGGCAATCATGTAATCAACGTCCTTACTGTTATTTTTTATTAGATTTATAAGATTTAACTTGAAATTACATAGTTTCAGTGGATACAATTAAAACTCAATCAGTCCATTAAGTCTAAATTGTTATTTGCCTTATAACACCTAGAAGCCCTAGTCATGGACCAATAATCCATTACAATATGCGCTGTACAAACACACATTTTTTAGTCCTTAAAACGTATGTACTAATTATTTGGAACACTGACCATTCTACAGTAGTACATGCAGTCTGAATAGTCCATTTGCACTTGCCACAGAAAAAATAGCTGTTTTGTTTCTAATGATATTCTAAATTTAGTTCTTAATGGTGGATTGTATGATGAAGCATGAGTGAATTCCATAGCCTGCATTTGCCAAAAGTTGCTGTTATTGCCATTCATGGGTGAAATGAAGACAGAATGTATCTTCTAAATGATAGGATCAGATACATTAGAGCATGTAGTTCTGTGGAAAAATCCATGGATTTTCATTAATTAATTCAGAAAATTGTGTTAATTTCCCACACTGCAAATGTAATTTGTTTGTTTAAATTTAAGAATATCATCAAGATAGTAATTTGCACATGCCTACTCCTGTCTGCTGTACCGTTTGCATATCTGTCACCATGGGCCAAATTCATTGGTGATATAAATAAAGATGTGAGTGAAATATAAGTGGAAGCAAGGGGTGTAAATGCATGAGGATACAGTGGAATGCTGTCTGGAATGAGATGATCAGGAAATGACTTACACCAATTTGGTTTTCTGTGGGTCTGCAAAACAAGTATAATGTACACACCAAGCAGGTCTTGCAAGAAAGCAACTAATGCACTCTCTGAAGTATTTATATCTTGAACCTGATTTTAATAATGGGGATCTGTTCATGGAGATGGTTCCTTTTTCAAGATAAAGGCCCCATTCCATAACAAATGGGAACCAATTCTATTGATCTATCACACACACTGCTCTCATTTTCTGAATAGCTTCAACACTGATGTGCTACTTAGGTTACTATATACATCCTTCAAAAGATGGCCTAGACTTACATGGAAGTTCCACTGTGTAACTCCTGGTGGACTATAACCCCTTGAGCCTCCCCATTAGAGTGTTTGAAAAAGTTTCTTAATAGGATCAGGAATGGAGGGGAATGCATTGGACAAGCATCAGAGACTCATATTCCTCCTGTGTCTTTGATGGATTTGAGTATGCTGGACCACAACAGAGGAGACATGAATCCAATCATGAGATGCAGTCATATGGGGAGAAAAAAAAAAAAAAAAAAAAAAAAAACCTGAGAGATTTGAAAATCAGTGGGACTTAGGCTTCTAAGTCACACAGGCATTTTTGAGTCTATAATCAGATCTATCAAGGACTGTCATCAGATGATCAATTTCTCTCCCCTTTAGAGCTAAGAAAATCCGAAATGCTGCTATAATGTAAAATAAGGACTCTGGAAAATGAGGCTAAATTATATTAATATTTAATCATTTGTTTGCCCTGGATGAGGACCTTTTAGGGATGTGGTGACAGTTGCTTTACTAAAATGTCATCTTAGTGCCTGATGAAATGGGCACTTGAACTGATTGAACTCTATCATTTTTCTGAGTGGCAGATTTTGCCTTCCTGTAGCTCTTCCTGCAGCTTTGTTGCTGCCTCAGCTTTACCTATGGAGAAGGAACAACTGTTGAGTATATTATTAGAATATATGCACTTTGGAATAAGCAGAAATGGAAATAGGAGTTATGGATGGCTTAGTCTGCTTTCTAAAGAATATTTTGTGGTCTCAAAAATGTACTGGCTTTGCACTCATGTGTCGGAAAATGGAAAGTTGATAGCTTTACAAAAAGGAAGCAATCACACTGGTTAGTGAGTATGAAATACATTTATACCTACATCAGATGAGACACATATTTAGAATGAATGGTGATTCAGATTATTGCAATCTGACTAATGTGGGTTGTACTTTGCTCCTCAGCATTGAATTTTTCAGTTGACACCATATTTTACAGGGTTTTCTTTGTAAAATACTTGCTGCAGTTTTGAGAAGAGCCTGCTGCATGATGCATCCAGGATGAAATATAGCAGACCAGATCCTGATACACTGACATTAGAATAATACCTAGTGCTACTCAGTGTGAGAGAGAGAATCTGGCACCAATACTACCTCTTTGCAAAATTAGGTACACTATTTATGTTTCTCAAATCAAATACTTCACAGTTTTTCTGTGTAATGCAAAAGTGATTTAATATAGTAGGAAATAATAGCTTCTTTGTTGTTTTCTCTTTCTAAAGAGGTCATTTGGGAGATGTAATTAGTACAAAGAAGAGTTTAGTACATGATCTGTGTCAAAGCTCCCTGCTTTTCAAATATGTGTGTCATGGAATTTGGCAGTAGTAATTCAAAGATGAGTCACTCACAAAATTGGAAACTGAAATATTTAGAAAATTATCCATCCATAGGAAAATAAACTGAGGAGACACCAAAATGTTCAGGTATCAGTCCAAACCGAGGTTTTTGCCATTGTAACTATTGCATTTAATAGTGTAGAAAGTAAAAGTAACAAGAAGAACAAGGTTAGTGTTAAATCAAGTCCATAAGATGATGTAAAAACTATTCTTATTTAATCTGCACTGCTATATACAAGGAACATAGACACACTGAAATCAGTAGGCCAAATTTTCTTCTCAGTTACAGCCATGCAACTTTTATTGACTTCAGTGAGAACTGCATCAAATAAATCTAAGAATTTAGATTTGCACTATTGTAAAGCTGATGTTAGAGAGATTAGAGTCAGTGTATGAGTGTATGTGTGGGTGCGTATAAATATACACAAAATGTATATATACCTATAAATTTCCTCTTGCAGTCAACTCTTCTAATTGTATGTAAAGTTATGGACTAATTCTGATCTCAGATATGTGGGTGGAATATCAAAAGTAATTCCCATACGTCCCACTTATCAACTTTATACTGATATTGGAATAAATGAGATCAGAGTTAGTTTCTCTGACTTTTCTACAATGCATAGAACACAGCTTTAAGTAATATAGGAATGTGTGGATAATGATGGTCTAAATGCATTTTTTTTTTGATTCACTCACACAAAGATGCAAGTAAGGGGTATGTCTACACTGGAGCCGTAGGTCCACTTAAGGAATCAAATTTGCATATGAACAACAGGTAATTCTGCTTTCTTTGTCCCTCACCACCTCCCTGCTAATTTGCTATATTCCACTGTTTGAATCCTAACGACTGCTTTGATTTGCTGTTACAGTCTGACCAGATCCTGTGACTTACACTTCCTTCCATTTATTTTTCTCCCATTCTGTAAGTTCCCCATCTTCGAGAGTCTGACAAAATGGGATTTCTCATCCATGAAAACTCAAGCAATAAATAAATTTGTTAGTCATGCCACAGGACTCCTTGTTTGTTTGCTGAACTAGACTAATATGGTCGCCCCTTTGGAACTTGGCGTCACACAAGCGTAATACAGAGGTATCAAAAGCAATGAAATAGTTAAAAATAAGACTCAGAATGTTGTATAATGGGGTACAACTGTGCTTACAATACACCAAGAAGGCTCTGCAATGTGTCAGTCTTACTATTTCCTGTACTATTGTTTTAAATCCTAGAGACATCTGGGAGGCGAGGGATGTAAAATGCATGGGGATCTGACACTATAAAATTGGAAATATTAAAGGATCCTCTGAATATGTCCTTAAAGGACAAAGAATGTTCTGAATACGGTTATGTATTTATTTTTTTATCAGTAGCACACTATTGCTGTTTTCTTGAATAGAAAGGTAGAAATGTAAAGTTTGCATAAGGCCAGGATGAATGATACTTTTAGTATTTACCTACATTTTAAATTAGCCCATGGAAAGCTCTGGGATTGCCTGAGGATTACCTAAAGAGGCATCCTAGCTTGCCATAACCAGTTCCTGTTACAAGATAAAAGTGGATGCTGTGGAGTCCCTGAGGCCTTCTTCTAGATTTCTGTTTTGCAACAGCTGTGTGATTCCCAGACTTTCTAGGAATAGAAAATGACAGGCATCTTGTAGGCTTACCAATAAGAGGGGCATGGAGAGTAGGTGGCTAGTAAGACAGTTTGAGTAACTGTGTTTATCCTTCTTCTCCGGAGTTCTTATTTAAGTGAGTTCCATTCCTGTAGATGAATCTCCTTTTTCTTTATTTAATGTAAAATATCTGATCTGCAGTGCTAATAATAAAATAATAATAGTAATACAATACTTTGTACTTTTACTATAATTAGTTTCTAAACATGCTTTAGTTAAACATCACAGCACAAAACTACAGAAGGTAATATTCATACTATTTTTCAGCAGCTAAACTGAGGCACACAACAGGTCAGGAACCTGACTGAAGTAACACAGTAGATCTAGTGGCGGAACCAAGAACAGAATTAAGGAGTTCTGATTTACAATCCTTGTTAAAAGGGCTACTGGGCAAATTCATGACTAACAGAAGGAAACTTAACCCCAGGGAAGTTAATGTAAAGAGCCAGTTTACTCCAGTGTAAATGTGGTCTTCGAAATCATATGAAATCATCTTATTTATTATCCTTCTAGTCTCTACCCTGGCCCAACTGCGTGATTAAGTAAAAATAAACACATATACACATAAGAGAGAGGACTTCTGTGTCTCTCCATTATTAAATTATTTCCACTGCCTAGACCAAGTATTTGGGTGTTCCTCTCATCTTGGGACCTGGGGTGAAGTGGGGAGCGGGCTCATTTTTATCAGACTTTTAGCATGGTTGCCAGATGTCATAGAAATCTTTCATTGATCTCTATTAAGTCTGCTATCCATCTCCTCTCTCGTGCCTTTCTGTCTTAGCATTGTCAGTTTTCTTAACTAGCTTTAAAGGGCTAAATTCTGGCTCACAGTGACCTACCTATGTTTTCAATAATTCAGAAGAAAGTGCACAAATAGAAAGACATTAGTAAAATAAACAGTGCATGCATAAGTTTGGGAACATAGGCTGTGTTCTCACACAGCCAGTTATTTCGATATGGTTGTTTTGCAACAACCATATATCGAAATAACGCTTATATCGAAACAACTTATTTCGAATTAACAAAATGTTAATTCAAAATAAGGAAAAAAGGCGGGAAACGAAATAGCAGGTTCA
>ML681963.1:108015790-108422110 GCA_007922195.1 Podocnemis expansa
TGAACTGTTGTTTTGGAACATCTTGTTCCGAAACAACACGTTCCCACGGCCTTGTTTCGAAACAACCGTGGCAAAACAACGTTGTTTCGCCCACGGACTAGGTTTAACTTGTTTTGAAACAACGTGGTTGTTTCGAAACAACGGCTTCTGTTGTTTCGAAACAACCGTGCGTCGTGTGAACAGCCTAAATCTTATTTCGAAACAACCCCTTCTGTTTTGAAATAAGAGGGCTGTGTGAACACAGCCATAAAGATCAGTTTTTCCTTAAAATTATTAATAGAGCCAATTAGAATATTTTTTCATGAAAATAGATTTCAAATGGAAAATTTTCAATTCCCCCTCCCCCCAAATTTTTAACAGAAACTTTCTGATCTTCAAGTGAAAAGAAAAACAATTTGATTTATGGTTTTTAATCCCCAAATTAGCAAATATAGAAACAAACAAAAATTTTCAGCAAAAATGTGTGGTTTGTAAAAGGCTATTGTTATCAATAAAATTCAAGTGAAATTTTGGATTCATTCAATCTAAGAACATGCCTTTTACTGAACTCAGTGCCTGATGATCAAACTTACATCTCAGTAGTGCACCTTGCCCCAAAACTTACAATGTGGAGGTTTTCTCTTCGGCCTTGAGGAAGATAAGGATATACTCCTAACTATGAAGAGTAGGATGGCTCTTGTAGTTTTATCTGAGCTCATGTCCTGTTATTCCTAGGCTTTTGTTTGAAGCTCACTAAACTATGTACTTCATTTAAGTCTGATGGCAGTCTGTTGAAAAGGTTAATTATGCATGTGTTTGTGTTTGACAGAAGAGAAACAGTATCATATGGTATTTTTTTTATTCACCAGATTGTACATCCATTTCCAGTGTCCCCTAAGGAATTTTCATATCCAATTATTTCCATGCTGCAGTAACCTGAGTTTGGGGATGGGACTACTCTGATGCCTCAGCAAAGACTAATAACTAAATATGTTAAAACCCCGATGGACAGCATCTCCTTGCAGAAGGAATGCATTATGACTCAAGTCCTTTGAAACTGGACTAAGGAAAACTTTGGAGAGTGTACAATAGGACAGTGAGATGGAGTGGGGAGGAATGGGTTATGTAGCGAAGCGACTGTAGGAATAAACCATCCCTTATAGACACTAGCTTATACTGGGGATGGGGTGGAAACACCCCATGCCAAGGAAGCTCTGGGATATACTGTCTCAGAATCCCTCCTGGAACTCCTCGGTACCCAGAAGCAGCATGCCTTTCAGGGAAGGCACTGTGGTTCCACCTGAGTGTGCAATCACAATATGAAAAGTATGGAAAAACCATGGCACCATCACTTGCCTGTGCCTGTTCGGGTGTCTTGTACTTGACGATGCACCGAGAGAGAGCAGTAAATGGACTGCAGTAGTTACCGAGCCTTCATGAAGGGTAAAAATCATGACAAGGAAGTTACTTGTTCCATCTGTCCTGTTGCTGCTGCCCAGCCTCCAGGAGCAGCTAGTCATAGTCTGATCCATAAGCCATCCTTTCTATCTATAATTTCTATGGTTCTGTTATATCCAAGAGGTAGGTAGGTCATGCACTATCCATGTGTTTTCATCAGTTCTTCCGTGTGCATATCCAGAAGGAGTTACAAAAAGAAGTTTTTTACCTAGCTGTGCTGCTCTGTATGAGCAGTTGGGCATGGTTTGTGCAGAAGTCAGAAGAGCACTGAGAAAAGGACAGTGAGGCATAATGGCATATTTACATCCTATAGCAGCTGAAACACAGGCATCTCCCTTCTCTTTCTTCAGACTCCTTTCCTTTACTTTCAGTGTGCCTTTTGCCCATCCCCCACTTACGCCATAGAAATCATGGACTTTTACAGGCTTTGGATCAGTTCCCAAGGAAAGAAGAACAGTGTAGTTTGGAAGAGAGAATGTTTAGGTTCTCTTCCTGGTTTACTTAACCATGGATAAGTCACTTAGCGCAGACCTGAGGAGTAGATTCAATAGGAATGTGCTTCAGGGTGTTTTTACTACTTTTGCTATACTTAGCAGGGTACAATGCACATTAGGGCTGCCATCTAGGGCTGATCTGCATGGGTAACCAATACAAAAGGGTGAATGGTCATATAGATGTCTTTCCACATTTCTTTGAAGAGCTTACTGCCCTTGAATCACTGACCTCATGTAGTCTTTGTCCCTGAAGCCTCATGTCCCTAGGGTCCTATATGGAAGTCTTAAAAAGATGTCAGCCACTGACTAGGCCATGAATGCCAGGTAGTTCCTATGAGGCAGAGATGAAACTCTGAACTGGACTGGTTCCTGGTATGATTTGGATCAGTCTGAAGTAGTAAAATTTTGCTGATTGTCAATGACCCCAAAGCATATTTAACTACTCCAGCTTCTGGTGATGGCCCCTGTGCTGACTTCAGAAAGGGTCACGCAAGGATCTATCTATGCAGGCTTGGTAGATCCTCTGAGAGCAAGTTTAGCCAACTTTAGGGCAACTTTATGCAGGCGGTGTGGCAGCAAGCTCCTATAATGTCTTCATAGTTATCATTTCAAGCAAGGCTCTGGCTTAGTGTCATAGTAACATCTGGAGAGAAACTGTACAGCACAGGCTGCCCAGCTCCGAGACACTCAGCCTGTTGTGATCAGTCTTTGACTGATGCAGCATAAGGAGGATCTAAACTTGTCAGATAACAAGCTAGTTTTCAGTGATGCTTCTCAAATTCCCTGGGTGCAATATAAAAATTAAATACTTGGGGTTTGGTTCACCTAGGAACCCAAGCTTCAGACTCCCTGACCTCAGTAACAGAAAAACTTATAGGGTGGATGAAGAGTGGCATGACACCTGATGACATAACGTCAAAACTAAGAGGCAAAGGGGTAGGAGCAGGGACAGGCCCCTGGATATGAATGCGTTTTCCCTGGAGCACTAGTGCAATGTAAATTTGCTGTCACCTGGTGAAACCCAAAGGGGAGAATAAAGTACCATCACTGGCTTTCCTAATGGAGGCAGTATCCCCATAGCTCATAAGTATGTATCTTTCATTGTGTCTCTAGCATGGATCCTCAGAAGCATACATGACCCTAGCTTCACTGAAATCAGGCAAGATTTTGGCCCGAAGGTTTCAATCAAAGATTAGAAAAATAGACTGTAAAGAAAAAGAGCTCTCCATCACTTCCCATCCCTTCTCTCCATCCTCCAGACAACCCTCTCCAGTCTCCCAACCGCCCCCCCCCCCAACATAAACCAGGAAAAACAAAGTGAGTCTTACAGTCCAAAAGATCAGCAAATCTGGTCTTAAGCAGAGTCAGACCTGTCCTAACTTGCAGCAGCTAAGAGGTGATTTGGCTGCCAGTTAATTCTTTTGAAACTGGGATTGATTTTTGTTTGTTTGTTTTCAGCTGTGCACATAGGTCAATTCTGGACACAAAGGGTTGGCTAATATAGAATGTGACATAACACTGGGATACACACAACCTATTTCTCATTCTGATTGGCCAGACTTTCCCTGTGAATAACCAATCAGAAGTAAAATCTGTTCTGGGAAGTAGAGCAAATTAGCTGAGAGCTGATAGTGGTGATCACTAACTGTTTGCTGTCTGACAAGATTCATTCCATTCAGGTCATTGAAGAGCTTCTTGAACCTTTAAGAGGATACAGTCTAAACCCAAACCTCTCCATATGACTAATAACTGTGTTCTACCTTCATACTAATGCAAGTTCAAAACCTTTCAAGTTCTTATCTTTTTAACAATCTGTCTTCATCTTTAGACCTAAATGTACCCCATCAGAACTTGTTTTTTTGCCTTTCTGTCGCATGTCTTTTACGTCAGAGAGCTGAGTTGTGAAACTGAAGTTATGGCTGTGCATTCATGTTTGCATGTACTAAAGAAATGAAGGGGGAATTGATTTAAGTTGCCAGCACTATTTACTTTATTATGCTCACATTTTCATGGCCCCTCCCCTTGTTCTGAGTCTGTACCCTATTTGGTGTTCCTTATCATTTGGCTCAGGCAGCTTCAGAGCCATTGCATGTTTAGTGGACATTAGTTTAAAAAAAACGACCACATGCAGTTTTTGTGAAGAGCCACACTAGCTAATATTAACTGTTAAAGGGCCATCAAACTTTCTGCTTAGATGTGTTACCAAACTAGACAGGATCTGGTGTCTGCTGCACTGTATTGATTCCTTAGGACATTTACCAGTTCTTCAGGCTTTACTAAATGGGAGAAGTACTAATCCAATTGAAGTCAATTGGACTACTCATGTAAAGTAAATGCTGCTCAATGTCCTTAAGAGCTGCAGAATCGGGGTTATAGTAAGTTAATTTTAAGAGAGGATTTCTTTTTCTATTATGTTCAGACTTTGTGGAGGTGTGGAAGAAAAGACCATTACAAGGCACTTCAATGTCACTGAATGCTCCTGTGAAGGCACGGTGCACAAAGGTACTTTGTGGGCATCTACTTTCTTGAGCCAAGATGAGAGTGTCCATGCTCTTGCCCATTCCTGCTTATCAACTCAGTCATGTTATTGCGTCACCCCAGGACCCTTTCCAGTGACTGAGCCAGGGGATAAGAACCCATCCTCTCCCCATCAAAACAGGGGAAGGCAGGCCAGGAGAAGTCAGGCCAAAGGAAAGACACTGCTCTTCAGTAAAAGGGCAACACATAGGAAACTCCCAAATGAGTATTTTTTTCTAGTTTATACATAATGAAACAATCTGAGGTATTTTCCTGTGGCCTTAGCCACAGTCCTATGAATATGAGTTATTTAATGTGGCTACAAATGTAGGAGAAGTGATGTAAGTTGCAGATTTGATATTCAGTGTGGGCAGATCCTTCATCTCTGCTCTGTTCCCTTTCTGCTGCTCCTGTGGCACAAAGAGGATGGAAAAAATCTGCCTGAACAGAGCAGCTGGAGATTCCCTTTTTATCAGGGAATCTCTGGATAGCACAGCACTAGCAGAACTGGCTGTATGACACCTGCTTGTCTTCCTTAGCCCTTCATCGCTAGACCCTCAGTGTAGCAGGTGCAGCAAGGCAAGGGGTGATGAGTTTAGAATTATTGACACTTCTAGACTGACGTGAGGATCCCTAGGGGGCAGCTACCAGCATAAATTAGAGGAGACCTGAAGCTGAACAGAACCTGGCCTACAGACTTAAAACAAAGTATAATTTTTGCTTTGGGGAGACTCTTGCCCAAGTGCTCATGAGATTGGGGGAGTATAAAGGTGGCTTTGAGATACTGTTGCACTCTCCCAAGGTTCTACTGCCAAATCTAGCTTTCTTAGACCTGAGGGCTTGGGATTCCTTTGCACCGATCTTTTGGGACAAATATTCAGGTTACAGTTTTGGGTCAGTGCTGGCTGACCTATCCATACAGCACTGTCCTCATATTGGAAGACCCAGTAGACACTTGAGACTCTTTATTTGTCAGGTGTTAAGTGTACCAGTGGTGGGACGAACCCCAGCTAAATGGCATTCCTATACCATGGAGGCTGCTGGGAAAGATGGTAGGGGTGTTAGGCACAGTTTGTGCTGACATGGATAAAACTTAAGCATTTTATTTTAAAAGGAAAGAACCTGATAAAAGCTTATCATTATCTTCTTGCCCCATCAGTTGGTGGAAATATCATCACTGCAAGCATAGGATGGAAGCCAGAGGCCTGGGAAGTTGGACATTGCTAATAAGTAGTGATGTTTTCAATGTAAGGAGACTGTACATAGGGCAGGGGTGTCAAACTCATTTGCTATGGTGGGCCAGCTTTGACTTAAATGTACCTGAAGTGGGCCTTACATATCAGAAATCGAAATATTACGGCATTCTCCTGGCACTGTGGAGTGATGTCTATGCAAAACTGTGCTCCACAATAGCTCGCTCTCTTTCTGTTAGAGAAAGAGTGTGGTATTGCTGAGTGCAGTCACTGGCTGGATGGAAGAGGTTTGTGGTCCATGGGCTGCATGTTTCACACCCCTGACATAGTGCTTTATTTTAAAAAAAGAGCCTAATGAATCTCTCTTTTTCTTAGAATTACATAATTCTAACTGCATTCTTCAAAATAAACAGCTATGGGGAAATATAATTTTATATAATAGAAAAAATAATAGAAAAGGTATTTTCAATCACAATAGATTTTGTATTTGATACCCAAAGGGACCAAGTTTTCTCTGAGGGTATGTCTATACTGATGGCGTCAAAAATCTCCACCATCAGCGCACTCTTCTGGGTTCCACTGAGCAGTCTGTGAAGTGCACTTAATTGCTCTGGAGTTTTCCTCAGAAACTCCAGCCCTGGAAACAGTGTAGTGCTAAGGCGAGTGGATGGCATGTCCGTTCACCTTAGTGCAGTGAGTAGAGTGTGGTAAGTAGGAGTTAATAATTCATCAGGAGAGATGCAAGGTATTTTATATACTTTGTGTATCTCCCATCGACTCCTGCCGAAATGTGCAGCAAGTATATACAGACTAGGGCTGAATCTCATCTCTCAATACAAGAAAAAGCACAGCTGAAGTAAATGGTGTGAGATTAGAATGAGGCAGAGCCTACCCCACATTGCTTTACATTGACTCAACAGTATCTCATCATCTTGAATACTAGAATCTATTTCACTGAGTGAGGGGATGATATTCAGGACACAGGATTATCCCCATGCGTATTCCATAGAAAGTACCACGCTGTCTTTAACTTTCACCGAGGCAGGGTTGGGTAGCAGGGCCATCCTTACAGTGTCTTGTCTAAGGGAAACAGCTCTCCCAGTGAAACGTTTGCTCTTCCTAGTATTGAACTACTATTCTAGAATTCTCTGATGGCTCTTGAACTCACAACACTGCAGTCTGCTTTTGAGACTAGCACACACACAGTCAAAGTGACACTTTGGCTAAATTCTGCTCTCAGTTTCACATTACAGTCAGTTTAATCAGCACAAATAAGAACATAATTTGGCCCTACCTTTAGATAATAAAAATCAGTAGGAAGAAAAAAAAATGCCTGAAATACTAAATGTGCATATGGTCCAAGCCTGTATTATTAACAGAATCTGGAATTCCAGTTTGAGAGTTCTTTCCCTTCACATTCATTTGAAATAAAGTCAGAGAAAGGCATTTCCTATTTTGGAAACAGTAAAATAGGTTCTCAGTTATGCTGGTGGGGAGAGATAGAGTGTAGAAGTTGAACTATGGTCTTTAAATGACTGTAAAACAAACAGACTAGTGCTGTTGAAATCACATGTGAAGTTCACATTTAATACAAATAATCAAATTGCTCCATGAACTTAAGCTTGAGGAAAGTGTAGTAAAGACATTAATATATATTTAATTTCATCTTTGATTTTTAAACCTTCTAATTGCATGGGATGTTTTTTGTAGTTCATATGGGGTTAAATCTATCTTCTATAAAATAGCCTGGAACAGCTGCAGAATTTTATAAAAACAGTGGTCATAACATTTCAGTGTAATGACAATAACTACAGCAGTGAACTATAGTGTGAATCGTCTCCTTTACCTTGCTGCTTTTCCTTCACAGCAACAAGATAAAAGGCATGCAAAGCTTGGTTTTCATTTTACTGCTTTTCCTCTCTTCATAGTTTTTTTTCTCTGAGGTGGAGTAAAAGGATATTTTATTCATTGCTGTGTTAGTCCATTTCCCACAGAGATGGCCTAATAAGCTGCAGTGAGTTTTGAGCATTCCTCAGTTCAGTGTCATTTGGATTCATGATTTTGATTCAGACCTTTGTCAGAGATAGGGGTTGTTTACAAAATCAAAGTTTTAGGTTTCCAAGACTTAATAGGAGCTCAGGGATGTCTGGAGCTGAGGTTTTTATTTGGGCTTCTCGATAATTTTTAATACTTTATTTCCAAAGGAATTTGTAATGCTCTTGACCCCATTCAAATCTGAATACATCGTGAAAATGAAGACTGTTTCTGCCAGAGATTGTTTTCAATTTCTAACTGGTTTGAAAATGATTTCTGTGGTTCTTTACCACTTCAATGCAGCATAGCTTAAGCCTGTTATGAAAAGGGAACATCCCACAGAGGACAACAAAATAACATTTACTTCAAGTTATATTGTCTTGCGGCTGAAGCACAGGATTCAGAGGCAAGAGGGTTTAGTTCTATTCCCATCTGTACCACAGATATGCTGCCTGATATTGAGCAATTCTCTTAACATCTTTGTGTCTCATTTTCCCCACCTGTATACTAAAAATAACAAGGCTTATGAATCCTGTATGGGGTGAATTGAGCCTTAATTAATTCATGCCTGTGAATGGTGCTTTCAAAACTTTCAGGTAGCAGACACTAGGAAAATGCAAAATCACATCAGGAGGGATTTATGGTTTCTTATCAATTTCTCAACAATTCAAGCTTTACTGAGAGAGAGATAGTGTGCATTCTGTGGGCATGAAGAAAGCTATTGGGTGGATAGAAATCCTTGTTCTGCTTCCATTCTCCCAATTTCATCTTCTCAAAGGCTATGTCTACACATGAGGGCTCAGTTAAGTTGATTTAACAGGGTTGACTGTAAGTCAACTTAACAAAGTCGACTTAACAAAATATACTTAAAGACTACATCCACACTGAAGGACTCTTAAGTCAACTTGATTATGTTGACTTAACAAAGCCTACAGTGTAGATGACCCTATCTACAATGCATTAAGTCAAGTTAATGAAATTGACTTTAACGCTTAAGTTGACTTTAAGGGCTGGAGTTCTTAAGTCTAGTTAAGCCAATGCTTAAGTGAACTTAATAAAAGCCCAGTGTGGACATGGCTTTCTTTAAGTGGACTTAAGGGAGGTTAAGTCAGCTTAAGGCTCCAGTGTTGACATACCCAAAGTTATTCTGGACGTGACCTGTCAAATGTGTGGGGAGTGGTAACTTACAGGAGCCATTCAGGGCAAAAAAAATGCAACAGAGCATAAGGAAATAGCTCTTAATTCTGTGACATAGGCGGCAGCTACTCTTATTTGGGCTCTGCTTCTGAATACAAACCACAAGGAGTCTAGGGTTTGTATGGGTTTATTGTTGGAAAGGAAGTAGCACTCCTGGCTACAGTGTAAACCCCAGTAATAAGTGGAGGTTTTGGAAGAAAAGCTTCTAATGATTGGGCCTGAGGATAAGACCTTTTCATTCCCAGCCATAAACCTCACACTGGAATTCAGGCCAGATACATGATCTGGCATTCATCACTCTGAACTTTAGTAAAGTAAATGTGGGAATAATAGCACATGAGAAGCTTTTGATTGCTAAATACTTCTTTCTGGTTTGCATGTAAATTACATATTGTGAAATCTTTCCCCAGGGCTTTCAACCTGACCTTGCGAATACCATGATTTCTCTTCTTTATTCTATAGATAGAGAAGGGGACCATAATTCATAGTGCAACTTGTGCACAGCTGACATTCAATGGGTTGCAAATAGGTGTGACTTAGACAATGAGAAGGCAATCAGAAAGCAGAAGAGGGGAAAGTAATGAACAGGAGGGTTGCTTTACATGGGCATCAAGAAAAGTAGCTGGAGGACAGAGATCCATGTTTACTTTCATTCTTTCCTTATTCATCCTCTTTTGATCTTGTAGAGATTTTAGGCAATTTTTTTTTTTTTTTAGTGATAGTGTTCTAAATCAGTGGTTCCCAACCTGGGGTCTGCAGAGTTATTACAAGGGGGGTCTGTGAATACATCCATTCCCAGTCGCTGCTGGCCAGTAATAGGCAGCCCAGGCCCAATCTGGCCCCAGCCACTGCCGGCCAGTGATTCATTTTGGAGAGGGCTCTAAACATCTAGATTAATTGTATTTACCTGCTGTGAGCAGTCTCAGTCCCCCCCTACTTGGGAGCAGGCAGGGGCCAGGTCCTCCATTGCCCTTCTGCAGCGCCGGTGCCTTCAGTTAGTTCCCAATAACAATTATTATCATTTGGGTGTCCATTAAATTTTTTGGAGTTAAAAAGAGGTCCTCATACTCAAAAAGGTTGGGAACTACTGTTCTAAATTATTCCTCTGATTAATTAATTTCACTAGTGCACCATTAAGAAGGTGACTATTCATAGGAATTCAGTTGAGTTCTTGAAAGGTGACTTTTGATGCAGCTAATTCAACTTCTGGAGACATAAATTGGGGTGAGGTGGACCAACATTCCCCTCTGACTAAACCAGGACATGCAATGAGGAGCTCCAAAAAAATAGCCTCATCCAGCCTTTCAGCCAAGAGAGATCAGACTAAGATGGGTGTTTTTTATGGGGCAAAGAGCAGGTTAGCAAAGGCTCTTGGGGTTTTTCACATTCCTCTGTAGCGCAGAGCATGACTCACTTGCTAGTGAATTCTCTATACTTTAAAGTCTTAAAATCATGATCTGAGGACTTTAATAATTCAGACATAGGTCAGAGGTTTATTACAGGAGTGAGGTTTTGTGACCTGCATTGTGCAAGAGATCAGATTAGATCAGGAGTGTCAAACTCATTTGCTATTGTGGGCCAGATTTGACTTAAATATACTTCAAGTGGGCCGTACATACCATAAATCAATATAGTACAGCATTCTTGCAGCATTGTAGAGAGCTGTATATGCAAAACTGTGTTCCATGATACCATTTTCTCTGCTAGAGAGTGTGGTCTCACAGAGCAGTCTCACATACCCAGTGCGTTATGATGTCACGATGCCTGACACTCACAGCGTTGTGGAGTGCAGGGTTTGCAAAACCACACCCTCTTTCTCTCTCTGTTAGGGAGAGAGTGTGATCCGACAGAGCACAGTCACAGGGCAGATGGAAGAGGTTTGTGGGCCGCATTTGGATTGTGAGCCACATGTTTGACATTCCTGGACTAGGTGATCACATTGGTAACTTCTGACTTTTTAGTCAATGAGTCTATGAAGATTAAGGGGAAAACTGATGCGAGATCCCAAGGGTCTCTTCCACCTTCCACTTGCTGTAATTCAGTCACTGACTGATATGATCCTCTGCTTAATTTGATTAAATTCTTCAGGCTCCAAATTGCTTGTATGAAAAATAATATAACTTCTACTGTTCATTTTGATAAGTAGTGATCACATTAAAGCAAGTATTATGGGCAATGCAGTAACTGAGTAGTCACTTTAATGAGTCATGAACAGGCCAATATTCTGAATACCTCAGAAGTGGTTAGGGATCCAGAGAAAATAAGGTCACATTTACTTTCCTGAATGGACATTATTACCAACCCATGTGCCCTTTGGGCTGTGATATTCACATAGAGGGCTGTCATGCATATCAATCAAAGTGATAGGAAAGGTGTTGATCCAAGGAAAAGAAGGTCATGTGGTCCAAATTATCCAATTTGAGCCTCTATAGCTAAGTATTTTGAGTATCTAACTTCAGGTGCCCACATTGAAAAATTAGGATTTATGGCTTTAAAACAATAATGAAGGAGGAGGATTATTGTGTTATCCCTGCATTACCCAGTGCTCAAATAATCACTTAGCAACCTTGAGGTCCACAGCCAGGTACATAATCAATACGAATCCCCAATCATTATTCTTTGACATCATCCAGTGGAGTGAATAAACATTAGGGGGTTGATAAGAGAGTTCAGTTAAAGTCTTGTTGCAAGTCAGAATACGGAAGCTGAGGAAGACTTTCTCTGCTGTAAGTCATGGCATCAACGTTTGTGTATAGGTAAGTGGAAAAGTCAGTGGTCAGACCAGACTTTTCTGGAATTATTTTTCTCTGTTTTTAGCTGAGATTGGTACATTTCTCTGACCCCCCTCTTTACACCCTCAGTCTAAGTGAAAAATACTGCAAAATGCAGGGACAGTTTACAAAATAAACACAGGCCATAATAGAATGACACAAAACGTGCAACATCTTGTCAATGAAATTGGGGACTGCTTCAGAGAGGGTGTATCATTTGTATAGGAGTTCAGGGTGCAAACTAGGTGGCCGTAGGCTATCCTGGTGCAGGTCCCTGGAAATGATGGGGACAAATTGTCAGCTGGCATAAACTGGAACGATTTTAACGCCAGTGCTTTGCTCAAGTTCAGCAGCATCCTGGCCATACCAATGACAAACCCATTATGTGAAAGAGGAGTCTGGAGGTGGAGCACAGAACCAGCAATGACAACTTTTTATACTATCTGGAAGTTTCCTCCAACTGTGAAAATTCTCAAGAGTCCACTTGGGGAAGCTCTATGTCTGTGTAATGGCAATAAAGAAAAGTAGCATGGGTCAGGATCTGCTCTGTGGAATGTATTGTGCAGGCCACTTTTGTTTGCTGTAGACTTGCAACAACTTCTATTGTCTATGTGAGTCTTAAATCCTGAAAAATCAGGCATGTGGGGACAGCTTAGACAGATCTCTAAACGAGTCATGTTTTTATTTAAATCAAGAGAACAGAATCAGGCATAGCATTTTGAAGATCATGCTGAAAAAAAAGATGGAGGGAGTAATGAGTACTTTTATAGGCCTATATTAGCAAATACATCACATTAGTGCCTGATATTTTAACACCCCATTTCATAGAATCCTTTCAGGAATTAAGGAGAGTTAAAGAAACATTGATTTGTTCTTGGTTTCAATAGCTGAACCTTCAAAAGTTTCATATAATACTTTGCTGGAAACAGTGGAAACAGAAGAAAAGTTTTCCAAAGTTCTGTAAACTCCCTGGATAGCTTGAACTCTGTATAATATAACTGAATCTTTTGCTATAGCAGGGAACATGTTTCGTCTTTTTAGCGTGGCAATGAAAGTCTTGATGTAAACTTTATTCCTGCCTCTGAAACTAATTCAGTGTATGATATTGTGCAAAAGATTTACCTTCACTATGGCTCACTATCACCAACAGAAAAATGAATAGAGTTTCAGTAGTTATCTTGTTTCTTAATGTTTGTAAAACATTTTGAGATCCAGTAGAAGTTCAAAGAATTGTTTTTATTACAGAACCTGTACTAATAAGTTAATATGCATTTTGCAGTATTTCTAAATTTATATTTTCCCCAGCATAATTAGATGCATTGTGGCACACTTATTAATACATAGTTCAAATTATGAAATGCATGTTTTTAGTTTCTAAATTCACTCTATATATCCTAAATTTATCATAATATCACACTATAGCATAATAAAGAGTTTCTATGGCTAGTTTTCTGCGGGGTACACCTGGAAAATCAGTGAGGCTGTGTTCACACACAGGGGGTTATTTCGATACGGCTGTTTCGAAACAACTTGTATCGAAATAATGCTTATTTTGAAATAACATTTTGAATTAACAAAATGTTAATTCGAAATAAAGAAAAAAGCGGGAATTGAAATAGCATGTTCACACAGTGGGCATGCTATTTCACTTCAGGGGCAGGGCACCATGGGAGGTGTGGCAACATGGCCGCCTCACTGGGCCATGTCGGAGGCCATGTTGCTAGCCAATCCCATAAAAGCCGGCCCCGACCTCACTTCCCTGTCCACTCAGGCTAGCAGCGTGCTGCAAGCTATGGACTCTGCCTGGCAGCCCAGATGGCGCCGTGCGACCCAGGGACCCTCTGCCCGCCTGCAGAGTCTCCTGCATATGCGGCACACCCTGTTTGTGGACCCAGAGGGTGCCCAGCCTTCACACCAGGCTCTCATCCACCTCGTCCTCAGGGCAAACCTTTTGCCCCTGCCCTCCTCTGTGCCCCGCCAGCTCTGGGTTTGGGAAACCAGCCCAGAGTGGTGGGAGCGGGTCATCCTGCACGCCTGGGGTGATGAGGACTGGTGGTGGAACCTCCACATGACCAGGGCCAGCTTCACCGCCCTGGTCACGGAGCTCGCCCCGCACCTGCACCGCAGGGACACCCCCATGAGGCGTGCCACCCTGGTGAACAAAAGAGTGGCCATTGCCCTATGGAAGATGGCCACTCCAGAGTCCCACAGGGCAGTGGCACACCTCTTCGGAGTTGGGCGAGCCACCATCTGCGCCATCCTCTGCGAGGTCACCAGGGCCATCAACCAGGTCCTGATGAGGCGCCTGGTGAGAGCAGGGCAGCTTCAGGACATCATCCCGGGGAGGGCCGCCCTCAGTTTCCCCAACTGCGTGGGGGTCCTTGATGCTACCCACATTCCTGTGAGAGCCCCAAAGCACAGGGCTGCAGCGTACCGCAACCGGCGAGGGTACCACTCCATGCTCCTGCAGGCTCTCATGGACCACCGGGGCCTCTTCCAGAATGTCTATGTCAGATGGCCAGGGAGGGCCCATGATGCCCGGGTCCTCCGGAACTCTTCCCTCCACTGGGACATGGAGGCGGGCACCTTCTTCCCCCATCATGACATCCATCTCGGGGGCGTAGCAGTGCCCGTCCTCGTCGTGGCTGATGCAGCCTACCCCTTGCGGCCCTGGCTCATGCGGCCATATGCAGGGCCCCTGGACCTGAGCCGGCAGTCATTCAACCACCGCCTGACTGGCTGCCGCCAGGTGGTGGAGCGGGCGTTTGGCTGCCTCAAGGCCCGCTGGTGGTGCCTGCTCACCTGTCTCCACCTCACGGAGAGGACCCTGCCCCACGTCATCAGGGCATGTGTGGTCCTCAACAACTTTTGCGACCTGTGGGGAGAGCCCATCCAACCAGCGTGGGAGGCCGAGGCCCTACGCCTCACCGCGGACCTCACAGAGCCCGGACCCGTGCCCACAAGAAAGCAGCCATCTCGACGGGCCCTCGCCGTGTGCGATGCCCTCCAGATCGCATTCACGGAGGGGGACCTGTGAGGCCCAGGCCCGCCCTGCCCTACACCACCCTCTCCCCTGTTCACCCACAGCCAGCCCCCACCTGTCCACCCGCACTGTCCACCAACCCCAATAAAAACACTGAAACCACAAAGACGGTGCAACAGGGGTTTATTGAAAACGGGGGTTTGGGGCAGGGAGGGAGGCACCGGGGGTTTCGGGGAGGGGGCAGCAACTTGGGAGGGGAAGGGGGTGCAAATGTCCAGGGGGAAGGGGGGAGATCAGGCAAGGCCTGTGGGTGGCTCCGGGGGGTGGTGGTGTACCCCACCCACACCCGCGGCCGCTCTCCAGCTGCTGTCACCTCCGGGAAGGTCTGGGTGGTGACTTGTCTGTGGGCTGTGGCAGTGGCAGCCGTGCAGCTAGCTCCCGTATCGCAGCCGGCAGCTGGTCAGCGAGGCGACCCACAGCGGTGGCCAGCTCGCTCTCCACTTCGACGGAGCGTTCCAGGAGCCAGAGGGCGGCGTCCTGCCTTTGGCACTGCTCCTGGCGCCAGGCCTGGGTTGAGGCCTCCATCCTCTCCCCCAGGTCCTCAAGGGCCTCGAGGAGCTCGGTCCGGGTGCGTGGGGCCCTCCTCCACTGCCAGGGTGCCCGGGGGCTCTGGTGTCCGGCTGCTGGTGGTGGTGGCAGCTGGTGAGGAGCAGCCCTGCGACCTGCCGGAGGGAAGCAGAAGACACAGTCGGCCCCTGCCGCCTGTTGGCCCTGTCTGTTCACGCCTGTCTGCAGCTCACACCCCTGCCCTGACTGCCAGAGGGTCCGAGGATCCCGTGGGACATTGCCCTGAGGTGGGGTTCCCAGTCCCCAAGGCCTCGGACGGAGGCCAGGACAGTACCCGGCGGGGGACATTGGGGGACCCTGGCCGGAGACGTCGTCTGGCTGGCGTAGTCATCGGGGTTTAGGGGCCCTGGACCACCTGCCTGTACAGACCAGTATTCTATAGAGGTGCAAGCTCCTTCCACCCCTCCAGTCAGATGCCTGACAAACCCCTGTATTTTAGACAGCCTGCTGGACTGGGACTGTGAGGATAAAAAGAGGAACAGGACGGTACAAAGGGGACCTTGTCCTCCTCCTGCCTGCCATCTGGGAACCGTACCCTGGGGGCACACATGCTAGTTGTGCCCACAGAGGTGAGCTGGACCCGGTCACGCCTCGATCTAGGGTGGTCCCCCATGGCTACCTGCCAGTGGTGTGGCCTGCATGCTGTCCACCCCACCCGAGATGCAGCCGCATCTCCACCAGCCAGCCCCTGTCCATCACCCCCAGGCACACAGGCCCCTGTGCGCCCGGTGCCACCCATCCCCATGGGACCCGTGGCCAAGGGGGTGCCTTTGCACCCACCAACCCGGTGCCCTACCTGCCCTGGTACCCAGCTCTGGCCTCCTCGCTGCCTGGGACCTGCTGGAAAGGCCCAGCCCTGTGTGCCTCGGTGGGGGGTGGTACTTAGCCACAGGGGATCCAGACGTCCGTCGTGATGTCCCCGGCTCTGTGTCGGACCCAGGGGCGGTGGTCGGCCCCTGGTCCTCCCCGCTGCTCTCTGCTGCAGGCCTGGCGAAGAGCTTGGGGCTGCTGGGGGTGGCCTGCACCACAGATGGTGGTGGCGCAGCCGGAGGCCCCCTGACTGAGATGTCGGAGCCCTGGGCCTCTGGGCCGAACAAGGGGCTCCGATGCCCTCCTGAGTCCAGAGCCTCAGCAGGGTGGCTGCTGGGCTCTGGACCCAGGAAGGCATGGAGCTCCTTGTAGTAGGGGCAGGTGGTGGAGCTCCCTGCCCCCTGAAGCTCCTGGGCCTCCCTCGTCAGGGCATGCTCCTGACGGAGCGTCTTGATTTTACTGCGGACCTGCTCCGTTGTCCGCGGGTGGCTCACTATGGACATCTCCGCGGCAATGTCTGTGTAGATGTCCCGGTTCCGGTGTGAAGACCGGAACCGGGACAAGATGTCTGGCTGCTGCCAGACCCCCAGCAGGCACAGGATGTCGTCCCTGGTCCACACTGGGGCCCTGCATCATCCCCCAGCAGAGGACCCTGCCTGAGAGGCCACGTGGCTGTCAGGCAATACACACGCTGACTGACAGACACGCCCAGACAGGAACTTCCTGTTCCCTGGGTTGCTGAGCACCCTGGGAGGAAGGTCAGATGGTTGTTTCGAAACAACTGTTGTTTTGAAACAACGTGTTCGTTGTTTCGTCCCCGCATGGGGTTTAACTTGTTTCGAAACAACATGGTTGTTTCGGAACAACAGTTCCTGTTGTTCCAAAACAACCGTGCGTCGTGTGAACAGCCTAAACCTTATTTCGAACCAGCCTCTGTTGTTTCGAAATAAGGGGGCTGTGTGAACACAACCTGACAGAAATTGTTATGGGTACTATGCCTGTTCCCTTAAAATCCTGTTTTCAGCTGCTCACAAACTTCAACTTTTGAAGCAGAAATTTTTAACCTTGGCTTCCACCTATATGTGAATATGTCTAGAAAGTTTGAACAATGCTGTTTTTCAAGCTGTTTTTTCACAATACAAATATGAGTGTGAAAAAAAGTCCCACACTTTTGCCATTAGCATATTCTGGCAACTTTTAGCTTTGAGGCCTAGAAGTAGGAAATTTAAAATTCACTATGTTACTAGCCACTCTTAGGAAGTGTGCCTCTGAAGGTTTGAATGGAGACTGTTTGAATTTGGGTGAGTTGTGATAGTGTGAATAGTTCCCTTTATAGGTTACAGTACTGTTGATTGTTGGGATTTCTTTTAACATGTTTAATGGATATTTTAAACAAAGGAAGAATGCAGTACACATGTGTCACTATGTATACATCCAGGAGGTACTGGCATAATCTGTATGGCTAGGCTTTAAGGAGATGAAGGCAACATTAAAAGGGTAATAAGAGTATCTCAGGTTATGACTGAACTGAATTAGAATGGTTCTGGATATCTGAACCTGGACTATAATCCAAAATTTCCTAAAATTCAAGGACATCTGGATATGGACTTATGGTTCAACCTGTCATAGAGTTAAGGTAACATTGTGAAGATTGGTTTATGATGCTTGGATCTGAAATTTGGTTCAGAAGCGCCTGTTTGGTCATTCCAGATCACAAGGCACAAACTTGAAATAGCTGGCAAAATGTTGCAGAAGGAAAGCTTTTACTTCCAAAGTATATGGACAGGGATCTTAAAGGTTCTGACTAGAGCTGATTAGGAAAAGGTTCCTCCTCCCACCCTTGGAAAATAATGACTTTTGGAAGAAAGGTCAAAACCTAAAATATTTGGGCTGAAAAATCAAGGTGTTTGATTTGGAATGTCACTGAGAGTCCTCACAGTAACTGAAGCTCAGGTGCAACATGTCCTCATTTTCCCCATAAGTGGGGCTTCCTGGTCCAACTCCATCTCTCTTAATGAAGGCCGGTGGTGCATTGGGGAGAGGCTGGTGCACCACTTGTGAAAAAGGAAAGATGAACAGATGTATATTCATGAAAAATAAATATAAGATGAATTGGAAAAGAATGAAAGTAAACAAGGATCATTATTCTCCAGCTACTTTTTCTGACACCGATATAGAGTAACCCTCCTGTGCATTACTCTACCTGCTACACATATGCCTTCTCATTGTGTAAGTTACACTCGTTTGCAGCCCACTGAATGTCAAATGTGCACAAGTGCGACTGGGTAGCCCATATCATAGAGGAGAATGAAGACATCACACAACCAAATTATAAATCCAGAAGGCACGGGTAGTGCACAAATTAATCAAAATATTTCTGTTTCCAGAGGAAATATTTTGTTTGGGGGCAATTTTTTGGGGGGAAAAAGACAAAAAAAGTTGCAGAAAACAAGCTTCTTATGAAATAAATGGAAAAAGAAATGTAAAAACTGTATGTTTGCCATTGACAAAATTTCAGTGCAAATTTTTCGACCAGTACTAGTTCTGACCTTTCTCTACCTGACTACCAGCTCCTAGCCCCCCCGCAGCCTGCAGAGAGGGGCTGGGGGCCAGACAGAAGATAGATAGATAGGAGATAGAAGATGTACCCATTGGAGGGTATAGTGGGATACAGAAGGCTTATCTGCATGGAGAAAATTGTTTGTAATAGCTATTGTAGAATAAGCTATTTCACAATAGCTGTTTCCATTCAATTTCCTCATGTGGACAAGCACAGAGCTTTTAGTTTCTAGATCATTGCTTTGAATCTAGTACAGATCAGGAGTAACCAAACCTTCTTGATGACCGATATCCCAGATCAAATGAAAGAGCTGATTATCATAGTCTAATTCCTGGTGAACAAATATCCACGTTACTGAAAAATCAGCACTGTCAATAAAAGTTGACAAAGAGGGCAAGAATGAAATCAGTATGGGACTCATCTTAGAACTTACTCCAGAAAAGTGACTGAAGCACTGTATATTTTGGGCAGGGACAAAGTGGGAGCCTACAATGCTCTTTTCTGTCACATATTGTCCTGTGGTTAAAGAACGTCAGGTCATACCTACACTACAAAATTAAGTTGACCTAGCTACACACAGCAGTCGCAGTAATGATATCACTTGTGCACATCTGCACTTTGTTCTTTTTGTCTGCAAGGCATGTCCTCACTAGGATCACTTGTATTGATTGTATTGTAAATTTTTGGGCATCGTGGGATGGCTGCTGAAACCAATAAGTAAGACAGTAAGACATAAGCAATGCGCTGTTCATGCTGACACTGCCTCAACCTAACTACATCGACCTTGACTCTACACTGGTTGTGGAGGTTGTGTTCTGAAGTCAGGGTTGTGGGCCAGTTACATTGGCAGGAGCAAAATATAAGAATAGACATTTCCATAGTTAGTTTGACATGAGCTGCTTTGTGTTGTTGACCTAGCTCTTTAACATAACCACACGACTGTGTCTAATGTCTTGAGTTTTCAATGGTGTTGAAAAATCCATTTTATGAGATGTTTTAACAAGGCTAACTTGCAATCTAGAGAAGTCTTCTAGATTACAAAGAACACTAGCCATATGTTACCACCAAGCTACAGAAGAAAATATGACTGTTACAGGAAAAAAAACAGTTTACAGAAAATATGTTCATTTACTTTCTGGTATTAGCATGTACTGCCTTCTTAGACTTCTGTATTAGATGCTGTTATTTCTGTTGTGGAAAGATCGCTTTCTTTTGTTAATCACTGGTGTATTTTTAGTGATTTTGGTATCACATTGTTTTGCTGTATCATAAGATTGTTGAACCTCAGTTATTAGAATCACACCCAGCAACTATCTTTGTATACTTTAGTGGAGGGTGCAGGGAGGAAACTGAAATAGGCAGTATCCACTTTCTCATAGGATAGTGTCTGTCCAGTTTCTTTTATCTGTGCAATCTTTCAAGTTTATTAGGATTCCAGGATACTGTGACTACAGTGAAGAGCATTCTGGGTCATTACAACAGACCTGAAGAAACCATATCACCCATCACTGGGAGTAGTAAAAAGGACTTAGAAAATGAACAAAGACAGTTTCAATGCTACTTAATGCTAAGAAGATTTTCTGAGATTAGAGTGCTTTAATTTGCATTCAGAATATGAGCTGAGTCCATGAAATATTGAAATTTCACTAAACTCTTTCAGTGCATAACACAATATGCAGTATGTAGACACACAGCAAATTAGGATCCCAGATGGCTCTGCAGCTATAAACTGGAAAATATAGCTGTAAATTATATTGTTTATCTATACCATTCCCTTCACATCAATAGTACCTGATTAAATGTGACCAACTCCAGCCTCATTGCCTGTTCTCACTATCATCAATTGTAGCAGAGATCAAGAGCTGGACTGTCTACCCAGCTGAGGAAAGCAGAGGAAGAAGAAAGAATATTAGCATCCTTTGCCTGCCTGGAATATTAGATGTTACAGATCTTACAAGATATTATTATAATTGGATACCAGAATGACTCAGGAGACAGTGTCACTGTTAAATATATTGTGCTGCATTTTTACAAGTACAGTTGATAATATTACCTGGTGCTTAAAGTATTTACTAGACTTTCCATGTAAGTTACCAAAGCAGCATCCTGAATATGATGGCAACATGAATGATTTGCAAAGGCATTTGTAAAGATTTTAAAGGCAACCACTGTAAACGTAAAAATTAAATTAAATTAATAAAACTTTTGCTAGGAAGGGTAGAATTGGATTGATACACACTTCTCCAACCCATCATTACTTCCCCCCCCCCAAACCCTGATCACAAAGAAAAATACATAAGCAAAAGGATTTGTGGTGTAATCTTACATATGTCACTTTCCTATTTCATTGGTTGCCATATTCACTTGGGTTTTGCCAAAATTCTAGATTGTAAACTTGTTAGGGTGAGTGCCATGTTTGTCTGTCTCCCTGTGAGTTACCTAGGAGACTAGGGTATAACAGAAATTCATAAAGACAGTGCTACACTCAGGGCCTGATTCACTGCTGTCTTGCATATATTAAATCATTCCCACTTGTGCAAAATGGAACATAAGAACATAGGAATAATTGTACTGGGTTAAAACAGACTATTTAGCACAATACCTTTACTTGGACAGTGGCCACTACCAGCAGTAACCTAGCAATAGGCCATTATGGGATAACCTGCCCCTATGGTAAATTTCTTCTAAACACCGAATAGCTCAGGGGAAAGGAAAGAAATCCTCTAATGGACAATCCTGCCCATGTCAAGAGTTTTTTCTTAACCATTGTCAGTTAGGATATGCCTACACAGCAAAGAAAAACCTCCAGCTGGCCTAAACCAGTTGGCTTGGGCTGATGGGGGAAGCAGCTATTTCATGCTGTGTAAACTTCTGTTCTTGGGCTAGTGGAGCCTGAGCTTTGGACTCTCCCGCCTCATAGTGGCATAAAGTCCAAGCTCCAGCCCAAGCCAGCAACAAACAGCTCCTCAGCCCAAGGCCGAATCAGCCAGCATGGGCAGGTTGTGGGTTCTTTTCTTTTGCTGTATAGACATATCCTAAATGATTGGCCTATGACCTAAAATATGAGGGTGTCACGTCCCTTTGAAAATTTCTATTTTCTAAAGTAACTGTGGACACGCCTTTTATCCACAGAAATATCATGTCTTTTTTTAATCCTGCTATACTTTTGCACACAATGATATGACTGGTGCGAGTGCACAGTGGGTGTAAAACACTACCACTGATGTCAGTTCGAATTTGGAGCTAGGTGCGGTTGTTCTCCCTTTGCACTTTGTGGAAGTTACTCCATAGCCTGGGAGGCACTGGAAAGTCAGGATGGAAGGGTTAGGCCTCTCTCTGGAAGGCTGGTGTCAGAGCTCTGTGGGCAAATGAAAATATCTGGGCCGGCTTGCGGAGGCAGCAGGCTCTTTCCTCTTTGCCTTGCAAGGTGCAGTTGGTGATGATCACTCCCACCTTTAGTGCCTTTCCTTTTTTAAGACTAAGGAGGAAGGTGATATTAGAATTTTTCATCCTGCACTGCCATTATTTAAATGGATTGTGTTCTTCAGCTGGATGTAAGTCAGAGATTGTCAACAAGATCCTTCCAAAAGGAAAAAAATAAGAAAAGGACTAATTTTGTGCATGCCTCAGATGTATTCATGAAATAAATCAAACCTTCTGCCTACCCTACTCTTTTCCATAAAGCTTAAGTCAAAATTCACTAAATGCCTGTTAAGGAGAGATGGCACATGCTGCCATACTTTCCATTTCCTGTCTGTTATGCAAGAAACAGAAGTAGGTTAGAGGGGAAACTTTATGAAAGAAGTTTGTTTTGATTTTAGGGAGCATAAACATTGCCATACCTGATCAGACCCATGGTCCATCTGCTCCAGTATTTTGTGTCTGACACCAACCAGTACTAGATGTTTCAGAGGAAGATGGAAGGACTCCTGCTGTGGACATGAACTAACCTCCTGTAAGAAAGTAGGTTTTTCCTAACTCCAAGAAATTAGTATTTGACTTTTGTCTTTAAGATGCAGATTTACCCCATATCAATTTTTATCCTATAATAGGTAAGAAGAGGGAATGCATTGAAGTTTCCAAGGCTGAGATACTCATGGCATAGTAGCTAGAAGAAAATGGCATGGTGTGCTCTGCCAACTTATGAGATGCATTAGCAGAGGATACAGTCATGAATGATCTATCAACTAGAATAAAGGAAGGTGCTGATTATTTAGGACTTCTCTGCAGCTATCCAGTGGAAAAAAGGGGATTTCAGTGGAGTCTGATTCTGTTCCAGCCTATCAGAACACACAGCTGGATTCTGTAGAATATCATCAGTTATCCTCAAGACTAAAATCCCAACACAATCAGTTTTCTGGTTATCTCACTGAGTAGCCTTCCACAGGATGCTCAAATATTCAACAAAGGATTGGCTAGTCGTGGCTGACTGCTTTTTGTGCTCTTTAAGACACTGTTCAGATAAACACTAATAGGATCTGAAAGCAAGTCTGGGTTTATTGTGGTCAGCAGGAGTACACTAGGTAAATGACCTGTTGTGGACTAGGTAGATGGCAAGATCCCAACCTCACACAAACAACCCTCAAATGATGTTGCAAATAGATTAGTTAACACAGGCATTCATGCCATCATCTCACAAGATGTATATCACATTTTCTGTGATGTGCTGAAAACAGATAGGGGAAGCAACCAAAAGCTTTTAATTCCAGTTAATGAAAGATAGATGGAAGACTATATATAAGGGGTCTAAGTGGTCTGAAGACTGGAAGTATCTTGCTAAATATTCCGTCTGGATTTATTATTGAATGCATATATTGAATGCATATAAGTTGTGTCAAGTGAGCTCAAATGGGTCAAGGTTTGGGTAAATTCTCAGGATTCACAATGTTTATCTGACACTTATCTGAACAGCCTGTGTCTGTAAAATCATGTATGGGCCAAGTCTCTCACAAAAACAGGTTTTCCCAAGAGATTCCTTGCACTTTCCATTCTGTTCTTTGCTGGAAGCTGAATCTGGAAAGACATGCACAAATTTAAAATAAAAATACTAGGATTGTTTAGAAACAACATTCAATTTTAGACATGGGAGAGGTTTTGGGGAGAGTGAGAGAGTCTTATTTTCCCAACTAGGTTCACATTTAAATTTAAGAACTATGGAGTAATTGGGTGGTAGTGACAGAACATTGTAACTACTCAGCGGAGCTGGAAAATAAATCAGAATGAATAAATGATTTGGATGAACTTCACCTTTTCTCTACTCCATGGTATACCATGATGAAGTAAATGCCAAAGCAGAGAGCTGGATAGAATTGTCAGTAGACAGATTATGTTCTTTTTCCTCAAATGTACTAGTCAATCAGAATAATTTATTACAGTGTTTGTGGGAATAGTTTTTGGTCTCTAGCTTATTTGTAAGCAATGCACTGTATCTGATTAAACATGGTGGGGCCAGACCCTCAGCTACAGGAGTGCAAAAGGAAATTAGACTGCCATAAAAAGCTATCTGTGGATTTTCCTAACATAGCATGTTTCCTCAGTTTCTCACTTTCTGTCCACATCTTGCCCTGGAATGACTCTCATTGCGCTAGGCCCCCCAGCTCAGAGGTAGTTCAGAGGAATGCTGGGGAAATGGCAGGGTTGTATCAGTGTTAAGGACCAAGGCTATGCCTACACTGGCAAATTAGTCTGGACTAAGGAGGCTTAGTCTGGTCTAATTTAGCCTCTGGCCACAGTAGGCTTTCCTTTGTCTGGACTAGGAAATTTTGTAGTTCAGACTAGGGAAAACTTAATCCAATCTAGTTAGTACCAGGGTTAGTTTGGGCTAACTGCCATAGTTCAAACTAAGCACAGGCAAGACCTGAACTAAAGCTTAGTTCAAATTTAAGAAGTTCAAACTAAGCCATTAGTTTGAACAGACTGCGTTCTAGTTCGAACTAAGCTTTAGTTTGAACTAGAATGCATGGTTAGTTTGAAGTAAAAGGTTCCGAATTAGTTCGAACTAACCCACGGTTAGTTTGAACTAACCTCTAACTTCTAAGTTTGGACTAGAGAGTTAGGTTAGGTTAATGTAGACATAGGCCAAGAGAGATGTAGTGTGGTAGTGTTCACAGCAAGGCAGTTAGCCAGGGAAATGGAGGTGGGAGAGTGGGGCTGTTCTCCAACCTTCTGAACTTCTCCAAGTTCACTCATTACTAGTTCAAAACCACTTTCACAATTTGGTGATTGACTTGCCAAGTTTTAGGGAAGGTGTCTCTTATTTGGTGCCTGACATGACATGCTAGGTATCTATTACAGAACAACTTTATTGGATATAAAGTCTATTTTCAAGCAATAATTTTACAGAGGATTGAACACTAACTCAGAAATTTGATTTTATATATGAATGAAATAGTGTGGGGTAGTGTCTCTTGTAAATAAGCCTTGCCTTGAGGAGTTTTTTTTTATACAGTCCATTTGGTTCCCTGAAATAACGGTGGCCACTTCTGCTATTCACACCTTATGTTTGTTTGGCTTTAAGCACAAGTGTAAAATGATTGTATGGGCTCATCTAACACTTCTGCTTCCCACTAGGAAATAATCTCTTGCATTGCAAGCACTTTTAAATCATTAGCTGCAATAGCAGTGGAGCTGCACACAGAGCAGAATTAAGATGCATAGAACGGAGGAACCATGTGAAAAATCAAGGAGTCTTATGGCACTTAAAGACTAACAGATTTATTTATCGCATGAGCTTTTTGTTAGTCTTTAAGTGCCACAAGACTCCTTGCTTGTTTTTTTTTTTTTTTTTGCTTTACTAGACTAACACGGCTGCCCCTTTGGAACATGTGAAAAATGTATTTCATTGAGCTGTGCAAGGAGTGTGATACAAGTCATTAAAAATTGTGAGGTACCCTGATGCAAAAATCTAGAGATCATTCATTATCATTTTCCCAGACTCAAATCCTTCCTCTCCCTCTAGTTCTTGTACCAACAATGGCCATAAATTAAATCACACGTGGGCTATACTAAGAAGTATCCTAATGAGATGAACAGATCAGAGCATGAAGACATTGTGGTCAACAGGTCTCTGCCATGCTATCAAGCTCAATTCTGCTCTTGTGCCAGTGTAAATTAGGAGAAACCCCACTGAAGTCATGATGGTTTAAGATCAGAATGCAGCCACACTACAAGTGGGGTTTTTAAATATTTCCAGAGCTTTTCTTTTAAACACACAGCTTCCAAAACAAACTTAAAAACAGTGGGAAATAAAAGGGGTTCTCACTAAAGCCAAATGTTTGCATGACTTCAGAGCATCATGAGTATTTCAGTTTGGCTTTCTTCCCTCTGAAATTTGGCCACTGCTTTGTCTGACTTTGAGATGCCTTTATAATTCAAAAAATTATTTTCATGACAAGTTTCAAACACAGGGGGTTAAAAAAAAAGGGGGCTGGACTCAGCACACTCCCATTATAAGAACAAAGTGGATGCAGTGATTATGGTTTAATTACATCATGATAGAGATGAACCCAAACCAAAAGTCAGAACAGAAATTTCCTCGAAAATTGACCCCCTCCCATCTCTGTAATGCTCAGATTCAAAATCCCCACTCCCCCATAGTTTTTGTGGGAAATTGGATCAGAAATTTTGCCGAATTCTTTGCTGAAATAGATTGCTACAATTCCATTTTGCATTAGTCTCCACCCCTCAGATTCATCTCTAATATATGACAAAGGATAGATGAGATTTATTGTTTGTTAGATGAATACCATACAAGCCATGATTACAGAACAGCATAACTACAATTTAAACAGTGTCAGGAAAGCAAACAGCATTGTAGCTAATGGATTTCACACTTACATAGCTGGTAAGAAACTGTCATTAAAAGCAGTTGAACCATTCTATTCTTTTCCTAAATTCCCTTAAATGGTAAAGTGATTTGGCAAGAAGTGTAACTTATTTTAACATCATTTAATTAAAAAAAAAAAACAGAGTAATTGATTCAGGCTTGGATTTTTCCGAATTGTGATCTCATGCTAATCCAGAAATTCTTCCTTTCTTTTATAATTAATGGCAAGAGTACAGTTAAAATGTGCAGCACAATTCAGTTAGATAACTTTCCAGCTCCCAGTATCTCAGGCCACCAATTCATTAGAAAGTAATATCAACTACTTCAGATGAGAAGGAACTGAAACAGATGCGGTGGGGGACAGGAGGGGAAAAGAGATTTTTAATGAAACTGCTGAACACTCCCTTTCAAATGAGATCCTTCAAATAATTCCTGTGGGGGGAAAGTTTAGATTTTGTAGTATCCATTCCATTCCTCCAGCTGAAGGAGTTGCTTGTCACATCTGCTGAGGGTCATGGTTGTCTTGCGAACACTTACACACATACTTTCCTGTTTTGTAAAGCTTAGCAAGACCAGTTATGTGCATGAAGCATAGATTGAAATGCATACTATCTCAGGAGAGAATAGCCTGAAGAATGATCTGCTACATGTTAGTAGAAGAATGTGATGGCACTTGGACAGTAATGATGTCTTAGAAAAATAATAGAGCAGAAGTGAGAAGATTAAAACATTCAAGGAAGACAAAAGAACTTGTTTATTGAATTGGCTTTATAGCAGAAATGTGACCACAGTCTTTACAGAATTAAGAGCTATACATCTGTCGCCTTGTAACTAAGAGAACCTTAAGTTAGAAGCTAATAAAGTGAGTAAATGAGACTTATAGATCGACGGTTAGGCACTGACCATAGAAGGAGATATATAATAAGTACAAATCAGTATATTTATGACAGCTAAAGACAAGCATAAGAAGTGCATGTCTCCAAATTCTTCAAACTTTGGAACATGTGAAGCTTGTCTCAGATATAGGCTGATGTCCTTTTATTGGTGTTGGGGCAGGAAGGAATTAAAGTTGACACTGAAGTAGACAAATACATAAAGATAACATATCTGCTGCAATAAACTCATTTATTGCATTGGGTTTCTCTGCAGTGAGCAAGATTTAAATAATGTACAGTCATCTTATCTTGCTTTAAAGATAAACATGTAAGGTGAATTAGTTATTCTATGGAAAGCCACCCAACTATCAATTAGAAAAAAAAAGATAGCCACCACCCTAACATGGATATTATCTTGTTACAGATGTGGATATTTTCACAACGTTATCTAATGTATCATATTTTCATTATCACAGTATCCATGCATTACGTTCTTTGACAGAAAAATCCTTTCCCTAAAACTGTTGACAAGGAATGACCATAACTGTAAATCAGTGGTTCCCAACTTTTTTCAGGCTGACGACCCCTTTTTAACAAACGAAATTTTTGTGCCTCCCCCCAGTTAATTATATAATCTGGCCCACACAGGCAGACTCAGGCGTGCTTCACTCTGGCGGTGCCACTGGGACAGCCGGCAAGCAGCACTCCCACCACCATGGCCTGCGCTGCTGGGGAGCCAAGCCACAGCAGCTATGGCTCCCTGCCCCTACCCCTGCAAGGGAGCTGCTGCAGCCCCATCCCTCTGCCAGGATCTGACCATGGGAGGTGAAAGGCAGCCCTTGTGGGGACCACCGGGGCTGTAGCTGGATTCTGGCCCTGGTAGGGAAAGGGTCCACGGACCCCCTGCAACAAGTCTGTGGACCCCTGGGTGTCCCCGGACCACAGGTTGGGAACCACTGCTGTAAATGATCAAGAGGTCTTCTGATTCTGCTTGAGTTACACCTGGAATGTGGACCTTCTGAATGAGAGCTTTCCATCAGACTGACAAAAACTTGCAACAGAACCAGTAAACAGCATTTTTGTCTCATTGTGGTCACCAGCACCCCAATATTGCTACTTATAAGTACTGTTCAAAACACCCTCTTGGACCATCTAAATTTTCAAATAATCAAAATAATGGCACTACATATAAAAACAACAAAACCACAAGCCTTACCCTGCTAAAGTTCAAGCTTAACTGCTCACAGTATTATTGGCTTTCAAGCACTGATGATTCACAACTCACAAAGTTTTTAGCTATTGATTCTTCAGCAAAGGTGTATCAAGCCACTGGCTAAAGGTCTCATTTTCCTTGATAATTATACGGATAATGTAACAGTTGTCTAATTGTGCCTTTTTTACAACAAGGATGCTAGGCCCCCACCCCCCTTTTGTTTTGAACAAACTCTGATTTTTACCCTAATGTGTTTCCAGTTCAGTCAGCCAGCTAAGCATGTTCTTAAAGTTAAGCGTATGTGCAAGTCTTCGCTGTATCAGGGCTGAAATGCTAATGTGCTACAGCAGCTCCAGAGTTGAGAGTTTACAGAACTTGGGATTAGAGAAGAAAATTACATCTGTTTGTGACATCTGTTAAAAGCAAGCTTCAAGCTTATGTATTGACTCCATGGCTGGTTCACTGCATGGGTCACATCACAGCTTCATTATGAAGTGGTAGCAATTTAGAATAGTATTAGACAGATAGATTTTCAGTGCTCCATGCATAAACTTTTTATAGCATTTATCAAAAGTTTTCTGAAGGCATTCACTGATCAAATGCTGCCCTTTATATATACACACCTAAGTATTTGCACAATTTGGCAAATGTTTTTCTTAAGGAGATTTAGCCTTTCCATAGTTCTCACTTAAACTAAAAAATGAAAATAAATAAAATAAATGTTGTTGGACTAAACTCAGGTGTCTTTATTCTGCTTTTACTCAGATTTCTACAAAAGTCACTGGGTGCATGCCTAAATGCTCTCCTGTACATCACTATTTCATCAGAGATTATTTTTGCGTAACATGTTTTGGAGTCTGCAGCAGAAAACGTATTGCTATAGAGAATATGGCTGCGGTTAAGATCATTATGATAGTCATCATTTGGAAGTCCTGTGGCACTTAAAGACTAACAAATTTATTGCACGTGCTTTCGTGGGAGAAAACCCCACTTCATCAGATGCTTTGAAATAAATTATTTTCCTCCCATTCTGTAAGTTCCCATGATGAAGTGGGATTTTCTCCCATGAAAGCTCATGTGATAAATAAATTTGTTAGTCTTTAAATGCCACAGGACTCCTTGCTGCTTTTGCTGAACTAGACTAACACGGCTGTCTCTTTGGAACTTGGTGTCATTCAGAAGATATAGCTGAGCATAATTCAAGCTAAAACTCTATGCAAGGGTTTTTACTTGTAATCTGAAATATATCTTTAAAAGGTTTCCAGCATAAACTCGAGCTCGGTCTCTTTTTAAACATATCAGATTTTAAAAATAAATCACAAGGGAAAACAGAGGAAAATTAACTGGAGCACACCCTTATATTCTGGGTTTTTTTCTTACTATGCATTGAAAAAAGTCTTATTCACAATAGAAAGGAGAAACTGACAACACTAGCAAGAAGCAGACATGGTGACGGCAATGGAATGTCTTTGGGTGTATTATCCTATTCCAAATTCTTCACCAGGAATTCATAAAAACAAAACAACCACATCTTGGCCTAGACAAACCATGTCAGCCAGGTTTTCCACAGATCTGATTCCATTCTGAGACACGACTTAGAATTTAATCAGCATTGTGTGAGTAGCTATAAAGTGTATGTGTTCCATCACTGCACCTCATAGTTCCATATCTCACTACTGAGTCTCGGTGCTATGGTCGAAGGAGCTATCTGTAATGTGGGACACAAAAGCAGTATCTCATACAGTTGTGCCAATGCTCTTGCATCCTGAACTGCTAGTGCATTGACAGGTTTTTCATGGACTGAGGTGCCCAAGTTTGCAGTAGTTTTATGTTGTAGTCAGACATTCACAAAGTAGTGTGCTCACCTGCATTCTCTTACAATGGGAACATGGCCAGTGTTTTTTGGGCTGTAAAAGTAGGTTTTAGAAACATGTCTGACCAAAGCTGGGAATTATCTCACACTGCAAGAAAACTTTTGTATTTAATTGTAGGCTGCCCTGTACATTAATGTATGACCTCTTCCTGCCTCTCCAGCATATTACCCCATAGACTCTCTCTTGTGGAGTGAGTGTTAGCAGGTGTCTGGGGCTATGTCTGCACTTAGGAAAGTTAGTTCAAATTAATTAATTTGAACTAATAATGGTTAATTCAAACTAAGTTAATTCGAACTACATGGCCCCACTAGAAATGCAAATTAAACGAGTATGTCCATGGACAATACTTGCTAGTTCGATTTAGGAATGGGCACCATGGGAAGTGTGACAACATGGCACCCAAGAAGGGCCATGCCCCCACCCAATACATAGAAAGAGGAAGACATCCTGGGAGGAGGAAGGGCAAACCACGTTAATTCGAACTAACAGTTAGTTTGAATTAATGCCGCTCCATTTGGTTAGTTTGAACTAACTGTTACATCGAAGTTAGGGGAGGTTTTATAACTCTGAAGTAAGCATTCATTACTTTGAACTAAGGACTTCCTTAGTTCAAAGTAATGAAAGCCAGTGTAGCCATGCACTAATTTAGTTCGAATTAATCCTCATTAATTCGAACTAAATTCGAAGTGTAGATATAGCCAGGGAGTCTAGCTTATCCTGCCTTCCACATTAACTTTTAACCTGACCTTTTTCCTTTAGTTGGTGTTCCATGAATAACTAAGGAACTGCTTAAATAATACATAAACATATAATATGATGCTGGGGATTGGGTAATCATGCCACCGCATTGCAGCTCTTGGGAGTGATAGCTGCATTCCAAATCAGGGAGCAATTACATGTCCCTTTGTTGAGGGATAGATGCAACAATGGAAAACCACTCCCAAGGATTTGGCCACATGCCAGCTTCAGCAAGGGTTGGGCCATATGGTCCAAAGGGTTTCTAAGTGTCTGATAACAAACAGAGACAGAAAATTGATTTGATTTCAGCTGTGCACCTGCACAGATGTCGGCTCTACACAGCTAATTCAGATGTTTGGCACCTGAGGGTGAGCACCTGGGTTAGCACACAAAGCTTTGCCCACGTTATTGTGTCCTCACTGTTGCTGCAGTTGACTCTGTAGGGCTGGGTGCATATTCCATAGTTCTATGTGTAGATACACCCTATATTCTTTCCCAATCAATTGAGGGAGCAGTTGACTGCCCTTCAGAGAGAACTGTCAACACTTACATATGTTGCTGCATCCTCACTGCAAAGTGGGCAGGTTCCAGCCTTAGTGAAAGTGGAGCATGGGCTCAAACTCCCTCCTCAGCTGAATAAAATAGACCAGCTGAAAGTGGTTTGCCAGTGAAGACATATTGTGCATGCGTGCACATGTGCATACAGGGATACATGCAAGAAGCAGCTAGAGAACAGGAGACAGAAGTAGGAGAAACACCACAGAAACATGCAAAGAAGGCAGCAAAGAAGTCTGGTGAACAGTCAGAGAAGCATTTGTAGCATGACCCGGAAAAGAGAGGGAGAGTGTGAGTAAGCAAGCACTTTTTGGGTGTTGTGGGGACAGAGGCTTGGAATTGTGAGCAAAGAAACTGTTATTCGATTCCTACTGTATTCAGGGAAACATGGCTGTGTATATATTTGAAAAAGTAAAGAGAATCAAATTAAAAAAATACCTATCAATTTTTTCTCATGATGGAAAAAACCTATAACACACTAAATATTGATCAGCCACAAGGAGCAGCAACCACCACCACCCATCCCTATATAGATATATAGAAAATCCTAAACTTTACACCTTTTTGTAAGAGAAGATTTTTTTCCCCACTTCAACATTCACACACTACTATCTAAAATATTTCTGTCTTCACTGTTTTAGCCTGAAGTTCTTTAGAGGATGTATGTCCAACATGTCTAACAGAAGATAAAAATAGGTCACCTGGACAACCTATTTATCTGAATGTCCAACCTACATCACATGGCTACTCAGAACAAATTCCCTCCTTTTCCCGCACAATCAGCAATGCATCAGCTGCTGTTCTGTTGTGTTGGAATGGAGGTTATAGGAAAAAGTGACCATTAATGTGCAACCAGATCAAAATTTTTTTAAAAAATTGGCTTGCATTGGCTGAAAACTAGTGAAGCATTATAGGATTTCCTCCATAAAAAGCCCTTGTGGTTCCACCAGATGGCACGCACTCATCAAAGCATGCTGTGCTGTGATAATAAATACTGCTCCAAGGAACAGCTGTCAAAAAGGATAAAACAGCACACGCTATGCTTTAGGACCTAGAATAAATTGTCACAAGAGATTCTATTATGCTACTCTTAATTTCTGCAGTCCCTTTAACGTGCTGCACGAAGGTAGTGTTTCTCACAATGAAATTTGCTTTGTAAGACCCCAAACCAAGTGGCTTTTAAGAGGGGCATGCTTTGGCTCTAAACAGCTCTGTTAAAGGGCTATTGTCTTTGGCCTATTGTGATTATGTCAGCATTGTTAGCTTTGACTTATATTGTTTTCACTTGTATAGGCAAGAAAAAAAGAGGTTTTGGCAGAAGAGAAAGAGAAGTGGTTGGAATAGTCTGGGGAAGGAAAGATTTTAGGATAAGATGTATGATGTGATTATTTAGTATTCATCCTATAAATGAGACATATCAAAAGAGAATGTATATGTTAAAATAAATGCCATCTATCCACCATGCTAGAGGACATGAAGATTGCATTTGTGTGAACCATTCTGAAACTCCACTTAGCTCAATAAAATCAACATAAAACTTATTTAAGAATTCTGTAAAAGTTTTTGAATTCAGTGAGGGCTCATAACTATCTATGGTCTAAGGAATTAAAATCCATTAAGGAGCATGAAAACAATTTGAGACTTTCAGTTTAATTCACTAATCTGTATTGTGATGTTATTTCACATGTGGAGGCAGATCTGTCTCCTAGAAAACCAGGAATACATGGCAGTCACTCTTCTATGTGCCTTGCAATGGTTTGTGTCAAACAGCTTATTCCACATAGGAAATTCTGAGCAGAAGGTAGGTTGATAATGAGCATTCCAGCCTCGATATTGATGTAGTGCTGGATATTAGATTCAATGTTTGAAGCTGATTCATTGATGGGCATCACTCAGATGAAACCATATGGAATATAGCACATTTTTAAATGATCAAGTCAGTGACTCTAGCTGAAGTCTAACCAAACTTCATTCTATCTGTAATCTTTGCAGGTTTTAAAGCAAAATGTCCAAACATGAAAATCCATCTCTCTCTGGTATTATGTCAGTGCAAGATAGGGGAAAAAACAAGACAAAACAAAAACAAACCCCCAGAGTTTTGCAGTATTTTAATTTTACATGTTTTGGTGGTAGATTACTATCAACAATGGAAAAACACACATGTAATACTCAGGGTACCTGTAACAAAATAAAAGCACTGCAGTTTGTTAAAGGTTAATAGATCCTGGCTGGACAAATGACTGCTTGGGCTGGTGTATAAAGGGAAGAAAAAGACAGATGGAAAAGAAAAGGGTATCCTTCTGCCCCCTGGCTAGTTAAAGCAAGAGAAGCTCCAGGGCATTATTCTCCAGCTTTATTCAGTAATTTGGTTTTTGGTATTATTTTTTGTTTTGTTCTAAGATTAATAAAATAAGCCCAAGGAAAGGGCATTAAAAAGAGTCATACTCAGGCTTCTATTTCCTTTCCCTGGCTAGTGAAATTTCCCACCAGCTGGCAGCATCTCATAGTACAGTGGACAAAGTCTAAGGATTGCCAGAGCCTGGTGGGCTTTTAACAGTGCTGTAAGAAGAGATATATATCCTCTGAAAAGGTATACCAATAAGGCACATTATGTAGGAGTAAGGACAGTTTATCCCATATCCTGTATTTCTCCTGTTCTTTGACATATATGGTATGTCTGACAATAATCTACCATTTCATATGTTTGGCCAGAAGCAGCTTTGATCAACTAGTTTTGATCTTTTCTCCAACGTGACCAGCCAGAAGCATTCTAAGAACTCAGTCTACATCTGTGAAGAACATCAGAAGTTCTTAAATCGAAAACACATTAGAACTTTGAGCTCTTACTCAGTGTCTGCTCATGCTTGGAGAGTTAACCCTTATGGACCACAACTTCTTGTTTCTTAGTCCAAATTTCTTGTAACTTATACTGAATCAGGACTCTCTAATAATAACCTGCATCACTGCTTCAAGTGTCTATCATTTGGGATCATCCACACCAAGAAAGTCCAGGCATTTCCACAATTCCTGACTTCCCTCCTGCTTCACAACTGTTTTAAGGAGCTCTAGTCACCAATCAGGTATCATATCACTTCCTTTTCTTCTGTGCCACCTGGCACACCCCAGAAGTGAAGACAACATCATAGGCTTGCTCACCTTTGAGTATATAATTAGAGAATGATGTGTCTCTTTGTGCAAAAACCTGACAAAAGATGTAATAATGATGTGCCTCTTCATGCAAATATTAACAGAGTGATTCATGTTTAATTCCTCTGGTCTCCATGATCCATGTATACTATTCCCCAGTGTTTGAATCTTTACAACTGTTTTGATTTGCTGTTACCATGTGACCTGTTCCCAAGACTTACACTCCCCTGACTTTTATTTCCTCCCATTCTGTAAGTTTCCCCATCTTCAAAGTATCTGACAAAGTGCAATTTTCTCCCATGAAAGCTCATGCAGTAAATGTATTTGTTAGTCTCTAAGTGCCACAGGACTCCTTGTTTGTTTTTCTGGTCTCCATGCTGACGTCAAAGCTTAATAACCATGGTAATTAAGAATTAGTTCCTGACCTTTTGTGGCAGAGCATTACCTAATTTTTGACTATCATGACGCTTTATCATAAATCTGTCAGAAAAAGGGGAGTGCTACACATGCACTGCTAAATAAAACATCTCATGAGCTTTATGGCAATTTATTGCATGGTGTGATTTAAAATACAGTTTGCTGTTATATACTGATGATATGAGATGTATGAGATACAGAAACAGCTTTTCTGTGGCTATTCTGTACCTTTCTTGCCTACAGAAAGCAAAACTAAAAGGTGCTTTAGGATCTGGAGTTCAAAGCAAATTGTCACAGTATTATGCCAGGATTTCCTGTATTAGCTTATTGTGGCAGAGGTTCAGGAACACAGGATGCAAAGATGATATAACAGGGCACTCCTCGAGTTTCACACATATATATCACCATTACTTTTAAATAATTATGTACGGTCAGATCCTCAGCAGATGGAAATCTGAAGACAGGCTACAAAATATATTATTGATCACCAATGAAGGCTCTGTTGTGCTGGCAGATAACAGCATAGATTCCTCATGTGTACATGTGCCTTATGTCAGTTCATCTAATTACTTTGCTAATCAGGAGGGCCATTATCCTGGGCCACTGAAGTCAATGGGAGCTTTGCCACTGTAAACTGGTGTGTGAGATACAGTACAACTCTTTTGCTTTGTAAAGAGGTGGCGATTAAAGCACCTTTAATTCATACCACAGAAACCCCATACCATTGTGGGTGGATTACCACCTGGGCCCACGGGGCCTGGGCCCAGGGGCTGACCACAATGTGCGGGCCCCTCTTCCCTGCTGGAAGCCTAACACTGGGAAGGGGAGTGGGGCAGGCCAGCTTGAAGCTGAGCTCTGAGCTCCCACCTTGCCTCTGGGCCAGCCAATCTGCCCCCAGGGGCTGGGTTGGTCAGCTCACAGACTGAGCTTTCCCAGTTTCACCTAGCCTCTGGGTTGGCCACTCTGCCCCCAGAGGCAGGGCGAGGCATGCCAGCTGCAGCCTGGCCGGTCATCCCCAGGTGTAGAGGTGGGAGGGCAAACTGCCACACACGCAGCACGGGCTCCAGCGCAGCCCGAAGCCGCACTTCAGATGGCAGACGGCTCTGCGTCCCCGTCCACCCCCGGCGCTGACTGGCCAGAAGGTGGCTGGCCTCTGGCCCCAGCTGCCACCCCCAGTGCTGGCTTTCTGGCGGGACGGGAGGCCCTCCATTGGGGGTGGCACTCGTGAGGAGGCTCAGGGGCCCTGTGGCTCCTGATCCATCACTGCATACCACAAAGACTGCAGCATACAATATACTTCATTTGTTAGTTAAGGCTATTCTAGGAACTGGTCACCAGACACGAAATGGATGTATCAATTCTCAGGTGGTTCCACAACAGGCAAATTTCATTTTGCAAATGTTCAGTATGGTAAAGTCCTTAGGTATTTGGGTTTTGTTCATCTGGAACTAACCCTACAAAATGTTCACTTCTGCCATGGTATGTCCTTCCAGAAACTTACACACACAAACACTTTAAGAAGTGCCACCCATAAGTCCTTTATGGCTTTACAACATAAGCACAAATAATGACTCCAGCATATTCAGTACTGCCCAGAAACTAAGGAACAGAAGACAGGAATCAGTAATGTGACATTTGCAGAGCCATGCTCCATGGTGTATCATGTTATTGGTATTCAGCTCGTGGTTAGGATAATTCATAAAATACTTCCCAGCTTTCTGCAATTTCTTACCATCTTCCTTTTTTCTCAATGCACTCTGAGAACTTCATAGACATACCCACAAACTCCTTCCCAAATTCTATCCAAATATGCTCTATTTTCTACTCAAATCCAGCCGGGCCATTCTCACAAGCAAGCAATCATGCAAAGCATACTTTCTTTCCTCTGTTCCTTTATAAAGTGTCCTCTAAAAACTTTTAATCCACTGTGTTCAAAGTGCTCTCTGACAGGTTCAATAGCTGGAGAAACTGTTAAAGAAAGTATTTGCTCATCAGAAGTCTCCTGCCAATTTAAACCAGGGTTTAAAACAACAAACAAAGAGGATTTCATTTCAAACTTTGCCAACTCAAGTGGATTATGCAAGTCATTTTTGTAAATAAGTTTTTAATTTTTCTCAGGGGAACAATAGGAAACAAAAGATGAGTGATCAGATGTAGCAGTTCCATTTGGAAATGGCTGCATTTTCACTTGGAAACAACCATGTGCATTGTGCATTGTTCTTGCTGCTTTAAATGTTGAATGTTATACTGATAAAGGTTAAACCAAGAGAAGCAAGCTCCCAAACCAATTCAAAGACAGTAGGGCTTCTTCCCAGTATGAAGAGCAAGTCATGTTTCAAAATGTGCCATCAGTAATGTCATCATCTGGGCCAAATCCATGTCTGAGTTAAGTTATTTAAGTGTATTTGGGCTACGATTCACAATTTGTGATTCTTGTAAACATCATAAGGACTAACGTACATAATAAGGTTGCAATTCAATCAAGGTTTTTAGTGACATCATAGGGGGGGTTAAAAATCCTTTAATGCAGACTAATGCTGATCTTCTGCTTCTGTTTTTGTGGGTGGTTTTTATTTTATTTTTAATACTTGCAAAGAGGCATATGGCTTAAACCTGACCAGTGTGCTTTAGCAGTATATAATCCACTGCTTGATAACTGGCCAGCTGCCAAATCCAGCATAGATTTTCCAGGCAATAGCATTTCCGCAGCTAAGTTTCCCCTAGAAAGGATCATGGAGCTGCATCAATGGAAAATCATGAAAAACTTAGCTAAAGAAAGATATACACAGGACAATGATATATATCTTTGATATCACACCTGGCAACACATCTGTTTGTAGGAACTCAGCTGTAGCTGCCTCATTGTAATGCATGGAAATGGTCTGCAACTTTTTTCCATCTAGAGAGTGTAGTAACCCCTCAGCAGGTTTTATTGTGCTCCAACCCTAATTTCTTAGTCACACATTCTCATTTGTCACCTCCTCTCATCCCCCTAAAAGCAAAGTCTTTTTTTTTTTTAGTCACTGCTCCACAAACCTTTCTCTCTCTGACTCATTGATCCTTCATCATTCACTTGGGATTCATGAGCCAAGAAATGGATGAGTGGGAAAGAGCCTTACTACCACTATTTATTATCAAGGTCAAATTTAGCCCTCCATAGTACTGGTTACTTTACCAATGGTCAGAATGATCAAATTTGGTCTAGAGTCACTAAGGTCTAGTAAACACAGACACCTACCCCCCATGCCATTTTTACAGTAATTTTTCAGAATGGAAACATGCATTAAACTCACTCCTCACAGCCAGGTGAGAGTTAGTGACATACTGGAAAACTTTTGTTGATCTCACATGCCTTGTTTTGCCAATAGAAGTGCTGGGCTTGAAGCAAATCTCTTCCTAGGTTTGTTTTTAAGCAAGAAGGGGGCCTGAACTGGACTGAGGTTGAAAGATGGCACTTAGATCACTGGACAGCTTCATAAGTCAGTGAATTTGGTAATTGTCATGTAACCTGACAGATGTTTTAGTTTATTCCAACAGAATATACTAAGTCTTCTGCAAAGGGCTTCTAGAGAATAAATCGAACAGCCTGCTGGATGAAGTAACAACTGTTAATTTAGCAAAACAAACAAGGAGACCTGGGCACTTAAAGATTAGCAAATTTATTTATTGCATGAGCTTTTGTGGGAGAAAATCCCACATCATAAGACACTTTGAAGATGGGGGAACTTACAGAATGGGAGGAAATAAATACAGGGGAATATAAATCCTGGGAACAGGTCACATTGTAACAGCAAATCAAAGCAGTTGTAAAGATTCAAACATTGGGGAACAGCATACCGAAGAAGATGAAGTCAAATTGCCTGTTGTAATGTCAGCACTCCCTTGCATTTATTTCCTCCCGTTATGTAAGTTCCCCCATCTTCAAAACATCTGACAAAGTGTGATTTTCTCCCCCTAAAATCTTGTGTAATAAATAAATTTGTTAATCTTTAAGTGCCACAGGACTCCTTGTTTGTTTCACTGAACTAGACTAACACAGCTACCCCTTTGGAATCTGTTAATTGAGTAAACCTTATATTCTTTGCTACCTTCCTTTCCAGAGACACCAGTGTTCTAGTAGAATCCATAAGCAAGACCTATGCTGCAAGCTTTAAACACATTACAGCGAATACTCCCACTAAGTTCAGCTGACTCCTGTTTTCTTTCTAACCTTCACTATTCTAAAGCAATAATTCATGCTACTGAAGGGCTTTAAGTTTCCCTTTGAGATCTCAAGTAATCCCCCTTGCCCTAAAAAGTCACTCAGTGCAACCCTCCAATCAGACTGATTTTGGGCCCACCTCAACATGCGTGTGCACGTGCACACGCTGTTTAGTTGACTTTTATACTTGATTGGTTGCTTGCCCCAGGTGAACTAGCACTGCACATGAAACACAGTCCCTGTTAATTTGCTGAGCCCTCAGAATCTAGTTTCACTAGCTTGATCACAAGTTTTGCTTATAAGCTTCATGCATTGTAATTTATTCTTCTCCATGGGCCCCACTCCAGGTTATTGCCATCTCTGTATGAGCACTCACATGTTGTCCCAAAACCTTGGGAGTTAGGTGCATAAACACCTTTGGGTAACTGATGCCTGAGTTCATTCTCTAAGACTGGGGAACTGGGTAATTGTCACTCTCAGCAACACTGTATTTATCAATTAACTTATAGGGCCTATAATCGCTCACAGATTCAGGAAAAGCAGGTTTTCCCTAGATTTAAATTTATCCACATTAATGTAAATGCAATAAAGAAAAACACAACTCAAAGTGAAAGCAAAGAGAAGCCTTCCATAGCAGGTAGTGAGAAACTGTTTATGCATTAGTGTAGTCATGCTTGAGAGCCAGAAATAAAACAAACTGATGTTTAAAATTTGCAATTTACCTAAGCTAAACAGACACATTTACCTGCATTAGATACTGTCCTATATTTACGGTAGGTAGTGTTCTTAATGTTTCAAATACTGAGATCATCTAACAGCAAATGCATTTAGAATATTCACATTTTAGAATTGAAAGACCAATATCTTGCTTTTAATTTAATTAATTTTCACAAGTTTTATGAGTTTTAATTTTGGTTGGATAGACTTGTTTACGATGAAACAGGGGTGTCACTGCCACAGAGGCTGAGAGGCTGCAGCCTCCCTCCCCCATGTCTTCAGCCCTGGCCCAGCAGCAGCAAGGGCCAGATTGGGCCCAGGCTGCCTCCCATACTGCCACTGGGCTGGCTGGCAGCATTAGGAGCCAGATGTAGCTGGTGCTGCCCGCCACTGGCTGGCAGTGACTGGGACTGGATTGGGCCAAGGCTACCTGCTGCTGGCTGGCAGTGGCTGGGGTCAGATCTCGGTTCGGCTGCCAGTGGGAAGAGCCCAATCCAGCTCTTGGTTTGGGCCCCGGGGCTGTGTGGCAACAGGTGGGGGACCAGGGCCCCGAGCCTTTTTTCAGGGCTGTGATGCCGCTGAGATGAAACAATGTTTGTTTTACATTGATTTTTTTCATTATCTCTGTACAAAATTTCATAGCACTGCTGAACAGTTCTCACAGCATGCAAGTGTGCCATTGCACACTGGTTGAAAACCACTGCTTTACACATCCCAGCTGAATTAGGCTCTCAGTGTACGCTGTGTCTCATGACTGCACCTTTCTCAATATCTGAATCACTCAAACCTAGCTTTAGCAATGTCTTATTGTGTCCTTTGCTGGTAGAAACTGATCTTTGAAAGTTTCTATAGATTTAGTGCACATAGTCCTTTATAAACCAGTCACATAGCCAACTGTTTGGCCATCTGGGGCTATATCTAGCAAAGAAGTCTTGGTCAATACCAGCTAACTTGGCTCTGTGGAGCTCACACTGTAATATTATTTTATTATTATGTAAATTCCAGGCTTGGACTAGTGCCTGGGCTCTCGGACATTCCCACACCAAAAGGTCCTAGATCCTGGGTCCTAGCCCAAGCCCAGAAGTCTGCACAGCAATGAAACAGCTTTGTTGGGCCTCACTCAGCTGGCTTGGGCCAACCATTAATGTCTGGTTGCTGTGCAGACATAAGTTAAGTTTGTCACTCGTGACAGATGAAAATAATGAAATCGAATTAATCTACATTGTAATACACTGACTGAAATGAAGTTACAAAAGGAATGAATTTTGTCTGATCATGGGTTTCAGCCTAGCAGTTAGGAAAACTATTGCAGTGTCAGTAAGAGGCATGGAAATGGAAACACAACAGAGTGGAAACAGGACTTATTTAAATTTGGGTAATAATTCACACACACAAATGAATGAAATTCTATGCAGTCACTGTGGTGTCTCTAGGTTGCAGTAAAACACTCTCTGTTGGTCCATGTCAGCTGATTTAGGCTCACAGGGCTCAGCCTGCGAGCGCTATAAAATTACAATGCAGACATTTGGGTTCAGGCTGCTGTGTGGGATCTGGGGCCTGGGATATCTACACTATAATTTTATAGCTCTCTAGACCAAGTCCCACCAGCTTGAGGCAGCTGCCAGGGGCCAGTCCTGGGTGTTTTACTGCAGTGTAAACATACCCTGCCTGAAACACAACAGTTGCTGATTCACAGATTCCACCCAGAGATCATTAGTACTGTTTCTTTAGAATAAACACTCCAGTCATCTCTACTTTGGAGCTAATAGATGGGCCTTAGCTGTAAAATTGACATCTGGAGACTAACTTTTTCATAGTCTGAAAGTATCCGCACCTGGGGTTGGGGTTTGGGTCCATCTCTTCTTATATATTACAGCTGGACAAAAAATAGAATTTCCTTCCATAGGAAATGATGAGATTTTGAAATTTGGTGTGACCTCAAATAGGGAAAAAAGTAAAAATTTCACAAAATAAATGAGTCCAAAGCAGTTTTCTTCCCTGTATTGATGATTTTATTTTATTTTCTCAATTTTAATATAACATACACATTGAAATGTTAAATCAAAACAAAACATTTGAAGCTTGCGAACAGGGAACAGCAAACAGGGGAGTTTGCGAGGGAAGGCGTTGGTGCCAGGTGCGTCCTAGGTAAGTGATTGGACTGTGTCTTTTTCCCTCCAGGTGATTTGCCTGTGTCTTTTTCCCTACAGGTAATTGCTGTTAGTTGTGGGACTGTGCTTGTGTGATTGGGTGGGGGCTGTTTGCACCATTGTTGCCTGATCCGCTTTAATCACCAGCCTCTAGCAGCCTTGTGACTGGCCTGCCCCCTGTGTGACTAGCAAGGGGCAAGGGCTGACCTAGGCAGAGAAGGCCTTTAAAAGCCACTGCTAGAGCGACCAGAGGACAGCAAACAGGGGAGTTTTAGGAGAAGTTTGGTGAGGCCAAGATGGTGAAGAGGAGCCGCACTGCTGGTGCCAGCGCCCCTGCTGTTTCCTTTGCCACTGTTTGTAGCCAGACAGAGTGTCTGACGATGGATATCTCCACCCAGATCCTGGTGTGGATTTGCAAAGACTGTGGCCTTCATTTTCCTGCCACTGATGATCAGGCTAGGGAGATGAGCCTATGTGATAGGTGCCTTCTGGTGGCATCTCTCCAGAAACAGGTAGGAGAGTTACAGGAGGAGGTGTCACGACTCAGGGGTATCTATGCCCTGGAAAAGTTCCTTGACAATGTCCACGATGAGAGCTGCAAGGAGGAGGTCCCTATCCCGGTGCCAAGGGCTACTGCCATAGCTCTGGAAACGGATGGGATGCCTATGGCAGAGGGAGGACACTGGCAGCTGGTCACCTCTGGCAGCAGACAGTGCTCCACGCCTGCTTACATCCCACCATCCATTGTGGTGAGGAACCGTTATGTGGTGCTGGACACGATGAAGGAGGTAGAGGAGAGACCATCCACCCCAGAGGCTGGGGAGATCACAGCCACCTCACCTAAGAGGAAACGTAGGGTTGTGGTGATTGGGGACTCCCTCCTGAGAGGAACGGAGGCACCCATCTGTCGCCCTGACAAGGCCTCTAGAGAGGTATGCTGCCCGCCAGGTGCCCGTATCAGAGACGTTATGGAGGGATTGTCAAAAATCATCCACCCCTCAGACTACTACCCCCTGCTTCTTATCCATGTGGGTACCAATGATACTGCGAGAGGTGATCCTCAGCAGATCAAAGGTAATTTCAGGGCTCTGGGGGCGAGGGTGAAGGAGTTTGGAGCACAGGTGGTGTACTCATCAATCCTTCCAGTCAAGGCTAGAGGCCTGAGGAGAGACAGATGCATCCTAGAGGTGAATGCCTGGCTGAGAAGATGGTGTGGTCAGGAGGGATTCGGCTTCCTTGACCATGGAGTTCTGTTTCAGGACAGAGGATTGATAGGCAGAGATGGCCTTCAGCTGTCCAGGAAGGGGAAGAGTGTATTTGGGCACAGACTGGCTGACCTAGTGAGGAGGGCTTTAAACTAGGTTCAATGGGGGAAGGAGACCAAAGCCCACAGGGAAGTGCAATGTGGGAGATCTGGGGGAAGGGATGGAACTTGGGGGGTGTTGGGGCTGTAGTACCAGGAATAAAAGAGAAGGTAGTTGGAACATGGGGGGGAATCAAATAATTGTCTTAAATGTTCCAGTGAAGCACCAACACATGAGGAGAGTAGGGGAGGAGGACTCCAAGAAAAAATGCAAGGAGGTATATGTAATAGAATTGAAAACCAAACTGACAAAGTAGGGCAAGTGACCGGGTATCTTAGGTGCCTATACACTAATGCGAGGAGCCTGGGAAATAAACAGGAAGAATTGGAAGTACTAGTGCAGACAAGGAACTATGATATCATAGGAATAACGGAGACGTGGTGGGATAGTCTGCATGACTGGAGCTCTGCCATGGATGGGTATAAACTGTTCAGGAAAGACAGGCAGGGAAGAAGAGGGGGAGGAGTAGCGTTATATGTAAACGAGCTCTATGACTGTTCAGAGCTCCATTATGGAAGTGGAAGCGTGCCTGTAGAAAGTCTGTGGGTTACATTGAGAGGGGAATGCAACAAGGGGGATGTTGTGGTGGGGGTCTGCTATAGACCACAGACCAGAAGCAGGAGGTGGATGAGGTGTTCTATGGACAACTAGCGGAAGGTTATAGATCACAGGCTCTGATTCTCATGGGGGACTTCAATTACCCTGACATCTGCTGGGAGGCCAATACAGCAGTGCATGGGCAATCCAGGAAGTTTTTAGAGTGTGTTGGGGACAACTTTCTAGTACAAATGCTGGAAGAACCAACTAGGGGCCTTGCACCTCTCGACCTGCTGCTCACAAACAGGGAAGAATTGATCAGGGACGTAGAGGTAAATGGCAAGCTAGGCAGTAGTGACCATGACATGGTTGAGTTCAGGATGCTCATTAAAGGAAGGAAGGAAGGAAAGAAGCAAAACAAAAACCCTGGACTTCAAAAGAGTAGATTTTGGGTCCCTCAGGGAACTGATGGGCAGGATCCCTTGGGAAGCTAATCTGAAGGGGAAAGGAGTCCAAGAGAGTTGGTTGTATTTTAAAGAAACCCTGCTAAGGGCACAGGAAGTTGCCATTCCAATTAGGAGAAAGAATAAACATGTGAGGCAGCCAGAATGGCTTAGCAGAGAACTCTGCTCTGAGCTTAAACATAAAAAGGAAGCTTACAGGAAGTGGCAGCTTGGTCAGATGACCAAGCAGGCATATAAAGATATTGCTAGGGACTGCAGGGATAAAATCAGAAAGGCCAAAGGACAAATGGAGCTGTGGCTAGCGAGGGATGTAAAGGATAACAAGAAGGGGTTCTACAAGTATGTTAATAACAAGAAGAGGATCAGGGATGGTGTAGGTCCCTTGCTGAATGGGGCAAGCATCCTCGTGACAGAGGATGAAGAAAAAGCTGAAGTGCTCAATGCTTTTTTTGCTTCAGTTTTCACAGGCAGGGTCAGCTCCCAGCCCACTACCATGGGTATGGCAGATTGGAGAGAAGAAGAGAGGCCCTTGGTGATGGAAGGTCAGGTTAGGGACTGCTTAAAGAAGCTGGACGTGCACAAGTCCATGGGGCCAGACGAACTGCATCCAAGGGTGCTGAGGGAATTGGCCGATGAGATAGCAGCACCGCTGGCCGTTATCTTTCAAAACTCATGGAGAACAGGGGAGGTGCCAGAGGATTGGAAAAAAGCAAATGTAGTGCCTATTTTCAAGAAAGGGAAAAAGGAGGATCCGGGGAATTATAGACCAGTCAGCCTCACCTCAATCCCTGGAAAAATTATGGAGCAGATTCTTAAAGAATCCATCCTCAAACACTTAGAGGAAAATAAAGTGACCAGGAACAGTCAGCATGGATTTACCAAGGGTAAATCATGTCTGACCAATCTCATTTCCTTCTATGAGCAGATGACTGGTTTTCTGGATGCAGGAAGAACCGTTGATGTGATATACCTTGATTTTAGTAAGGCTTTTGATACAGTTTCCCACAGCATTCTCATTGGCAAATTAAGGAAGTATGGGTTGAATAGGTGGACTATAAGGTGGATAGAAAACTGGCTAGATCAACGGTTTCAGCGTGTAGGAATCAATGGTTCCACGTCTAGCTGGCAACCAGTCATGAGTGGTGTGCCCCAGGGGGCGGTCCTGGGGCCAGTTCTGTTCAACATTTTCATCAATGATCTGGATGATGGAATAGACTGCACTCTCAGTAAGTTTGCAGATGACACCCAGCTGGGGGGAACAGTAGACACGTTGGAGGGCAAGGACAGGATTCAGGGAGACCTAGATAAATTGGAACAGTGGGCCAATAAAAATCTTATGAAGTTCAATAAGGACAAGTGTAAAATCCTGCATGTGGGACAGAAAAACCCCATGCACTGCTACAGGCTGGGAAACATTCAGTTAAGTAGCAGCAGTGTAGAAAAGGACCTGGGGGCCATGGTGGATGGGAAGCTAGATATGAGTCAGCAGTGTGCTCTTGCTGCCAAAAAGGCCAATGGCATACTGGGCTGTATCAAAAGAAGCATCACCAGCAGATCAAGGGATGTGATCATTCCCCTCTATTCTGCACTGGTGAGGCCACATCTAGAATACTGTGTTCAGTTTTGGGCTCCCCACTACAAAAAGGACAGGGACATGCTAGAGAGAGTTCAGAGGAGGGCAACCAAAATGATCAAAGGGCTGGAGCACAAGCCCTATGAGGAAAGACTGAAAGCATTAGGCTTATTTAGTCTGCAGAAGAGAAGATTGAGGGGGGATTTGATAGCAACCTTCAACTACTTGAAGGGATGCTCTAAGGAAGATGGAGCTCAACTGTTCTCGGTGGTAACAGAGGACAGAACAAGGAGCAATAGTCTCAAGTTGCAGTTAGGGAGGTCGAGGCTGGATATTAGAAAAAACTTTTTTACTAGGAGAGTGGTGAAGCATTGGAATGAACTGCCAAGGGAGGTGGTGAAATCTCCATCTTTGGAGGTGTTTAAGGCCTGGCTGGACAAAACCATGACTGGGATGGTTTAGTGGGAGTGGTCCTGCCTCTGGCAGGGGGTTGGACTAGATGACCTATGAAGTCCCTTCCAACCCTAGGATTCTATGATTATCAAAATGTTTCATTTCCCTTAACTCATTGTAAAATATGTTGACAAAACCAAATATGTTCTCAGGAAGCATTTTGACTTTTATCAATATTTTCTAATGGAAAATGTTTATTCATAATTTTTTTGACCTACTATATATCTCTGTAAACATATTTTGCACAGGATTTTGTGTGTTGTACCTCTCCAGGCACTCTGGGAAAGGGCCCTCAGTTGTTAGAACTCCCCACTTTCTCTCCCAGAAGAAAACATCAGTGGGAGACTCCCTTTTCTGATATAGGGTTTTAACTTTTATTTGACTATAATATAATATTGACATGAAATTTGCCTGTTCAGTTCTTATATCCTACAGTGGTTAATACAGTCTAAGACAGATTTACAGGTAAAATACTGGTGTTCATCATTTATATACTGTGAGAAACATGCGTAGCATTTAAAATCAAACAGAACAAATAGTCTTGTCACTGCACATTAGGCTTCCCTGGGTCATATCACTGTCAGGATGAGCCGTACCACACCATCAAACAACAAAAGGCTGTAGTCTTCAGGAAAGCAAAGCATTTTTAAATCAGATACATGATTTTTAATGGTCTTCTTAATGTAAGTTCATGATAGAGAGTTGAAAATTGAAACTCTAATAAAAAGAAGGTCATTAGGATGCAAATAATATGAACCATTGCATAAATGCGTGATGATCCCATTCAAAGCAAAAGTGTATCATTCTGAAAATGGTTGCTAACTAGCCCAAAATCTGTTAGTGAAAACCCTTTCTTTAATAGGCAGGTGTTGTGATCTTGATTTTACAATTCTTTAAGTAATGCATTTATTTTATAGTTCCCCATCTTCAAAGCATCTAATGAAGGGATTTTCTCCCAAGAAAGCTTATGCAATAAATAAGTTTGACATTCTTTAAAAGTGCCACAGGACTCCTTGTTTGTTTTGCAGTTATTTTAGAGTCCTGGGCTCTGATTCAAAGTCTTGCTGCTAAAGTTGGATTGACATATAGCAGGCTTTCTCAGTGTTTTGTGGTAGGCTCTCTCTTTGATTTATAGGACTGCAAGCTAGTCTTCAGACTCTTACTGTCTCCTTTTAAAATGATTTTTAACAGGATTTTCAACAATGTTTAGCTTAAAAAAAAAAGGAAAGAAAGAAAAAGAAATAACCCAAAGCAAACTTAGAGTTTAAGGTTAGATTGAATCTTTATGGTTAGCCTCTTGTATGGGAAAGCAGACCTCTTCAGACTGGTGCTCATTATTATTAGAGCAGCTTAATGAAATTGGAACGTTGCATGAAATTTCTCCTTTTTTTAATGGACTATCAAAAAAGGTGGTATAATTTTTTGAAATTTTTTATTTTTGTTGGGAAAAAGCCCACTTTCCCTTACTTTTTAAATGTTTTGTTCCTTTTTCCTACTTGGAATGATGAGGGGAAAATGGTTCCCTCCCCCCTTTAAAGCAAAAAGTATTATTAAACAATGAAAAAGTCATTGTTTTTTTGAAAAAAATTAAACTATTTCATTAACATTTTTTGTGCCGTACACTTACCTTTTTTTTGCAAATAGTTCTGTGCATTGTTTATTAGTTTGGGCAGGTGAATGATAGATGAGGCTACTTGGGATGATCTCAATTCCAGGTATTCTGGAAACATTTGCCAAGGAATTACAATAAAAGAAGACTATTGTGGTAATGATAAAAATAACATCTTTCATCTGAATTAATGCTTGATCTCAACACATCTCAAAGTGCTTTGCAGTACCTCAATTTTTTAAAAAATTCATTGACCCACTGAAACAAAACTATTGCTGAGGTGGAAATGCAGCAACAAGCATCTCTTTGCAAACTTGCACAACAGTCTTCAAAGCGAAGTCAAGGATATCCTGCCCAAGTGCAACTAAGAGGAGAAAAGAGGCAGGGTAAGGTGACTTTTCTTCTCGACAATATTTTGAGATAAAAGTGCTGTATAGGTGCTATGTGCAGTTGATAACAATAAACACCTAAGTAGGAATTTAGTGAGGAGATTGATCCTACCGTCTCTACTCTCATGCAAAGTGGCATGGAGGGTCTTGTTGACCATACGTAGGTAGTTTGTCTCAGTTTCAAGTCTCTAAAAATTTCATGTAGTGTCCTGTACCCCCATGCTAGGGCATTCATTCTGTTTAGTACTAGGAAGAGGGCCACTCCCTCCTGTTTTTGTATTAACTTCTTGACCTTCAGGGGATGGTGTACCAGAATTATCTGAGAGAAGCTAGTAGGAAAAAGGTGCATCAGAGTCTGCAAAGTGCAGATACTCGTGAACATCACTAACTCTTAGCTAGAAATGGGCTTGAACCAAATCTTCAAGTGTAAACACCTTGACAAAATTCAGACCCAATCTTCACAAGTAGGGTGCATATCTCGTTTCAAATACTCCTCCAGATGGAATGTATGACTCACTTTAGACATCTACCCACCCAGCATTCTCTTACTGTATATTCCTGTGAAACCTGGAGGTAGATTGACAGAAAACTTTAGGCAAGGTCAAAAAAGAAAAGATCCTCTACATTATTGCAAATTTGAGGACACTCAGAACCTCAGAGGAGTTCTCAGTAGCCAGAAAGCTCATGCTTTGCTTTGGCAGCATGGGCTTCTCTGGAGGTCTTTGCAATGGAGTCAGAAAAAAAATCTTTACATATATTAAGTTTTAGAGAGTGAAAAGTGTGACTGCAGTATGCAGTCTCTGAAAATGCTAGCCAGTATGTCTTTAATAAGGAAGAACAGTGATTGTTGCTAAAGTTTTTAGTTGTAAATGTCTGTTAAAAACAAAAATCTGCCAGTTGAGAGTATCATAAGATGCCTCATAGAAAGGGTAGAGGCAGGGAAATTGAAAAGAAAGTAATTACTATAACCAACCCAACATGTATTTAAGACCTTAGTGGTGCTGGATTACAATCTGCATGCAGTAAAATAGGACTACAAAGGATAATGATCTAAGCATATGCATTTTTAATATTGCTGTTAATAGAGAGATCTTTATCCACAGTTCAAAAGAGATAAAATATTGCTCCAGTGTGCTACAGATAGTACAACACCTCTCTGTAGAAAACATAGATGATGTAAAATGTGAGATCAAGTGCGGTGCCCAGCTTTTGTAACCTACCTCTAGTTACTTGGGAACTCAACATCTGTTGTTGCTGTGAATTGTAGCATTTGCATTGACGTGGATTGGTGACTAACAGACAGAGTTATTTGTTTCGAATAGATTATTTCTGTGACTCCACTACTACCTTGTAAATGAGATTTGACCTTCCAGAGTGACATAATTCTGATCTCAAACCAACATATGGAACTTCCATGGAGATCAAAGGAAGAGACAAAAAATCAGTTGAAAGGAGAATTTGACCCTTCGTGGACTCTGATGATTCACATTCCTTATATTGAGTAGTAGTTCTGTACTGCATGAGTAGGTCTATTGATTTCAGAGGGCTTCTCAGTGAGTAAGGTACATCTCACTGTGAGCAAGAGTGGCAGAATAAGGACCATAATGTGTAAATAAATGGTTTTTTAAACTGTTGATAAATAAAAGGCATTTGTGGCTCAGTTCTCTCCATGCCTGAACCGTGCTCAGTAGAGCTCTGCAAATCCTCAGATATCCACCTTATATCCGCATCCGTGGATACAACATGGATATCCGTGGACCATTTCTTGCAGATGCAGATCGGATACAGATCCACATATTTTTATCTGAACAGAGCTAGAGCCCTGCAAATATGCGGATTTCCAAATAATATCCACATCCGCAGATACAACACAGATATCCACGGACCATTTCTTGCAGATGCAGGTCGGATACAGATCCACTTATTTGTATCCACGCAGGGCTCTAGTGCTTAGCACAGAAGAGTTGAGGGGCTATTAGGGATCACAGTCACAGTTCCCTGACTTGTCATCACCTGACCTCACATTAGTTAGAGAGCAGAAGGGACTTTGCACCAGTTGAGCATAAGTGTAGCATTTCTCTGCTCCACCATGAACCCCCACCTGGGCATCCCACCTGCCTCCCTGACACATTTCTGGTGCTGGAGGATGGAGCACCTGTATTGAAACAGGCTATGCTAGCTTTACCAGTGGGGATATCTAACTGCGCCAGGGAAAGTCTCCATTGGTGAGTTACACCAAGTCACTTAGGCAGTGCAAGTGGCCAGAACAGAAAGGGGATCGCCTTGTGGTCTCACAGCAACAACTTTTGCATAAGATGTCAGCATCTCCTGTCTACTGTCTATAAATCTGGCTTTTCTCTTTGAATAATTTTAGGGCACCATTCTGCCTTTTCTTGAATGGTTGCTCTCTAGCATATCTGTTTGGTAGCTGGACAGGATGTTGCTACTCATTCTCTGAGCACAGAGGCAGCATAGCTAATTTACAACTTCCCCCTAGACAAATATACAGGGCCTCACATCTGCTGCAGGAGATACAAGAGAGCACATGCTGCAGCTGTCAGCTGCCAGTGTGAGGATCGTTGTTCAGCGTGTTCCTCTTTGTGGTAATTCACCTGGTTCTGGCCTGCACTCTCAGAGGCCTATTCCTTTGGCACTATACATCACAGGGCACCAGAGCCAGTACTTAGGCCTCCTCCCTCTTTCCCCACTGAGAACTGCAGAGCGCTGCAACAACTGGGCATTTGCCCATGTTTCTATGGAACATTCTTGACAACCCCCAACCATCTTCTCAGTTGACTGCTTGTGTCTTTTGGGACTCAGATTCTGCAAGGGAGGGGAAATTCCCTACTGTGCTATCAGAATCAGACTCACCAGACATATGTGATGGTGGTAAATCTAAAACAGAACTGTTTTCTCCACTTCTGGCACCTTATACTAGAACTGCTTACCTGGTATTCATTTTTCTTTTAGTGCCAACAATATGCCTAAGCAGGTCGAAGTGCGGATGCATGAAAGCCACCTCACCCCTGTGGAGCCAAGGCCCAAGAATGTGTGCATGAGGTTCTGCCAATCACTCAGGAAAAACCTGCTTCTGTCTCTTACGGTATTTGGTAAGATATGCCTAGTTTGTATGCATCTCATGCTTCTTTTTTTTTGGTCCATGTAATGCCACAGACTGTACCTGTGTTCAATAGCAAACTTGTTGGCAATCCCAGCTGTGCAGCCTCATAGACTCCTACACCATGTCCATTCCCGAAAGCTTACTTTGGACTTCCTTAGTCTTAATTAAGAAGTTCCTGGTTAGTTCAAACTAACTGCAGGTTAGTTCGAACTAACCCATGTTTAGCTCAAAACAGCTGTGTTTTTTAGTTCAAACTAACTTTTTAGTTCAAACTAGAAAAGTGCAGCTAGTTCGAACTAAAAGTTAGTTCAAACTAAAAAATGTGGCTAGTTTGAACTAACTGCTTAGTTCGAACTTATTTAGTTCAAACTAGCACAGCTTCATCGCGCTAGTTGGAACTAAAGTTCAAACTAAGTTTGAACTAGGTGCTTAGCTCGAACTCACTGTTCAAACTAACTAGTTTAAACTAAGCTAACCAGTTTATAAAGTGTTTTAGTTCGAACTAGGCAAAGCCTAGTGTAGATAGGGACCAAATTAGTTTGGATTAAGCCTCCTTAATCCAGACAAATTTGCTAGTGTAGACATAGCCAAAGACTCTCAGGTAAGAAGGGACTATTATGATCATCTGGTCTGACCTCCTGCACAATACAGACCTCAAAACCTCAGCCACCCACTCCAGCAACAGGCCTTTAACCTATGACTGAGTTATTAAAGTCTTCAAATCATGATTTAAGGACTTTAAGATATAGCCAAGGAATGACTGGGCCAGGGAGGCCGAACTTATCCTTTTCACCCACAAGCATATCCCCATTAGTTCAGGGAAAAGCCACATTGATGGTACATAATACGCGAGTCCTCCAGAGTTGATGTCCCTGATGCATGTGCTTTGTGGATGTCACAGGATTTAAGTGATGTCTTTTGCCAGCACTAAAGAAAATGAAGGTTCTCTCTTTATTCAGGCTCTTGTAAAAAGAGGAAAAAAACAAGTCTTTACCTGATCATTTACATTTAATTTTACTCAGCCTCCACTCAGCCTGTCTAGGACTCAAGCTTTAGCACCTCTGTCTTTCTTCCCACAGGCACTGGCTTCAGTGACCTACTTTGAAATACTGCTTTCTGGTTTTAGCACCTTCCAAATATAGATCACTTTGATATCTTTTATTGTGATTCACTGGCCCTAGATCCAACCCTTTTTTTCAATGTGGTGAATTCCCAGACCCAATACATTTTGCCATAGCTTGGATGAACAGGTGCAGCTTTAGTACAAAGGTAATGCAACTTTCAACCCTGTCATAGCTGAGTTTGTGTGGCTAAGAAGTTTTGGCTTGAATCAGCCCCTCAAAGATGCCTGATCCACTTTCCTAAGAGGATCACAAACACTTGTAAAAAGAAGTTTATTTCTCATTGAACCAACCTCACATCACCAAAGAACCATAAGTTATTCCAACGAATTTCAAAGCACAGTTCTGATCTTCTTTTGGTATCTAATTACAACTGAGATGGTATATTGGAGCAAAGATAAGAAAGACAGCGACAGCTGAGATGAAACATGCGGTAACAGCACAAAGTGAAACTCAGGTTTGTGAAGATATAACAGTCTAAGTACAGCATTAAGCTATTTGGGGCAGGGACAGGTTTTTTGTTTGGTGTTTGCATAGGAAGTACTGATCCATGACCAGGGGTTCAAAACACTATTCCGGTACAAATAAATAATAGTAATAACTAATTACAGGAATTATTTCGGATGATCTAAGGTGACTAAGAACAATGGAATGAAATTCAGCAATCAAAGGTTTAGGCTGAAGATTGTAAAAAGTTATGTAATAGCCAGGGCTGGCTCAAGGGGCTGTAGCGCCCCAAGCCAGCTTTTGGTTTGGCACCCTTGGGGTGGGGTGCAGAGCGTGGAACCTGGTCTCCGCTCTGGGCCAGCTTGTCCTGCCCCGAGGGCAGGGAACAGCCAGCCTAGGGGCAGAGCGGGCCAGACCAGAGGCCGGGCCCCACTCTCCTGCCCCTCCCTTGGGCTGGCTCTTCTGATTTAGGGATGGGGAGGGACGATCCAGAGGCGGGGTGAGAAAACAGAGTCCACGCCATAGGCTGGCTGGCTCCGCCCCGAGTGGCTGGCTCAGGGGATGGGCAGGAACATGGGGTCCAGCCTGTGGGACAGCCCACCCTGCCTCCCGGCGCCCCGCACCTGTGGCCTTATTGGCTCACGGGAAGAGCCAGCCCTGCTAATAGTGAGAGGTGTGGGCAGGGGCAGAGTTTATCGAAGGCCTCCCCCTGATTGGCTGCTCTCTGCCTCCCCACAGGGCCCCATTGGTGGCTGCCCTGAGTCCTGGCCAGCGCCTGCTCCTGCCTCACCCGGGGGGCAGACAGCAGCCACCACCAGTGGGATCCAGCCCCAGCTGGGACCAGGGGACACCGCTGGCAGGAAGACTGGGCCCCAGCTAGGATCCCAGGGCTGCCAGTGGCTGAGGTGTCTGGTTCAGTCGGGGACCCAGGGCCACCCAGGATCTGGTCCCAGCCAGGGACCCGGGGCTGCCTCCAGCAGCATGATACGGCCCAGCCCCAGCAGCAGGAACTGGATGGGAGGGGGCTGTGTATTTGAAGCTGCCTTCCCCCAGGCAATCTCCAAAATCTAGCCAGGGGTTTGGGATTATGGAATAGTCTCTAAGGGAAATGATAGCAGCCCCATTGCCTTAGTTATTTGAGAATGGAATATATGAGAAGGCACACTGTACTGCATTTTGCTGTAGGGGATCATTCTGGCAGACAGTAATCTGATAGGTCTTTTCTGCTCTGATACGAGTCTGTGAACTGGATAGTAACAGCAATCCAGTCAGAGAACTCAGTGATATTATTAAATGCATTGGTAACAAAATGTCAAATGTGTAATCTTCGCAAAGTCTTGCTAGTTTTCCCATCAGATCTCTTCCTGAGCTATGACATTGTGCTGATCCGTCTTTAGGAAAAGAGAATTCAAAGCAAAATATGTACTTGGTAAAACAAATTAGTGCCATTGTGGTTTTGAAATGGCACTGTTCTAGTGGTGAAAGGATTGGGGGTGAATGATACGCAGGATGAATATGTTCTATTCCCAGCTCTTCTATAGACTCTCTGTATAGCCTTGAGTAAATCACTTCACCTCTCTGTGTCTCAGTTCAGCCATCTGCACAGTGATTATACTAATTACTTACTTTTTCTCTGAGGGTACTGTAAGGATTAATTAATATCGGCAAAATACAATATGGTAGTCAGATGAAAAAGAACACTGCACATAATGCTGTAGGATCCTTCTGAAGCTGTATTTCTTCAAGCTTGTTTTTTTATCTGTTTATTAGTCCTATTTTGAGCCCCATATTTCAGGAAAGATGTGACAAACTGGAGAAAGTCCAGAAGAGAGCAACAAAAAATTATTAAAGGCCTAGAAAACATCTCTGGGAAGACTGAAAACAATTGAGTTTGTTTAGTCTGGAAAAGAAAAGACTGAGTAGGGACATGATAACAGTTTTCAAGTACATAAAAAGGTGTTACAAGGAAGACATGAAAAATTGTTCTCATTAACCTTTGAGGATGGGACAAGAACCAATGGGTTTAAATTGCAGCAAGGGAGATCTAGGTTGGACATTAGCAAAAAAAAAAAAAAAAATCCTCAATATGAGGGTAGTTAAGCACTGGAAGAAATTGCCTAGGGATACTGTAGAATCTCCATCACTGGAGGTATTTAAGAACAGACTATACATACTCCTGTCATGAATAGTCTAGTTACTACAGTATGTAGTCCTGCCTTGAGTAAAAGGGACTGCACTAGATGACCTCCTGAGATCCCTTGCAGTCCTACACATCTATGACTCCTTTTCTTTTTGATTGTCTGTTTAGGTGTCATCATGGGTGCAGTATGTGGGTGTCTTCTTCGGCTGGCAACTCCAATTGACCCTGACATCATCATGTTAATAGCCTTCCCAGGAGATATCCTTATGAGGATGTTAAAAATGTTGATCCTACCTTTAATTATATCCAGTTTAATTACAGGTGAGATCTGGTAGGAATAATTGCTTTAAAATGGTAGCTAAAGACACTACATGGTTCATCTTTTGTGAAAAGGGAAAAATAAGGGTGTGATACAGTGAGTCTTTTGCCACTAATTATAGCTGATTCATGTTTCATGGATGAAGTCCCTTTCCGGAGTAACTACAATTATTTCAATAGCTGATGCTGCTAACCAATATATTTCCAAACAAACATGCTACCCTCTTGAATGTCACCATTCTCCTAATGTACCATTTTACCCACATCCTAAAATGGAACTAGCATGAATGGCAGCATAGGTCTGGAAAGCATGGATTGCTCAAAGCTGTGTTATCTTCCTTAAAACTACCAGCTTCCCGGAAATAAAGGGCAGAAGGACAACGTCATGCTCTTACTACAAGGTGTGCTTAGCACTAATGAACATCATAAGTTTTTTCTTAGTAATACCCCTCAGTTAAGGATTTAGTTGAATGTAGTCTTGGCCATTTCTCCAGAGGTTGCAAGAACTGTTCACATTGAAGCAAAACTGGGAGTCCTTCAGGGCACCACCTATATTGTGGAGTATTCCTAAGGGAGGAAAAACATCTCAAGTTGGTCACTAAAAATGGAAATAACTATAGGCAGAGTCCCCAGATAGTTTGTGATAATTTGATGAATTGTGTAATAACTACTCCCACTGGATATATATATATATTTTTTTTTTTTTAAAAAAATGCAGGACTGTCCGGCTTGGATGCTAAAGCTAGTGGCCGATTGGGCACAAGAGCCATGGTCTACTACATGTCCACTACTATCATTGCTGCTGTGCTAGGAGTGATTTTAGTTTTAGCCATTCATCCAGGAAATCCAAAACTCAAGAAGCAGCTAGGAGAAGGGAAGAAAAATGATGAAGTGTCCAGTTTAGATGCTTTCTTGGATCTCATCCGGAATCTGTTCCCTGAAAATCTAGTCCAAGCGTGCTTCCAACAGGTAAATATTCCTATGCCTCATGACATTCTTTTTAAAGAACATTTGTACATTTCAAGAGATCTGTTCAGAGTTCTATCTTTCACCTAGTGAATGGTATTAAAGTACAGAGGGTGCTAATAGTTTTGAGCCCCAGTAAATTAAGAGAGAAAATATTGTGCAACTATTTTAGTAACTTCCTTGCTGATTTCAGTTTTGACTTTTATTTCTGGGTCAATTTTTTTTTTAAAAAGTCTTTTCAGTTCACCATTACATAATCTTTTAAAAATCACCTCTTCACTTCTCATCTGCCAGTTTGAATTCAGCCTCGGTGCTAGTGACTTTTATGAAGGTTCTCCAATGTGCTCTGTGAAATGTATTGATAGTTTCAGGCCAGTTCCAGTGATGAAATATCCACATCACAAAACCTACTGTCACACAGAGCAAGTTCACTTTCTGAAGACCAAGATCTACATGGGTAAAAGCCAAATGGCTGAACTGCCTATAGGGGGCTCTACCAGGTCAGATATAAGGCATCTTGTGGAGCTAGTGGCTGGGAGGGGAGACGATTTATGTTGTTGTTGCCTATTCTGTACTTATATTGTAGTTAAATACTTCAGCCTCTAATCACTTTTCACCAGCACTAAATTAACTCAATATTGGTAAGAGAGAAAAGAAATGCTTACAGAGAACATATGCTTCCCAGTTACTCTGTCAGCAACTATCTTGTAACTTTCTTCTTCCTAAAGTTAAATTGTTTTAACATACAGCATATTTTTGTCACAGCAAACAAGAGCTGTTGCCAAACCTGTTCTTGGATGTTCTTAATTTTACTACCTGAAATAGAATGTTAATTGGAGTTGTGGCTACAGGTGGGAGGTTTGGGTGAGGTATAAGTTGAGAACATACTCATCTGAGGGGCAGATCTAAGTTTCCAAAAGGATCCAGAGAGCTTTGTTTCTTCCCCACACTCTCACATAAAAACACAGAGTCCTTGGTATTTAAAAAAAGTATGTTCAAAATATTTCCAGATCATCTTGGGAATAGAAGTCATGGGGTCAGACCACAGCTGGCTAAACACCACAGTGCTTCATTTGAAAATTGAGACATGTTCTCCAAGTAAGTGAGGGTCCATCTTTCCTCCTCCCCTCCTACTTATATTATGGAGAGGAAGAGAATTCAGCCCTTGATCTGTAGAAAAGGCTAATGGCCAACACTTATTTGGACCTTCATGTTCAGTTGGCATAGTGTTAATGACTTGTGATATATACACAGTCCATTTTGCCACCTATGGCTCAGCGGTTACACTGACCCTTTTTTAAAATTGCCCCTTATGGGCCCAATCCAAAGTCTACTGAAGTCAATGGACAGACTCATAGTGACTTCAATTGGTTTCTTCAGAAGGAAGCCCAAGTGAACTTTTTAGTGTTCTTATGTTCTATCTGAACAAACTCCACCAAAGTTTTTTTTTGCTATAAAACCAGATCCTTTTTGCTATTCAGTGCTACCCCTTCACATGCTGGCTTCTAGCGTTGGCCTACAGCTGTCTTTCCGCTTGATTATTGGGAGGACTAGGGTCCTTTCGCCTCCTCACTTGGTTCTGGTGCTTTCTTTTCCTGTGGTTATCGGGAATTGATCAGTGGCCATTCAATATGTCCAGGTGGCCTGGAATGCAATATATCTTTTTGTAGTACTTCAGCCACATATTTAGGAATGATTTCATAATGTTAATGGCCATGCACTGAGTTGTGATGATCCACCAAGGGAACATACAGTTTCCCTAGCAGCCAGGTAGATGATAGCAAAGGGACTCAGGATGCATGCAAAGGCAGCTTGTTTGGAGAGTTAAACTTAGTTGAGTTGTGAACTTCTTGAATTATTTTTTGGGCAAAAAAAGTTATGATTTGTAAACCTCATTTTCCTGTAATGAAACACTGTATTTCTCTATACACCCACGCTTATTTCATGAGTGTATGTACCTCTAAAAAGTGTCACACTATCTCACCTAAATGTGCAATCTAGAATTATGACTGTAATGTCCTGATAAGCATTTTTACTTTCAAGGTGATTATCTGAACCTGAACTTTAAGCGCAGCTCATCAACACTAGTAGTTATGTGTCTGATCCTGAGAACTGCTGGGGATCTTCAGCTTTCATTGACTCCAGTGGGAGTTGAGTTCTCAGGATCAGCTCCCCTATTTATTTCTTTAGCTCTACAAAGCTTTAACATTATATCTAACTCACATAAAAATTACAAGATGATAAAATGACCATTTATAAAAATCAAATCAAATAAAAAAACAAATGCTGGCTGGGTTCAGGGATGCTAAGATTTTCTCACATATTTCTGTGTTCTTTTCTAAGTATTTTCATTTTCTAGATTTAGAGGAGGCATATTTTTAAACAGGGGTTAAATAAGATGTTAAGGATTTGAATCTGGGCATCATCCACAATAAAACTACGTGAGGCCTCCCGACAAGCTGCAGGTACAAATGTGATTTGATATGGTGCAGCAATGGTTCTGTATCCCTAACACTTTAATTTCACAGTAACTTGTCCACCTGTTGTGTACCAGGGTTTTTTCTGAGTGCTATCCTTAATGTGATCCTGCATCTCTGCATATAGAAATAGCAGATTCTTTTCTAGGTACCAGGAAGAATGTTTTGGATTATCCATTGCGGTGCTAGCAACAGGTATCTGGTAGTTAGATATTTCTTCTGCAGTCCAGCTCTCAGATTCATTAATTACTGTGTCAGTAAGTTGTCTATGCATACCAGTGTAATTTGAACTTTCATAGGCAGGAACAAATTTAAAAAGGAACCAATCACATGTTGGGATACTTGTTAGAAATAACCCCTTTGGGTAAAAGGACTTGTGTACAGCTAATACAAAATGGTTGCTAGGATCCAGTCTAAATGGGGTGCATTTTGGTGGATAATGAAGAACCCTATGTACAACATACAAAGTATGATGTGCTTTTGTGATCCCTCTGGATGAAAGCAGATATATGTAAGATGTTATGTATTAACAATTGAGAAGCTGGTGTTTGCCTTTCTCATTTTGCTGCTGTTTTGGAGTAGGATCCCAGGACTTAGTGACACTTGGAACTATTATAAACTTGCCTATTTTTAGAATAGGGGTTAGAGGTGCGAGACTTCATGGCCTGATCCCTTAAAAACAGCACTCCGCAGGGTTATTTGGAATGGGAAAAAAGATTAATATTTTATTCTGTAATCTCTCCTTTGTATTAAATCCAGTTCTGATTCTATTCACATGCCATCCTTTAACTCCTTCAGATCCAAACTGTCACCAAGAAAGTGCTGGTGCCCACACAGACTGAAGAACCACCCAATATCACTGACAGTGTCTTCAGTATGATGAATGAGACAATGTCTGAAACACCCCCAGAAGCCCAGCTGGTCATTAAGAAGGGGCTTGAGTTTAAGGATGGAATGAATGTCTTAGGTATGGAAAGCTTTTCTTCTGCCAAAATTTATATCGATAACATACCAGCTCTTGCTTTTCAGTGAACAATTAGGTTGATCCAATCAGCTCTGGAGTTCAAATTTGGCCTACACAGTATATCACCAAAGTGGCTGCTGCTTGCTAGCTATTGGTTGGCGTATGTGACACAAATCTCATGGTCTCAGTCCTGATCCTACCGCCCATCTATCGTCATCGCAGAATCAGCCATCAGAATGATCACTAATTAGCAACTGAGTAGAAAGACTGAGAATGATCAAGGCTTTTTATTATCAGTAATTTGCTAAATTCTGTGAATATCCAAAATATCATGTTCATTGGGGGTGCCTGAACAGCTGGTGAACATGGGGCGTTAAACAGCTCCCCAAAGAGACAAAAAAAATCACTCTGACAGGCAGTCTTTCCAGGGCACTTTATTCTAAGTTGTGCCTTTGTTCTAAGTGAGGGGGAGGAAGGGGCAAAAAAGTAAAGTGCACCAGTCAAGGAAAATCCCTTGGAGACATTGACATACCTCTGAGTCACAATTCCCTCCCTGTTTCCTCTTTGTGCAAAGGAGAGTAATTTCCAGATAACCTTTAAAAGCACTAATTTACAAATCTCCCTCACTATGCCATCTCAGCTGTCCTGAATGGAAAATAGGGGTGCAGATAAAGTCCTGCCTCTTCTCCACCCTCCTTGCCTACTTACCTCATCTAGGGAGAGAAACGGGAAGCAGGCATGCGAAACCTACACACTCCTGTGTACACAGACATGTGATCCCATTAGCTACATGGTGTTTTAAGGAAGGTTCGTGCTCCTTTTTAATACCAGTATGCAGTCCAGATGATAAACTAGCCATACATTTGTGCTGTTTGAACACATCTGCGCTTTATATTTTACATCATTCCAGGGCAAAATGGTACCAGGGTCACTAGTATTTACTTATTTATGTACATAAAAAGGCAATCTGGATAATGTGAGATGGACATTACTTTGGTACCAGGTTTTGGAGCAAACTGTGTCCCACTGACATGGTCATTATAACAAGAAGTGCTAAAAGGCCAATAAATTGCTAAAGCAGAAGTAAATTAACCTACCACTAGCACCTCTGCTTAACATGCAGAAGGTCCTAGGTTCAATTCCCAGGGGGTTGGACTCAATGATCTCATGAGGTCCCTTCCAGCCCTATGACTTGACTTATATGATACCATTACTATACTGGTGTGATGACATAATGTGTCAGGCATTTTATATATATAAAAAAAAAATGAAGAGATTGGCCTCATGGTTGCATAAGTTAGAGGAACTGGGCAAATTCCTTCAGACACAAGCAAATTTGTGTGCTGTGAGTACAATGTCTGCTAGTTTGCCATTATGTGGACAAAACCACCTATTAATATTTTCTGAGACACCGTTGGGATTCCAGGTAATTCCTTGGTCCATGTTTCAACAACAAATCCCTCCATGCTTCACAGCATACATAATAACACATCATTTATTTCACCACATGAGGCTCAAATACAACACTCCCATACTAACCAGTAAATTTTTGGATAGCCACACCAGTCATTTCTGGAATCTAAACACACTTTTCTGCCTGTTTTTGTATTCTATGGAAACTTATTTGGGTTTTTGACAAGGGAAATTCCCAGCTGAATTCACACGTTAGGCAAATGTTGAACTCTCATCATGTGTCACAGTTCAGTCTCTTGAGGATTGCTGAACTTCAGAACTTTCTATCAGCATTAATTAACAAAACCAGTCTGCGTCTTGCTCCCTGCAAATTCCCAGGTAGGATTAGCGTGCAAGACATTGCTAATAGCAAGTATACATTATCAAATAGTCCTTAGCATACTCATTGACTTAGCTGGTTCTCATTTTGGTTTTCTAATACCCAAGAGTCTCCTCCATTTGCTTAAAACAATTATAACATCTCTTGTTTTATTCTGATAGGGCCTTCTTCTTCTCCCTTTGGATTTAAATAAAAAACTCCCCATTCTTGTTTCATCAGGAGCAGGATTAACCTCTTAATATGTATTTCCATATTTTAAGACAGTGAAAGATAACCCCCCCCCCAATTCTTCATTTTGGTTGAGCTAGTTACAAGAACTGGGATGGGAGGGGAGGCAGGGAGGAAAGTGCTGGATGGGCAGGGGAAAGAGGAGCTATCTTTGCATCTTACTGTATTCTAAGGCTGGCACCTTGTAAGTAGTGGAACCACATCAAGGTTAGTTTAAGCTTAATCTATCTGCCCTCTGCAGTGTCTGTGGCATTCAGAATGCTTATGCTATGGGAGTTCCTCAGTGCACAGGCCCATCTCTTTTGTGGTTTCTTTACACCAAAAGACCAGTGTAAAGGGACCATGCAATGGAGCCTCAGTACCATACTTTCAAACTGAATGAAATTGAACACTGTACCTTCATTATTAATTATTATATTTTGTTGATTGATTCATCATCTAGGTGCTATATAATGAAAGAAAAACAGTGTCTATTCCATGGAATGTAGACACTAGTAAAAAATAAATACTTCTTGGTTTCTGTTATGGAAATTTAGGGTCAGGTCACATTAACAAGTGACAAAGAATTTCAGCTGTGAAATACAGTATAGTTGTTGGAAGACTGAATTAACAGTGGCCCCGGCAAGCAGACTTTATTCTGACACAGCTCAGACTCTCAGACAAAACCCATGCCTAGTAACTGGTGCTTCTTTGTGGTGTGATTCCTTCAACAGGCCTGATAGGATTCTTCATTGCTTTTGGCATTGCCATGGGAAAGATGGGAGATCAAGCCAAGATGATGGTGGATTTCTTCAACATCCTGAATGAGATCGTAATGAAACTAGTGACTATGATCATGTGGTAAGTAAAGGGTCATAAATTCAAAGATACAAAAAACCCATACAAGCTAAATCCTTTCAATGACTTGCCACATTATACTTTACCAGTAAGCCATACTACTAAGGATTTTAGTTCACTGGGTGCCTCTTTAAGCCACAAGAAGGCTGGTGCAACTAGGATAACATTATTTCCTTTTGGGGGCAGGGTGCGGTGATAATTAAGGCTCTTTTCAGACATTTCTGAAGATGACAGACAAGCTGTCTTTTTCTGCCTACAGGGTTCTAAGACATGTGGGCACCGGTTTAAGACCTTTAGCATAAGTGTAAAAAATGTTACATTTATTATAGAGGTTCACAACAATAAAAAACAAACATCCTTTCAAAATATAAACAGTAAGCTTCTCCTGCAAGTCTAGCGTAATAATAAACCGTAGGCAGAGGTATAATTACAGAGGAACCAAGAGACGTGCTCTATTTACAGTGTTCTACAGCAGAATTGGCTTGCCCAAAATATGCATTCTGCCAAAATGAGATTCCAGTGGTTTGCATCAATATACAAAAGATTTTTCCCGTAGTCTCTACTGAATCCACGTGCAAAGTCTGCATTCTATAAAAGCAGTAGAGTAAGATGAATTGAACTGGGTTGTCTAACTAGGAAATCATGTGGTGTGTCCATTGAGAACAGTTTTCTTCCCCTGTCCCAGCAATGGAGTGACTCTACCCATTTGGGATGGAGGCCTTATATTTCTTGAGGAGGATTTTTTTTCTTTTACATCATTCATTTGAGAGTTGTCCCAGACATGTTTGCTGTTTGTAAGCAAGTACCATGTCATATACAGCTGCCTTTCAGAACACAACATGCTCCACAACATTTGGCATAAAACCTATTGCTTTTGGTAGGTCCTGCACTACTGAACTAGGAGGAGAAAGGAAGCAAAAGCCCCTTCACTGATCCACCCAGCACAGGAAAATGTTATACCTTGGCTAGTAGTGGTGGGGAATGCTAGGGGAGAGCACCATAGTGTTTCTTGCAGCATTAACTGGCCCAAAGTGGTGTATTTGTTTGTTTGTGTCAGGATTAGTCCCATGTCCCTTATGCACTGATCACCAGCAGCTGTGACATGCAAGAGTGGATTAGGCCACACCACTGCAACATAAGTAACAAGACTCACTATTCATGAGCCACTGGAAATAGAACTTCCTTCGGTCACAGCACTAAAATACGCCTCCCTATGTGGTTATAAATAAATTAATTAAGATAATTGGAATGCTATGCATGATTAGTGCCTGGAATGTAACTGATGCTTGGGGATTTCAGAGGGAAGGCACTGCATAGATATGATGCTCATCTGTGTAAGCATGTATAACAACAGCTGAAAAGGAGATAAAACAACAGCCTCATTGTCTCATCATGTCTCTGTTTTTTAATCTGGTTCTTCATCACAAATAGACAGTGTAGTTTTTGTGAACAAGACCATTTTGACTGCAATATTTGTTATAACCTGCTGCTCTCTATTGTCTAGAGAGAGAATGAGTATGACTCTTTAAAGATGCCGAGATCGAATTTACTAGGATTCCATGTAAGCACTACTGGCCAGCATATCCAGGGCAAACTTGTTACTTTGGTCTCATCAGTGATGTAAAGCTTATGTTGGCTTCTGTGTTGTATCAGCTAGCAGCCATACCCTCTAGAAGAACATTCATTTTTCACTGATGATTTCAATGTTCCTCTAACATGGAAAAAGGAGACTGAGTGATGCCAGCAGTCCCTATTATTCATCTTTGTTCAGAATTTTTGAAGTGCTACTGTTGCAGGGAAGATAAATACCCTCCTTTAGCTAAAGGTACAGGGTATCCAGCTATTTACAGTTTTTCAGTTGAGAAAGCTCAAGTCTCACTGCCAATTCCAATGATTTATGAGACTCTCATGAGTATCTATTTGCCACAAGAACATAAAATAAAGTTGGGCATCTAGGTAATGATGAAAAAAAAGCAAAGGGTCTTGTGACACTTAAAGACTAACAAATTTTTTTATCACATGAGCTTTCGTGGGAGAAAGTGGGATTTTCTCTCATGAAAGCTCATGCGATAAGTCTGTTAGTCTTTAAGTGCTACAAAACTCTTGATTTTTTTTTGCTTGACTTGACTAACATGGCTGCCCCCTTAGAACTAGGTAACGATGGTGTATATCCTTCTGCAGAGATTATCCTTGGTGAATCTTACAGGAAACACACACTACCTGGCAACTGGCCAAATGGTTTTAATTATTAGACTAAGTTTTCAACAGCGACTACTGATTTTTTGGAGTAGCAGATGTTGAGTAACCAACAGATGAGAAACCTTCAAGAGGCATGATTTTCAGAAAGCAATTGGCACCTGGCCTCTGAAATTCAGATCTCTCCAAATGGTCTCAAGCGAGGCACCTGTAATCCCTAGCTTCTTTTGAAAATATAGGCCCTCAGATTTTATTTGGGAGGAACATTTTATTGTTTGTGTTTTCAAGAGCAGCCTTCTGACAGCAGCAACATTATAAAAGAAGCAACACTAGGTGAATACCACAAATCAGCATTTGTTAACATTCATTACAGTTTGAAATGTCTCCTTGCTTTAGACATATTGTGGACCTTTTAGCAGTTGTGAAGATTCAATAAATGGGATTTATTTGCATGAATGTTTTGGAAAGCTTACTCTTTGTGGACTAAATTCACCCTATGCAGAGAAGCTCACCCTACATCTATGCAACATTTATGTGTCACTTACATGTTCCAGACAAGGGGGGAAATGTATGTAATTGATGTATATATTTTGTGTTGACCCCACTGATGTGGTGTAAATTTTACCCTGTATGAACTCACATTCACATGTGAAGAAGACATTCCTCAGACTCACTATTTGGCATTTATCATAAGTAATAATTATTTTTAGTACCAGACTATGTTGTTGTTATTCTCATATTTAAAATGAAGGAACAGCAGTAATACCATGTGACTTAGGTGACCAATCACACACCACAGGTTATTAAAGTATACTGAACTGAAAAATGCTCATCCGAACAATTCAATGACTATAGTACACACAGTTGCAGAAATCAGGGGTGGCTTACACAGGAAAAATTACTGGAGTCATCAACTCATTTATCTGCATAATTCTAACCAGAATTTAATGGAAAATACTATATAGCAATTAAGTATTATAAACAAATGCTGCAGTATTTGTCAGTAAAGAATCAAAACACATATGTGTAGTAGGGTTACTGCATGTATATGGGCTGTTACTACAGAGCCAAAACTTTGCAATCACATTGAATTCAATGGTGGTGAGCCAAAAATGGAATAGAAATTAAGAACCTATGAATTTGGCCACTAAAATATTGTAGCATTACTTTTACTGGGGAGTTATGGCAGGTTCCTCTTATATGCATTACTCATACCATATATCAGAGGCATGAAGGACATCCAAACCATCCTCATTCAGTAGGGCTCTGTCTACACTAGCAAATTAGTTCAAATTAAATAGCCTTATGAACTAATTTGAGCCCTGTCTACATGAGGCTTTGCCTAGTTCGAACTAAAAAATTAAGCTTTGCTTAGTTTGAACCTGTTAATTTAGCTGGTTAGTCCGAACTAACTGCTTAGTTTGAACTTATTTCAAAATTTTGTTCAAACTAACGATGTAGTCATGCTAGTTCAAACTAAATATGTTCAAACTAGTGGTCAGTTTGAACTAACTGCATTTTTTTTGGTTCAAACTAACTTTTCAATTTAAAGAGTTAGTTTGAACTAAAAAAAGTGCAGCTAGTTTGAACTAAAAAGTTAGTTTGAACTAAAAAACCATGGTTAGGTCAAACTAACTTCAAACTGCTTGGTTTGCAGTCTGAATGAAGCTTTTAGGTGTAGACATAGCCTAGTTCTTTATCCTTTTCACATCACAAAGTGTTCAGTCTAGAAGCCTGAACCTCTTTCCAAAGTCTCACATACTTTTGATCACTGGTTTTATGACTTCATGCTACAAGGATCAGTTCCATCTGTTTATTCTGTTTTTTTTTCTAGGTACTCCCCTTTGGGCATTGCCTGCCTTATTTGTGGGAAAATCATTGCAATCAAGGACTTGGAAGTGGTTGCTAGACAACTTGGAATGTACATGGTGACGGTGATCGTGGGCCTTCTCATCCATGGAGGGATCTTTTTGCCTTTATTGTACTTTGTGATAACAAGGAAAAGCCCCTTCACATTCCTTGCTGGCATTTTCCAGGCATGGATCACAGCTCTAGGCACAGCTTCCAGGTAGTCCACATAAAATGCTGCCTCATTTATATATTAGAAGCTTAGTAACTGACCCTGACTACAAAATTTTATCATTAGTGGCAATCATAAAAAGCTTTTGATCAGTTTAATCTGGTTGAGAAAAATCTTTACCTCACACACTGTAGAAGACTATAGAAAAGCAGTATGGGTTACTGGATAGTGGCTCCAGGTTAAATGTTAGTGTAAGCAGGGGGGAACTTTTCTTGTTTATGCACCACCCCGAAGAAAGTGGGTAGCAACAGGTTCTGAGTCCTTGCTCCCACTTCCTTTACCCAGGGACCTGCCAGACCTCAAAGGCTTCTCTCCCACGCTACTGCATGGTGGGGTCCCTGTAACCCCCACAAGACTGGCCCCAGAGTTTCTGGGGGCTTGACTCCCAGTCTTGTTGTAGTCTTTCAGGGCAGGGGGTAGGGTGTCCCCACTCCAGGATGCTGACTGTACTGGGCGCTTCCCTGGCCCACCACTCACTGTATGCTATTTACAGTAATACAATTTATTAAACAAACAGCAATCAAGAATCAAGTTAAAATAAAGAAAAGAGGAGCAAGGTTAAAGGTAAAAAACCCAACAAGGCCCCTGGCACAGGGACATCACACACAGCATCTCTGGGGTGTAGAGGATGTTCTCAGTCTGTTTTACACATCGCAGGCCCTCTGCCCGGGCCTGGCAGCACTGCTTTGATCCAGGGAATAAGAGACACAGGCTCTGGCAGCGGGCACATGTCCCAGGCTCTAGGGCCCCAGCGTCAGACCCCCTTTCACAGTTCCCCAGTAGTTCACTGCACCCAGCTCCAGACGGCTCCAGCCCTGGCTCCCAGCCCACTCTGCTTTAGTGTGGCTCTCTAGGATGCTTTTTGGGCCCCTCTGGTTCTGCTGCTGTGAGTCTGCACAGATCAGCTCAGCTCCTTGTCTCCTTCCCTGGCCTCCTGCACCCAGCTCCATCTTCAGCTCCAGCTGCATGCAGCTTTTAGTTGGTCCAGCTGTTGTGGGTCTGCTCTGCACAAATCAAATCAGTCCAGCTCCCTTGCCTGGGTTCTCTGTCTCCCAGCTGCTGGCTGCTTAGTGCTTCCTCCTTAGCTCGGCCCCACCTGCTTTTCTAGCTTGCCCACACATGTCCAGCTTGCAGTTTCAGCTCAGGAGCAGGAAACACTCTCCTAGCTCCCTTATTGTCCTGTCCAGCCCATCAATCAGACTATCCTGGGACACTGGCCTCTCCCACTGGCCCTGGGGCTGTCTGTTTCTGAGTCGTGCTTCTAGGCTGGAGTGGCCAATCAAAAAGGCTCATTCAGTTTCAGTAAGGAGCTATCAGTCCCCTTACATTAGGGGACCTGACTTTGGTTCCCTGCCCCACCACCAGCTCCCTATGTAAAAGTCTACAAATCAGGTAATGTGTGCTTAAGTCTCTTCTCCTGCATAATAGGACTAAGGCTGCTCACCCACTTTGCTTAAGCACTTTAAGATCTGTGGATGATGAGTTCTATGAGTGTTATTATTAAATGGAAATGTACAGCTCCCTAAGTGTCACAGGGCTTCATATCTGTCACAGTTCTGGGTCTAAGTGAACATATAGAGTCTGCTCAAGCATGCTCCTTTATGTTTCAGGCCTCTAGTGGCACCTCTCTGGACGTGAGTACCCACATTCCCTCTCTCCAGGCCAGGGATTTAGATTTCCTGTTCCCGAAGGCTATGTCTACACTTAGATTGTTAAATGGATTTAACTTAAATCAGTCTGATTGAATCAAAATAAAAATCATTAAATCGATTTAAGTTAAATCGGTTAAACATGTCCCCACTAGAAACCAAAATCGAACTAGCAGGTCCATGGACAGGACTTGCTAGTTTAGTTTAGGAGAGGGGCACAATGGGAGGTGTGGCAAGATGGCCCCCAAGAAGGGCCAGGCCCCGACCCAATATATAGGAAGAGGAAAGTACCCTGGGAGGGAGAAGAGCAAAAAGTGATAAATCGAAATAACATGGCTACACTGCATTATTTGGAAATAATACTTTTGATTTAACTGTCATTTTGATAAAAAGTGAGATTTTATTATTTTGAAATAACTGTTCCTTATTTCAAAATGAGGGAGCTCCTCATTTTCAAATAAGGAAAGCAAGTGTAGATATGCACTACTTTAAATTGAAATAATCATCATTATTTTGATTTAAAGGGTAATTGTAGACATACCCAGAGAGAATCCAGCAGGTCTGACCTCAGTCCGGCCCCTACAGTTCTACTCTCTCCCAGGGGCTATGACAGTGTTTACCAGTGACTAGTCAGTTTTCACAAAATCACATTTCTTTTAGGGCAAAAGCACTCAAGAGAAATATATCATAAAAAAATAAATAACCTGGCTTCATGCTAGGCTTGCTGGCTGTTGCCCACCTTTCACGTATAGACTCTGACAAGTGCCAGTCCTTCACATTCTTCCAGCAGGACTTTATGTGCTTGGTTACATTTTCATGTAAATTTGAGGACCAAAGTGAGACTCCATCAGCCGCTTCATGCTGACCCCTTTAGACCAAAACTCCTTACTTTATCTGCCACACCTTTTGAACTAGCTCTCAAGCATATGTGCAATCTGCTCCTGGATGTTATTTCTCCATAAGTGTTTGCCTGTCCCAGGATCTTCAGTAATTACCCCCCTCCCCCCCACTCCAACTGACTTTTATTTCTTGGGGTTACACAGTAATCCTTCCCCATGGAGATAGCATACAGTCTCCAGTTCATAAAGGTAAATATAGATACACATATTTATAAGTAGTGTCTTTGCCTCATAGCTCATGTAACATCTTAGTATACAAGTCTTTTGAAATTGTCACTCTTCCAAGGTCTCACATTTGTCACAATATTCACCCTGCTACTTCTAAATGAAGTTGTAACAGGAAGTTTCAAGTAAGGAACACAAAAGGTAAGTGGAGATCCTCTCTTGTCGCGAGCTGTTCCACCGATGAGTGCTTCCTCCTGGTTGGCATTAGGAGTGTCCTGAATGATGACATGGAGTAGCACAAGCTGGTTTTAGTCATTCTGAGAGCAAGAGACCCACAGGGTTTGTCAGTGCACTTTGCCTTAAATGAAATTCTTTCTATATTTGTAAGAAGTAAGACTGCTTCTTCTCTGTCGAAAAGGAATCAGTGGGTAAACTGTGAGCTTTCTGCAAGTTAAGTCTGGGAACTAAATTCTGCCCAGTCAGAAGGAAAGAGTTACTCAAAATCTCATTAAGAAGTTTGTTTTTCTGACTCTTTCGAAATTTGGCAGATTAAAGGGGTTTGGATAAGGATCTGAACTGTTTAGTCTTGTGCCTAGACCAGTAGTTCTCAACCTTTTGCAGGTCATGACACACTTGGTGGCATGTCATGACAACAGGACACACCACCCACTTTCCCCAGGCTGAATCCAGCCATCTCTTCAGCTCTCTATGACACACCTACCACTGTGTAGTGACATAGTAGTGTGCTCCAACACAGTGGTTGAGAACTACTGATCTAGAACACAGATCTGGAAATCAATAAATGTGAAGGGATTTGGAGGCTGCATGACTCAAGATTGGTAATAGGAGATGGTGTTATTTGATAGGGCTCATTTTTCAGTGAAAAATTGGGTTATTGACTAAATAAAAAGTTTTCTTTATGGGCTAGGATTCCACAGCTAGATTGCATCTCTTATGATGAACCACAGCCAGTGACTTTTATACTGCACTACTGTGGCTCAACAAGATAGGAGACTGTGGTGCCTCTTGGGAAATATCTGGCCTGGGAGCCCAGCCCATAGAGGAGAATGGGGACCTATGACACCCAAACTATAACTCCTATGAAGCACTGTGGCAACGTTTCTGAATCAAAATGTTCAGTCTTCAACCAAAAGGATTTGTCAGGGTTTATCCATAATGTTTTAGCTGTTACCAAAACAATCAAAATTTTCCACAGGAGAAAAAAGTTTGTTTTATAACCAGTCTCACTCACTGGTTCACACATAACTTCGGTCAGCAGTGCCTGGACATCTTTACTGTCTGAGAGGTGTTCATGGACCTGTGTGAAATGGTTCAGTAGTTGATAGGACTTGGCCTGAGAACAAGTGTCCATATCATAAATGATCACTCACAGAATTGCAGATGGCACCCTCACTGGGAGTCTTCACAGAGAAGCCAAAGTTCTTGGGTAAGCAAATACTTTCTTACACCAGGATGAAGGTTCTCTGTTAGGACAAGATGGGGAATCTTGTATTTCTTCTACCTACCATGCTTTTTTTTTCCTCCAGAGATGACAAAAAGCACTTTCTTTCCCAGAGCTATCAATCTGACATTGTTCATGGGCACAAAATTCACCTGTGCTCAAAAAGAAATTAAAATCAAGGGGGAAAATGGCTTGCTTGTCCCCCAAATTATAAAGCAGCATGTCATTGTAAATGGCAAAACCAGTGAGGGTGAACTACAGCTGTCCCAGGCCATTGTCATGTACACTTTCACCTGTGTGCCAATTTGTGAAAAGTGACTATAGGTGGGATTTATGCATGTAGGAAGAAATGAAGGTTATTTGTTCAATGGTGTGTCAGTGAACTGTGCTTTTCCTTTCTAAGGCCATGTCTACAATGACTGTGGCAAAGTCACCACTGTCAGGTCGATTTTCCTGGATCAACTGAGCAATCAGTTAAAACACACTCTGTTGAACTGGAAACTGAATTAATAAAACCACCCCCTCAAGCAGAGTAGTTCTGCATTTCCCATCAGTGCAGCACAGTGAAGATGGTGCACTAAAGGAGAGTTACGAAGTCGACGGGAGTTACACAAGCTACTTTGCATAGCTTGCATATCTCCTTGTAAAATGGAGATATTTATATTTTCCTACCTCAGAGTCACTGTAGGGATTAATTTATAAATATGTTAAATGTTAATGTTGTAAGGCAATATATTCAATGGACAGTAAAGATTTTTATAGTATATTTTGGTGAGTTCAGTCCTTTGCTTTGTTTGCTATAAGCAGTTATTAGCATTTTTGTAAGGTACAACAAGACCAAACTAGCATTGGTATGGTAATCAGGATGACCTTTGAGAAATTTCCATCAGCTTAGCTGAGGTTATGCAAACAAGATGTTATGGATGTGCTTTGGGTATTTTTATATGGAGGAACTGGGGTCTCCAGGAATTTCCCCAGGTAAGTTTTTACTTTTCAGAGCTGACTGTGTATATAACCAAGTTAGTTTAGTGGAGAGTTGGACTATAGTTTAAGACTGAAAATGAAAGCATCAAAACATGTGTCTGAATCAGACTGATTAATTTAGAGAAGGAATTTCAGGTGAACTAAGCTTACTAGGGGAGTAGAGGAAGGAATCTCAACCAACTGGACAAATAGTGGCTATGGAACCAGTCTGCCATGGGTATTCTGGTTCAGTGAGTGAAATAGCATGCTCTGCCCACTACAAGGAGCAGCCAGGAAGATCCATGCAAGCATCTATTTCTCAGGTCCAATCTTGTTGTCCAAACTCTGAATGGAGAGTGAACAGGTTGTGTGTCCCTCTCTAACCCCCTTGTATATTACAGCAACATTGTTTTCTTTGTCAAGAACACATCCATAATTGAAGAAATGCAGGATTTGATGCTTCAATATTGGTTTGAATTCCCATTGCAAAAGCCATTTGGGCTCTGTGCTTTGAAAAAAAAAATCAAGAAATAATTCATAAATTGGGTAGAAAGTCCAATTAGCCCATGTGTGATACAAAATTCCACCTCCAGTTAATCCTGAAGTCTTGATTGTAAAAAGGTTTATGGCTACAGGAGGATTGAAAACAAGAAAAAATCTGGCAATGGAAGGGAAAAAATATTCTCCTTGCTTTTCAGCAGTGAAGTATTAATAAGAATTTATTAAGCATCATGCTTGTCTTTCGCATAGAATTCAGCAGCTTCTTTAGATTGCCCTTTTTTCATGCATGTAGTGGCATTGAGTAATGAAATGGTCATAACTAAATGGCAATCATTCTGGTCTTGCCCCAACATGCAAGAATATTGTGCATCACATAACCCTGTCTTCTCCACTTCTTTGCTCATTCTTTCAGTGCTGGTACTTTACCTGTCACTTTCCGTTGTCTTGAAGAAAACTTGGGCATTGATAAGCGTGTAACAAGATTCGTCCTGCCAGTTGGAGCAACGATAAACATGGATGGGACTGCCCTTTATGAAGCAGTTGCTGCCATATTCATAGCACAGATGAATGGAATTGTATTGGATGGTGGTCAAATAGTCACTGTAAGGTGGGTTTTAGATATTTCTGCAAACAACTAGGTCTTTAATTTTTGAAGGCTGTACAGCATGCCTACAGATTGTTACACAGTTAAATGTGTAGGCTTTGCCTTTTCACTGTGGTTTTGGATGGATGAGACTATTAAATAGCTATGGCCCTGATTCATAACCAAAACAGACCACTGTTATTATCTAATCTGACCTTCTGTATAACACAGGCTATAGGACTTCCCAGAGATTCTCCACTGCCTTGCATTGTGCCTTATCATTTGTGCATTCTGATTTTGTAGCATTTTAAACTTACTTTGCACATTAGTAAATGATAAGACAGAGTACAATACAGTGATCATCTCTAACCAGCTGTATAAATTTAACGGGATGCCAAGAGATTTTTTCCAAGCTATGTTTAGGACATTAACTGTCTAAAGTCCATATATGTGTAGGAATATGGGAAGGCTGTCTCATAAGAAGTATCCACATGAGTATGGTTCAGGTGTGTTTTTTCTCTTACTTTTCCAATGTATAGCCTTGCTGCAAGGCATATTCAGATTGTAAGTGGACAATAATGAGAAAGAAATGTAGTTGGAGTGCAATACCTTCTAGCATAGCCCAGATCAGCAGAAGGATTTCTTGGGAGCTGCTATTTGACAGTAAAAGCTAGAACATCCCTCATGCACTTTTAAACTCCTACTAGTACAAGTTTGCTTCCTATCCCACTATTACAATGATATTGCTGTGGCACGACAGTGATGTAGCTTTAAGTTCATGGCAAAGGCAGGGTGACACAAGGTACTCTATTCAGCACACAGCAGCTCCTCTTCCTGGCTGTTCTAGGAATTAGCTCTGCCCAGCCAACACCCTTTTCCAAGAGTTGCACTCCATCACTCTCTGTCTGCAACCCTTCTCACTCCAGGAGCTGTTGCTTCCTCTTCATGACTCAGTCCTTCAGCCACGTCACTGAATGGTTTCCCCTTCCTAGATATGATACTTTCTATGTATTCCCAGGCAAACTTTGCAACAATCTTCACACCTGCTGCCCTACCCCTGTCACTCGTGTTGTGACTCAGTCTGCTAATTTACTGCTCTTAGCAGCACCACAGCTGGGAGAGAAACCCAAGTCTACCCTCTACTTTGGACTCCTGTCCAGGGCGCTTTGCCAACCAGTCAAGGTCTGCAGCTTCCCTAACCTTCCTGCATTCACCCCTGAACTACTTCCTACCTTGCTTCCACTTGTTCTAATCAGACCCCTGTCTCCTAAGGCCTGCTAGGTCTCAAGAATTCTTATTCTGCCTTCTTTCAGGAAGAGTGGCTGCCACTCTTCACCGTGAAGCCGCTTGTCTGTTGCTAGTATTTTGGCTTCATATAAGCTCCACCCTCTTCCCTGGCAGGTTAGCTAGAGTCCAATTAATGATTTCCTCATAATCTAAATGTCTCCCCTGTTTGTCAGTGAACTGGCTGATTGCGTCTGTCTGGCCTAATTCAGTGTGTGGGATGTACACCTTGTTACACATGGGTGCCAACCATTTCAAGCAGGACCATAATACTCACTAAGGAACATTTAGTGTGCTGCAGCAGTGTCCATATGGGGGAGTTAGAGAGGAAAAAAACACTTGCGCATGCCACAGATCATACTTCCATAGTTTAGACCAGTGGTTTTCAAACTTTTTCTCTCAGGACTCAGTTAAAAAATGATCATTGATGCCCACAACCCAATAATTACATCTTTCAGCAATGCATTCCAGTCTTTTGGCAGTGGCCATAGGTTCTCCATGCCCTAGTACCTGAGGATCTGCAATCCGGTACTGGGTCCTGACCCATAGTTTGAAAAACCACTGGTCTAGAGCAGTTGTTTTCAAACATTTTTCCTCAGGACCCAGTTGAAAAAAAAATCTTTTATCCCCATGACCCAACAATGACATCTTTGAGCAATGCATTCCAGTCTTTTGGCAGTGGCAGTAGGTGGACACAGCAACCCAGGACCTGAAGGTCTGCAATGCAGTATGGGGTCCCAACCCCTGGTTTGAAAACCACTGGTCTGGAAGACTCTGGCAAAGCAATCCAGCAAAGCCTCATGTACAGGTGTAGAACTACTTGGTCACTTTCAAGAGGCACTAGAGATGTATGTATCTGGCAGAACGTGTCTGGGTGTGGGGAAGCTACACTGAAGACAGCTTACCAGCTGGCTGGAGAATAGGCATCCCAACCAGGCAAGTCAAAGAAAAAGAAACTTCCAAGAAGTCATAGGGTGAATGTAAGTAATTACCAAAATGGTTTATCTTTATCTTTTTTTATTTTAATAAAATTTTGTTGAATGTTGACTGTTCCAAATTTCAGGGTATCAGATCAGGCCTACTATATGAAATGAGTTTGACACTATCGAGCTATTAGTACTGCAAAATAGACTGTACACTTGTTGTCCTTAAATTCTGTCTCAGAGTGATCACATTAATCCAGAGTACAGTAGAAATATTCTTATTTTATGTCAAATCATAGCATATAGAACTGAGCTGAAGTATTTGGAAGCTCAAAAGAAAACACATTTCAGGTATGTAAGAATAATTTTGGCATGTTTTACTGCAATCCTGTTGAAAGTCATATCTGAGCTAAAAAAGAGAATGGCAAAATTATGAATTGCTGCTGAATTAATTTAAAATGGAAAACATGACAAATGTACCAAGCCTGACATTCTGAATCATAACAATTCAAACCACACATGAATGCTGCCAAGTCTGCCTTTTTCTTGTGCTTCTAATCCACCCACTTTCCTCTTAACTAAGACTTTTTCAGGATAAAGAATTTCCAGAACTGGAATTTCTTCTGTTGTGTTTCCCGTCCAACCATATTAGCCATATATTTTCCACTTTGCCACTTACAGTTGTGAAATAGGGCTTAAAAGGGGTTAAACTGCTTCTTTCAAAGTCATAGGCTGCAGAGTGGGACCTTGAATAAATACAGTTTGGTTTTTAGAAATAAGAGCACTCTTTTTAGAGATGAGTTGCTAGTAAAATATTTGTTGCCAGAGGAAGTTCAGATCTGGGACTTGTTGGCACAAGGTTTAATGAACTTGAACCTGAATTATTCCTCCTGCTCCCGCTTTAAGGAAATTGATTCACTATGCCTGATTTGGATCTCACATCATTAGGGAACCACGGGTGCAGATGAACTCCCCACTCTACATGTCCCAGAATCCTTCTTGCTGTACGCAGATGTGAGATGTGAATGAGGCTGACAGAGAGCTGTGTTTCTGTGGGCTAGCCATAGGAAAACTGCCAACTTTTTCTCCAATGCAGTATGATGGGATGACATTTATGTTACTATGGCTTGATGTGGCAGTGCAAATGTCTTGAAGGTTGCCCTTGTATATCTGCCAAACCCAACTAGCAATGCTAGGGTTAGGTTCAAATAATCCAAATGCAGGCTCAGTAATTCTCTTTTGAGCAATTCTATTTGCTCCTCATAGCTGTCCTTGTGTGCTGTATCTGCTTTAACCCAACAACCAAACTTGGCAAAGCTGCCTGCCCTTTGGAGATGATAATCTTGGAAAAGGTTGTTGGAAGGAAAATGCTCTGTCGTCCCATTTACACTGTGGCTGTAGCCAAGCATTTACCCCTGGAGGCACTTACTTCCCCATTCCTTTATTGGAAGCACCTTAAAATCTTCCTGGGTGAACAAATGTAGTCATTAATTATGTGATTCATTTCAGAAACACAGAGATGTCTTTTTATATTTTTTTATTGTTCCTTGGCTCTCTCATGGCCTAATTTATTTTCCATTCTACACAGGAATGCCCAGTCTCTCTGAAGCTGTAGCCAGCTTTTTCAAACTCACAGCATTTGGAGCACAGACGTTCATTGCATTTGACTTTCACATTATACTAAGTGGAGCAAAAGCAGGAATGGCTTTGGATTTATAAAACCTAATTGGGTGAATTTTGGATTTGCAAACCAGAATAAGGATGTTTTTTAACTGCACTTGGTTCACCATAAATTTCCAGAATTTGGAGTGTATGAATATAGGATACATGGGCTTTCCCCTCATTCCTCATTGATAACAACCAATTCCCATAAGCCACTGTAGCACACTATAAACTGAAAGCTTGTAAATTAACATTTATGAACTACACTGAAAATTCATCCTGCAGGCACTAAACTGCAGAAGTTCCATTTGGAATGTGGGGACGGATCTGGGCAAAACCCCTGGATTCAAACACCCCTGAAATGTAGGGAAGAAGGTTGAAAATCTAAACCAGGGTCATGATATGAATGTTGCAAATTGTCTTTATTTTATAGTAGCCTGAACAAAACCTCCCGATCGGAACAGTCAAATTGAAATTGGTGGAGGCACAAAGTCCTCAATGACATAACTTGATCCCATTCCTATTAGTTATAGGACCTTGTATTTTCTGAGAAATGTCAGTAAAAGTCAACTTTGATCAAATGCACACACATTGACAGTCACACCCTCCTTGTTGCTACCAATGTTGTATTTATTTTTACAGTCTGACAGCCACCTTAGCAAGTGTTGGAGCTGCCAGTATACCCAGTGCAGGACTGGTCACCATGCTTCTCATCCTCACTGCAGTGGGTCTTCCCACACAGGACATCAGTCTGCTTGTTGCTGTTGACTGGCTCTTGTAAGTAACATTGACCCTATGATACAGTCCAAAGAGGTCTTCATGAGCTTACAGAAAGTAACTATAATTATTTACTTTACTTTGCTGCTTTTCAAACGTGCATGTCAATCTACTCTAAAATATATCCATTGTACAGATGGAACCACTGAGGCACAGATAGGGGAAATGGTTTGACATGGGGCACTTGTGTCAGGATTAGAGCACAAAATAGAACCTAAGAGTGTTGATTTAAATTACAGCTGATATAAATTGCCATAGTTACACTGAAGTCAGTTGATTTAAAAAAAATATTACAATCTAGCTGTGCAGCTAAGGATCTGTCCCTGAGAGGCTTGACTCACAGCTGCTTGCTAAAGTCACTACATTCCCTAAAGACATGTACCCTTCCAGGCTATCCTTCCAAAATACAAAATAATTCAACAGTGGTTACTTATCTCTGCTTTTATGTTTCCTTGTTATTTAGTACTTGTCAAAAATTAGGAACAGGAATCAGTTTGAATTAAATGGCAGTGATGTCTGCCTAGAACAGTAGGATTTTTATGGCATTGGAAATTTGTATTAATAATATGCTCTCCAGTTACACCAGCTATGCCCGACTGCTTGTGGTCCACCCCCCATATCATAATTGTCTATTATTTCACTGGTCCTTACACATTTCTCTGAAGTAATAGGGATGTATTGAGACAGGGCTACTGATGAAATCGACCATTGGCCTGATTCAGAATAGCATGTTTATGTTCCTAATAGAATCAGGTGAAGAAGAAGAAGATGGAGAAAGTATGTTTTGTCATGAAGCTATTCTCAGCAAAGAAACTGTAGGATGAATGTCCTAAAGGAGCCCACAAACCAAATTAAAGGAGGAAGCAAGGATGTTCTCTGGCGGGTTTTACTTCAAAATTCTCTAAAACACGACCTGACCTATTTTTCAGCCTTGGGGAGTTGCCCAGAAGACATCCACGTGTTCCACACTTCTCTCCAGGCTTTCCATTCCTCACATCTGAGATTTAGAAGCTCTATTAATTATTATAACAAAGTCAGATCCACACCTTTTCCGGGACAACTCTATGTAGCTTAAGCTAGCAAGTGGCAGGTGGAAGTGCTGGGAAAGGACGTAACATCTGCTAAGCCAGCTTCATACCACTTACTGATTTTCCCCTGCCAGGGAATTTTCAGTTCCCCATTGAAGCATCTTCAGTCTGTTGTGCCACTGGTTATGCAGAGGGGGTTTAGAAGAGCTGAGGATTTGGCTTTGAAACTGTAGTACACAGCATCATGCGCTGTTTATCTTATCCATTGGCCCTTGTTGCCTCATTTGGAAGTGTTTAGGATCTCAATCCACTCTGTAACATAGCCCCTGTAGGCATCTTGCTGTCATGTAAACAATGAGAGTCCTGTGGCACCTTACAGACTAACAGATTTCTTCGGGCATAAGCTTTCGTGGCCGCCAACCCAGTTTGTCAGGTGCCACATCTTGCATCTGACCAAGTGGGCTGGAGCCCACAAAAGCTTATGCCCGAAGAAATCTGTTAGTCTATATGAGGTGCCACAGGACTCTTGTTGTTTTTGCTGTGCACGGACTAACATGGCTACCCCCCTGGAAATTGCTATAATATATGTTCTAGACCTGAGATGAGGGATCTTCTTCAGTTACAGCCAGCATATCACCCTGTCTGTGACACACCAGTGTTGAAGAACAGCCCATGTCTCCAGTCCCAGCTTTAGGGGAATACAAGACAAATTTACAGCTGGGACAAGCCAAAGGAAAAGACTATATTTTTTAAACAAATATTGTAATTGTGTGAAATCATGGATCAGTATGGGGAACCAGGGTGGGGCTCAGCAGGCAGCTGGTAAAGGGAAAAGATGATGATGTGTGGGTTTAAATATATTGGTGAAGTCATGGCTCAAAACAGGAAAGCAGGAGGAATTTGCAGCTACCAGTGGGAAGAAAAGAAAAGGTCCATGTTCAGGTTTTAAATATATGTTTATACTGGAGCTCAAAATAGGCCCAAGCAGATATTGTTCTGCAGCTAGGAGGAGGATGTGTAAATGCAGCATGTGGTTGGTTTGGTTTTTTAGGGAAATGTCATGTTAAAATATTCCCATTGGCAGAAAAGACCCTGCCTACACTAGCAAAGCTCAGAGCTGTAATTCATGAGTAAGGCTGCTTCACTGTTGCAAGCTACAGTCTGGGCAGCGCTCAGATGATTTTACCTTGGTGTCAGCTAACCTCGCAGAGTACTGTTAAACAATGAGATAGTAGAAATCCCTGTGCTGTGGAGCTGGGCCTGTGGTCAGTTTCAGTTCTGAACCTTACTAGTTTAGAAAGAGTCAGAGAAGGAGAGGAGAACTGCAGATGTCAGACAAACTGAACTTCACACAAACTCAGAGGGCTTTGGGATTCTCTAGAAAACGATAAAGAAGGAGGCAAGTTCTGTGTGTGTTATGCTGATAAAGCTAATGAAACATTCAGGGCCTGATTATGACCTCTCTTACATTGGATTTACACCTGAATAAATCTGTTAACTTCTGTGTGAGCTCAGAATAAGGCTTTCTGTTAATTGACTGAGTGACAGATATAAATGTAGTAGATGGATGCAGATATGCATGATGAGCATAATATCCGGAACTTATTGGAATGCAAATCAATACTAGAACTCTTTTAAGAATAGCAATGGGCATGGTATTTCAGATCCAGTTAGAAAAAACAAACTTGCAAAAATAGCTTATCTGGTGTGCTTTATGCTGCTCAAGATGAAGGAAAAGATCATAAAATCACCTGATTCTACAAACAGATTAGGAGTCCTGTGGCACGTAAAGACTAACACATTTATTTATTGCCTGAGCTTTCATGGGAGAAAAATCCCACTTCATCAGGCGCTTAGAAGAAAAAGCATCCTCTTCAAAGCATCTGATGAAGTGGGATTTCCTCCCACAAAAGCTCATACAGTAAATAAATTTGTTAGTCTTTAAATGCTGCAGGACTCCTTGTTTGTTTTACTGAACTAGACTAACACAGCTGCTCCTTTGGAACTGATTCTACAAGATTGCCATTGTCTGAGGCTGAAATCTCCCAGAAAACAACTTTGAAGATTTCGGCATTCTCAAACTCAACCCTGAATTTTGATTGGATGTGATCTTTGATGCACTCTCCCCTCAAACTGAGGCTAATAGGGATCCTGTATCTCTATCAGATAATTGACTCTTCTCTTATACAGAGAGATTGGATAGAATGAGATGGACACACTGACAACTTTCTAATGAGGGCAATTTTCCTTTCACTGTTCTCTGTTTCTCAATTTAAAACTAAACAAAACACAGCAGTGACATTTCATAGGAAAGCATTATTTGCCAACAGCTGGAAACAATCCATCATTAGGTGTAGCCAATAGCTGGCAACCTTCCAAGCATGAGACTGGCAAGTTTAGCAAATGCCATTCTGTGGGTCCAGAAGTACTTTGCACTGAGGAAGAGAGAGTTAGAAAACAGGCTTGAGTAAACTGTGCAGATCCAACATCTAAAGCCAGACACTTATATATAGAAGTGCAACTGGTAAAGCTTGCATGAAATCTGACTCTTTTCTCGTTGTGTAAGATGGGTCTAAATTCAAAATACTTTGGCTCACATTCTTTGAAAGTTGATATTTGAATGTTATTGCTTATGTCCATTTCCAGAATGTAAACTGAAGTAGAGTGAAATATGAAAAACAGAAGTAGCTATTCCCCTAAGTGCCAAGAAGGCGAAAGAAAATTAAGCATGTCACTTTCTGAATCAGTGGGAACCCTGAAGAATTTATTTAATCTCCTTTTTAGGATCCTTTCTAGGATTTAGAGCACCTAGTCAAGTAAAACTCCTTGGAAAGGACAATGTCTTTTTACATGCTAATGAAAATAAATACTAATAAAAATACCTAATAACACTTTATGAGCCTTGTTCTTCTCTCACTCATATAGTGGTGTAACTTCATTGTCTCCAGTGCTGTTACCTTTGCTTTACACTGGAGTGAGTGGACTATAGAGACAGACACCATGAGCCTGGTCCAACTGTCATTAAAGTCAATGGGAGCTGGGTTTGGTCCTACAACAGAAATAACCTAAGTACGAGAAATCCTTTTTTCTGCACATGAAAGAATCCTTTTATCCGAGCACAGCTGATCCTCCCATCAATCATGTATTGATTTTTCTGATCTTGACATTACTAGGTATTTTGGATAGCTGGAAAGAAGCCTGAGTCCTATAGCACTCCCCGTGTTTCTAAAACAATTGCTGTGTTTCAAGAGAAGCTAAATTGACTCTTTCTTAATCTCCCTTTCAGAATTCATGTTTCAGATTACACTGAACTGGATATATTGGACAAATAATTTAGTGCACTGAATTTTCTTCTAATTTACACTGGTGCAACCCTCTTGACTTAATTGAGGTCATACCACTCTAATCAAAAACATAATCAGCAGGGTACTGAGCAGTAGGATGGGTGGCCAGGGTGCTGGGCTGCAGGACTCAGTTCTCTTGCAAAGCTGAAGGGGTGGGGCTGAGGTTGCCCCAGTCAGGCTGGAACTGAGGGTAAGTCTGTGTGAAAGGGGGTACTGCTTGGCCCTGCCTGGCCTGGCCCAGCCCTTCTCAGGGGGTTTGGGCACAGGAGGGGCAATGGGGGGAGGCTTCTCCATCAAAGCCAGTGCCTGGTTGAACGGGGAGAGGTGGGCACTGCACACTGGCTGCAGGCAGCGGAGCCAAGCCTGCCTTTCATCCCCAAAGCCTCCTGCCCCTTCTCTGCAGTTACAGAACAAACTCCCTGGGGCAGCTGAGGAGTGGCACCAGGATGCCTCCTATCTGGGGCGGGGGGGCAGGTGTGAGATAATAGGGCACAAATCTAGGCTTGTCCAATGGGCACCGGAGACCCTCATCGTGCCGCTGAATGAAATTAGGTCTATTGTTTTTAACAAAAGAAAGAGTATAAGCTCTCGTTGCCCTTTCTTCTTCTCTGAGTGCAACCAGCTAACTAAAGTCAGTGGGAGTTAGCAGGGGAGGATTTCATCCTGTGTTTCAGTGAAGTCAGTCTAACTCAGTCTACAATGAATAGTCCTGATACATTGTGAAGTTTGCTTAGCTGAAAGTCTCTTCCCTAGTAGCAGACACTGAAAGACTGAGGCATTTCCTTATTTAATCCAGTTAAATATAGAACATGCTGGAGCTATATTTGTGGATTATAAGCTCCACCTCCTGTCTGACATTTTGCGCACTATCACTTGAGTGGCATTAATGAATTCATTCAGGATGTAAGACTACACACTCTGGATCATTCAGGCATTTTATAATGTTTCTGTGGATATCTTATTGCAATGTTCAGTATATTTGATGGGGCTTTTTTAAAAAAACTAAAAACAAACCTCTGTAAGTAATTTTTTCAAGTCTGCCTCTTTGACTAGGATGAGGATCAGACATGCATGGCATGAAAACTGTGTAAAATCTTTTATTCAAGCAAAAGTAACATTGAAGGGTTTTTTTCTTTTTGTAACATTTTGTTGTATTGTCCATAAATGAGAAATGTTCTTCACACTTTGGAATTCTTTTGGTGACCATTTTTGCAAAAATCTGCTGATATGCATATGAAATTTCACAATAATTGTCAGACAATGGAAAAATCTTGAAAATTACTTGTGAAACTCATTCAAATTTCATAGCTGGATTTTGTATATGTTTTCACTGAAAAGTTTGACAAAATTACTGAACAAAAGTTTCACTCAATCATACATAAGGATATAAAATGATTATTAGTTGTTTATTGATTTGTAATCCCATTTAACTTTTGGCTCAGTGCCAACCAGGAAGCTGTAGAATAATGCAAACCCACTACCAACAATATTGGAAAGAGCCAGGAAAAGCAATGTTGTCAATTCAATGTAGTTGTACTGACTTGCTTTTCTGTCATTGAACAAAGTCCATATTGCTCAATTTTCCTGTCATCCTATGAGTGGACTTGATGGGTTTTTTGGGGTTTTTTTTTGGGGGGGGCGGTAGGGATTATACCTCAGAGAAGTATTCAGGCTTTCGGTACTCATATTTCAGATTGGCTGTCCGTTGAACCAGAAACGAGTGCGCCACAAAGCACTCTGCACTTGCTTGCTGTGGGCTTGTTAGATAAGAGCAGTTTTCTGAGGTTTCTTTTGCTAAGTTAGTATCAGTAGCAGCCTACAGACTGTTGTTTTACATTTTTTACCCTAAAAGGATGTCAAAGCACTTTTCAAATTAAATAGACATGCACAAAATTATACACAAATCACTTCCTTTGCTCCTGAACCACAACTGCCTCTTGGGGTGTAATGTGACTTTTTAATAGTTCCACAGGGTTATCGTTGCCATTTAGATCGGTGTAAAGCAGGTGTTAAATGGTACTAGACCAGACCAATAGCATTTTACATTTCCTTATGCTTAATTTACACTGACATAAATTACAACATATGGTGCAATGGAGCAGCTCTAGTGTCTGTTATAGGCAGGAGATATGAAGTCAGGGAGCTGCAACATTGTCTCAGATGACCCACCTTTACCCTTGCATGTGAGGATTCTGGCAGTGGTGGTGAGGAATACTAGTCCTTCACGTTCAGAAATGTCAGTGGTGAGGGTAGTCAGGGCATCCACTAATGGCCTAATGACCACAAGTGCCAACAAATATATTTCCTTGTAATGAAGCATGAAGCCTAATTTGCCATCAGCTTGAAACTAGGAGACTCTTATTACCGAAGAATTGTCATTGGTTCATCATTGGACAGGCTCCAACTTATATTTGGTTGGCACATATACTTTGTGAATACTAGCATGCAACAGTGGGAGTGGACACAGAGCTATGCTGCCAGCTGGCCATGAGTCTAGATGTGTGAGAGGATCAGTATCCAGTAGGAGAACTGAAGGTTTGAATCCCATAGTACAATTTCACATCATGTTTCCCTAACTTCCTTAGAGATGATAAAGAGGAGAGGCTGTTCATTTATTCTAGCTCAGGACTGGAATAACTCAAAAAATCTGGATGTGTAAAGAGAATTTGGGACTCCAATGAAGTCAGATTAATTTACTAGAGGTGAGGTGGGCAAGGCATATTGATACTCCAACCCAAGAAGCAGGCACTTTTCAAATCTCATCAAAAAACGAAATACAATTTGGCTCTGTTTCTTGTCCAATCACTCTGCCATGTAAGGGCACTAGATCTATCATGATGAGCATTGGTGCTGTGGAGGTTTGTATATGGTTTCTGTCTGAAAAGTCATCTGAGAAAGCAGTTCTTTTAAATTTCTCTTGAAAACTAAGATCCTTTCCACTCTAAAGATCCCATAAACATTCTGTAACAGATAAATGACAGCAGCGCCAGCAACTGCAATATTAAGCACTTCTTTCATCCTGTACTTCTCCCATTTCTTAATGGCGAGTTCCAGCCAACAAGTGAGTCTTTCATGCTGCAGATTGATTTATCATTAAATATCAAACCTGTTTTTCTCTTCTTCTGCAGAGACCGGATGAGAACATCAGTAAATGTTGTGGGGGATTCTTTCGGTGCTGGCATTGTATATCACCTCTCCAAGGCAGAGCTGGACAACATTGATTCTCAGCATAAGGCGCATGAAGACATTGAAATGATCAAGACTCAGTCAATTTATGATGACATGAAAAATCATAGGGAAAACAACTCAAACCAATGTGTTTATGCAGCACACAACTCTGTCATAGTAGATGGAGGCAAGGTACCTTTCACTTTTATGGATATTGAGACTTGCATATAGCAGTTTTACTTCATTTTTTAACCTGCATGTATTTTTAAAAAATTGTTTCACAAGCAATATGACAAACTCTGTGAACCTCAGGCATTTTAAGAGAGTTTAAGAAGTTACAAAGATTTTCTGCACTCCTCTTAAACATGGCATTTGAGGTGAAAAATCATACACAATGTTTACACATCAAAAGCTAAGGGATGATGCAGCGTATTATGGAATACTTCAAGACAAAAAGAGTATGGCATCACTTCCATGGATATTTATCTAGTTCCCTTTGTTAACAGAGAGATTATTGGTACTCAAATGGAGGTTAGCTGCAAACCAAGTGAAGCTATTACTATTCGAAGACAGTCTTTCATGATACGCTGTAAAGAGACACACATGTTAAATGCACGCTATCAGCTGATCGTTCCAGCACTCATACAGCATGTGTATGCTTTTCTTTCATTGTCATTTTTGGTAGTCATTGTAAAACTACAAACTTTGCAATTGCTCTCTAATCTTCACTGTAATTAACCTGGATTTTAAAATGTCCTGATTAGAGTGAAGCGAACTTCAAAAAACCCCACCAGTTGAATGAGAAGATAGGTTGGGTGATTTGTGTATAAAGGTTTAGCATGTGATCAGGACAGGCCTGATTAAAGCCAAGAGACTATATTTAATTGAAAAGGGTAAAAAAAATAAAAAACAAATTGAAAATTTTCATTTTACAGTCAATTTTTTCTTTAGCAGTTTCTCCTGCTCCTCCCATCGTATCACATATAAAGAGAGTTGTTCCATATTTTATCAGTGGTAAACAAACATGTCTGGATTTTCTAGTTAGTGAATAACACCTAGATATTTGTGTACAGATAGTGAGAATTTGTGGGTTCTCTGGCCACTTAAAGACTCCAGCGGAGACATAGAATCTGAGAGTGAGTCCCATCTCTCTCATTCACCATTCCTCTAAAAATCAAATTGCTGTTATCGTAGACAATGAAGATAGAGAAAAATTATGTTGTAATTTCCCCGACCCTTAAATCAATCAAAGATTATTCTTCACAGTACATTTTTTTCATTGTTTTGAACTATCCTGTGACAAGTGACTTGTTCCAAAATGGTATTTTCCCTTAAAAGGCTTTAAACTAAACAAAACTTCAGGGTTTTTTTCCAACTTTTTTTTTGTGTGGAAATTTCCCAATTTTCTGGTGAAGTTGAATGAAGCTTTTTATTTTGAATTAAAAATCACTTTCAATTTTGCAGGGTACTTCCCCCTTTCTCTTCTCTTCCCCCATTCCCTATCATTCTACTGGAAAATCAAGGAGGGGAAGAGGAAGAGTACAGAGGAAGAAATAAAAATCTAAAAACTGATACATAATGAATCAACATTTTTTTTTACCAGTTCTAGACTTGACTGATGGAGTTTTCATCACTTGAGTTGAAAAACTGATAAAACTGTTCCTTCCCTAAACAGGTGGAAAGAATCATTTACTTTTGATCCTAGGATCACTTTGAGGGTTTTTTTTTGCCTGAGATTTACTGGCTGATTCTGTTGTATTTAGTGCTACTAAGAAGCACCTGAAAACATATTAATTGTGGACTTAGTTCTTACTGTGCCACCCTCTGAGCTAGATTTTAAAAGGAATTCAGAACTTGCAATATTTCAGCATCTTTCAGGATCAATTCCTCTTTCGTTTAAATGATTACAACAAGCCATAAAGTTATTGACTGTGTTACAACGGCTAAAATTGTCCGAAACACCAATTGGATTTAAGGTTTAGGTCACTGGAACACATGATGCTTCAGTGACACAAGTGCTGAGCCCTTTTTAAGGTGGGATTTTTTCTGGACAGATCCACAGAGAAACTGGACTGACCTTCAAAAGCATCAGGGGTTCTAATCACAGGAACGCACAGAACCCAGGGAAACAGGACTTCCCTAATTTGGGATTTCCTCTCTGTTAGGATGATGAAAATTGCTCCTTCCCCTTCTTTTATTCTACCAGTGTCAAGTTAGCCAGATTTTCCCCTTTGCTAATTTGCATCCTCCAAAGTCTGTTTTAAGGACCTCAGTAGGGCATGAGATCTTATTTCCAGTAAACCAATTTTGGTTCATTGTTTTCTGGTCCCACACTGTTTTGGTTTACCAGACATGAACTTAATATAGTTATTGAATTGCAGCAGCCAGCTTTTTTTGCTTGGATGCCACTGATTTTCTAGCCAGCAAAGTTTGACGCTTGTTGCTGTTTTAGACATTGGTCTTTATTGAGACCCTAATTAACACATTCAGCTTATAAGTATAGCTATGGCCTACTGGACTAAACACATTAATTGCTTTGGCAAAGTCACTTGTCTGACTCAGTTTCATTATCCGCCAAATTGGGATAATAACACTTATTATCTTGCAGGGTCTTGTGAGGATTAGTTGAGTGTGTAAAGTGCTGCATACCTGACAAACATTTTGTTGTTGATGATGATGATGATGTTGTCTGAGCTTATCAGGCTCTATCTAGCAAGATCTTGAGCTTGAGGAGAGATTTCTTCATCCTGCAGAATTCACTGGGGGGAGAAAAGTTCGCTGCAATCTTGATCAAAGTTTTGAAAAACTAATATATTAACATGTCATCTCTATTTACTTCCTGTAATATACTTCAGATAATTCAAATAATTTAGTCTTGAACAATCACTGTGTATTTATAATAAGGCTATTTTTTTACGTTGGGGTATAATGGCTCTTATTGCATGATATTTCTATATTTTTATGATCACATTTCTCATTATTTTATGTGGCTTTCAGTTCCAAACATGCTGTTTGTTCTTGTAACTGCATGTATTTCCCTGCCAATTATCTATGGAAAAGGTTGGCTTTGTTTTGAACATTGGTCCATTTTGTAATGTTTCCCTGTCCCAATGCTTCCATACATCTGGTTTACCCGTCATATGGAATGTCAGTCCTTTCTTTAAGTTTTCATATGAAGCTGAGGACGGTAACTTAGAAGGTAAGCTAGGAAAGAATAGGCCATCCATTTAGAATTAGATGAAATGTTCACCTACTTTGTAAAGGTTCAGTTCTTATTTGATCAGTCAAACAAATACTTCAGACTTTCTGACTCACTGAGCCACAGACATCTCCTGTAAAGGATTTTACATGGCTATTTTTATACTGACTACTGGGTTGTAACACAGCAGTCAGCATTTCCTCATGAACTGAGAAACTGAAAAATTGGTCTGCCACCATACTTATAAAATTAATATTGTGACATAAACCTTTAAATGCTACAATGACTTTTTTTATTCTGTGTGCAAAATATAGTGTTAATAAGAATCATTTGGCCTGATTGTAACTGAACCTTTCACATGTATGAGTAGCGATAGTGGCACACTCCGTGGAGCATTTATTCTGCTATTTTCTTTAGATTTTTGTAATGTGTGTGTATATATGTATCCACACTTCCCTATCATTCTGTCCATTCCTATTCCTCTGTGTCCTTCAGCAGATGTCCTGCAATGCAGATGATTTCTACAGGAAATTTTTTTAGTTCTTGTTAAACCAGTTCTTGCAAGGTCAGAAAAATCTGAAAGGGACAAGTCTAAATGTGCAAACATTTATGAAAACTAAACAACGTCACACAGTGAAGGGAAAATAAAATCCAGAAAACATGGGTTATTGTTTATTAATGTTTTCTTGGAAATATTAATTATACCCCACCTCTCCACATTTTGGAGATATTATGACCTATGAATAAATATACATAAAATACATATATATTCACACATGGAGCATGTTATTCCTTCAAATATCATGTTTCTCCATATAACTCATAATTTTTCTCATCAAAGTGCCTTGGCTTTTAAGTTAGATGTCCATGGTAATTACTTTCAGGTGACACTGGCAACCAATGGCAAATCCGCAGACTTCACTGTTGTTGAGGAAGAACCTTGGATACGTGAAAACTAACGAAAGAGAGCCCCATCTTCATCTTTAATAAGCTCCTGAAGCTATCTTATGGTAAAAAGATATCAAGATTAAAGAAGAGTTCTCTATTTATTTAACATCTAAACTTCTGCTTACTTAATGTGTTAACTGAAACTTAGCAAAGTTCTCAAAGTCATTGTGGCTACAGTGTTTTTGCCAGATAGTGATCCGTATGTGTCTCACTTGTACTGTGTGAATGGATGAAGCTGGAGGACACTCTATGAGTTAAGAGATATGTTCTCATCAGCTTCTCCCTTTTACTCAAGGTTCAGAAAATGTAGATGCTGCAAAATGGAAAGATCAAAAAGCCAGTGTGGCTTTCTCCTGAGACTCAGGGTAACAAACATACAGTATCATGTAAACCTTAAAGTGTTCTCAGTGTCTCTACTTGTGATGTACTTATAAATCAGAACTGCAGTGTACATTTGGTGCAGTTAGCATTGCCTAACTACACTATTTATTGTAAGCGTCTGTGAAGGTTTTTTATAAGTTTTGTCAATAATTAGAATTTGGTATGGGAGGTGGGGGGGGGGGTGGCTCAGAAGTTTCATCTCTTAGGTACATTTTAAATTAAAGGTCTCAAATAAATATTTCATTTAGATTTGGGGGGCCAAATTCATCCCACACAACATTCCATTAAAATGAAGAGTTACACCCGAGAGTAATTTAGCTCAACAACTAATATTGTATATAAATTAAGAAACTAAAACTGAGAACATTTGTACTTGATCAGCTGTGGATATGTACATCATATATAGTTGTCATATTCCAATAAAATAGTCTCAGTTATGCCATGCTTACACTGAATAATACCTTACTACAGACACAGTGCCATTGATGTCAATGGGCTTATTCATGTAGTAAGTACTTACCCTGAGCAAAGGTATTGCAGTTTGGCCTAGTATGTGTTGACTAATGAGTTAAAGACAAATCTGTAAGTTTTTACTCACTTAAAACTCTAAGTGACTAAGGGTTTCTATGTTTGATCATTAGTATGTAATTGACAGCCCTATTGTATGGTCAAAATTAGTCAGATGGGTACAATTTCCAAAGTGTCTTCTTAAGTTATGAACCTAACTTCCTCTGATTTTTCAAGCTATTAAATCACTCACACACTTTTGAAAACTTTCTCATTGTATCTTTCTATTGGCTTGCACTTATAGGGTGTGTTCACACAGCAGTCTTATTTCGAAACAACAGAGGTTGTTTTGAAATAAGAACGGCCATGTTCACACGACACACCATTGTTTCGAAACAATGGGTTCTGTTGTTTCGAAACAATGGCATTGTTTCAAAACAACTTAAACCCCATGTGGGGATGAAACAACATAGTTTCGAAATGATTGTTTCAAAACAACGCCATCTGAACATGTTGTTTCGAAACAACGGTGACTTGTTTCAAAATAACTGTTGTCTGAACATGCTATTTGCATTCCTGCTTTTTTCCTTAATTCGAATTAACTTATTTCGAAATAAGGTGTTATTTCGATACAACTTGTATCAAAACAACTTGTATCGAAATAACCCCCTGTGTGTGAACCTAGCCATATAGTAAATACAAAGGGCCAGATCCTGACATCCTTTTTCACATGGTGGCAGATTCCAACACTATCTGTCACATCTAATAGGAACTTACACCATTTGTAGTCCCAGTGAAACTATTCAAGGAGAATGGTATCATTAAACTTAAGGATGAGCATCAGAATCTGTCCCAATATCATTAGTGACCATTCTTTTTTGTTGAGGAAGAACAATTTATATACAATAGGTTGCTAAAATTTAGTGGTGCTTGGCATACATCCACTTGTTAACTATACTATACTAAATGTGTATTTAGGACCTCTATTTTGAAATAATACCCTTTCTTCTCAAATACATCTTACATCTGAGTCAATAAGCTAAATCCTGAAATCATCATCTGGTCAAATTTTGCATTGAAGTCAGTCGGAAACTTTGCCTGGGTTAGGGCTGAGTGAAAAGTAAACCAGGAGTTCAGGATTCAATCTAATAACAAATCCCCATCTCTCTGTTGTGAAGTAATGCTTTGTATCCTTGTTGCTTTCACACAAGTAATGATTTGAGAGCACATGGTATATAAATAAACATGGCAGAGTTTTGTCAATGAGGTGTAACTAATTCATCCACCTGTATGATGTAGAGGTGCAATGATCAATCGTTTAGGTTATTTAAAGGTGCTTGTTAAAAATTGGTGCTTGTAAAGTCATAGGTGAACTCTATTCTGAAATTAGTAATGTTTCACAGCAAAACTGAGCCAGGTAGCCTTGAGAAACCCTGCCATCTGAACAAACCTTGTGTGATGTATGTGTTTTTTTTAAATAGTCCTCTGAGCTGTTCAGACACTAAGTTCATAATGAGCCTAATTACAAGGTGAGATGGGAAATGAAGCACTTGTGGACATACACTTCCATACAGGCACAGTGCAGTGCTGCCACAGATATATGAACATGATGGATGTATGTGAATATAGAGTTTAAACAATAATCCAGTCTGATTTTGCTAACTTGGAGTCCCTGTGGACCTACACTAGTCAAGACAACTCACATGTTTAAAGATTTGCACAATCAAACTTCCTGTCGACACAGTCACCAGTCAAATATTTGTAGCTATGCAGTATTTCGATTTTTGTGAACATTACTACTCTTTTGATACCTCCTTGCTGTCTCATTAACTGAAATGGCCTAAAGAATTTAATAGCTATTAAGCAACTGTGAGTTCTTGAGAAATTATTTCAATAACCTAAAGAATTTAACACACATTTAGTCCTTTTCTGTAGGTTTTTAGTATCATCCTATGAAATTCTGTAGCAGGAATAGAATTCTCTATTACATTCTATAAGAAAAATGTTATTTGGAAGTAATCATTTCCTATTTGATTCCTTAGGACTTTATATTCTTCAATCTTTAATAATTTTGGTCTTTGATGGGGCCTAGTCTTATCTTCTCCGCACATACGGTCACATGCACACAAACACATACTTCTCTGTTCCTCTAGTTTACTCTTAAAAGTGAAGTTACAGTCAGAAAAATAAAAGATTCCATCTTGTTCAACATATTTAATGGAAACTCTTGAGTACACAGAAGTTCTCAGGGTCAGGAATGTAGCCTGGATTTGAAGATGGGTTCACACCCCTGACACCTTACAGAAAGAAATCAATTGTCCAAGACAGGTCTAACACTCTCTAAGATGGACTCTGTTTAACATTTGTACTGCTGAGTTATCTCAAATGAAATTCACTGTGAGCTAAGTAGCAATAGTACCGTGACTAGAACGTACTGTTTGTTGTAGTATAGAGCTGTGGATCAAACACTTTCACAGCATAGCCCATGTTTTAGAGAGGGGCTCCGCTGTACTACCTCCATCATATTCATAATAAGTTAACTTCCCTGTGGTAGCTACAGCAGTTACTTATAGAGAAAGGTAACATTAGGAAAGTGTTTGGTGCATTTTTAACTGTCTTTTAAAGCAATGTGGTATCAGTAAATAGGTAGGAGAGTCAGCACCATGTAACTAAAGAGTGCCATGCAGTTAGCTATTGAGAAACACTGACTGGAACAGAATATCCTTCTGTACATTTATGTAGTTTGGACATATTGTCCTTTAATAAGTGATTCTTCAGATGAGACTAGCAGAGGAGGAAGAAGAGGAGAAAAACATAAGTAACTTCACACATACATACACACATGCACAAATTTTGTATGTTAGTTTTGGACTAACTGTAGGACTTTTAAGTAAGACTTTATAGCAGCAGTAACTAAGGGAACTTTCAAAAGATAATTACCATGTCGTTCTTCTGCTTACAACATAGAAATGGGGTGAGGGGATCAACAGACTTTCTGCTTATGAGAAACAGTTCCACTATCTCCCAGGCTGAATTCTTCCATGTAATATTTAATGTTTAGCTATTCTGGCACAGTACTGAATTTAACCATCAAAAAGCTTTCCATTTCTTAAGGAAAATGTAACTCATACTTGGCTCACATTTGGCAATTTGCTCATTCCACAGGAGGCTGGGTTGCTACTTAACTAAACAAACAAGAAACAACCCAGGAACTGGCCCCTCAACTGAATGTAAGTTTCACATTTGAGTGGATAATGCTTGTCACTGATGTGTCTTTAGCCTCAGTGAGAGTCATACATTATTTTGCATCTGGCCTTCAGAATGTTACCTTCCTTTACTCATTTCCCCATTGTTTGGATGGCAAAACTCAAGGATGTGCACAGAATAAAGCAGCACACTTTCTGAGTTATTGCCACATGAGCTGAAGTTGTCTTCTGCAATCATTTTGTTTGCTCTGCTCTCAGCTATTCCCCTGCGGCTTAAACAAGCAGCATATGTATGTGCCCTCTGGAACACTGACATCATTGGTGGATCATGGAATAGTGTTTTTTGGGCCTGGTAGTAAAACTCCAAAGTTTTTGAAAGGCATTCACAGGAGGGTATAAAAGCTGAAGGCCAGAGTGACAAATAAACCTGTCTGATTAGTGCTGGGCTTTCACAATAGATGTCATGAAACAGCATGAGGTTGGAAAAGTAAAAAAACCATACAGAAAGCTGCCAGCATACGTTGTTGTTTTTTGTTGAGGCTTCTATTTATAAATCAAAGGTTATGTCTGCACTTAGAGTGTTAAATCGAATTAACTGAAATCAAACTAATAATCACTAAATTGAATTAAGTTAAATAGAATTAAAATCGCTCCACTAGGAACCCAAATCGAACTAGCATGGACAGGACTTGCTAGTTCGATTTAGGGGAATGGCACCATGGGAGGTGTGGCAAGATAGCCCCCAAGAAAGGCCATGCCCCCACCCAATATATAGAAAGAGGAAGGCGTGCTGGGAGGAAGAAGGGCAAAAAGTGTTATTTCAAACTAGTGGTTAGTTTGAATTAACATGGCTACACTGCGTTAAATTGAACTAACAAGTTTGATTTAACCATTGTTTTGAATTTAAGGGAGGTTTTATCATTTCAAAATGATTGTTCTTTATTTTGAATTGAGGGAGGTCCTTATTTTGAACTAAGGAAAACTAGTGTAGCCATACAATACTTTAAATTGAATTAATCATAATGAATTTGATTTAAAGTGTAAGTGTAGACATAGCCAAGTAGTTTCTTCTGCTAAACATTGACATCCGTCAAAAAAACAACCCAAGGAGTGATGGTACCAGTACTTGCAAAACAAATCAGAAATTTATACTACCATAGATCTTTACAAATCTTTAATGTTTGGAATTCTGTGTTCCCAGACTGTTGACAGAGTCTGCTTACTAAGCCCCTAGACAGAAAATGGGCACTAGCTATATCTGGGGTATAAACAGATCAGAAGTTAATGACAGTAATTTGAATTTAGATGCAGAAGTTTAAAGTGACTCCTGGATTTGGGATAGGAAGTAATTTTCCTTTTTGATAAGTTGGCAGTGAATTTTTGGATGGAGGAGTCACCTTCAGCTAGAGAACCAAGGAAAAAAAGTCATTCACTGGGATCAGGTGGAAGGAATGGCACAATGTATTTCCATTGGCTGAAGGTCGTAGGAGGGACCACTGGTGATCCTTGACTCTTCTTGGATTCTTCTGTATAGCAAGAGTTTAAAAGAGCTATCAAAAGCTGATAAAAAGGACCATTCATTTAATCAGAATTCATATTATTGTTTGTTCCTCATCTGCCTGCATTGGCAAAACAAGTTGCTACAATAATCCTGTTTATGAATAAAACACTTTTGCTGAACTTTGCCACTATACACTCTTTCAGAAGTGTTAAAGCTCAATATTTACCAGAAGCAATATTCTGTAACATACAATTTTCTGTCTTCCATTCCCCACCGCCTCCTATACACACACGTAGCAAAATTGAATCAACACTGGTAGTTTCTGTTTACTTCTCCTGTTTTTCTTAGTCCCTTGTTTGGTATTGAATTGAAATCTGCTGCAATGAGCCACAATACTGCTACTTTTCAATAACACTCATGCACTGACAACTTCTTTAGCTGCAGAATGCATGGGTTTATTGACACAAGATTATTTAGAACCAATCCCCAGGCATTTCTGCCCCTGCTGCAACCTGATAACTTTTTGCTACCCACTTTTACAATTCCTAATGGATATGACAGTGATGTATTTAAAACTATGGTCTTTTATAAACCCTGAGTTCCATATGGAAACATTGTTCAAGCATTCTACTTGAGGCACTTTATAGGTTTTCTGTTAGTTAAAGATGCCACTAACCAGTGTGCTGATGAAGGATTTGGGGAGGCAGGGAGACACAATGGGTATGTCTACACTGGAGACTCTGTTAAGTTGACTTAACAAGGTCAACTTTAAGTCAACTTAAAGTTGACCTTGTTAAGTTGACTTAGATTGTCCACACTGAAAATTCCTGTTGACTGCCTATGTCCACACTGGCAGGTTTCAGGTTGACCTTTCCTGGTGGCCAGGAACTCTTGGAGGCCAATTAAGTCGACTTAAGGGCTATTTCCCATCTACACTGGCTTAAGTCGACTTAATAAGGTATGAGGTGGTGTTGTTAAGTTGACTTAAGGAAGCACTTAAGTTGATTTAATAAAATCCCAGTGTGGCTAAGAGGGTCTGTAGGTTGGCTTAAGCTTCCTTAAGTTGACCTAAGGCTCCAGTGTAGACATACCCACTATTTCTTCCATCACCCAGCTTTTTCGTTTATTTCCCCTAATCAGTTTGTCTGTTTAAGTTCTGATATAGATCTATGACTTGCTACTAAAGTATTTAATGCTCCTAGTTTGATTTTCTTAATTAAAAATAGCAATAAGATTTTTCAATATTTACAAGAGATACTCTGAGACATATCTCTGCACAGAGGAGAAACTTACAAAATTGCATTTCATAGACAGCACCCCTTAATCTAGACGATTTAATTACTGTTCAATGCTTTTTTTTTTTTTTTTGTATTTCTCTCTTCTATTTGTTTTCTATAGTTTTGGTAGACCATTTGCAAAGCCTGTTTACAAACAGATTTTGCAGTCAGTACTGTCGCTGCAAGTGTGTCCATTTTTTGGCTTCAGGTAGTCTCGTAAGTTCTCATGTACTGCAAGTTATCTTTCCTTCTTAAAGAATATTGCAACAAAAATCTTTTTTCCAACCTATCCTCTTTTTTCTTAATGTATCCAGTTTATGCTGTAGTGTGAACCATAATTTATATAATATATGAGAAAAGAATTACATGTATGTACACTTGTTAAATATGATAACCTCAAAACTGATTTAGCCATTAAAACAGATTTTATGGGTTTATACCGGCTTCCCAGAAACCAGAAAGAACTACAATGTAGATGGAACTAAATTACAGTAATTTACAGACAGACAAATATTTTCTTATAATATTTTATATATGACCATATATGATAGGGAAAATGGTTCTCACAGGTGATCCATATGGCTAGGTCTACACTGTAAAAGCTAAGTCGACTTTAAGTAGACCTTATTAAGTCAACTTAGTGAGTCCATACTACATTGAGTTGACTTTAAGAAGTCAACTTTAAATGGGTGCCCTGGCTTAAGTTGACTTTATAAAGTCTACTTAATGGCCCCACTGCACTAAGTCAACTTTATGGAGTTGACTTAGTGAGTCCACATTGCCTTAAGTCGACTTAATAAAGTTGACTTAATGGTAAAGTTGACTTTATAAGTGGACCTTATAAAGTTGACTTTACTGGACCCAAAAGTCGACTTTATTGCCCTGCAGTATAGACAGGGCTCTGTTTAAGTGGACTTAAGGGCTCTTAAGTCGACTTAAACACATAGTGTAGAAATACCCTATCTTAGAAGAAAACCAGTTTTCTAATAACATTTTAGGATTACTAATGTTTTCTGTATTTTGTTTAATGAACTAAGAAAAATTTTAAGCAAAGCACAAGATGCAATAGGAATTAAAAATTTCAAGGTGTCCTTAAATGCTGCAGTTCACTACGAAAGACTATTATTATATCCTAAATAATCATTGAGATTCACTGTTTTTTGTAATTGCTGAGCCCTTATTTTTGACATTTGACATAGGTTTTATCTGGGCCAAATCCTCCGTTGTTTCTCAGGGTGTAATCCTGAATAGTTTACCCACAACTCTTGGGTTGTGAGCCAGAGATCTGCATGTGCAAGGAATACAGGATCAGGCACTCAGTTTACCTTACTCAGGCAAAACTTCAATGAGTTTGGCCTATGTAAGGAATGCAGTATTTGGCCTCAACTCTGCCTTCATGTAAATGGATCAATAACATAACAATGGACCACTTTAACAGAGCACTACTATAGAAGTATCTTCTTAAATCTTCATAAGAAAAACGAAAGGTATGTTTTTGACCAGGACAAGTGGGATTTATGTTTCTTTTATAACACTCAATTCCTGTTAGGCAAATACCTCTTGGACTTCAGGTTCTAATATTAATGAAGTATATTTAATTAGTAAAGAGAAACGATGGCAGTAAATATCTTAGTTAGAAATCAACCAAAAAAATGTCAAGAAAGATTCTTATATGGTGAACTAACCATATGGCATACAATTCAAGACAAAAAGAACATTCAATTGAAAATGGCATTTAGCCAAAAAGCAGATATATTTTCAGATGTTTGTTATAGGGCCATGTGGTACACTCCTGAGGTTCATGTGAGCAAAATATATATATGTGTGTGTGTATTAATGTGCCCTTATTTTTTAATATCCTTATATTAAAAGCAGTCATATCAGGTATTCTCTTAATTGGAGTTGAAGGCAGCATAGTGGGTAGATGAAGTGCTAACAGCTATCAAAGCATGGAATGCTTGTAAATACCAGTTTTTACACTTCATTTAAGCATGATGATCAGTGCCTCTCCTCATTTTGTGTAGGTGACATAGATATCAATACGTAATTTCAGTGAAATGGTGAATACAGTATACATTGCTGTGTTTTCATGTAATTTAAGTTGTTGCTGTTCATTGAGAGGTAGTAGAAAATTTGATCTCTGTTTTGAAAAACTCTTTTGTGGTTGTTTTTGGTTTGGGTTGTGTTCATTTTTAGACATTTAAATATCTCCATAGCTGGATAACTGGTTTTGTATGTTTATGTAAAAACAATATGTCAATGCGTACCTTGTTTTGATAATGTTCAAATCTTATACACAGCCAACTCACTGTAAATATGTAAGTTTTAAGGTATCTAACCAGCGCTGCATATGTGTGTGCATAGGAAATTCCCTGGCAATCAGTGAAAGTGATCATAGTATGGACTTGCTGCATTGTGAATGCAACAATTATTACACTATCAATTAATGTACATGTAGCATGATGAATTTCATTTATGAGTAGATTCTTGTTCTACACTTGACAAGCAATGTAAGGTTAGTAAGTCACTGTGTAAAGTAGTACAAAGGAGCATAAGGTCAAATAAATCTTACTGTAGTCTCCCTCTGGGTTAGATGTACGGCTTTGGCAATATGTGTAGTTTACAGCACAGAATCCATATTCCCACAACAGAGTTTCAGGATTCCTCTGACTGGCTGTCAGTTACTTATTGACTGCAGACTCCAATGAAGAAACCACAGTCAGAAGGCAGTGACTAAGCCTGACATTTAGTCTTAAACAAAAGCACATGCTTGACTGTTCACTGTATTATTGGCCCTGGATGCAAAACATGAACTTTCATTTCCTTTCCCCCAAAGAAATAGTCTGAGTAAGATGTGTAGATTCAGAAGTACGTGGATGGACTTATACTGTTTCCATTATCAAATAAGAACATTAATAGGTATTGAGAATTAAGCACAACAGTTGTATGGAAATGACAAAAAATGTGTTTGGTTGGTGTTCATTTATTCTTATTTGATTTGCAAAAGCATACACGTCCCATACAATGCACATATGACAACTTTTACATATATATATATATATATATATAAAAGAAAAAGAAAAATCCTCATTTCTGGACTGAAAACTGAAAGTGTTATGAAGTGCAACTGATGCTCAGTGGATCTGAGAGCCCCCAGGAGAGATACAGAGAATGATCGAGCTAATCAGTTCCCAGAGACAAGGGTCCTGAATCTTCTCACAGTTCAAAATAACTTCACTGAAGTCACTGGAGTTAAATCATGTAAAACAGGAATGAGTTCAGAATCAGCCCCAACGAGAAGGGAGATGTTTGTTTTCTTGTGAGATATTCAAACTGCATATTCTACAGGATTCCATGTCGTCCCTGCTTAATTCTAGGCATCACATGCTTTCTCTCAAAAGAGACCCACTGACGAGCTGGGATCCTCCAACGTGGATCATGTAAAAAGAAACAAAACAAAACAAAACAAAAAAGATAAGCTTGATCTTTTCCTTAAATTGAAAATGTTCATCTGGGACTTGAGAAGACGTACAGTATCTGTAGCACATTCTGTTCAAAGACAAACAAATGCAGATGATAACTTTTCTATTAACTCTGGGCTCCTTTTATAGTGTAGTAAAAATGCCTTGTTGACTCTCTATATTTTTTTTGTAATTCAGTACTTTTCTTCCTTACTGTAATACTTTAGCCATTTGCTTTAAATGCTTTCTTACTGTGTGAACTAATTCCTGTAACTTTCATGTATAAAGCAAACTGAACATTCTTTATAAACTGGAAATAATCAGTGAATACAATATTTCACTAAGTGTTGTACCTCTTCTGTATATATCACCAATAAATGTGGATTCATAATTTTCAAGATGGATATTTTTGTGTATCACACACCAATTCATTTGTTAGAACCCAGATTAAAGGATTCCACCTTTTCACTGTTTATGTACAGGACAGATCTTGCAAGTAGCATGCTGCTTGTCTGTTCTGTTAATGCATCTTACCCAGCTCTGGACTCACCACCTCTAGGAAGAGCAATTACTTCAGTCTCCATGTCCATTTCATCCAATGTTTGGCCAACAAAAGGGTGCAAAGCAAGGCTGCTTATGTCAGTAGTGAAGGTGATTCTTATGATGTGGACAGCTGTTTAATAGGAGATGGCCTGAGATCAGTTGCTCCAAACACAACTTCCAGTCCATTGCAGGTGGCTTAATCTAGAAAGACCTGGGAACACTGAAAATCCATGAGCAAGAAATAACACAATGCTTATTTTTTTAACTGAATGTCTATATACCACAGCCATGGGACTAGAGGAAGGCCTACGATAAAAGGTTGTGGGATGTGGGTGAACACTGGGAAATGATATCAATCCCTTTTAGTTGTTTCAAGGAATATTAATGCAAGTGATATATTTTGTTTGCACAAATGATTGGTGGACAGTTGTGGGCTCATGCGAATGTGTTCTCCTGAAGCCTGGTGCTAGGAATGATTGTATGGCCTTCTTGAAATGTGTGGCAGGGCACAGAAGCAAAGCCATGTGATACAATCAAGTTTTATTTCCTAGTTAACTCTGCTAGCTGGTACTCCTATCCTGAACTATTTAAAATTTCTTGGCTATGACTCTGAATTAAAGTAAATGATTGACTTTCTAGTCTGAACCATATAGGCATGGATTCCTATTTGCCTAAGAATCAGAAATATCAGCCCACAACTATATGCTTCCAATATTTACAGTTGATAAGTAGTAATTAACTGTAAAGCAATAGGAGTGTTATTTTCTCAGTATTACCCTCCAGGATGTGGAGCTATATCCAGATACGCATGTCTCAGGAGGGGCAGGATGGGTGCTGTGGTTGAAGCTCAGTGGTGTATTTTGTCCTATTTTCTATGTATATTAACTGAAATTCTAATTATAGGGAGGTCTGAATGTCCTGTTATGGAAGAAAGGACAGTTCCGAAGACATGCAGTTGCTTTAGCAACCTGACCAACTTCCACTGTCAAATAAAAATTAAATCTTGTCTTGGTATTTTCTCTGAAATGAGAAGGACCTTTGAACCTTGGAAGCTGTTTGCCAAGGAAGCTGTTTAATATCTGTGTTACAATTAGAAAATGGCAATGGAATGACTCACTAGCACAGGTGCTGCAGGTGTTAACTGTGAGGGGGAAGCTAGCGCATTCATTGTCAAGGTGGGAAACAATTACAGTTCTGTCACTGTATTTCTGGTACATTAAGTGATCAATGCACATAATCAATTGTTTAGTCTATCAGATTTAATAGTTTCCAGGCTGCAATCTTATTAGCTCTTACAAAGGCAGGAAAAGGCTAGCATTTTCTTGGCAGACTGCTAAAGAAAACCCCACTTTTGGCAAAAAATGGTGTCTGCAGTCCAGTAGCAGGTGCTCTTCCCTCTGAGTCGCTTATGAGCCAATGCCTCAATACGGTAGAGGAAATAGTTTGGGCATAACAATTCAAAAGTTCTGATTGCTCTCAATATGAGGACACTTTTACAAGAATTAAGGATGTCAAATATGGACTAAAACAGATAGCTGCATTCTGCTCACCTAAAATTAGTCTTCAAATTGGACTCAGGATTTGCCTTTTCTTCCTGGCCTAATCTGGTGTGTTGTAGACTTTTGCACACCTTTTATGCTCCACCCCATAGACAGCTGCTCCCTATTGGCACATCACTTTGGTAAGTTTGGTCATACCTTGGGATCCTTTTGAAGATCCATGTTTAGTTATAGTTTTAAAGCTTTGTTATGTTAAACTAGTAGAAGAAAAATAAAGGAAGAACAGAGGACACACCTAGCTAAGTGCTCCAGTGGAAGATTAAAATCTCACCTTTTTCAGTGCAGCCGTCCAAATCCTCAATCCTAAGAAGAGAATTCCTTTCCACCATGACTGTGATTGTTTGGGCAGTGGGCCCTTCTTTACCAAGGGAACAGGTGCCATGAATTGGAGTAAGAGAGGGTCCTCTGAGGACCATTTACTAATAGCAAGAGAGGTATTTTTAACACGTCTCCTCCATGCACATAAGGAAACAATAGTGAAGAGAGAGTTCTCAGAAAAGAATGAGAATATCACATGATCCCTAAAGTGTACGCATATCCTTTCAACACGTGCTTTGCACTGTGTACACAGGATATAAAATCATCATCATATTGAAAGAAACTGGTGCACCCAAAGCTAGAATACCCCCCAAAAATATTAAGACTGATGGGACTGTGAGACTTGAAGCACAATCAGCTCTAAGAAATCCAAGTGTAGTCACTCACCTTGGCCTAGTCATATTAATGATATTTATTTATAACAACATCCAGAGGCTCCAAAGAGTTGGGGACCCTCTAAGTAAGGAGCTGAAGTAATTCTGTTGTGAAGTGGGCCATCTGAGTTCAAATGCCAGTTTTCTGGGTTACCAGACCTTGTGAGAATTATAGAGGCACTGTGCTCTGCCATTATGTGAAGAGACAAACTAACCACCTTGTCTGCTTTAGAAGTAGCAGGGAGGAAACTGGACTACGTGCAAGTCTGCATCTTGTGGTTACAGCGAGCTGTGTAAGGTATTGCAATAATGAATGTGACATACATGTAGAGACAGATGAAGTAGAGTGCTGAACATCGCCCACAAGAAACTGCACTGACAAGCTCTGAAAGGGGCGATGCTTCAGCCCTCCTCCATCAAAGGGAAGCTTGCTGGTGAGACTTTGAAGGAAATGGAGAAGAGGCATATTTAAAAAGGGAAATTCATCTTCAAGATCCAAAAGGGTCAGGGACAGCTACAGCCATCCTAGGCGAAAACAATTAATTCTGCAAACTGATTTTGCTCTCCTAGTGTAATTCTAGCCCTAGAGACAAAATTTGCATGTGATGCTGTAGATAGGCAAGCCTGTTTGCAGAGGCTTAAGCATCCCAGATAAGACATAAACAAGTCATTATTCAAACATCCAAGTACAGTGTCATATATTTACTATCAATTTCCAGAGGTGACATTGTCTCACGGGTATGATATGAGCATGTGGCTTGTTAGACTCTTTTCAGACATGGATCTAACCTGGGAAGAATACCATTTGCCCAGTGACATATGTGTCTATTGTAAATACAGAGTCTACGAAGGGTACTTCTACCGACTCGCCTTTGAGTGGTGCATACAGTAGTCATCTCTCAGCATCTTTATAAGCTTCAATACTTTCACGTGTTGGTCACCAGCTCAAATGCAGTTAAGGTCAGTTACTACTTCTGACATTGAAAAGATTTTCAGAGCAATAACCGTATTAGTCTCTGTACAGCAAAAATGACGAGAGACCTGTAGTACCTTAAAGACTAATAGATTTATTTAGGCATAAGCTTTTGTGGGCACCAACCCACTTTGTCAGATGCATGAAATGGAAACTACAGTTAGAGGTATATATACACATGGGAAGATGATGGAGGCAAGTGTAGCAGTCAATTCAGAGGGCAGATGGGGGCCTATTCACACCAGATGATCAGAAGGAGAGAATGTGCTAACAGGGACAATCACTTTTTTGTAATATGCTAACCATTCCAAGTCCCTATTCAGACCCAGTCTGTGTCAAGCTTGCAAATCTCTGCAGTTTCACGCTGACACCTGTCTTTAAAGTTTTTTTTTTAAAGTATGGCAGCTTTCAAGTCTACTACTGCACGTCCATGGAGATTGAAGTGCTCTCCTACTGGTTTATTGGATGTCGCCATTTTTGATGTCCAATTTATGTCCATTTATCCTTTTTCACAAGGACAGTCCCATTTGTCCAAAGTACATGGCAGAAGAGCATTGCTGGCACATGATGGCATATACCATATTAGTGGATATGCAGGTGAATGAGCCCCTGATAGTGTGGCTGATGTGGCTGGGACCTGTGATTCACCTGCACATCCACTAAGGTAGTACATGCCATCATGTGTCAGCAATGCCCCTCTGCCATGTACATTGGCCATACTGGACTGTCCTTGTGCAAAAGGATAAATGAACACAAGTGGGGTGGAGGACATTAAAGCTTATACCCAAAGAAATCTGTTAGTCTTTAAGGTGCCACAGGACTCTCATTGTTTTGACATGGAAAAAGGGATTCCCACATGTACTGCACTCCCTGCTGGCATATGCTCCTTCATCCGCTGGAAAAGAACCACACCTCTGTGATCAGATTGGGGGAGGCTGATACTGAGGTACACTGACTGTAGAAAATAGATGGCCTTTAATAATCTTTAGTGATGGTAATAATGACTTAAAACCGTTCCACTGCTGATTACTTCAGGATTTTGGGCAGAGAGTCTGCTTACAGGGCAGTTTTACTCAGGTCAGAACCTTCCTCTCCTTCCAGTTATATTCAGGCAAAAGAAACAAAAACCTTGTCCTACAGGGACTGATTTACAGAAGTATTTAGCTGCCTAAAGATGCAGATAGGCAGCAGGTTGTTCAACAGCACCTGAGTATGTTAAGCACCTAACTCATTGAGCTCAAAAGATGTGAGGTGCCTACTCTCCTTAGGTACTTCTGTACATCCCAGTAAGTGTCTATCAGCTTCTTTAGGCTTCTTAAATATCTTTGCAAATCTGGGTCATAAGCTTTATTCCTGGCCATTATTATTTGGTTGAGTAAGAACCAACTCCCAAGAGATCAGGTGGGCTATAGTACTGGGACTCATATGGGCTTTGTGTTTTGGAAATCTTTCATTCTCTTCTTTGTGTAGCTGAAATACAGAAGGAAACTTCTGTCATTTTACAGTATACATATTATTTTCCCAAGACAATATTCCTTGTGACTGAGAAACAATTAACATCTCTTGAGATGAAATTCACCCCTTTACAGAGGACCATCTCAAAGGGACTCACAAAGAAAGGCTCTGGAGTCTAGTGGAGAGGCCACTGGATTAGGATTTGAGAGAGTCCTAGTCAGTTCCAGTTTGGCCACTGGCCTTCTAGGTGACCTTGGGCGAGTCACTTCCTCTCTTGCCCTATCTGTAAAATGGGGATATTGGTATTTCCTGCATTTCTCAAGCACTGACATCGAAAAATGAAAAGCACTATAAAAAAACTAAGTCAGGGGTTGGCAACCTTTGCTGGCCCCCTTGCCAGCCCTACCCCCAAACCTTGGCAGGTGCCAGGGGTGGAGCCAGCAGGTGCCTGGGCCAGGAACCACAGCCAGAGGTGGGGCCAGGAACCATGGTGCATGATAGCTCCTTTTCCTTGCTGGCCCCACTCACCTACCTGGGGAGTGGAGCCAGCAACGGAGAAGAACTGTGATGCACATGTGGCTCTTGTGGCCCCAGGTCCTGCTGAGGATGGAGCTAGCTGGGAGGACAGCCCTGCATGCTAGTGTGAATCGGTGCACATGCCAGCTTCGGTACGCTTGCTGGGGACTGTTGACCCTGAGCTAGGTGGTGTTATTAAATCACATTTACACCCTATTTTCAGGGCTTAAGAGACACTTTAACTGACACAGAGGTCTTGTGCTGACCATCTGCACAAAGATGAATTTAATCGTTTATGAACAAATTATTTTTTATCTACTTTTCTGTTTATATCACTGGCTTTTAGAAAACTTAAATGGAATTTATTCACAACATTTTGGGGCTAATGGAAGAAATGTTATTTGCAGATGAATCACAATGAAAAAAGAAAAGCGGAGAAAAAGAAAATTACTTCTAGTTTCAAATTTACTTTACCCCATCTCCTCTGGTGAATAAGATGAACCAATTCAATCAAACAAAACCAGCTTTTATTTTCATTAATAATTTGAGAACAGATTTTTTTTTAAAAAAAGCAACATATGCAAACTACAAACAGGTTTGTACACAGCAACATCACTGCATTACTGAAGCCCAACCCTTTAATCACTTGTGGATCTGAAAAGGAAAACAACCCAATCCATTGTTCTAAAGTTCTGTGGTGAGGCTCTTATAATTTAGGGTTCTAAGCCAGAGCACTTGCAAAAATAATTCTCCCTCTTGTGCCAAGGATTTGAGGAATCATAGCAAATGGCTGCTGGGACCACTGTGTCTTGGATACTGAAGGAAGCTAAGGCAGGCTGTGGAGGCTTGTTTCCATGCAAGGCAAGTTGCATCAAAGCTCTTTTGACTTGGCAGGAAAAGAAAATGAAACATTCCACAAACTGGGAGTAGAAAGTTTCCACCAAGGAGCTACAGCAAGGGTACCGACAGAAATCTGAAACAGTGACTCTGAGCTAACTGCTTTCTGTTCCATCAGGGACAAGAACAAAAGCTGTAAAGAGCCCCAGCTTTAAGATTTGAACAAGAGTAAAAAGTATTCCATTCAGCCCTGGCTGGTCTGGATAGAAGGAGGCCTGCATTCACGGTTTGGCTTGCTTTGCAGGGAGAAAGGGGGTCACTGAAAATGATTTTCTAGGTTAAACCAACTAAGGGGAAGAAACAAAAAATCCTATGAGAAAGTAATAGCAATGATCTGAACAACAAATGCAAGAAAAGGAAGTTCGAAACCACTACTAAACAGCATAAGACGTCACATCAGGAGGAAGTGAAGCTAAGATGGTTTTAAGTGAATGTGGCACCATCCTGGGCCTCAGCTGCTGTGAGGGATGGAAATCCTCAGCCTGTCTATAAACTTTTGGCCACCTCCTATGTCTGCAGTCTCTGCAGCTCTATCTTATCGACTCCAAATATGCCTCTTTGGCCCCCAAACCCACCCAGGCCATGCTCTGAGTAACAGCACTTTTGAGAGGGCTGTCTGACAGCAGCCTTATAGGTAGCTGCCTCAGTTCCTGCGCCAAATTCTTTGCAGCACGAACTAGGACTTTTCAGGCCCCTTTACAACACCCTGGCCCTTTCCCTGTCATAAAAGGGACAGAGCTAAAATGAGGCTCTCATTCCTGGTGTATAGAGACAAAATTAATAATAATGAATCAATTTAATCAATATGTTATTTCATGGGCCATTATTTCAGCATGAATCCTGAGCATTCCTAGGTCTTGTAATCTTGAAGTTACAGAGGGCAGGGCAGTTTAGTTCCTTTGTGGCAGTAACAGGTAAACCAAGTAAGGAAAGACTTAGAACCCTTGTTCCATCTCCAGTTTACACATACCTACAATTTCCATAACTAATATTAGTGAGAATCATTTTTTTAAAGATTGTCTTCTCTTCCCACAAAACTAAGCAAATACATGCCTTCCTGAATCCAGGCCTAAATAAGATCAGAATTTGTCCTTGTTACTTGAATAAACAATATATATTTTAAAGCAATACAAAAGAAACAAACTGCTAAATTACATAGAAAAATATATAATTTTAACTTCACAGTTCTGCCTTAAAATTGCCAGGACCTTATTTTCTTCTCAAAAGCTTATAGGAAAAGAAAAGCCTCTAATTGTTTCTGGATTTCTTTCTAGCAAGTTTCTGTTGGAACAAATTTTTATGGGTGAGCTAGAAATAGAGATTAGGGAACACTAATGGAACACTCATAAATCTTTTTTAAAAAAATGGATTGGACTTTGCAAGGTCTCAAAACCAATTTTAATTCATAAGTCTCATTTCCCTGAAAATTAATATACATACTTCTTTCTAGTGATGCTGTAATTATGTGAAAACATTTTTTTTCCTAGGCAGAAGAAAGCCTGTGCTATGTATTAGCAATGGGGAGATTCTGAAAATACAGTCTGCAATAATGGAGCCCTTCTATCTCACATTAAAATTCTATTTTTATGAGAATTTTTTTCACTCTCCTCTTTCTTTTGATGGACTTTCTGCAGTTGTTTTCCACTGTGACCTCTTATTAATCTTTCACTTTAATTTTAGCTGTGTGTGTGTGTGTGTGTGTGTGTGTGTTTCTTTTTCTCCTAAGCAGAATTCGGTGATGTTTAAAGTCAAACATTCAAACTTCCATACTCAAGTGAATTTGGGATTAGACAAGAGATTCACTTGTCCCCCAAAAATTTGAAAATAAGGGAAAAGGTTATAACAAAAATTTTGACATTAATTTAAGCAGTGCTAAACAAACAGGTGACTACCACTGCTTAGATGTTCTCCTGGTCAACATGGAATACATGCATTGTCACAAGTAGAGCCTCCATAAACTTCATTTGCCTTTCCCCTTGAAAAACAACCAGAGAGTTTGTGAGAACAGGAAGCCACCTCTGATTGAAGACACTTTTGATAATCAGCAGCTTTTTATTATCACTCCTTTTCAAAAATTGCAGTAACAGGAAAGAGTCATATTCCCAGCTAAGCTGAATGCAGGTAATGTGTGTGCATGTAAAAGTGTTTTCCAGAGGCGTAGCTGTGTTAGTATGTATACAGCAAAAGCAGCGAGAGTCCTGTGGCACCTTATAGACTAACAGATTTCTTTGAGCATAAGCTTTTGTGGGCTACAGCCCATCTGATGAAGTGGGTTGTAGCCCACAAAAGCTTATGCTAGAAGAAATGTTAGTCTATAACATGCTGCAGGACTCTCGCTGCTCATGTAAAAGTGGATTTTCATTCCATGTTAGTTCATAAAATGCCATAATTCCTCCATAAGAAGTGTGTTAGGCGGGGAACAATCACAAACTGGAGAACACCTTCAAATATATAGGTGCCAGAAAGTCTTGGCCTGGACAGTTTCAGAAGCCTTATGTGAAACACTGGGAAAGTACATCAGTAATGACAGCTTTAACCACAGATAATGAAGACAGATGTCTAGTTTGAACCATCTTTAAAAGGCATCATTATGCCTCTTTGCCAAATTCACACTCTGGCTTTGCTCACTTTGACTATGGAAAGCAGTTGTTCACAACAGAAGATACATGTACAGTATATGTACTGCTTGCCACCTGGCATAGTAAGAACTAAATGAACTGTGAGTGGGAGAGAACTCACATTTAGCTTGCAGATGGTGGGAGGAAAGCTCATTGGAAAAGATCAGTTTGGTTCTTTTTTGCCTTGAATTACAGCTGTTCAAATGTCAAATGCTAAGTACCTGTCCTGGTGAACGGACTTTCCCAGTGAGTAACGTAGAGAGTTCACTCTAACTCCACCACATCTCTTAACTAGTTCACTAACTTCTTGCTGCCTATAGCATTCTCTCTTCCATATTAAATCATATTAAACTCTGTTCCTCAAAACACTTCCCTGAAATAGGAGACGTGTCTTTAACTTCAGTGGAGGCTTGATTTCAGCCCAGGCAACTTCAGTTTTCAACATCTTCTCCCCTACATCAGAAAGCTAATTTATATCCAGATCTATCACGTTTCTATATTTATCTAAATTAAAAGTATCAAATCTAATTTAATCTAATTTCCTGCAACTACAGTAGTATGAGCCATGAGTAGTTTACTAAAATGAAGTAAAAGCTTTGGGCTGCCATTCAATTCAATCCAAAACAGGCCCCTCAACTGCTAGCTTAGTGAAGTTCTTTAAGTGTCCTGGGTCCACTGCTATGGAGGATTACTACAGTTTTGAGAGGGAAACAGTTACTTTCTTGGAGCCATAGAAAGGCCAGTTAGGGTATGCTTCTAACCAACGGCAGCATCTCTCTCCTCACAGCTCTATTCTACGTGGTAATCCAGTCACTGGTATGGTAATGATCTCCTTAGAGGACTCCATCAGCACACTAAATCTTGTCAATTTTAAAAGGGATAGCCGTGTTAGTCTAGTCCAGTAAAAAAACAACAAGGAGTTGTGTGGCACTTTAAGACTAAGAGATTTATTTTTTGCATGAGCTTTCGTGGGAGAAGATCCCACTTCCTCAGATGCTTCAAAGATGGGTGAACTTACAGAAAGGAATGAAACTAAATGCAAGGGGGTGTAAAAGATAGGATCAGGTCATAAAGTAACTGATCCTATGTTTTACACCCCCTTGCATTTAGTTTCATTCCTTTCTGTAAGTTCACCCATCTTCGAAGCATCTGAGGAAGTGGGATCTTCTCCCACGAAAGCTCATGCAAAAAATAAATCTCTTAGTCTTAAAGTGCCACACAACTCCTTGTTGTTTTTTTACACTAAATCTTTCCAAACTACTTAACGCAGGGGTAGGTTCTTGTTACTGTCAAATCACACACACAACATCTCTGAGATGCCAAGAAAACAAAACAAAACAACAAAAAATAGAAATTCCAGATTCCCACTGGCTTTGTGGGAAATATTCAGAACACCCTCTTACCATGAAGCCCTTTAATGTAATGTAACCTTTCCCAGGTCTTGGCTTTAATAAACCATTCTTCACAGATCACCAAAACAACATGGCTGAAGCCACTGGTCAGAAAGGGAGATTAGATTATAGCTGCCACTTGTTCTTAATACATCTGGTGCTTTAGAGAACATTTTCATGTAAGTTCAAGTATTAGATATACTTCCTATTTTCAGCATTGTTTGACATAACTGAACACCATATATGCTTCTTACAAGCTGTCCTAAACTTGCTTATTCTGAGTTAAACCTCACTTGAAAATTAAGTGGTGCCAGCAAAAACTATCAGGCTCAATTCTTCTCATGCACACAAAATCTGTCAAAGTTAGTGGAATGTAACCAGTGTGACGCAGATGTGAAGGCTTAATCCCATTAGGTTCTCAGTGCTCTCAACTGCCATTGACTTCAGTGGGAGGCCAGCACCTCATGGGATTCTGCTCCATGTGAAACGAGGATTAGACCCACCATCCAATTTCTAGAGAGGCCAAACCACCTATTTCAAACTGGCAAGCTGAGTTCTTTCCCAGCTGAATGAATGCTTGGAAACAGGGCTGGAACTAGCTGTTCTGGTGCCCAATGCAAGCAGCCCCAAAGGTGCCCTCCCCCAGCTCAGCCTAGATCCAGCCCAGGCCTGATCTGGCTCCAGCTGCCACTGGCAGGTGGTGGGGAGTTGGATCTGTCCCCAGCCACTGCTGGGAGGCAGCAGGGAGCTGGATCCATCCAAAGCTGCCACTGGGAGGTGACGGGAAGTTGGATCTATGCCCAACCCCAGCTACTGCTGGGAGGTGGCGAGGGGCCAGATCTATCCCCAGCAGCGGCAGAGAGCTGGATCCACCCCCTGCCAACTTTCTGGGGTGGCAGGGGATGGATCCGGCTCCCCACCCCCCCAGGCACTGCATTTTAGAGGGCAGGCGTGAAGAATAAGCCAGGTTGGGGCTACAGCTGCCAGCCATGCTGCACCCTCTAAGATTCAGCGCCTGGGGCTTTGCCCCAGTTGCCCCACCCTAGTTACGGCCCTGCTTGGAAAACCCTCAGGGAGTGTTAGCAAACCATGCGAGACTAAAGCAAGTTTCAGCTGAGTGTAAACTAGATTTTTACAACCAGGTAAATAGACTTAGAGCTCACTGGAACAAAACATCCCCCTACCCCCTTGGCTAATAATGATATCAATCTTATCTTTTCCCTTAATTTAGAATCAAATTTATTTTTGGACGCGCAATTTAATTTTTTCCCATGTTTCTGGTTACAATTCAGAGATACTTTCTTCTTTCTAATTAATCTGTTAATAAATACACAAATATTTCAAAGGTGCTCTGTAAAAAACCAAAAAGACTCCAAATAATAAAATCCCACCTCAATATAAACAATTGTTATATTATACACATGAAATGACAATCTAATTTTGAAATTATAATGCAAATTAATTACACATATGGCACATGACATGATCTCATATGAATCACTTTAGCATATGTAAAATAAGGCCATTGTTTCTGTAAGAGACGTCTATGCCACCTTATTTAAAAAAAAAAAAAAAAAAAAGCAACAAAACCAAGCGAACAAACACTCCAAAGATGACAAGTCATGATGCCCTCATCATAGGGACTGAATGTGAAATAGCATAACATGAGTGGGAGATGGTAGATTTCCCCATTAAACAGGAGTATACTATTCAGATATTTAGAGTAACAATTCCAATATGTAACATGCGAAAGGCAGTACTTAGAGGTCTTTGCGCCAGAGCAACAGAATATTTCTTTTGCACATAGACCTATGTTCAGCTAGGATTCAAGAGGTGAATAGGCATTGTTTTGGCCCTCTTCTTTGATCAATTTTTAAACACAGTGCCCATGTAAATGCACCCTTCAAGAGAACATTTTGATTTACTATGGCAGATGGAAAAAAACTACTTCAGGAATAAGGAATGAAAAAACACCTGAAGGAAACAAATATCACACAGCATAACTCAATAATAGGATGTACTTTCATGATGGGATGAGAATATTGACAGCTGACCATTTTGACCTATGATATAAACAGGTGTAACTCCATTGATTTCAGAGCGTATGATGATATACAGCTCATGAGCATACATGGCTTTCTGTGTCTAAAGCATCGCTGTTTAGGGGGCCAGCACCATGTCATTTAAGCTGTCTCAGCAGACTACAGTCATGGTTGTGCTGACTCCTCCTGTACAGGGATGAATTCCTCCTGTGGCAATCTGCCTGAAAAATGTTACCAGGTTTATCATTAAACAAACACTCATGGACAGCTACACTGAAATCTACACTGCCTCAGCAATAGTGGCCTGAATAAAGCACAATATTAGATAATTCCAATACTCAGCTATCTGAAATTTTAAATGCTGAAGTTTCTTTTAAAAAGAATTGGTTAGTGGAACACTTTAAAGTTCATTAAGGATCCATGGTCAGTGACCAGGACTATTTAGCTTAACTGAGTAAACATTTAACAATTGCCCACCAATGGTGCATATGGACTGATGATAATTACATAATGAATTGGTTGTCCTTAGATTTTTTTTTAAACTGAAGTTGGATAGAATATTGATGGTTATTTGATTTCTTGCTAAAAAACATACAATCAGCTCAGGTACAATACAGCATGGCATTTTAGTTTATACAAATACTTTACATAAATGGGATGTACAAGGGGAGGAAGCATGTGGTAATGGAACTGCAGCTATTTTATGTTGCTGGAATAGTTTTCTTTCATTTTCTTTGATCTTTTTGCAGTTTTCCAACTTCTTGTTTCAACATGTGTACAATATTTCTCTTGGCATTTTTAACAGAGTTAAAAGAGATGGATGACGTAGAATCCAAAAGAGAACACCATTACATAATTTGAATGTGACTTTGAAAATACCAGCAAGGTACTATAATATGCAACAATTATGGGGAAAAGATTTCTAAATATGCGTTTGAGCTGTGGTCACTGCATTTATTTGCCAACTTAACAAGGTTCCTTAAGAAACATATTCAAATTATAATGGATGGAGAGCAGCAACCACAAGAGACAGCTTTGACTGACAGTGAAAGATAACTACACAGGTTGTTCGGATAACAAAGAATTGAATTTTATTATATATCAGCTCAAGTTTTTATGTCTATTACCATTCACCCCAGTAAAAATTATTGGCATTGTGTACTGATGGGCATTTAAAAAACTAGAGGGTTTTTTTGCGGCTCTTATTACAGCCCTAGTTGTAATCATTGCAAAATGTCACAGTTTGCCTATACCCACACATCGTGAATATACCTGACAAAATCCTGAGGGCTGGAAGGTGATTTTAAATGATTCTGGTATACCAGACTACACAGAAGCCCTTTTTTTTAAATTTAAACCTGTATTTTTCTCTAGGCATTTACTCCTCATTTATGCTTGTGCTATGTAAGTTTAGTACAGTAAATGCCCTTGAGATGAAGTGACTAGATATTTCTGTAGTTCCACTCATTGAAGGTGCTACAATAGAAGAAAATCTGATTTCAGCTAGCATCCCTCCTTTATATTCTACATGTATTTATGTTCTCCAAATAGGAAATGGGAGCTACCAAATGTATGCCACTCCCAGGAGCCTATATCAGAAAGCAATATTCTTTTTTTAAAATTTGGACCTGATTTTTAAAAATATTAAAAAGAAGAAAAAAATTATGCTTAAGTATGCTCAAAAGACATCAGTAGCACATTGCATTTGTGAGTTCCAGGTCCAGTTCCACTGATTTTGATTCCCACAGCTCTTGATCTACAAGATGCCCCAACACTTTTATACCCCAGTCTTCATGTCAGCCTCTTGTTGATTTTGTGTTTCATCTTTGGTCAGGAATTCATCACATGATCCCTTTTGATCATCTGGCTGTTCTTGATGTACCAAGTGCACCATTTCTTGAGATTTGCTGGCTTCTCCATTCAGTCCACTCATCTTCTTTTTTGACACTGACCCTTTGCCATCATTAATCACTAGTTTTCTCCTCTGCCCACATCTAGTAAAAATAAGCAACACAAAAAAAAATAATGGAACTGTGAAACACAACATACAGAGTAGATTTTCTAGAAAGAGTGTAAAGGACATAAAATGAGTCTATCAATGGAACTAAGACACACATTTTTCAGGTGGTGGACATTTTTTGATACCCTATTGCCTTATTCTACTCCCATTGACTTAAAAGGGGAACATATTTCATATTCATTGCTTATTTGTTTTTAGAACTAGGTCTGAAGGTGCAAAATTTGGCACTGGTCCTGGGTTTAAAGTTTGGGAGTCTCCAGATTGTGGGGTTTTGTTCTAGTCTAATTGTATGGTGGAGCCAGCCACAAAATCTGGATCTGCAATTGGATTTTGAGATTTCTCAGACTTATGAGGTGGCTGGGTATATGGATCCAGGCTTCCAGCCTCTCTCTAATCTAAGAGGATCACTTTATTCTTCTTCTTGTTTATTACTATGTCAGAACTAGATAGAATCAGGCTAACAACTCAGGAAAGATCTATTGGCAACAGGCTAGTATGTTGAAGGCTATAGAGCGGATGAAGAATAAAGACTGGGTTCAGATATTATGCCCCAGCTTTTCAGCTGCATCCAAAACATTTTGGATGCAACTAAGGGTGAGGTCACAACTTAGCAGTTTGAAGCTCCCTGATTCTGGGTTTGAGTGTATGCTGACCAGTCTCTCATACAGTTCTGGGCAGCCTTATTACTTCTATAAACTATCATCTGCTGACTATGGACCCAAAGGGTTGGTATGCCAACTGACACCCATTATAAGGCATCAACTCTCATTCCCTGCCCCTTTCCCCAGCCACTTCTTCCCTCCAACACACCCCTGTTCTATGATGTAGGAGGAGTAGCATAGAAGCCAGCTATCCTGGGTCTATATTATTCAGGGATATCCCATGGAGCTAGTTAAATTGGCTTTCTGGCTACATTGCACTGAGGATGTTCAGAGTTCAATATTAAAACAGCTAAAGACATACAAACGGCTACTCTTTGGCAACAACTACAATGTTTATGCAAATGTCCTTTAAAATGCTTCCTGCTTTGGCTAAGTGAATTCCATCTGAATTACTAATTTGGCAGTTAAATTCTTTCTCCTGTGTTGGTTTGAATTAAGTATATTTCTTGTTGACAGATACATGGCAACTCTTTTAGCCCAGGTGACCTATAGCAGATATGCCTTGTCTCAATTCACTGTGTTTACAGTGCAATATATAGGAGCAATGTCAGCCCTGAATTACAGCCACATAACACCAATACTGAAAATATTGCACAGTAATGGGATTCTGTGGGATGTGAGATGGCAGAATTTCTCTTCAACTTAATGGCTAAATGTGCTGTATTTCATCATGGATTGTGAAGGAGGAACCCATCTTACGATGAATATTTTGTGAGTGGACATTCAGAGTTGAAGAGTAGATTCTCTACATGAAAAAAAAAACCCATTTATTGTGTTGTCGTTCTACAAGTCATGCTGGATCATATCGCTTCAATATATATCCCAAATAGGAATTGTGAAAAGAGGAAAATTTAACTTATAAGATCAAGCAATTCACCAAAATGATCTACTTGTTTAGCTGGAATTTCTAAAACATTGTGTCACATCAGCCTCCCAACTAGAGATCAATGAATCACACATTTCAGTGCCTCACTTAAATCAAATATTTCTTGTGAAAATTGAACTCAAACATTAACATATATACTTCCTGGGCCCATCTTGACCAGTCAGTATAAAAAGCAGGCTGCAAAAATATGTGACTGGTTGATTAAAGTTCAGTTAAGTATTGAAAGCACATCACAACTTGACTGGTAATTTAACTGTGTGTCTGAAAGTCTTGCAAGTTTTACTTTCTAAAACTAAAAAACAACACTTCCACAGAACCCTCCATTTAATCCATCCTACTTGTCAGTAAAGCATGTACAAAGTAGTTTCTGTAGTGAAATAATAAATTAATATTTTCATATTTCTAAGACATGATTTTTAGAAAATATTTTATAGAATGCTTATTAGATAGCATGAATTACTGTAAATAATTCTAAATTATGCAAGTTAAACAGAAGAGCAAAAAATGATTTTTTAAAAAGACCTAGTTATTAATTAAAGCCTGATCTGGTGCCCTTTACAGACAATGGGCAGATTCCCTTTCACTTCAATGGGTATTCAAGCAGACTCCTACTTTCTATTTCACAAAGTTTTCTTCTCAGTCAGCAAGGGTGCACATGTGTGTGTGTACACACCTATGGTTATGCTGTACATATCATTTAACTCCCTGAATTTCAAAGTAATTAATAAAAAGTTTATAATTTATAGCTTCCAGATTGTGTCCAGAAATGAAACATTCTCAGATTCTATCTATATTTGATCATGGCTGAATATGTTTCTTTGTTTCTATGGTTATTGGAGAGCAGCAGAGGAGGCAATCTCAGTTTTGTAGACATAGAAGTAACACATAGCAATAAGCCATAATATTCACATTATAATTCCTAAATCAGCTAACAAGGGGGAGGTTGTAGATTCCTGTGTGTTATACCACATGGCTGATATTTTAGTGAAGCAATTCTTCTAGAAGCACTATCAAAGCAGCACAGTGAGGATATAGTCATGGGGGTCATAACATCAGCTGATGTAAATTAGCACCTTCTCTGTTGACTTTAACAGAACTATAGCATTTTATACCAGCAGAGGACCTGGCCCTCAAATCACATTTTGGATTCACATAGATTGCACTTCCATGCCTCACAGAAGCCTGCTATGCTATGGGGGAAGGATCTAATCAAAGGCTCCCTACCTCAAGCTTAAGTTTCCAATATGGTACCTGCTAGTGGAGATCACTTTTCCATTGCCAACCTGGCTATGTCTCTTTCCCATTAAGTATCATTTACTTTGCCCTTGCTGGAGGTAAGATAAGCACTGCTTTCCAAGAGGGTCAGTATAAATCAGGAATTAATTTAGCTTCTTGGGTACTGAACCATAAAAGTGCATGAGGATATTTGCACTGATAATAACAGACTGCTATTTGAATTTACTGACAGATATGAAGTAAGCATCAGCATAGCTACTAGTAAGAGAAGAAAATTACTCTTAAGTTTAGGACTTTGAGTAGGGAGACTTAGGTTCCACAGACTTCCTGGCTGCCCCTGGGTAAGTCACAGCACCTTTCTGTGCCTCAGTTTCCTCACCTGCAATAACCTATCTCACAGTAGTCTTGTGAGGATTTTTTCACTAATACTTCCAAAAGCATTTTGAACTCCTCATACAGAAAGTGCTATAGAAGTAACAATAACTAGGAAAACAAGGAAGAGAAGCTGAGAACTTGACACCACCAAGGTATAGCCTGAATACTTAAAAGTATTAATTCTCCTAAATTATTGGACACCTTTACTTACTAAAGTTTCCCTCAACCAAGGAAAGGTCACACCCATGGCTCATGTCAGTCAAGATCTAAAGAGCCTTATTTTTTTTCCTCTTTCTCTCCCCCCCCCCATTCTTCTATCATTGCTATATTTCTAACTAAAGAACTTTTCCTCAACCCTCACCACCACCTTCACATGCCTCCCAGCAGAACCATTTTATATGCTGTCTGAAGGGGCAGGGGCAGGGGCAGATTGATTGTTTGCAGCTGACACAGGCAACCTTCCTACAGGCTCCAGCACTTAGGGCTGGCAGCTGTGATTCCTTTAGCTAGTGAAACAGTTGGATCTTGTCTTTGCAATTTTCTAGTTGGGGTTGCAGACTATCATACAGGGTAACTGTACTCTTGTGGCCATGTATGTGCTTCTGTTCACATCCAAATAACATATTATTAACTCTCATTGACCACAGAGGAAGCAGGATCAGGCCACTAGTTTGCAAGATGCAGAGAGAAATTATTCCCTGACTGCTGTGGGCAAGCTCAGTTTTTATCACTGTGAAAATGAAGAACAATATCTCATTCACCTACTGATTTCAGTGGGGCTCCAAATGAGTGCAAGGGTTCACTACATGCTGCTCAATATGGGACTAGGTCCTCAAACCTCAGTAATCACTGATAACTATTGTTTATTATGAAAGAAGAGAATGTGCTATTCAAAAACGTTATCATTTTGGCAGAAGCTCTTCTATGCTTTACAATCCTTGCACTTTTCTGAGGCTACGAGAAGTAGAATAGGCTTCCCAACACTAAGGCAACAAGGCAGCATGGTCCCTAATAATGACCTCCTTTCGTAAACATTAGACATGGGCTTTCTTACCTTGTCCGACTGTTGACAGCAATGCAGACTGCCAGAACCAACGCCAAGGCCAGAAGAGCAGCAAGTACAATCAGCCATTCTGTGAGTGGAATTGGGAGAAAAAATTAGCTCATCTTCCAATTTTCAATTTGACCCAATAGCAAGGAACATGAGCACTTTTACATTCATTTACTACACCCCAGTACCACTGATTTTTTCTAATATGCAAGAAGGGTAACTAATACTAAACCAACACAAGAGTGTAAGTGATACTGTGTCAGTACATTATGGAGAGTTACAAGCATGTGAATGATGCATACATTAAATTATGTGTACATCAAATCAAATGAAACTGTTGCTGAATGTTAACATCTGGAAACACTATATGCCAGAAATGGGGGAAAGGATTTGCATTAGTCATTTACTCTTCAGCAGGAGAGAGGCCTAGTTTTGAGACATCTGTTACAATATGCAAATAGAATTGACTTAAAAGCAGAGGGGAAAAGTTTTTCTTCACTTTGCCATTTAAAGTTGATCATAAACCATAAAGGGGGCATTTTCAGGTCAACTTTACCCTCAGTTTTTGGTTTCAGAAAAACTGAATTATACCAGCAGAAATATGGAGAGAGTTTGTTTGTTTTTCCAGGAAATAAATTCTCCTACATATTTTACAATCCAAGCATCACAATGCTACCACATGAGAACCTGAGATTGGCTGGATATTCTGGCCCTGATTTTGAATTACTTTCCCAGTGTAAACTGGGACTAAATCCGCAATACTCATGGAGATATACCAGTACAAATTAGATGAAAATTAGGCCCTGTAGTGAAGCTATTTTTATGGGATCACTTCCACTAACTGTTGTGTTGGGCATGATAAAATGGTGACAGAACCTAGTATGATTTTTTTCTAACGTAATTATACTCATTGTAAATAATACATTAGAAAAAGCATCTGCAGCACATGCAAAACTTCCCAGAGTCCTAGGTCTATTTTCATCTTTCCAAGCGTCCTGAATAGTTTGCTTCAGCAGCTGATGAACAGAATGCATTGGCAGAAGTATGGCTTAGTTTTGATCACCTCTTTCCATCTCTATTTCTATGAGTCTATGATAAGCAATGGGATCAGATACCAACCTGGTATTTTGGCTGATCTTGGCTGTGAACCTGGGATGATCTCTGTTGAACCTCCTTTTCTGCTTCCATGTTTGTTAGATGTGAAAACTAGAGAACAAAAACATCCACTGTGACCAACAAGCTTAGAGAATATTTACCATGAAGTTATAGACTTTGAATTTGCCCTTTCATAATTAAACAGATGACCTGAAAACAACATTCACCTGGTATTCAGAAAGAAAGATTTTACATCACAAAACCTTAGACTAACGTATGATAGAAAAACATTACACAGCCTGTAGCTCATTAAAATACTTTCATAATCAGTAAAATGAGGGCTGGCCTCTTTACCTGAAAGAATATGATTCATTTTTCTCAACAATATCATTTTGGGTGGTTTCCACTTTTGATTATTCTGCTGTTTCATAGGTTAAAATATGATTAGACCTAGTCAGAAAATTTTCAGTGAAAAAAATGCTGGTTCATTGAAACCAAAACATTTTGCAAAAATCTATTGAGTTTGATGAAATATTTGGCAGGATTGTTTCTGAGGTCCAGGGAGGACTTCCTGGCCAATGAGAGAGAGAGAGAGAGAGAGAGATACAGAAAAGGTCAGACAGAAATTGAAAAGCTAACGTTTCTGAGCCAATTCGTATCACAAAAAGTTGCTAAAGGTTTTATTTTCATTAAGTGTGACACAAAAGTAAATTTCAAAACCTCAAAATTTTTCATGAAACAGAATTATCATTCTTTGGCCAGAACTGAACATGATAGCTAGTGGCATGAATACAAATCAGACATCAGGCTATTGTTCCTAATGGAAGGAGCGTCCTCTTCACATTTGTAGCTAGATCCCTTTACCTTTTTATCTCAGTCATGTACCAACTTTTTTTTCTGCCTTTGTACCAGATGGGACTCTGCCTTTAATCAACAAGCAGGTATACTGTTGAGAAAGGTACAAGGTACCCTTTCTAGTTAGACTAGACAGGCCTTCCTCTCAGTGATCTCAAAGTCATTTGTCTGGAAAAAGAAGAACTGGAGTGATTACATCTCAAGTGATCTCATAGTTTTACAAATCCAATGGAGTCAGCCACATAGCAATATACTGACCACAGTAAGTTAACAACCCATGCCATACTTGGATTTTACATTGATACTTTTGTTAGCTAGATCAGTCTGTGAGGTCAGAGATAGGTCCAGTGGGTTAAGCTTGTAGCAGGTATCTCTGAACTAGGATATTGCCATGTCATTTTGTGTTGGTTTTATGAAATTGTCTTTCTAGATGCTTTGTCTGGCAGTTGATATGGTTCTAGAAGTACTGTGTTCTGGAAGTGAAGCCTCTGGAGGACATATGAATTGTCTTGACTTAGAATTGTGAAGTTGGATTAGGTCTGCCATTCAACCATATGCCCCTAATCTGACTGATTTCTCATAAAATAACATTTGCTTTTTTATGTCCCTATCAACCTTATTCTTGAGCAAGATAACATCTCTGACCTCCTTTATCCTCACATTAGTGCCCATTTCCAATCAAGCCAAAATATGGAGATTATGTCACATGATCCCCCCCCCCCCCACTACCGCACACATATATTTACACTTTGAATTCCTCATAGATTCTCCCTTGTTCAGTTTAAACATCCCCTCACCCTTCAGTAAGACTCCTTTCTGGCCAGAATCTTTGATCTCATTGCCTAATAATATCTGGCAAATATAGAACTAGGAAGCACATTTTTTTCTGCTGTTAAATTGAGCCTACAGGGCTGTTCATGAAACTTCCAGATGTTTTTGCTTGTTTAGGTTAACAAGAAATTCATCATCTGATGAGCTACTTCATGATATCTCTTGGGAAAGTCAGAGCTCAGCATGAAGAACTGAGCACTGAAGCATCTGGGGATCTTGACCTGGTCTCACAGAAAACAGATACAAATGAACAGGCTATTTCATTGGCATGTGTACCTACGGACTTTAATATGTTACCTGACGAGAAAGGGTAGGGGCTAGCATTGTGCTCCATCCACAAAACCCCTTTCAGCTGAATGGCTAGTGTTTGTATATCAGTAAATCCCAGACATTTACTAAAGATTTTAGCTGTCTAAAATTGTATTGGCCCAGAAATATTCACAATATCTAGGATTCAACTGTGCAATTTAACACCACAAGCCTGATTATCGCCTTCACAGAAGACACTCATGGGGTAGCCAGACATGGAATCTAGGGAGATGTTCACCTTAAGGCCTCTTAATTATATTCTTTTTATTTTTTGATGAATTAATTAGGTATTTGGATTAGTTTAGTGCATAGTTGCACTATCCCTCTGTGGCTTTCGGGAAAAAGATCAGTCATATTTATGACATCAGACCACAGCTGAACAAGACTATAGAGGAAAAGCAAGTCAAAATATGAGGGATGTTTAGCAGACTGAGCAAAGAATTTCTTCATAATGAGCTTTTAAATATGTTCTATTAACATGTGAGGTGAACTTCCTTTTCATTCCATTCATGCTATGCAGAGCCCATCTTATGAACATAAGACGTCCTTTCCCTCCTTCCATGTGTGCACGCATTGGTAGATGTGGTAGATTTGGGACCTAGCATTCTCTCTTCTCTGCTATGATGCCACAGCAATAAGAAATGGGCAGACAGCATGCCATAGCAGGAAAAATGTTGGGAAGAGGTCTCATGAACTTTGTTGCATTAGTAACATCACGTTTTCAATTCTGCAAAAAATCTAAACAGATGATCCTTGAAAGGTACATCAGCACACTAGTTTTAAAACACTCTACTCTGTAGTGTTTAGACTGTAGAACTCTTTCATGAACATTGGGAGGAAGCTATTTTCTAGCTTTAAAAATTGCATTTAAAAAAAACTTTTGGATCATCACATTTTCCCCAATACTTCACTAATTTGTGCTTATATTCAGATACATTAAAAAAGGTGAAGGATTACAATCATTTTTTCTAATTCATTGTTCTTACTGGTGGGTGTAGTAGCTGGTTCTCTGCCATGTCCACTTTCAAAGTCAGGAAAAATTCCAGGCATCACATTATCCTTGGTATTGTTTGTGGGATGTTTGTCTTCATTATCCCTTACAGGTTGAATGCTAGATGCCAGTTGGTCTTTAGTTGAGTCTTCATGTTTGGTATCATCACTGGAGACCACTACTGTTATGATGATTGAATCAATTTTAAACAATATTTGTAGAAACCACCACCATTATTTTCCTCTTCTTCTCTTGTATCTACAATAGGCCTTAATTTTTTATATTTCTATTGTATTTAGAGCACAAGAAGAGAAAAGGAGAGGATCTTCCACTTTCTTTTACTTCCTCATTGGTTTCTCAACAACTTAAGCAATGAGTTCTTGCTGCTACATAGGTAATCTTAATTTAGAAGGGTCTCAGTGACAATGGACACAGAAGCAAGACAACCAAAACACACAAGCGCAAGCAGCAGCCACAAGTTGTCCCTATAACTAAGGTCTGATTACAGCTGCTGAGCATTGGAACTATGTCCAATAAGCATGGTAATTATTTTTTCTTTAGAGATTTCACTGATTTATTTTATATTCTTGCCTTAAGTGACACTCCTTAGAACAGACTTTCATGACATAAAAGTCTCACACAACATAAGAAGCAATGATGGAATGGCATGGAGAAGTTATGATACTCCGGTTACTTTGTAAATTCCTTTTCCTGATCCTCTCAACAGTGCTCTTCTCTAAAGAGATAGCTAGTGAGCCACAGGAGCAAGCCATCAGAAAATCTCACAGAAAAGACCATCACCTCATCAGATTTATATCCCCAAAGTCCAAGCACACCAGAACATAAACTCAGTGATGATAATATAAAGATAAATAGAAATGCAAGATCAAAATTGTGAACGCTTGTTAGCACCAAGCTATAAAACTTGGAAACTTACAGAGAAGTAAAAAGAGTGATGATTAGAAAACCTACCATTAAAGACAGAAATAAGAAGAATATCCCTCAGCTCAAATCATGCAAGCTCATTATGAAATATTTTATGTGAGTACTATCTAAGCATTCAGCATTAACATTTGCAAGTGACTATTCAAATCCAATAAAACAGACTGCCAGCTTACAGCAGAAATCAGGGGTCTTTACAGCAATGTATATTTAATATGTATCAATCCAGCAACACAAGGAAGAAACCCTTAGCACAAAAAGAAACAAGTCAAGAATAAACTAAAACACAGAATTTCATAATATTGCAGAAACTTTTCCTGTTATCAAATATAATAACATCAGCTTGTCACAACTTGCTAAGAGTTATCAATAGATTTTTAGCATATTATAAATGGCAAAATAATAATTATAACTATTTCATAAAAGAAGTGGAAGTAACAGGATTATAATTTATAATTCTTACTGGTAACTGTAAATTCATTTTTATGTTCAGTTACACTTGGATGAATAATTGCAGGTAGTATGTCATCCTGAGAGGTATTTGTGAGATACCTATCTTCATTGTCCCATCCAGGATGAACACCATGCAACAATGGTCTTGGACTGAGTCTGTATGGCTATGTCTACACTACAGGGCTCAGTTAAGTCAACTTAATAAGGTCTACTTAAAGTCAACTTTGCTCAGTCAACTTAGTGAGGCCCCATTTGTTTAAGTCGACTTTATAAAGTTGACTTAAGCCAGGGGACACATTTAAAGTTGACTTAACAAAGTCGATTTTAAATGGGTCCCCTGGCTTAAGTTGACCTTATAAAGTTGACGTAAATGGCTCCCCTGCCTTAAGTCGACTTTATTAAGTCGACTTTAATGGGCACGTTGCATTAAGTTGACGATAACAAGGTTGACTTAAGCCTTATAGTAGACTTTAAGGACAGGAGTTATTAAGTCAGCATTAAGTTGACTTAATGAACTCCAAATGGGTATGTCTAACTGAAAAGCTTTTTTGAAATAAAGAAGCTTATTTCAAAAAAACTTTTCCGTGTCCATGCAGGCATTTAGTTATTTCAAAATAAGCAATTTGGTATTTCAAAAAAACAAAGTGCTTTTTTGAAATCACTAAACCTGCTTTTCTTTCAAAAGAGCAAATCTTTTGAAATAGTTATTTCAAAAAAAGCCATTCCAGGCTGTGGAATTGGCTTTTTTGGAAATAATTATCAGGAATTCCCCTGGGAAGGGCTCCATTCTGCTGAGGGCAGGATATCTCCAGTAGGGCAGGATTCCCCTCCGGAGAGATGCCCCTGGGGCCTCTGTTCCCTGTGGGAGACAGAGTCCCTCGGTAGGGTTGCGCTCCCTGCCAGGGCAGCCAGAAACCCTAGCAGGGCCACTCCCTCCCACCACAAGACATGCTGATCTGCCCCCCCCAGCCTGTCCTGTTTAGGCTGGAGGAAGGCTAGCAGGTGGCTAGGACCTGACTGGGTTCGGAGCTGCTTGCAGTGCCCCACAAGCAGCTCCCAGCCTGGTCAATTTTGAAGCGGCACCCACCGTTCCCTGGCTGCCCAACAGAGAGCATGGCCCCACCAGGTTTTCTGGCTGCCTTGGTGGGGAGCGCAGCCCCACTGCGGCTCCTTGGCTGTCTCAGTGGGGAATGCAGCACTGGGTTCCCTGGCTGACCTGGTAGACTCTCTAATCTGAAATACTAATCCCTACTTTATTTTGAAAAAGCAGTCTGGTGAAGACTCACTTTTTCAAAATTATTATTTTGATTTAATATCGGCATAGTTATTTCAAAATAGCTATTTTGAAATAACTTTGCCAGTGTAGACATAGCCAGTGTGGCCAGGGACCTACTTAAGTAGACTTAAGCCCCTAGTGTAGACACTCCTTATGTGTAGCACCATTACTGGAGACCATAGCTGTTATGATGGTGAAGCAATTGGAAACTTAATGTTTGCAAAAGCACTACCCACAATATTCTTATCTTCAGCTTTTGCCTCTATGCCTGGCCTTGGTCTTTAAAATTTCTGCTTTTTCCTTTTGATCCACATTAGCACTGGTTTTCTTGTCTTTTTAACCAACACTGTTAGCACAGCTTACCAGAACCCTAATGAAAATGGACATTTTTAGCCTGAGTAGGGAAAGAAGTGTTTGCTTGTCTCTGAAACTCAGTTTTGATCTTGGCCACTAAGCCTCAAGAAATGGAAGAAGCACTCTGATAAACACACGAATAGCAGCACCAACTCACGAAATTTACAATCAGAAATCAGAATCTCATTAAAGGACGATGAGATGTAAAATATTTAGACTTCTGGTAGTGTAGAATAAAAAATGGGACTTTGGAGTTACTGATTTCTGTCTTCTACACGTGTCTAACAACCTGATCTGCCAAGACATTTAGAGATTTCCCTGAGTATAGGAAATCCATGGTTGTCACAGAACAATAAATAATGACACAGCAAAATACATTACTAAATTTGATTCAAGGCTCAGATTCAGAAATATGTTTTTAAATCTAATTTTTCACTATTCATTAAGTCCTAGTCAACATAGAGAAAAACCAGAGGAAAGCCCAACATACAGACCCAGAAAAAAGAGAAAAGAAAATAAGAATTTTGTTCTACTGATTTCATGCAGTAAGGTAAAAAAGATGTAACAATAATACTCTGTGCTGAGAATTTAGACTTCCAACAAGGTATGATAGTGAAAAATTGTATGAAGAAGAAATAAAGTATCATTACACATAAAGTGGCAAATTGAATATAATTTATTATTTTTACTGGTACCTGTATTAGATTCAACTTCATGTTCATTTGGAGGACTAAGTCCATGTAAAACATTATCCCTGGAGGTATTTGTATGATATTTATCTTCCCTGCCCCATCCTGGTTGATTATCTGGAGGCAGTGTATTACGGGTTGAGTCTTCATATATGACACCATCTTTGGAGGTAACAGCTGTTATGATAATGGTTGAATCAACTGTAAATTTGATATTTGCAGAAACACCATCTCATCTGTAGTTCTGCGCTCTACATTTATCCATGATCCCTTACATTTCTATTGTATTTAGAGCATAAGAAGAGAAAAGAAGAACAGACCTTCTGTTTTCCTTGTCATTGATTTCTCAACTTTTCAACCAACACCCTCTTGCAATTTCTCAGGGCTGTGGTTGTTGAGGAGTCACAGTGACAATGGACCCAGAAGCAAGACCATCAAAATAATAAGAACATTAGCAGCAACATTTTATCTTGTAACTCAGGCTTTGTCACAGATGCTGAATATTGAAACTGTGTCCAATTAATATAACAATGATTTTCTCTTTTCAGATTTCACTGATTCATTATTGTTATAGTCCTTAGGCGATACTCCTTACAACACACTTTAGGGGCACAAAAGCACACACAGCATAAGAGGGTATGATGGAATGAAGAATTTATGATACTCTAATGATTATGTAAAATCTATTCCCTGATCTTCCAGACAGTACTCTGCAATAAAGGGATTGCTGATGAGCCATAGCGACAAGCCTTCAGAGAAGCTCATGTAAAACATTGCCACCTCTCCAGATTTATATTGTCACATTGTTAAGTACACTAAAACAAACTTAATGATGATAATGTAATGGATAAAAGGAAAGCAGGCTACAAAAAATATGAGAGTTTGCCATTACTAAGCTGCCAAATGATAAGCAAGGCATTCAATAAACATACTTTATGAAACAACAAAACTTCCACTGTCCTGGGTGGAAGAGTCACTAATAGAGAGGCAGCATTAAAAAAAAAAAAAAAAAACTCCATCACACCAGTATTCAGGCAGAGAGAGAGTAATGCAACAGCAATTATTAAACATCTAGCACTACCTATGGAAATCTGGCAAATTTATTATTTCATTTGAGAACTGTGCAGAAGAAATAATATCTCCTTCCTCAGAGAGTGATGAGATTAATCTTTATGTTTGTTTTCACTTGAAGGAATAAGCTTATGGAGTAAATCATCTTTGGTGGTCTTTGTGGGTCACGTGTCTTCACTGTGGCATCCTGGATTCACATGAGAGAGTGTGTTATGGAATGAGACTTTCTGGCACCATCATTGGCCATGGCTGCTGTTATACTGATGATTGAATCAATTGTGAACTTATTATTTTCAGAATGCCCACATTTTTCTCATAGAATCATAGAATAATAGGGTTGGAAGGGCCCTCATGAGGTCATCTAGTCCAATCCCCTGCCAAAAAAAAGCAGGACCACTCCCACTAAATTATCCCAGCCAGGGTTTTGTCCAGCCAGGCTTTAAATATCTCCAAAGATGGAGATTCCACCACCTCCCTAGGTAGCCCATTCCAATGTTTCACCACTTGCCTAGTAAGAAAGTTTTTCCTAATATCCAGCCTCAACCTCCCCAGCAGCTCCTTGTTCTATCCTCTGTTACTACTGAGAACAGCTGAGCTCCGTCCTCCTTGGAGCAACCCTTCAAGTAGCTGAAGGTTGCTATCAAATCCCCTCTCAGTCTTCTCCTCTGCAGGCTAAATAAGCCTAGTTCCTTCAGTCTTTCTTCATAGGGCTTGTGCTCCAGCCCCTTGATCATTTTTGTTGCCCTCCGCTGGACTCTTTCTAATTTGTCCACATTCTTTTTTTAGTGAGGAGCCCAAAACTGGACACAGTATTCCAGACGCGGCCTCACCAGTGCTGAATAGAGAGGAATGATCACATCCCTTGATCTGCTGGCAACACTTCTTCTGATGCAGTCCAGTATGCCATTGGCCTTTTTGGCAGCAAGAGCACACTGCTGACTCATATCCATCTTCCCATCCACCAGGACCCCCAGGTCCTTTTCTACGGTGCTGCTACTTAGCTGATCACTCCCCAGCCTGTAGCAGTGCATGGGGTTCTTCTGTCCCAAGTGCAGGACTTCGCACTTGTCCTTGTTGAACCTCATGAGATTTCTATTGGCCCACTGCTCCAATCTGTCAAGGTCTCCCTGAATCCTGTCCCTGCCCGCTAGCATATCTACTGTTCCCCGCATCTTTAGCTCTACATTTGGCCATAAGGTTTTATGTTTCTACTGTATTAAGTTTGTAGGAGAAGCGAAGCAGAGACCAGCTCTTTTGCTCCATGTTATCTTTGGTTTTCTTAGCTTTTAACCTACACCATCTTACTGTTTGGACACTCTGATTTGGCTGGATGTATCCTTGCTGATAACATAGATAGATGTTATAAAAAAAAAAAAAAGAGAGAGAGAGAGAGAGAGAGAGAAATTCAGCAGCAGCAGCAGCAGCAGCAAGTTGCCTCTGTACCCCAGGTCTTATCTCAGTTACTCAGTTTGAGGATTGACCTTTAATATGATAGTGAGCAATAATTTTCTCATACATATAAGCTATGTGTGAATCTTGCTTTTCATTATTCAACCAGCATTAGCCAGTATCTGAGGCAGCCAAAGAGAAGCCCAATACATTGACTCAGAAAAAATGTAAACAAGAAATCACAACTCTAGGAAATTTTTATTTGCTGATTCCGTGTAATCAGGGGTAATGACATTATACTGCAGATCAAATTTCAGCTATAGAGTTTCACCAGAGTGGCATAACGAAATTACACAGATGTAGATGTATTATTATTCCTTCCAAATAGGAAGTAAATGGATTACTGAGTGGCATTTTGAAAGGTATTCAGCTTTGGTCAAACTCTTTTCCTGTCAAAATAAATAGTAGAACTCCTGTTGATTTCAGTGAGAGCAGATTAAGGCCAATGAAAAGTGCTTTTGAAATTCTCATGCATAATTAATTGTTCTTTCTGGTACCTGTCTGAGAAGATTCCTTTTTCTGGTCATTTTTGCTTGAAGGAATAATTCTGGTCAGCACATCATCCTTAGTGACATTTGTGGGATACTCATCTGCATTGCCCCAACCATGATGAACAGTATGCAGTGGTGGATCTTGGGTTGAATCTTCATGTATGTCCCCGCCATTGATGACCACAGCTGTTACAATGGCGGTGAAGCAATTTGGAAATTAATAGGTACAGAACCACTCTTTATATTATTTTCTTTAGTTCTTGTTTCTGAAACAAATGTTGTCCTTTTATTTATCTACTACACTTAGTGGTTTAGGAGGATTGTAAATGTTTTGGTCCTTTTTATTATCTCAGTTCAGAAAACTGTCTCACTGGCAACAACAGGAATCAAATACATCCTTAAATGCTCTTCTGAATCAAGACATACTAATTGTTTTCTAAACTCTTCTACCAGCACCATTCTGTTTTTCATGACTGTGTCTTGGTTGATCATAAACCCAATGAAAATGGTAGAATGACTAGATAGAATGTATGAAAAATCAGGATGGGGGTGTCCAAAGGTACAAAATAAGAAAAAAAAATCCAACACACTAATTCTAAGATGTTGGTACAGTGTTGCAGAATGAAACACATAGCGTTGTCTTTGGCAATTGGAGTACTACTTTTCTCTTCATATCTTGCAAGGTTACTAAAACACTTAGTATTGTTTCTGGAGACATGGGTAGTTCCTCCCTGGTCACATCACAGACAGTTATTGCAAAATTACTTTTTTGGCTAACTGATTCTATGGAATTAGAATGTAAAGCTTGCTCTAGGCTAGTTTACTTCAGTTTCTCAAAAGACTTAACAGTTTAAATAGTGTAATAACTCATCCAAAATCGAGAGTTAAAATGTGAGTATAATTCGTTATTCTTATTACTGGTACCTGTGTGAGAAGATTCATCCTCATGTTCAGTTTCATTTGGAAGGATAAATCTAGGTAACACTTCAGTCCTAGTGGTGCTTGTGGGATATTTTTCTTCTCTGCCCCATCCTGGATCAGCAGGCAATACTGCACTGGGGGTTGAATCTTCATGTTTGATATTATCGCTGGAGACCTCAGCTGTTATGATGTTGATGGTTGAAACAATTGTGAGCTTATTATTTGCAGAACCACTACCCTCACCACTCTCATCTTCATTCCTTCATCTTTTACACCTGTCCTTGATCTTTTATATTCTTGCTGTATTTAGGTAGTGTTTCAGCAAACACTTCAGCGTGTGCTTAACTTGACTTCCATGAGACTATTCATATATTCAAAGTTAAGAATGCATGTAAGTGTTTGCTGAATTGGATTTTTAGCACACAAAAACAGAAAATGCATTATCACCAACATTACCCATGTTCTATCCAAGGCCATGTTGCTGGTCAGGGACAATAAGAAAGAAAAATCCTGAGACAATGGACGTAAAAGCAAAAGCAGGAAGAGAAGAAACAGCAGCATCAGCTGGCCTTTGTAACTCAGCTTTGATCTCTGTTACATGGCATGAAGACTGAATTGCAGATATGGCATGGGAAAACAATTTTCTTCTTTGGGATTTCACTGTTTTATATACATTGCAGTTCTTGCTTCCAGACAGGCAGATTCTGACAGTCACTTTGAGGCAAGCCATTTCACTTAAATTTTCTCAAATATCTGAGTTATTTGTAAGTATTATCTGAATTATTCAAACTAATCCTATTCACGTTATCGGCATGCTGAGGATCTAATTAAATGCCATATGTGTGGTAGGAGAGAAATTTTCCCCTAGGTCAGACTGGCAGAGACACTGAAGGTTTTCCACTTTCCTCTGCAGCACAGGGCATGGGTCACTTGTTGTTTTAAATAGAATAAATGGTGGATTCTCTGTAACTCGAAATATCTAACTCATGATCTGAAGACTTTTGTAACTTAGCCAGAGGTTATAGGTCTGTTACAGGATTGCAGTGGTGGATTAGGAGCTGCAGGGCCCCTGGACTTCCGCCATTGGTGGGCCCCCACCACCTGGCCCTGGTCCCACCCCACAGCCTAGGGCTCTGGCACAGGCAGGCCAGTGCTAGAGGGGGATAGGGGTGATGGCTGGTGCCAGAGGCTGGCTCTTGCTTGGCTGCTTGGCCCCCAGGGGTGGTGGGGCCAAGTGGCATGTGTACCGAGTGGTGCTGCTTCCAGTGTGGCCCCAAGGCCACACCGGAAGCTGCATATTGCATGCACCAGTCAGCCCCACCAATCCCTGGGCCAGCCTGTCTGTTCCCAAGGGGTGAGGCGGGCTTGCTGTGGCCTGGCTGATCAGCCCCCGACCCCATGGGTTGGGGGAGCCACCTGGCATGTTCAGTAGGCAGCCTTTGTCATGGCCTTGGTGCTGCACCAGAAGCCTCACCAGGAGTGATGTGGGTCCAGGAAAAGACCCAGGGCCCAGGCAGGGCCCAGATCTGGCTCCTGCCATGGGTGGCCCAGCCCTGGATCCTCATTTGGGGCTGAGGCTGGGGCTGGGGCTGGGGCCGGGGAAGATAGTCGCTGCCGTGGGCGGCCCGGCAGCAGACCCAGGCACTGGTGCTGTGACTCAGGGCTCGAGCACCCTATACCCATTGCCAGCAACACCACTGCCCCTCACTGCACAGTGTGCACGCCAGTCAGCCCCACCACCCCCGGGGGCTGACCAGCCAGGTCACAGCTGTCCCACCCTGCCCCCTTGGGGCAGAATGGCTGACCCAGGGTGGGGACGGGGATGCAGAACCCAGCCTCTGGGCTGGCCCACCTCGCTCCCCTCACCCAGTGTTGGCAGGATGGCATGGCCCCCACATCATGGTGGGCCCCTGGGCACAGGCCCCACTTGGCACATGCATTAATCCACCCCTGAGGACTAGGTAGCTAAGGTTCTATGGCCTGAGGTATTTGGGATGATTGCTGGTCTTTTCAGGCCTTATAGTCTATGAAACTATGAAATGTTTGTGAATTGTCAAATTAAATGACACCCAAAAAGAAAGAGTCAATCAAATGGTTGTAAGTCACTTAATATTCTTTCTGGTTCCAGCATGAATGACAGTAACTGTGTCCAGTGAATAGTAAATAATAAATGTCCTGTGAGGATTTCCAGGTAAATAATTATTATTGCTAAAATTTCTTAATCCTGTTTTCCATTATTCAACAAGCACAAGGAAATCAAAGAAATACTCGCACCTTTAAAAATCCTCTCACAAGGGCACCCAAATAATCAACTGAATAATCAAAATAAGCAGACTTTAAACAATGTATTTTAGTGCCTATAGGCCCAATCCATGGAAGGATATGAAGCTCCATGTGCTATAGTAATACAGGGAAAAAGCTTGAAACTTGATGTGATGGTTGTTAATAACAGAAAAGTTTATATTTGCAGCAATGGCAGAGCAAGTAATGACAATTTGTACCTGTTTCACTCATCTTTGATAGATGTCAAATTAATATGCAGGGTCTGTGGCTTTGGAATTATTACAAGTGGAAATTACCATTTTTAATTTTCTTGAGATAGTGAGTGCCTCATAGACTCTAAAGTCAGATTGAACTGTCACAGTCACCTCCTGCACATTGCTGGCCACAGGACCTTGCTCACCCAAACCTATACAAGGGTCATAAATTCTGGCTGAATTAGTGAAGTCCTCAAATCTTGCTTTAAAGACTTCAAGTTAGAGAGAATCCACCATTTACTCCACCTTACTGAATAATTATAGTTTTGGCTACAGGGAAATTGCATTTGTTTGTAAGGATGGTACCAGATACTTTCAGCTGGATATTTGCAGTAAATATGTATAGCCACTTGAAGTTGAAAAATACATCTGTTTTGATATGCTGTGCTATATTAAAATGCCTGCTGATACAATGAATTGTCCCATTCACTACGCAAGGTGCTGTTGCTTAGACATAGGCAATTCAGTCAGAAACATTTTGAAACACCGCCACCACACCAGATTTGCCCTTCAAAGTTAAAACCCTTTCAGAAAACACACCAGCAAGCATGAGGCAGATAAAATTATGATGACTTATAACATGGCCTAAATATATTGCCTTTGATATCATTGCATTCTGTGCAAAGGTAACTGGGGGGAGAAAGGCATGTCGGGTCATGTGCCCATAGATTGGCTACTTCGCTTATATTGAGCATGCAGGTAGACTGAGCATGCTAAGTATTACTGAATCTGGTTGCCCTCACTCTTCCCCCTCAATATCAACAGGCAGGCATTGTCTCTGATTCCTTGAGGGAAATACTCAAGGTTAAATAGGGCTCTCAATCAAAGCACACAGATTACAGACAGGGCTTTTCCAAAAAGAGATCACTGTCAGCGCAAAGAGACAGCAAGAGATCAGTGCACTAAATACACCCAAGAAAAGATGGGTTTTATTTATTTATTTAGGGAGGATGGTATCTGCTTTCAACTCTTAAATAATCAATCAAATGTTTGAAGAGAAGGCCTTTTTACACTCACACAAAATTCACTGACTAATGCTTAGATTACACTGAAAGTAAGGGTTTGATACAGGAATTACTGAGTGAAATTCTATGTACTAGTGTTATGCAAAAGGCAGGAACAGATGTTCACAACAGTCCTTTCTGACCTTAAAAATCTGTGAATAAAACAGCTTTAAAATATTTACAAAATAAAATCTCGACACACAGATCCTTACTGTAAAGTTTATTGCACTTGACCAACCTGATGACACCCACGTGATATCTGACTGCCAGAAAAAAACCAACTTTATCATCTCACAACCAAAAAGGAAACTCTCAGAATGTTAGAGGCATCTCATGTACGTCTAACTTGGTTGTGCACATGCAAGGTGTCTCTATATGCCAGGTTGCATGATTCACAATTTATTCCCAAACTTCCAGCTGGGAAGCAGAGTGAATAGAGGGAGGTGGTGGCTCTGCTCAAGGCCCATAAAAATGTAATGCTTATCTGGCACCATCTATTCCTAAAGCAGTCAAGTAGAAACAGAAGTTGGTTCTGGATCCAAACTTTATGGATTGGGTGTCCCTCTTTAATGGAGCAATGTACTTAAAACCCTCCAAATTACATAGCTCAAACCCATCAGTTCTTTAAACACAATTATAATTCAGAACTATGTGATTAACTATCTAGCAACAAATGAACAATGCTTCTTGTTCACTCAGGAGTAATGCAATACCTTCTTCTAATAAAATCATTGCCTTTAGCCTCAGTAAACCCCGGATATGTTTAATATTAAAGAACATGAAAGCATTCTCAAGTTCTCACTTAGTCACTTATACTGATACCTGTAGTTGAATGCTCATTTCCACGTGAAGGAATAACTCCAGGTAGTATATCATCCCTAGTAGCATTTGTGGAATACTCAACTTTATTGCTCCAACCAGGATAAGTCCGATTCAGTGGTGGTTCTTGGGTTGGGTCGTCTTTTTTGGAACCTTCACTGGAGACCACAACTGCTATGAAAATGGTTGAATCAATTTTGAATTTAATATCCACAGAACCACTACCACTGTTCCCTTTAAATTCAATTCTTGTCTTTTTAATGAATCTTAGAGGAGTAAAGCCCTATGTATTGTTCTACAGTATTACCAGTATATCAAATATCCATTTATAGGATATTTGATGTGGTCAACAACTTTTTGATTGTACCTGTCTCCCTATAGTACAGGTATTCATATTTGTGCTACACAAAATAGTTATTTTGCTGAGACATTGTGGTAAAAGAGTGAAGATCTGAAAATCTACATCATAGTTTTATTGGTAGTTGATAGAAATAAATTAACCAACAATTGAGGCTATAGAAACTGCTATGTACATTATTAAATTCACCATTCTTGAACTCCAGAGAAATTAGCCAGACAAGTCCATGAGTGCCACCACCATATCAACTTTGTCTTCCAAAGTTATAAACCACCACCATTTTCACCAGGAAACATGATTGCAACATCAAATTAAATGACATAGCAGGTAAAGACAGAAAAACTGGTACAAAGTTATTTTCTAAACCAATTCTACAGCAAAATAAAAGTCTGATGCACTTAGATACCCAATCAGCAGCAGAAAGACGCAAGCAGGAGAAGATCACACCAAAGAAATACAGACAGCAAAAGACTGCACCAAGCATAATCTTGAGTCAAGAAAGAAACAAAGAAAATCACACAGCAAAGTGTGTATTTTCAGTTATTTTAGATGTTTTTCACCACTCTCTAAGCCACCACAATGTTGTCAGCAATCAAGATTCATCAAGGGGGCATCTTCCAAACACAGAATCTTAATTAAAACAAATGATAATAATACACAAAAAATACATCACGTATCTCTATTTTTAAATATTAACAAACACATACTGTTTCACTTGATGCCATCCACATGATACTGACCCTCTCACAGCCTAGAACAAGCTATCAAATGATTGGCATTTCATGTATATTAGACAAAGAATGGTTTCTGAGGAAAGGGAACATATTGAAAGAAGCAGAAACTGCCTTTCTTTTGATATGATTTTTTGACACTTGTTTGGTTTTGTTTCCAAGTTAATAGCAGTGGTTGCAGAATAAGGGACTAGGTAGACACTCACGGGACCTGGTGATCACCAGAGGTCCTAGTTTTTATTTTGTTTTGTTTTGCTATTCTGCATTTTTCCATGAATAAAATGAAATGCTGAACTTTAGTTTCTGTAGCCACAATATACATAGGTATCAGTTGAATACAATGATTTGTTGATATATTTACAATTTTTAAGATGACAGCCTGAGCCCCACTGCCTATTCTGCTGATTATTTGAATCTTTGATTGTCCAATTTGGTCCTGGTCCTAATTAGATCAGATAATCAAGTCCCCATTGTATACATTTTTTATTTCTTCATAAAATGTAAAAATAAAAGAACTCTATAAAAATACATATTCTGCATTTTTCCATGGCAAATGGAGTCGTAAAATCCTGGATGATCATCTTTCTGTTCACAGTGCAGCTGGTATTTTGAAACTGAATTATCTGAGAATTAACTTTTTGAAATTCATTCACCAAAGATTTGAAGAAGTGTACAAAAGACACAACCCAAATAGGCTCAGTGTTATCTATGAATAGAGAGCAAGGAGTTTTTCTAGACTCTCAGGTGTCAAGCAGTACCATTTCCCTCCATTCTTTTTTCTGAACACTTATAAGAATGATCATACTCTGAAGCTACTGTTACTGAAGGACATATTCCAAAGGTTGACTTAGTATCATTGTGAACATCAAACAGGCCAATTAAAAATAAGATTCTAGAGGCTAAAACTCTGATAATGAAAGCGGTGTACTTTCCTCACTTACATTTAGCAGCAGACTTTAAATTACATTTTATACACAATGACTTGGATGTGAAAGTAACAGTATTTCTGCTACAACAGGGCCAAGACCTGAGGTCTTTATTCTGATTGTAGTCAATCTTTACTCTGGCAAAAGTCTGTCACAAAAAAAGTCCACCCAGTAATAATGGACGCCAGAGACCAGACCCTCAACTGGTGTAAACCAGCATAGGTCCATCGTGGTTAATGCAGGTACGTCAATTGCACCAGCTGAGAATCTGGGCCCAGAGTTTGCCCTACAAAGGGATAACATGATTACAATTTATTATTCTTACTGGTACCTGTAGGGATATATGTGTTGCGTCCTATTTCATGATTCACAGTCACACTTGAAGAATGATCTCTTTCCTTTGCAGAGGAAAGTGCAGGCTTCACACTATCCACAGAAGTGTTCGTGGGATACTTGTCCTTGTCTTTGTCCTCTCCAAGATAAGTAATATGCAACAAAGGCTCTTGGGTTGTTTGTATGCGCTTGGGCTCACCATAGGCATCCACATCTGTTCAGAGTGCGTTTGAAATAGATTGCAATCTTAATTTTTGCAGAGTTGCCACTCACATTATTCTCAGCTACTGTCCAAGGTGTTTCTGCAAAAAGCTTTATATGTGCAATGGATAGAAGAAAAGAGTAGAAGCTGCCTTCTAGTTTTATTAGATTCCTGACCAACAAGATGTTACTGTTTATGAAGTATGATTATATCTGTGGATAGGGACAGCCCATATTTATTTGTATAAAATGCACCACCAACCACATTTTTTCTCACCACATGTCCTGAGCTCCCAACCACATTTTTCTCACCATTTGTTCTCATTGATTTTAAAAACAGACGTTTTACAGTGGAGACATATAATTTTTTTCAACAGGTAACTGATATTTTACATGTGAAAATGCTCTTTGTGACATTACACAATTGCTCAAGAGGCATTTTTTTAAAAATACGTCAGTGATATGGGGCAGATTAGAGAGAGAGAGAGATGCTAAGCCAGTGTAACCCACATAATATAGAGGTGTTTATATCCATTAGTAATAAATGGTAGGAAAACACTGGGCACTCTGGTAGCATTGGGAATGTTGATTGACTGCCCAAAGACATCAGTGTAGCCCTTCTACTTCCAGGAACTCCATTACAAAGCTGAATTTTATATAAAATTATTTGAATTTTTTCCTCTCTGCTGGCAGTGGTGGGACCCTGTTCCTTGTGGTCTGTATTGGGCCACCAAGAGTTAAATGAAGGATTTCAGAGATACGATGTGGAGATTTCTAGAATTGTAGCATGCTGGGTATCTGCAACTGCTGGGACAATGAATGTCCCCAGTGTGTGGATATTTGCTAAGTCAACACCCACATTCTATTAGTCTTTTGCTCCTCTTTACTATACATCAGTTACATTTTACTAATATATAGAGTGTGAAAGAGAGCAGTAAAGAGAGATGCCTAACTTTTTACCATAGTATCACTAGTTTTCTCATTCATTTATTTACATCACACCTCTGTTTAGGAGCTCTTGTTTTGCTATAATGTTTCCCAGTTGTACTGGGAAAAACAACTGCAACAAAACAATAAACTACAGCAGAAATAGCGGTAAAACGAATATATCAATTGTAACAATTTACCCCTCTAACTCAAGTCTGAAGGATAATGTTGGACCAAATAACATGAAGGACCTGAACGTGGATAATGCATCTTTGCCAAGTGTTAACATGTGCCCAGAGATTAGTGTTAAAACTTCTGCTGTTGAGCCAGCAAGCTACGCAATCAACAAAAAGTCTGCAACTCTCCCCTCCTACTCCACATCTTTAACCATCAGAGTTCACATCTATCAATAGTTCTATGCCAAAAGTAGGAGGAATCTGAGCACATGGTAAGGACAGGGACTCTGGTATTAATATAGTTTATAAATAGTAAATGCAAGATTATCAGAGACTAAATACAGTCTTTAGCTGCAATGGGCCACAATTTTTCTCTCAGTTACAGTCAAGCAATCACCCCTAAAGTTAGTTTTTCATTAAGCATTCAATAAAGAATAGTTAATGAAATCCTCTGCTTAGAAAAGACCCCTTTGAAAGTCTCTCCAGACATCCAAACCAAGTTCAGGAACATACACATTGATAAAATCTAAAGAAAAAAACCCCTCTTTATAGACAAACAATTGATTTATTTTTATTTCCAACACATACTCTATCCTATCATCTCCTAGTAAAAAAAAACAAAAAAACAAAAAAACCTTAATCGCCTAGTTCATTGCTTGATGAGAAGTACTGAGAGTGACTTCCAGGGAAACTAATTATGTGATAGATGATCATTACATCATTGTAAATATTAAACAGTAGATAACTGAATACACAGGTTTGCAACAGGATAGTTTCATCCTTTTATTCCATAAACACTAGTATCTGATAATCATGTATCATTATTCTAGTTCCATTTATTTTTCTTCATTGGGCACTGAGGGACTGTTTCTGGTAGCATTTGATAGATTTCTGAACTATCTGGGCTATGTGGCACATTTGCTTACCTGTGCAAATGGCACAAGATGCCACTCTTTACTGAGTTGTGTCAATTTGCTTAATATATAGTAAGGTAGAGAAAACTGTTAGAATACATTATTCTTACTGGTAATTGTAGGATGCTGTTCTTTATCATCATTTTCATCCCATTCAGGAAGAATTCCAGAGTGCAATGGATCTTGTGTTGAATCTTCATCATCTTCTCCATAATCTTGTGAATCACTGTCTGTTGCAATGGTGTTAAACCTCCTGTAAACTGCATTTGCTAACCCACCACCATTATCTTTCAAATACTTTTCATTTTTATACCTTCTTGTTTTTATGACAGGTTTTGATCTTTTAGAGATTTATTTAACAAAGAAGAAAGAATGTGGAAAGGTGCCTTCTTTGAGGACAAAATCCACTGAAATTTATGCTTATTATTATTGTTAATCATATGTATATATAATATTTATTGCTCAGCACTCAAAAAATGTGCCAAAAACTCATAAAACAATTAGAGACATGCTCTCTTCTCTGAAGAACCAACAATATAATTTGGACATGACGCACTCCAGGTCAACCCTTGTTTTCAGGTCATCATGACATCTGTTGACATTATGATTCTATTCGGCAGTCATGAGATTTCTTTGTAATTTTTCCCATCCTTAATGAACCAAGGAACCATTAACAAAAAAAAAAAAAATTGTGTGCTGTGAACAATTGGGGTCAATATAAAAAAGCAGCATAGAAACGGGGTTAATTGAACACAAAAAACTGGCAGTTTCCGGGACTGAACAAGTGATGGGCCAAGGAGAGATTTCTATATCAAAAGCACAGGAATAGAAATGGTCATGCTCATCATGAGAAAGGGGCTATTCAGATGTTCTCTCTGGGCCAGTGCAACTTCAGTCTTTCCCTGTGTGGATCTATGCCTTCCAGATACAGATTTGCTCTATGAGAATAGAATCCAAAGAAAAAAGTATTATTCTCTCTGGCTATGTCCACACGTAGATGCTTATTTCAAAAAAAGTTAATTCAAAATAAGCTAATTCAAAATAAAATCATTATTTTGAATTAACTTAAATCAAAATAAGCAAAAACCTCAAATCAAAGTAGCAAGTCCAGACACAGGACTTGCTATTTCGAATCAGGAGAGGGGCACCATGGGAGGTGTGGCAATATGGCCCCCTCCCTGGGCCATGCTCCCACCCAAAATATAGAAAAAGGAAGGCACCGTGGGAAGGAGAAGAGCAAAAGTGTTAATTCAAAATAAGGGTTATTTCAAAATAACACGTCCGAACGGTGTTATTTCAAAATAACCGTTTTGCTTTAACACACAATTAGAATTAAAGCAGGTTTAAGCTATTTCAAAATACGTCTCTTGTTTTGAAATGATGGATCTCATCATTTCAAAACAAGAAAACATCGTACAGACCTAATCTTTTTTAAATCGAAATAATCAGTGTTATTTCAATTTAAAAGATATGTGTGGACATACCCTCTTATGAAGCATTAAGAAAGCTGTCCCACAGCCACTAGACATCAATGGGCCATTATTGGAATTTAAAAGTGGATTATTATTTAATTTATCAGCTGATCTTAATCAAACTCCAGTAGCTAAAAAGACATATTATTTACCACTGGTTGCTGCTGTTGTATGCTGCTCCTTGTACTCTGTATTGGATAACCACCAAATGTCAGGAAACAGATTCCACTCACGTTGGGTGGAAGTTTCCTTGTGTGCACCATGATGCGGGTTCACAGCGGTTAGGACAATGGTTCAAATCATTTGTGATTCTTTTTACTGGATGAGCCACCACCCAAAATATAGTCAGCTTCTCTTCTTCTCTCTTCTATACCCAATATATCTCTTTTATAAATAGAGATAACAAGGAAACTGAAGCAGAATGAAGTGGGAACTCTGCTGTTTTGCTAATTCACTTCTTCCCATCATCCTGGTAATAGAAAGTGTGTTCTTGCTACAGAGTGTCAGATTCTTCATGGGCAAGGCAGTAGCAGTAACTGATCAAGCAGAAGCAACAACTTGCACCCTTAATTCAGGTTTGACTGAAACCAATGAACTTACAGAATTTTCTTATATCGATCAATTAAACTGTAATATGCGATAATTAATTTCATTTCATAATTTTATCCTTCTTGCTGTATTATAAAATTTGCCAATGACAGAACAATTCAGGAACATAGAGAGGGACATGCAATTTGATCTCATTACAGTGCTTAGTGCTATAGTGAAATACTTTATAATTATGGCACATCCCATGTTTCCTGTTAAAGGTACAACTGTTGAACCACAAAAGAGATTATGCTAGAAAAATCCAGCTGGTAACAGCACCAAAACCATACCACAAAGCTGAAACGTACAACACCTTCACCTGAAAGTGGAGTCATGCCAATAATAAAATGAATGTATGAGCATAATCGTCATCAATAAATGACTAGTATGAGAAAAGAGAAATCTGTCCAGAAAAAGATAAAGAGTCATGTTAGTCTTAAAGTGCCACACGACTCCTTGGTTTTTTTTGCTGGACTAGACTAACATGGCTATCCCTTTGGAAACAGAAAAAGATATAATGACCTAATTTTTCAAAAGTGTCTAATGAGTTTGTGCCAATTTACAGAAGTCTGATTTGCATGGGCAGGTACTCAGCTCTTTCTAAAAGTCAGGCTGCTTTAAGGTATCTCAACTCCATCACTGAAAAATTGAAAAGCCTCGCATTGGTAGTCACTTTTGAAATTTAAGGCCAAGATGCTCAATTTCCATAGTCTAGGTTACTTACATGCCTGTCCAGTCACCACAGAACATCAAAGAAGTCCACACAAATTGCATAGGTCAGAGAAAGAGAGTAGCGTTGGCCAAGTATGTGGAACACACCCCAAACATTGAAACAGAGAGATATGAAGCAAAAGGAAATTCCAGACCTTAAAGAAAGAAAAATCCCAAAGGATGCTGAGTTTGTCTTAGTTTAAATTTTTTCCCTTCATATAGCAAAAGCCGTATATTCCCAAGATCTGTCTATATACTGTAGCAAGAACCTTTGTCACATAAGAACAGCCCAACTGTAACAAGACTATTAAAATAAATAGCACTTTTAAAAATAATTTTGAACTTTTCTTCCACCTGCTACCCCCCACAGAATGCCATCCTCTCACAGTAAGAAGTAAGGTGGCTCTCTTGTCATTAATTCCTTATGGGAAAATTTGAAGGGCAAAGGGAATGGTTTTTTATGCAGCAATGGTTTCATGCAGAACCTGATTACATACATTTCTTATGTTTTCTGTAATACTAGTCAGTTTCATTCTAACTAATCAGGTTAATAATGGGTGAGCTCAACATCTGTTCATTCACATTGTGAAGCACTTTTGCACTATTTCATTGTTCATCTTTAAAATGTCCTAAAAGTAGACCTGCAATGGACCATCAGCTTCACAAGATTTTCATAACCCTGACCACAGGTAATTGTTTTATGAAGACAGATGCAGAGATCAGGAATGTAAGGCAAACTCTTGCACAGAGTAGGAAGGTCACAACTCTAAATATTATTTTGAAGAGCAGTGGCAGCTAAATAAGTCACAAAAAGTATTTTGTCCTGCAATGACACTGTAGCACAACAAGTGACACAGTTTATCTTTCCAAGGTCTGTTCTTTTGCAGGTGGTCTTGTCTATAGTATAATATATCTAATATCATTCTCCAAAGAAGCACTTAAACATGTCATCAACCTTATACATGTAATCCCATTCCAGGTAAAAAAAAGCATGCAAGCATATAATGAACTTCAAGAGAGTGACTACACTCACATTGATGTGACTTAAGCACTTATTAAAAGTTAAGCAAGTGCATCAGTGCTTTCCGGATTTATGGCCTAAACAGTGTAGAGCAAAGAACAGATACTATTTCATTATCCTTACTGGTACTTGGAGGATGCTGCTTCTTGTCATCACTGTGTTCGCCTCCAAGAGAAATGACAGGTATTAAGGGATCCTGCGTTGAGTCTTCATCGTGTGTGCGATCATCATGTGAGCTCATATCTGTTATAATGATGTTAGATGTACTATGAAGTTTTCATCTGCTGATTTCATTCTCATCATCCACATCATTCTCAGGTTTATTTTTCCTGACTTTAGTAACGTCAGCTCTTTCATCTTAAAGAAATGTAGCAAACTGAACTGAGTTCTCTTTCTTGTGCGTGAAATATCAGGTTTTCAATTTGGCAAAGCACTCAGTTACAGCAGGCTTTTCCTTAGCAGCTAAAAATGTTCTGAATATAGATTAGTACCTCCCTGCAACTGGTCAAACAGTCAGAATATTAAAAGGCAATGTGCTCTGCAAGAAATCGAATCATTGAATAAAAAATAATCAGGAGAATTTAAATGATTCTCTAAAATCAGGGATAATTGATGACATTATATCAACAGAACCTATTGTTTCTGGATTATGAATGAATGCTCAAAGATGTCAATTGCTAAAGGGATGTATATCATGCTGTATTTAGCAAGGCCTGAATCCCTTTTGTTACACTGAAGGTGATAGGACAAATGTTTTTATCTTGAATAATAAAGGGTTAGAGGAAAATATAGTTTAAAATACATTAAGTTTAGCATCAATTTTCTCTTCTTTCCAAATCAGCTTCACTGGGAAAGTCTACATAATAAAAACACATTAAAGCTTTTATTGCAATGTGCACTTTAAAAAAAAAAGAGATTATTTCTGTTCCTTTGTTCATGCCATTAACAAAATATTCACCCTCTCAGCTAGAAACAAAATCAAAATCACCACAGGGGTGTCACAAACAATGAAGAGAACTTCTGAAGTCCAAATATCACTTTCATTTATACAGAATTCCTTCTTCTTATGTTATGACCACCTCATAGCCTAGGTCAAGTCTTGCAGAGTCACCTGGCTAACACCACACGTGATAGCCAAGGGTGGAGGGTTGTTTTCTGCCCATTCAAAAGACAGTTTAAGATTAAGGAGATAACTCAGATATCATCAAAAATACAAATTCATGGTGACTGAACATTCTCAAGGAGCTGGTATTTCTGTGTTGCTATTTATTCAGACTGTAGACAAAGTACATGATTTAGTATTTAACTTCTTTGGCTTCAGTGGCTCAGATCAGTGACATGTCCTTACAAATGCCATAGAAGTAACTGAAGTCTGCATGGGCACATAAGTGGGTCTAAGAGCAGAGCTGGGCCAGTACATGGAACAGGCACCAAAACCCTGGCACAAGAACAGAAGAAGCAATGGAGACGCAAACAAAAAAACAAACAAACAAGCAATCAAATCAAAATGTCACTCAGAAAAGAAAGAGAAAAAACATCTCACAAGAAAACTTGATTTTGTTAATTTAGCTTCTTTCTCAGCTGAGATCCTGATGAAGCTGATGTTACCAAAGACCAGACCCATATTTAGAGCCATGCTGCAATCACACACCCACCAACAAAATTCACCTCAGAAAATCAGTAAAAGTTATGAAACTTTCCCTATTGCTGAAGCCAGATATAAAACATTGCCATCCAACTGCAAGACATACACTATCATTATTCCATACAGACCTAATCACCATTTAGAAAAGGAAATCAATTTTCATGCAGAGCATCATGTAAATTCCTGTAAGTGACTCCTCTCCCATTTGATCTATCATAACAGTCAATATTGCATGTCTATACAAGTCATATTAATTCTACAGCATCTATGCAGACTTCAGTCCCTCCTCAGACTATTTGTACTTCTCCGGACATGGGATTACATTCATGAAACTCATATGTAGAATGCAGATGTTCCATCTTGTTCCCAATTCTGAGCAACAATGGCATCTATTCATTCTACAAATAATCATTTGTCCTGATTTTGCAGCACCTGAAGTGCTTTTCAGGTGGATTTCTTCCAGAGTGCATCTTTTGAGAGATGGATTCTACTGAAAATGTCACACACTCTTTCTGAAATATAATTATATAGAACAGGGCACATATGTAAGGTAAAACTTATATTTCAGTTTCCTTACTAGCACTTGGATGATACTCTTTCTTGACCTCATTTATCTCCCATCCAGGAAGTACTGTTGATGTTAAAGGCTCTTCAGCTGAGTCTTCATCATCTGCACCATCCTCATGGGAATTCACATCTGTTGTGAGGATGTTAAATCTACTGTGAATTTCTCATTTGCTCAGCTACTACCCATGTAAATTTCATTTGTATCTCTCCTGCCATTTAATGTAGTCTCATTTTTACTGCTACATTTTTAGTAACAGGAGAAGAAAAACTGAGGACTTTTCCAGTGAGTTCATTTGTCCATCAAAAGCCCCATTATGAGAAACCATCATACTACCAATGGAAATCAAAGTATGTAAACGCCTCTCACTCTGAGATTTGACTGATGTCATTCAGCCAGAAAAGTTTCTGTATCTGTGCACACTCTCCGAAGTCACTGAGAGCCTGCTTGTTCTGCATGGGACTCTTTGTTATCTAAGGGTGTGTTCACACAGGCTTCTTATTTCGAAACAACAGAAGTTGTTTCAAAATAAGAGACAGCATGTCCACATGACGTACTCCCACTTTGAAACAAGGGGTTCCCTTGTTTCGAAATGGGAGCCGTGTTTCGAAACAGCTTAAACCTCCTTCCATTTCGAAACAACCCCGTGGGGACATGTTGTTTCGGAACAAACTGTTCCAAAACAATATTTGACCTTCCTCCCAGGGTGCTTAGCACCCTGGGATGAAGGACCACCCCCTCAGCACACTGGCCAGGGAACCCTCAGCGCCCTGGCCAGGGTGCTGAGGGGTGTCCCCTGGCTGGCAGAGGGGGACTGCAGACACCAGCAGGGTGAAGCAGAGCTGGGCAGCTCACCCCACCGGGGTCTGTGGTCCCCTGCAGACCCCGGCAGGTTGAAGCGCCCAGCTCCACTTCATCCCGCTGGGGTCTGCAGCCCTCTGCAGACCCCTGCGGGGTGAGCTGCTGGCTCCTCTCACCCCGCGGGGGTCTGCAGCCCCCCCCGAAGTGAAATACCATGTCCACACTGTGGACATGCTATTTTGTTTCCCTTATTTCGAAGACACTTTTTTGTCTTTCGAAATAAGGTGTTTCAAAATAACACATTATTTCGAAATGGCTTGTTTCGAAACATCTTGTTTCGAAACAAGTACTTTGCGTGTGAACATAGCTTAAGTCTAATAGATCTTGTTTTATGCTAAAAGCTAATTGTGATTGATCAAGGATTTTTCTTTTGTACAGCCCATCTATTCTTCTTTTAGTTTAATCCTGCTCTGACTTTGATGTCAGAAATATATGATTGTGATGACTTCAGTGCAGGATCAAACCAATGGAAAATACAGACTTGGAGGATGAAAGACTTCATTTAAAAAATAATTAAAAGAAATAACCAAGGAAAATAATGGCCAGCTCCATTTAACAAACACATTCTTTATTTCACTGAGACACTTTCAATTAGAAATCTCAATAAACCCCTTTCACATAGTTTGAAGTTGTAAACATAATCGTATTCTTCTATTACTAAGATGCTACCAACAAAATATATTTTCTTGGTAAGAAATGGGGCTTTATGAGGCTACAGACATGCCATCTATGCTTCTAAAATGAAAAACTTCCTAAAGCCAAGATATTTATTACTATGCATGGCTTCAATGTTCTGATCGCTGCAGTAGCCAGCTATCCAGTATGCAAGTTTTCATCTGTATTTTCCTATTAAGCTTTCCTTTTTGCATATGCTGTATATTAATACACTAGATTAAGAACTCAAGACATCAAGTTTGAAAAATACATAAAGAACCAGAAAGAGTGTTTGAGTTACTGGCAACAGAAATAGGGAGCGCATACAGAGCTAACACCATGTCAGAAAGGTTATTTAGCTGCCATTTCATGTCTGTGCAGGGTTTATATTTCCATGCTGCCTTCCACTCAGTTTTATCAACAGACTTTAAGCAAGCCACTTAAATGAAATTATATAAATTCTTTACCATTACTGGCAGTTGTCAGATGTTGTTCCTTGGAATTTACAGAATGCCACCAGGGGGGGAAAAATGACTTCTCATGGGGAGTGGTTACATGACGTGTGTTATGGTGGAGATCCACAGCTGTTAGGACAATAGTTAAATCAATGTAGAGCAGTTTATTGTTGAGCCTTAACTTACACGATTCCCATTTGTTGCTGTTCTCACACCTGGTCCTTGTCTTTTACTTTGGGTGTATAAAGAAGAAAGAAGAGGAAAATAGGGATGACCCCTCTGCTTTGTTCAGCTGTATCACTGGTTCTTTTATGCATCCTCTCGTGCAATCCTGGTATCAGGAGATGTGAACTTTTTGGAATTTCTCCCAGTAATACAGTGCAAAGTAGCGAGAAGAAAGGAATTTGTAGAAGCAGACAAAATAGTGGCGGCAGACCAAATAGCAGCAATCCTTCTGTTATGTGACTGTTTAACACATCTTTTGTTAATGACAATGAAAATGTACTGCCTGCAGAAACTCAATTGATATACATTATAATGGCATTTAATTTGCTCTTTTGTAATTACGACTTACCAAATTTAACAGACAGTAGAATGTAAAGTATATTTTTTACTGCAAAGAATTAAGAATTGATCACATCTTTTCTATCTAGTTTGTCATGCAATGAAATTAAAATGTTGCAGGTATAATAGAAAGACTGCACCACCAGGCTGCAGAGACCACTACTGGATGACAGAGATATGCTTGTCAGGAAAGTCCAAAAATACCACCACTATGTCAGCCTTACACAAGAAAGTTAAAAATCTGAGCATACTTTCACCAAAAAAGAGAGGTTCTTATCCTACTCCCTTTGAAATCAATAAAAATCTTTAGAAGTTCAGCCATTGAATAAAATGGAAAGAGAAACTGGCCAATTAAGATGACAACATTGAGATGAACGAGAGTTCAAGATAAAGGTTTGAGCATCCCAAATCAATGCATGTTGTAAACAGTTCAAGGAAATCAGAGAATACTCAGAACATGCTTAGAGTATGAGCTGGACAAAAGTCCATCTGCTCAAAGCCAGATGAAGTCATAGAGAATCCCACCATAAAAAAGAAAGAAACCAAGAAACAATCCCAAAGTAAAACTCTTAAGCCAAATTCTGCAGTCCTTATTCAAGCAACCCCACTAACTAAACTACTGAAAGATATAGCTTTTGGTAGTCTTAGACAGTTTTCTCCTTTTAAGTTATATTGTCAAAGACCAGATTGAAAACTACTTACACACATCTCCACACACACAACCCTATACTAGTAAAATCAAACAGTTTTTACAAACTTTTTTTTAAAAATTGCACAGCACCTTACTTTAAACATTACAGAGATTTTTATGCATTCCATTCCACAATTAACTTTAGGCCCTGGATTCAGGACACTCTTATCCTTGCTATGTAAGCTTGACCTATGTAATGTGCCTGAGGTCAGAAGACAAAACCATTCTCTCACAAGCGCAGTTAAGTGCTAGATGCTTATTACAGCACTCACCCACTACTGCCCCTCTCATAGCTTGAAATGAGTTAAAAACAGTGTCATGGGCATCCTCAGCACCACTGAGGCAAAGACATAGCTTCTGAGGCAGGAAGTGACATTGATTTCAGTGGAAAGTCTCCCCTTCCTCATGCATCATTTAATTACAAGTGTGAGATTTATACCACCAGACTAATTGCATTACTCAGAAAATATGGCACTAATAAACATCAATTGTTAATTGTTCCTGCACCAGTGGACAAGCGGTGAATTTAACCTCTTCCAGATTAGTTCCTTCTCAGAAATGGTGACAATGTTTTACAGAAGAAATCATTTTATAGTTCCACCTTGCAAAGCTTATAAATGGTGCATGACAGGGAAGGATGAAACAAGTTTGGATAAGCTATGAAACTCTGAACACAGGGCTTTTAAAATGCCAGCCGAGGCAAAAAGCAGAGAAGTTTTCTCCCTGCTTTCCAATAAACATCATTGTGGTGCCCACACCACTTCTGAACTAAGCACTGCCCAAAGTCATGTCTCTGGGAATGACATCTCTCCACCAGAAGTACTTTTCAAGAGGTCTTTGACATCTTTCCAAGGGTGAGCATATATCAAAACAACACTAAGCACATTTTTCTATAATACATATAGGATCATATCCTAAGGATGTTATTTATTATTTCCTCAGACCACATTTTGGCAAAAACTGACTGATTTTATTAGTTTGAAGCTGACTGGATCCATAACAATTATGTAAAATAAATTTAAAAAGGAGATTATAATACAGTATCCTTACAAGTGCTTGTTGGATGTTCTTCCCTTGTGTCATTGTTGTCTCCTTCAGGAAGAAAGCCATGGTTCAGCAGACCTGCCCTAGAATCTTCATCCTCTGTAATATTTGCATGTGAGTCCACATCTGTTGTGATGATGTTAAACCTGACATGAACTTTCAGATAATGAGCCACCAACCAAACAATTAGATCTTTATCTCTTCTTGTTCTTACAGCAGATTTTATACTGTTACTGGAAGAAAGCAGAAGTGGCTTGGGAGAAAAAAATTGCAGTAAAACTATCTACTGATATCACATTTTCTTTCAGATGTCATTTTGTTAGAAATTTTCCCTGAATATCATACTACAGTATAGTGATTTCTGCTATTATCAAAGAAAGTCAAAACAATCTCCTTGGATTTGACCCTTCCCTGAAATGAAAATGAATGTGGGTCATGATTATGATTTTCATATTAAGAATTACTCATGACAGTTGTCATAAATATAGGGTTATGAAAATTTAATTGTAGGATCAAGAAGAGAGGATAACTTGGAAGGAATAAATTCATGACTAAAGTATCTTCAATAATCACAGAGAATGGAAAAAACAATACAACTCAGACTGAGAGCAGATTTTCCTCTTTCTGTATGATTAAGTAGGAAAAGTATAATAAATACCTTACTATAAATTACTATTTTTTTAAAATGACCATATCTGTTCACTTATTCAAGTCATTGACTAACAAAATATTTCTTTTCCCAGTCTAAAGCAAGCTAACAAAGAAAATTACTTATGGGACTGAGGTATCATTTTTATCTATTAATCCTCCCCTTTTGTATATGCTCTTTCATAGTGAAGTCCACTTTCACCATATTAATTCTGATGGGTGATAGCATAAAATTATAAATTAAGTTTGGTTTGCTTGCACTGGGATAAGTCCTGAGAGGTGTTGAGGACCTACTCTCATGATCTGGTCACAGGATATAGAATCATAAAAATGTGGGGTTGAAAAGGAGCTCAAGAGGTTATCTCAGCCACCCCCTGTGCTTAGGCAAGACTATGTATACCTGGCCTATACCTGACGTGTTTGTCTAGCCTGTTCTTAAAAACTTCCAATAATGGAATTCCACAGCAATAAATAAAAAAAACCCCAGGAATAAGATGAGAATAGCTGATTGATAACTGTTTGCCATCAGGGAGTTTGTTCTTTGTGGCTCTTTTGCCTGGGTTTGTCAACAGGCAGTAGGTGAAATACATTAGGTTAAATTATTAGAGTGGCCAGCAGTGGAGGTATACACTTCCTGATGATTGGCAGAGTGGTGCCAAGAAGGAAAAAATTCAGGCATCTCTTAGTCTTGAGTAGAGTTTCCAGGCTGAAAATCCTTGTATGTTATAGGGATGCCTGAATTAATCATTCAACTTCTATTTACTGACCAACTACTTCCAATTTTCACCTTTTGATCTTTTTAGACAACATCTTTGTCTTTTCCTTTTCTGCACAATAGAGAAAGAGAATTACAGCCAGAAGCATGCTCTGTTTTGTTCATCTTTTTTTTCCCCCATCAATTCAGTCACATCAGCCTCAGATCTGGAGAAACAAAATTGATGGAGCACAGCCACGCACTAATGGGCAAAGCAGCTTCGACAACAAAAGAGAAAGTTGACGCAGCTAAAGGACTAGCAGCGATAAAGACAGATCAAGTAGCAAGAGTAACATACCATATCTATGAGAGCAAGATGAGGACATGAGCTAGGGTCCACTGTATCACCAGTGCAAGGAGAACAGAAGTCCCAGACAAGAGAATATATATCATGCTGAACTAGACTATAGGAAATGGGGATAGAGCCATCTGCTAGAACTGAGCGATAGCCAAAGAAAATATCACCACACACACCAACAAATTCAAGAAACCAAAAATATCGGAAGTACCCTAATGTATTTAAAATATATTTCTATCTTCCAGTCCTGACCACTTCTGTTGCCAAAAATCTGTACATAGAGAGAGAGAGAGAGTGTATAGTATCCAGATAACATTATCAGCAAAAGCCACACTGATAATATATTAACAGAACAATAAAAAAAAATCACATTTGCCTCATCTTACATGTTACTGAGTTCTTACTCCAAGACGATATTTCTCCTCCCAGAGCCAGAAAATCTAATATGGTGTCTTAATCATGGATATTGAGCTAAAGAAATAATTTTTGAAGTGGGGAGTCACATCAATTTATGCAGAATAATCCCCTTTCTGAGAGACTACCCACCCAATTAAACATCCAGACATAGATCTGTGTTTGATTTCAGATCTCACCTCCAGAAACTTCTAGGGAAGACTGGAACTCAGCTTCTGCATAGGATAATGATTTACATAGAAGCTAGCCATGAAAATCAGATATAAAACCCATTCTGAAATCAAACTTCATCAAACAGAAGTATTCAAATCTGGATATGGCTCCATCACCATACATTAGTCATTAAATCATGTGGTCCAAACTCAGAGATAAAAGATCCCAGTTAGGGGTGGGGCTTCCCTGCTGAGGGAGCTATAAAGGCAGCCACTCCAGCAAGCAGTGGCACACAAGGGCAGTCAACAGGGCTGTGAACCAGGGAGTTTGAGTGGGAGTTGTATGGAGGAGGAGTTTTGGGGTAGTGTGTGGGACTCTTGTATTCCTTCGTTTGGTGCTTTGGGGTGTATTTTTGTTTTAGGCAGACTGGGAATAGGGGAAGCACTATGGCAGATACAGAGGCAGCAGAGGTAGACACTCAAGCATGGAAAGAAACAGCAAAAACAACAGGATGTGGAAGTTGTGGGTTGTATATGATCTTGGAGAGGGTCCCTCCAAAGACCTTCCTGTGTCTGAAGTGCCACATGATAGGGTTGAGGGAGGAGAAAATTCAGGGGTTAGAGATGCATGCAGGTAGAAACTCTCATTGAGTGAAAAAGGCAAAAAGTCAAGCAGAGCTGGAACTTGTGAAGTGAATTAAAACTAACAGTAAAAGGTTCTTTAGCCATATAAATGGGGAGAAAACAAAGAATGAAGAAGTGGGACCATTAAAAACTGAGAATAGGGTGGAGGCCAAGGATAATCTAGGCATGGCTGAATGTCTAAATAAGTACTTTGCATCTGTTTTTAATGAGAGTGAAGATGAGCTGGGGGATAGAGGTAGGGTAGCTAATGGGAATGCGGTCATGAAAGTGGAAATTTCCATACCTGAGGTAGAAGCCAAACTTGAGCTGCTGGATCAGACTAAATCTGGGGGCCTGGATAATCTCCATCTGAGGATATTAAAGGAACTGGCTCATGAAATTGCCAGTCCATTAGCAAAGATTTTTAATGAATCTGTAACTCGAGGGTTGTACTGTATGACTGGAAAATCGCTAATACAGTTCAGGTATGTCTCCACAAGCCTTTTAAATCAAAACAGCAGCAGTTATTTCGGTTTAAAAATAGACAATTTCAGATGATATTTTCCTTATTTCAAAATAAGGAGCTCCCTTATTTCAAAATAAGGAAAATCATTTTGATATAATAAAACCTGGTTATATATCGAAATGAGGGTTATTTCAGAACTGTGGTTTCAAAATAACCCCGTCAGGCTCTGTTATATCGATATGTCCCACATATAGGTATAACAGAATGACCTAAATCCCAGGGTCCCACCACCCTTCAGCACCCTGGCCATGTGAAGTTGACCAGGCTGTGGAGCCTGGCAGGGGCTGGGGGAGCGGGCATCACCCCTGGGCGCCTGTCTCCGAGCTTGCTATTTCGATTTGGTATTTTTCCTTAATTCGATTTAAGTTCAATCAAATTAAGGGTTTTATTTTGAATTTGCTTATTTCAAAATTAACTGATTTTGAAATAAGCATTTAGGTGTGGACATAGCCTTCCTGTTTTCAAGAAAAGGAATAAAAATGATCCAGGTAACTGCAGGCCTGTTAGTTTGAGCTCAGTAGTGTGCAAGGTATTGGAGAAAATTATGAAGGAGAAAGTACTTACGGATATTGAGGATCAAGGTAACTGGGATAAAAGACAGCATGGCTTTACACAAGGTGGATTGTGCCAGACCAACCTGGTCTCCTTTTTTGAGAGGATATCAGGTTTTTTAAATAAAGGGAATGTTATGGGCTTAATTTACTTAAATTTCAGCAAGGCATTTGATACAGTCCCACATAGAGAATTACTAGTTAAATTACAGAAGACAGGGACTAATATGAATATAGTAAGGTAGATAAGGAACTGATTAAAGGGGAGGCCAGAATGGGTCATACTGAAAGGTGAACTGTCAAGCTGGAGGGAGGTTACCAGTGGAGTCCATCAGGGATCGGTCTTGGGACAGATATTATTTAACCATTTTGTGACTAACCTAAGCACAAAAAATGGGAATGTGCTAATGAGGTTTGCGGATGACACCAAGTTGGGAGGTACTGCCAATACAGAGAAGGATCAGGATATCATGCAAAAAGATCTGGAAGACCTTGCAAACTGGAGTATCAGGAATAGAATGAAATTTAATAACAGGAAATGCAAGTTCATGCATTTAGGGACAAATAACAAGAATTTTTCTTATAGGTTGGGGATGCATCAGTTGGAACAGACTGAGGAGGAGAAGGATCTGGGAGTAGTGGTTGATCACAAGATGACAATGAGCCACCAATGTGATGTGGCCATGAAAAAAGTGAATGTGGTTCTAGGATGTCTTAGGGGAGGTATTTCAAGTAGAGACAGGGAGGTGTTAGTGCTGCTGTACAAGGCACTGGTGAGGCCCCATCTGGAAAATTGTGTGCAGTTCTGGTCCCCCATGTTTAAAAAGGATGAATTCAAATTGGAACAGGTGTAGAGAAGGGCTTCAAGGACGGTCTGTGGAGCAGAAATCCTGCCTTATGAGAGGAGACTCAAGGAGCTTGGCTTGTTTAGCCTAATCATAAGAAGGCTGAGGGGTGATATGATTGCTCTCTATAAAAGTGTCAGAGAGACAAATATCAGGGAGGGAGAGGAATTATTTGAGTACAGCACCAATGTGGACACAAGAAGAAATGGATATAAACTGTCCATCAGAAAATGTAGGCTTGAAATTAGATGCAGGTTTCTAACCATTAGAGGAGTAAAGTTCTGGAAGAGTCTTCCAAGGGGAGCCATAGGGGCAAAAAACATAACTAATTTCAAAACTGAGCTTGATAAGTTCATGGAGGGGATGATATGATGGGATAGCCTGCTTTTGAAATTGACTGATCTTTGATCTATGGCTACTGGCGGTGGATATGCAAGTGGCCTAAGAAGGAAGGGTAGATGGGATAGGGTCTGAGTTATTACAGCAAATTGTTTCTTGGGTTACTGGCTGTTGAGACTTGCTCACATGCTCAGGGTTTAACCAATTGCCATATTTGGGGTAGGGAAGGAATTTTCCCCCAGGGTAGATTGGCTAGGACTCTGGGACATGGCTTACCTACCATTGAATTCTCTCTATCTTAAAGTCCTTAAATCTTGATTTGAGGACTTAAATAACTCAGTCCTAGGTTAAAGGTGTATTACTGGAGTTGGTGGTTGAGGCCTGCATTGGGCAGGAGGTCAGACTAGATGATCATACTGGTCCTCTTTGACCTTAGAGTCTGTAAGTCTATGAAATTTCAGCTCCACCTGTAGAAATCTGGTGAACCATCCTGGATCCCAGTTCAGGTCATGCTAAGGAATAACAAGGATGTTTTATGAGAGATAGTTTCATTAAACTTTAATAGTACACCAGTAAAGCTAGATGTCACATGTTCAGTGAAGTTTTGGAACTCTGAATACAGGGTTTTTTCTAAATGGGGGTTATTTTTAGTAAATGTTTGAGTTTCCTGTAGATTATTAGGGTGTTTCAGGGCTCTCTTGTAAAGTTTTCCTTAGTGTGCTTTAGTGTGGTATTACTCCAAATGGCATTATGTTAAAGCACTTCAGGGAATTTTTATTGAGAACCAGTGGGGTCTACATGGACCAAATAATGTACAACATATTAGCACCCTTTAGAAACCACACATGTAGACAAGCTGTGAGATTCTATTGATCATTTCTGTTGTTTTTCGCATGCTCATTGGATAAACACCAATTGATTGCATTGCATTGGGGATATTTGATTAGCATTTAACTGAAAAATCATAAGCACTAATTATTCATTAAATCTGGTGTTCAGAAACTCAGACAATAAGGAAATACTAGAAAATACATAAAGATCTATAGAGAGCTCGGGCACACCCCACCTCCCTATTTAACAAAGCTTTTAAAAAAAACCCTGAAACCCAGGTGCAGAGCAGTGATTCCCTGTCCCCTACCCTGACCAAGCATAGAGGGTCAACATGTTGCTAATGCTATTCTTGGAATTAGTGCCACACAGGCTATGTCTACATATACCTTTTTAGTTCAGACTTGCTACTCTGCACTAAAAAAGTCTGAGGTTAGTCCAATCTAGCCTCGGGCTAGTTTGGACTAACCATAGCTTTTTAATTCAAACTAGCTGCGCGTCCTAGTTTGAACTAACTTCTTAGTTTGAACTCGAACAGGTGGCTAGTTCAAACTAATGGCTTAGTTTGAACTTTTTAAGTTCAAACTAGCCATTATTTCACATATTGCCCATGCTTAGTTCAAACTTCAAGCAAAGAAGTCTGAACTAAGTGCTGGGTCTTATTAGTTTGGACTAAGCTTTGCCTGGTCCGAACTAAGAAATTTCTTAGTTTGGACTAGCCAAAGCCTATTGTGGCCATGGGCCCAATTAGTCTGGACTAATTTGGCAGTGTAGACATTACAAAGGGTAATTTGCCTTCAGGCTTCCCATTCTTTAAGCCTGTAAACTGCTCTGATTTGCTGTTACTTTATGACCTGATCCTATGTTTTACACCCCCTTGCATTTAGTTTCATTCCTTTCTGTAAGTTCACCCATCTTCGAAGCATCTGAGGACGTGGGATCTTCTCCCACGAAAGCTCATGCAAAAAATAAATCTGTTAGTCTTAAAGTGCCACACAACTGCTTGTTGTTTTTTTACTGGACTAGACTAACACGGCTATCCCTTTGGAAACAGTGTAGACATAGCCTCAAAGTCATGGACCTGCAATGCCACAGCATCAACAATGCCATCATCCATCACATGTCATTTTTCTAAATAGGGTTATTTTTGTGAATGGCTTCCAATGCCACTATTCATTAAGGTATATCTATAGTGCTTAAATGAAGTAGAAGAGGTTGATGGACAATTAATCTCTGTCCTCACTAGTAATCATTGTCCTTATTGTTGTCCCGTTAAGAAAAGAACCTGGATTTTCATGGCTCTTGTAGTGAGTCTTTGGCAGCAGCAGCATTGTCATATGAGCCTCATCTGTTGTGATTATGTCAAATTTACTATGAACTTTTCATCAGAGTCACTACCACCATCACAAAGCATAATTCTCACTTTTACTTCTTGTTTTAACAACAGACCTCATTGATTTATTTATCTGAGCAATCAGTTTGGTATTTATGACTTTCTTTTATATACAAGAGAACCTACCACAGGCCTTTTGTTATGCCAGCCCTTGACAAGCTGCTTTTGTTCTGTACATTTTTGCTGGAAATACTGTGAACAAAGTACAAAGAAGAAGCTACAGGTGCACAAAATATTCTATTAAAAGTAAAGTGGGAGCAAAAAGTTGGTGGCAGCAATCACTGGATTCACTAACTGAAAGATCAGTCGTGTCAATGAACCTGGTTACACTGATACCCTGGCATCCACTGGTAAATTATGACTTCTCTAAAGGATCCAGCAGAAGGAATAGTTGAGGTTGAGGAGAGAAAATGGGGTGAGAATGTCTTCACTAGAGTGCTGTGGAAGCTTTGTTCTTTCAGAGGTTGGTCAACGGGAAATAAAACCCAGGAATAAATGGTAACTTGACTGAGCAGGAGAAAAGCTGATTGGCAGCCAGATCCCTTCTTTTCAGCTGTCTTTACACAGTTTATTTAACAGATTGTATAGACAGTACATCAGATAAAAATTATTATAATGCATTACCCTTGATAACCATGGCGGGATGCTCTTTGTGATGTATAGGTGCTGCTGCAAAGGCATTTTTTCATCTTGAATAGAGTTTTCATGATGTGCCCCATGTAAGTAATCCTCATCTGCTCTTATGATGGCTGGATGAATCATCAACATTTTATTTAATCACCCACTACTCTCAATATTTTCATCTCTTTGCTCCTCTTACACCAGATCTCTTGCATAAAGAATAACAAAAGAGGACTATAGACAGAGCCCTTGGTTCTGCTCAACACTGTCACTGTTTTTAACCCTGATCCATTCATTCACAACATCCTGAGATCAGGGTTGTGAAAGTCATGGAGGACATCCCAGTCACAATGTGCAATGCAGCTGGCACAACAGAAGAAGAAACAGCAACAATAACAGCAGACCAAGGAACAGCAGCAACTTGTCATTGCCAATGCATTGTAAAGATCCATTTATAAAAGCTAAAGCGTAACTTGTTACTCATGTATAATTGCATGGGTTTGAGCCTACAGATTAGATAAGTAGATGCAGTACTGTTGGTTAGCCCTTTGATGTTCTCTATATCTCTTTCTAATATATTTAGACAGCCTCTGTGATATCTAGGCTATGATTTTTCTCATCCTACCTAAGAATTATGTTTTATCTCTCTCTGGTGATAAATTCCTAATGGGAATAAAGCTGACCCCATTTTGTTTACCATAAGCAATCTTTACCAGTCTGTGAGAACCTGGTCTGGGACCCTAAATCATGATTACAGAAAAACAGTAAGCCTCAGTGTCGGCATGATCTGAATACTTCAGATCCAACCTCTGGAATTTTCTTCTGTAAATAATTTTTCCCCATAATGCAGAATTACTTGGATGAAAATTGTTCAGGGAGATAGATAGCATAAATGTAACAATTTACACTGAAATTTGTTTGCCAGTTTGCAAAGTGGTAAAATGATCCCTGTGGGTATAATGTACACAGTGCCTTACTTTGACTTCATGAAGAAGGGCAAGTTTCTTGTATAAACAAACATGATCTTCTGCCTAAGAAAATATAAAAGAAGTTCACTCCTTATGACCTTTTAGTGGCACCGTATGGAATCTTTCTCTTTGAACTTTGCTATTGTTATGAGATTTGTATGAGACCACAAACTTGTGAGCATAAGTGACTCCATCTTAGCACTGTTCCCTTAATATTATTTCAACCTCTAGCCTGACTAGCAAAAGTATAGAGCCCCTCTCATCCTTGAACAGTCTATAAGCAGAAGATTAGGGGAAACTGCACCAGTCTCGAGGTCACCTATTAATCAACAATTTCTCCTGTTTATTACATTCCCAGGCTCTGAGGAGCCAGCCTGACCTTCTTTAGTAATTCTCCTATCTTATATGAATATGTATGAAAACTATCCCTATATGGTACTAATAAATGTATTAATCTTGTTTACCTTGAATATATTAACCATTTTTAGATTTCCTTGAATTAAGTTGTTGTACCTGCGTATAAAACCCTTTTAGCACCAGTCCTTCGGGGCCGGCCGCACTCAGTAGCTCTGAGTGTCAATAAACTGGTGATTCTTCCTCCTGTTGTCCGGCTCCATCACTGACCAGAGCAGAGAACAAGCTTTTCTCTCAACACTATATTTCCTGAGGGATTAGGAAAATATCTGGTACACCTGAGGTGATCAGGAGAGCTATCTGCTGTCTAAGTCTGTCCAGGAAAGCATGTAAGCATATGTTTAACTTTAGGCGCATGCTTATGATCCACGAGCATTGATGTTGAAGCAAGAGCTGGTGGAAAGAGATCATTCCATTATTTTCTTTCTCCACCAATCTGATGTTTACCAAAAAAAGCCACCAGTCAGGAGTCAATAGAAATGTAGGCCTTGGACAAACAGTGCAAGAAGGAAGGAAGGGAGTAAGGAAACAGAGGTTAACGATGGGCAAAACATAAACTCGCAAGTGGCCTTATCAATAATATGTAGTTAGTAGATAGCAAAATAGTAAGAGGAGTAATGTGATAAGATTGTAACTCTAGTTTTGCTCGCTAGCATACTTTGCAGCTCATGATCTGTACTAGGATCAGTTATAAAAATTAGCACAGCAATCATAAAATACATGATACAATATATGAATAAACAGCATTAAGTATAATGGTTTCTATAAGCTAATCTATGATTATGTACCTTGGATTTGTGATATATCCTGTACCCATCCACTACTCTCAAGCTTGATCAACTCAAAAGTAATTTGCCTGTTTGTCAATAAAGAAACATCAGTGACGAATCCAAGGTTGAACTGATTTCTTCAGTTCCAGAGAACTGGAGGAAATATTCTCCAAGAATTGGATAAGGTGTTCAGGAAAAGGTCTCGGAAGTCTTTCCAACAAGAATTTCTTCCACCATATTCAATGTTTCTCCTTCCAGAAACATCTGTATCCCTCCAAGCACACATAAAACCATACAAATGGCCACACTGATCCACACTTGTCATCCAACTACTGCCTATAATTTCACTGAGTGACTCCTGGTTCTTGTGTTATGTGAAGGGGTCAATAACACTTCCCCATTCACTTCCCCATTCTCTTTCAATACACCACTCATCATTTTATGGATCTCCATTATATCACCTTTAGTCGTCTCTTTTCCAAGATGAACAGATCCAGACTTTTTAAGCTCTCCTCATCTGGAAGCTGCTCCATGCCTGTAATTATTTTTGTTGCCCATTTCTGTGTCTATTCCCATTCTAGTATACCTTTGAGATGGTGCAGTCAGAACTCCATGTAGTATTCAAGATGTGGGAGTACCTGACTTTATATAGTGGCATTATGGTCTTTACTGTCTTATATCTATCCCTTTCCTAAGGGTTCCCAAGTTCCTTAACACAAAAGAAAAATCCCAAAACTTTAAAATGATGAATTCTATTTACATTGAAAGCCTCATTTTCAAAAATGTAAGTTGATTTACTTAATGTTGCTGTCACGTTACTGGTAGGATTCTACCCTATGGTGCCTACGTACACTGGATGCTGGAGAAAGATAGCACAGAAAGTTGATTTTTACACACTATAGCACAGTTATTCGAGAGTAGGGCAGGAAACAGTGCTAGAGTTCAACTAAATACAAGAGAAAAGGTTCCCACTTAATCCTTCAAGTATCCCAAAGGGCCTAGTAAACCAATCACCCTATGGTCATGCTGCAAATAACAAAAAGCACTAGGAAATGCAATGTCTTCCTTTAGACAGATCATAGGCTTGATGGCACCATCAGCCTTAATTCAATCACTCCTTCAAAGTACATTCGTAGTGAGTTAAGTCAGGATTTTGACAAGTGCTGCCTACCCCACAGCCTTAACTGAGTTAAAACCACATACTGACGAATCAAATCAAAGCAAAAATACTCTGCATAATTCTCATATACAGTGTCATCAAGTGACAATGCACAGAAGTAAATACAGTCCAGCACAAATTAAATTGTGTTGCTTGATGTAGATGTGACAAATAAGGCACATGGGAGACCTGCACCAGATGTTATGAATCATTTTTCAACTTTAAGCACAGGGTGCCAAGGAAAATATTTTTGCCCTTTTTGTCCCTTCTGATCACCAATGATTGCCATGACACCATAGATCTCATTTTAGATTTAAACACCCCAGAACGCTCTGTCTTGAAATGTTCCAATGCTGAAGATGGTAAGTATCGGTCTACTTACCATAATACCCTGCCAGAATAATAGTGTAGGTTAAATATAGCCAGCATTTGGCAAAGGCACTGCAATTCGAAAACCTTACTAGTACTTGTGGGATGCTGTCCTCTGTAACGATCATGGTCTTTTCCAGGAATACCATCAGTTGCCAGTGGAATCACATGTGAATGCTCATCTGTCTCTGCATGTGGGGTTCTTGTAACATCATCTGTGTGACCAAACATAAATTAAACTGTAACTTCTCATTTGCTGAGCCACTGCTCCCGCTGTTTTTCTTGCTAGTGCTGTCATACCATAGGAAGTCTAGGTGTTTTATATACTGGTCCCATATGGGGTAAAAGGACAAGAGACTGGGCTCTTTGCGGGGTTCATCATTAAATGACATTGATTTTCTAATCATGGTGTCTAATCCCTAACCCTGATCAAAGGAGTATGGATTTTTAACAACCCAGTGATAATGAGTGTCACAGCTAAGGTGGCAAAGACAAGAGTTTGTTCCATTAATACAAGCTGGACTGATGTTCTTGTAGCTCTGGAGTCTCTGGATCTGGAACCAACAGAAGTGCTTGAGGACGTTTGTAATGTTGCATTTATTATTATATGTTTTAAGCTTTGACCCAGGCAAAGCCTACACTTACAAGCAGAAAAGATGAGACTTTCCATGGGGGAGCAATGGAAGGACAATGCATGACATTTGAGAGGGATGTTGTTCTAACATTAATTCTCATGGACAGATTAGTGGGATTATCCTGCCACACTGTTTTGATGTCAGTGGTAACCACGTGAGAACCCATACAATGTTCCATGAAACCAACTTTATACTCTGCTAACCCTTCCACTCAAAATAGAATAAACTAAACATGACATGAGCTTTTAATATATTCTACTTGTAAATGATCTGTTATCCTTTACTTGTAAGTGAACATTTCAATGAAAGCCTGGGTTCACAGCCCAGAGGATGGTCTCTACTACAGCAGAAGGATGGCTGGTCTTGTGGTTAAGTTGCTGAAGCAAGCATAAAGAAACCTACGTTTGTGTGCAAGTCACTTAGTTTCTCTGTATTGCAGTTCATCCTCTCTAAGTTGGGGATCACGCAGCACTTCCCAATTTGTGAGTATTAATGTCTGTGGGACATTCATGTACTCTGAGGATGTTGACCATACAAGTGCTTACAAATATGAATGGCTAATAGGCACTTAACTATCAATATAAAGAGAGATTAAACCACAAAATCATCTACCACGTGTGCCTTAAAGTCAAAAGAAAAAGAAAACTAAGAAAGTGAAATGGTTTAATTTTCTTCTCTTCACCCATACATTTCTTTTTCATGGGTCAGAACTATACAACTCTATGGATTCCCAGACTTTATTTTATCTTCCAAAGGGCTTCACTGATGTAGCACAGGACAGAACTTTGTTCTTGTTTTACACAGAAATCCCTTCCTATTTCCTTGGAGAAGAAGCACCATAGCAGAAGGTTGACAGCTCCAACATTTTTACCTTTTTGCATATTGTGCTAGGCTTATGAAATACACTTTACAACATATGATTTCCAAAGAAGGGATTCCACTATATTTGTTTCATAAATATCATCTTATTCATGTATTATTTGATAACAATCAAATCACATAATGCTGGAGAATAGGTAAGACTACTCTAGCTTGAGCTCTAGGTATCAAAATTCTGGCTTCCTCCCACACATATTTCTCCTGCACTTGCTTTTCCAGGTTTTTCTGATAAAATAGTTCCCTATGTTAATCTCTTGCCTTGTGGCTGTGATATTTCTCTGTTATGGAAACAGCATTTTGCTAGATTTCATTAAGTCTGATTCTTCTCCCAGTGAAATTAATCATAATATTCCTCTTCATTTCAGAAGGAGCAACATCAGACATTTAAAAATATCTATCATCACCATACAGTGAAATTATTCCCAGAGGAAGAAATTCTGATTTTTTTTTTTTTGGTGTGTGATTGTTTCACACTCTCTTGTTATTATGAAATACCCCTAGAAACTAGTGAAAATTTTCTATTGTCACGAAGGCAATTTTCCTCCTCCTAATACTTTCTCAAGAGACACATGAATAAAGGGCAGAGATTATGCTGTTTTCTATGTCTATAGTGATTACAAAGCCTTTGCTGATTTTGATGCCCCAAGGCATTCTGTGTCCCCCAATAATGCCTCTTAGCATTCTAAGAATGGAATCACAGTGCAATTCTTCACTGTTGTTTTAAAGACAATATGTTAGTTATAAAAGTTATAATCTGTTGTCCTTACTGATATTTGTCGGATGATAGTCCTTTCTGCCCGATCCAGAATAATCTAATGATGATTCATCTTGGGTTGTATCAGGCATGAAGATAGTGGGGTTCATTGTACTGCTGTCATGTGCCGAGGCAAAATCTGTATTAGCAGCATGTCCAACTGTAGTAGGCTCTATTTTCATACCTTCCTTGTAACGTGAACCATCTGCATTGTCTATGACTAATGGAAGGAGAAAGAGATTGGTTTAAACATGTGAGGCTTACATACTGAATGCTGGGGGTATGGGGTGAGGAAAAAGGGCTATGACAATTGTTCTAGTCATACCTGATATCAATCAATTTGTTTTCTGTCTGCTTGATCTACCCATCACTGATTTATCTATGGTCATTCTTAGCATATTTATGATGTAGAATGACAAATGCATTACAATAAAAGGACCAGTCTGGTAATCGGTCAAAATCTGAATTAACTTTCAGGGTTAAATCTTAGTACCACTGAAGTCAATGTTAAAGCTCCCACTGATTCCCATGGAGCCAGGATTTCATCTGAGAGCCTGTTTTCATCCCCAGTTCTTCTCAAAGCCATGAGACTTATGTGAAGGGTATGCAACTCCCCATAGAACATGGATAGCTTAAACAAAACTCTCTCATGAGAGATGCAGTGTCAGGCCTTTATTTATTAAAAACAATCTAGAGTCAATATGGAGAATTTACTACATCAGTACCACCTCAAGAAGAAGGCTGTCACATACAGCCTACTTCGGGGCAGGTGGATGTTCGATTGCTTCACTTGCAGCATACTGCCATCTCTAGACTTCATTTTGTGTCTAATGTGATACTGACATTTGCATTACTTATATACAAAAGAGAAATCTGCTAGCTGAAAATGGAATTAATACTCATCACTCACTTAAGCAATACATTACCTATTTGGGTTCCATTATCAGACACAGAAGCATCTAGTTTTATGATTGGTTCACATGCCTTCTCCCTGGTTTCTGAAAGGAGGTGGGGGCAGAAATAGTAATTAGTTAATTTGAAGAAGTAGTAAGAAAAAATCAGTCTCATCTGCCCTATTTATTAGATGCAAAGATTTATCAACCACTTGTTAGAAAAGTGTCTTAGGGTCTCTTCTCAAAGTGGCTTTCAGAAAATGTTAAGAATTTTGTAAACACCTTTTTTAAATGTATAAAACTGATTAATTTTAGTCACATTTCACAAAATTACTCTCAGCATTCTCAGTTTAGATCAGATCCTCAGCCCAGGGCAAATCCCCATTTTGTCACTCCAGCTACCCACAAAGAATAGGGATTATATGATTCCTCTGTATTAAGGGCATTCTGGGATAGAGCAGGTGTTATGGGGGAAGAAGACATATTATGGGAGTAGAAGAATCTAGTCTTTGGTTCACAGAACAGTTCTTTAGGGACCATTCCAATCAATATAAATAGGAACAACTCTATGTCCAGTTTGACCCATCTCACAGCTCCAGTATCAGAGCAGGTAGGTCAGAGTTACCTCGCAGCCTTTCAATACCCCACCTCGGGACTAAGGCCCTTGTGTTCTAGGGAGTGGAAGGAGGCTTCATAGATACTGTATCAGAGCACTTTATAATTTAAAAAATGTCACCACTATTTAAATCACCATTGAAATTGACCTCACAGTGCTTGCAGGGTTGTCCCTGGTTATATCAGCTCTGAATATGACCAACTAAAATTTTAACGAAATTTAAGCAACTCAGTCTAGCTCCTCTCTTATTCCTCACATGTCTTCTGTGAACAGTTATTGCATACATTAAGCAAAATTATCCACTGCTCCCTCGCAATTTGATTCTGAACTGCTTAATTTTGCAAGGGTCCTTTCTGGGCCTCCTATGACCAGAAAAATAAACAAAATCAGAAAGATTTAAAAGTATTATTAAAAAAGGTAACTCCATATAATCGAAAAATTCCACAAAAGAAGTGGCCTGCTTCAGCAATCATACAATACTAATTTAGCTGAGCAACACCTGAATACACACTTTGCCAGAGGCCTCATGCAAGCAGAGAAAGCAAACTAAATGTCTTCAGCATCCCAGAACTTTCAGAGCTTGTAAACTTCACTATTATTAGCTCTAAAAACATGTAAGTACAAAAATGTAAGGAGCGGAAATCATCACATTCAATGATTCTATGTCCTTTAGATCCATACTTGTGGCATTTCCCTGCTTGAGGTTTAGAATCATACGTTAAATATGAATAGAGAAAATTGTTTAGTTCAAAACACAATGGCAATATAATGGAGCAAAGTTACTAACAGCTTCAACAGATGCAACTCGATTGATTGGCAAAATCTCTTCTATCTTTAAAACCAAAACCATAATGCATGTACAATTTAATATAGAAACTCTGGTTTCAGCAGCTCAAATGAGAGCTCACATCTTATTGTTAAATACGTTCATTCTCACTTACACAGCAAATCAAATACGTACCTGATGCATTGAAACAATACGTATCATATCGGTCAGATACATTTGACGAGAGTATGTAAACTCCAGTGCTGTTTGCTGCACAAACATGATATGGGTTGATGCGTGGGACTACAATTGCATTGTCTATGTAACCATACCTGTGAACAAAAGAGAGTCAGCAGCACTGTCAGGCATGAAGGCATGCAGCTGAGCTTCCAGGCTGACTAACAAGCACAGCTACAGTGGAGCTCCCAGATTAATCAATCTGCCTGACTGGCTGAGGGGAACCAGTGGGCATGTGCTTAAACCCAGCAGCACTTATACTCACAGCTACAACTGCTTCTTGGCCAGCCTAGTTGCTTCTTGCTCTGGCCCTGCTTCCCTGCTCATTTCCTGACTCTGGCTTTGACCCGTGGCTCTAACTAGTGCCTGCCTGTACACCTGACCACCCATGTTTCAGTGGCTGACAAGCACCATGTTATGCATCACAGCAAACTTTCCTTGGGACTAGAGATACCACCAAATAGTCCAGATAGGGGACAGACCTTTTCATATCATGAAATAAGAATAATCCCAGCTCTGATCATGGATATTACTCCTTTTTCACATCCACATTTACTTCAACATGAAATACCATCCTGTATGCATTCTCTGAACTAATAACCATTGCAATACAGTGTGAATTATGAGATAAGAAAACTGGCCTGCATGGGGATGCAATGAAAATAAAGGATAAAAAGGGTAAACACACTTCTTATTCAATTGGGATGTTTATTATAGAACATGGGAGATCAAGGCTCTGATCTTCTTTCATTGAGCTACATTTTACTACTTCTAAACTAACAGTTTTGCACTGGAATTGCATGTCACAAATCTGAAGAATGGTTGGACATAAATTGGATTATATGACCAAATAAGAGCATGCCAATCTCTGCAACATGCAAAACTTGAATAAAGTGTTCAAATGTTGCAATACTTCACCTACGGATTTATATCCCTCTTGACAATGTATATTGAGAGTAATGCTGCCATTCAGTATGGGGCCCATAAATCAGGCTGAAATTTCAGTCAAGCTTGTGGTTAACAAAATTATGTAACAAGTTATTACTATTTAGTAGTCCTATATCAGATGAGATGACGAATTCCTGTGGAGTTACTGGTTTCCCTGAAATCTATTTAACTGAGAGTGATTAAATGTTAAAGAGCTCTAGGGTGTTACAGTTGCTTTAAGAGCTACTACATATCAGGGTGGGGCAGAAGTGGTATGGTAGCTGCTTGGACTCAGTTGGTTGTTGTTCCCCAAGTTCTGTTACAATCCACATCCATCCAGATCAAATCATGCCAATGATATTTGTAATTCTAAATCTCTATTATGGGTGCAACTTCGTTGGCCCAGCCATATTGTTTATTAGTCATAGGTCCTGTATCGGAACACTAAGAATACCATATTAGTGCTGTATAATAAGAAGCTTTCTTGTTTTATTGCCTAATGACTCCTTAACATTCACTCTCTGCTGCGTGTATGCTTTGAATATTACATATAATGTATTAGGTCTTTTTTCTCCTTCTCTGGCCAATGCAGTTGGATTTAAGGTACTTAGAACCCTGCCTTCGGTGTCAGAGGAATACAAAGGCACAGCACCAACAATTGATTGAAGAATATCTGAAATTCTTTACCTGAATGGGTGTATGGGGGTGGGTGGCCAGGTGTGTGCGTGCGTGCGTGCGTGCGTGCGCACATGTGCGGTGACACTCTTCTCCGATGAGAAATATATTTTCTTTAATTTCTTTTACACCTTTAGCTCTTTTCCATTTTTTGTCATCTTATCTATAAATGGCTGTATCCAGTAAGCCACAGATAGAAAATGCCTAGTTGGTCACTCAATACTTCTCTCTGCTACTGCAGGACTAGACTATCCATCTAGTCTTTCAGTTGGTTACATTTTAAGTCATCCCTACACCTCACACGGAAGACTGATATTACTACACATTATCAAGAATTTTTGTCTGCTATTCCCAGGTAATATGGATAGCTTCATTCTCTAACTTTACTGTCTGATAGAATAATAAGTGTGCCTCTGATTTATGCTAGTGAATGAGTGCAGGGCAGAGTCTTGGTGTAAGCGTAACCAGGCCTGCAGGAGATCTTTACTGAATTTCTGAGCATGCATGTGCAACTCATGATAAGAGTGCTTGACATTTGTACTGCATCACACTAAATATTTTCAAAGCACAACATTAATTAATTAAATTATTTTGATACTAATTAAACTAAACATTTTCCATACATATGTTTTTTGTCCATACTACACTAATTGGAAAGCACTTTTAGTGACCTTTCATGAATTTGCAGACTAATGCAAAGGGAAGGAAATTCAAACAGGCAAAGGACTTACAAAATAGCCTTGACTCCAGCTGACAACAGACAATTCACATATTAGAACTTTAAACAGCATCATTTAGTTTAATATTACTGGTTGAAAATATTACAACTTTCTTCAGGACAGCGGTTCTCCAACTGAGTGGAGGGTCTCCTTAAGGAGGCATGACATGGATAGTGGGGAGGGCACCATGGGTGGAGTTTGGGAGGAACGGGGGAGGCAATGCCTCTCCAAACTTATGATGTTGGAGCTGTCTCCCTCTTAAAGGTGAGGGACTCTGGGCTAAGAGTGCGGCCAGGTGGCAGTGGGAACCTCAGAACTTCACAAAGGCAGCCCGGGGCGGGGTGTTGGGGATGGGGAGCCTTTAGGAGGGAAGTGAAGTCAGGGGAGGCTGCTGCAGGTGGCAGACCTGGCACTGCTGGCAGAGCAGAGCCAGTCCAGCCCCACTGTTCATATTTTGTGCAGCTGCTTCTGTCTGCAGCTGGAGTGCTGCTCCCAGCAGTCACCAACCATTCCCTGCAGCAGCAGCAGCTGTTTGTTTCTGCCAGGCATGCTCCCTGCACCACTGACTCTCAGCATGCTTGCGGAGGCTGTGTCTACACTGCAGTCTGAGGATAATCCTGATCAACGACAAGGTGCAGTTCCCCATCACCTGCACCATTTTCTCTGGCATGTCACAATGGGTTCTGGAGCTGTGGGAGAGCTGCTGCTAACCCTTCTCCCCTCACCCCAAATTAAAAATATAGACCCTGGTTTTTCCCTGAAAGTGGGGCACAACTGTTACACAAAAGTCCGTGGTGGGGGCTACATTTTAAAACTTAGAAAACTGCTGCTATAGAGGACTGATAAAAAAGTACACGCTGGCAAAATTCAAAGAGTTGAAGAGCCACCCACTGAGCTTTCCACACCTATAAACTATAAGACAAATCCTGAAATCCTTACTCACATCTTGCTAAAGCAGAAATCCCATTAAAGTTATTGAATCCTTTTGACTTTAATAAGAGTTTTATTGCAGGAGTCTATATTGCTTGACAATGAATCCCCTCTGTGCTTGCTGCAGTTGAATCTTATCTGTTTTCTACAGCTACCTGTTTGGGATGACTTGCATTATTTATAGATTATATAGGCAGGAAGGACAACTGTGATCAGCTAGTCTGTCCTGTTGCATAAACATACCATACATATTTCAGAGTTGTAGCCCTGTTAGTCTAGTTCAGCAAAACAAGGAGTCCTGTGGCAGTTTTACAAACTAACAATTCTATATATTACATGAGCTTTCATGGGTGATTTGTAGATTCACCCATGAAAGCTCATGCGATAAATAAAATTGTTAGATCATACATAGGACTTCGCTGAAATAATTCCTGTTTGAACTAGAGCATATTTTTAGAACTCTAATCTTGATTTTAAAATTTCCAGTGATGGAGATGCCAGCACAATGCTTGGTTAATTGTTTCAATGATTGATTACCTGGAGTATTAGAAATTTGTACCTTATTTCCAGTCTGAATTTGTCTAGCTTCAACATCTTGGATTGTGTTATAACTTTCCCTGCTACATTGAAGAGCCCTGCATTGTCAAATATGTGTTCCCTGTGTAGGTTGTTATAGACTGTAATCATGTCACCCCTTAACCTCCCAGGATAAGCAAATTAGATTGAGTTCCTGAATCTGACAACAATGAGGCATATTTTTCAATCTTTTAATCACTCTTTTAAGTTTTCACTGAACATTCTCCAGTTTTTCAACGTCCTCCTGGAATTGTTTGTACGTCAGAACTGTGTGGAGTATTCTTGTAGCAACCATACCAGTGCCCAATACAGAACTAATAGCACCTGTTACTCAATATTTCACCCCTTTAAATGTCAAAGGATTGAATTAGCCCTTTTGGCTACAGTGTCAGTCCTGACACTCATATCCACCATGAGCCACTTCTTCCCAGAACAGTATCCCCCATCCTATAAATGTGGTCTGCATTCTTTGTTCCCAGATGTAGGACTTTACATTTGACAGTATTGAAATACACACTATTTGGTTGCACCCAGCCTACCAATTGATCCACATCATTTTGTATCAGTGATTTGTCCTCTTCATTATTTACTACTTGCCCAATCCTTGTGTAATCTTTAAACTTTATCAATACTAATTTTTTCTTCCAAAGCTCTGATAGAAATTTAAATAGTGTAGGCCCTACAGGATCGCACAAGCAATATACCCATTTGATGATATACTCCCTTTATAACTACAATAATTCAGACTTGGTTTTCCACTCATAGATGATGTGGCCATCTAATTAATATCTGTTTAAAAGTAATTGCAGTTTGTGCACCACATCACCTTCAAGGGATAGCCTGATATACAGAGAGACAGATGGACAGACATGATCTTCTTTATAACTTCCTTACCTGCAAGTTTCAAATCCAATACTGTGAGCCTTCTTCATCTGTTCCAGTGTTGGCAGGGTACTATTCAGAGCTCTACAGAGTTCAACTGCTTCAGGTCGTGTGAGGCTGTAGCGACGATTTTTCTCAACGTGGAAAACACCGGCATATCTGCAACTTATATTAAATTCTGTTGATTGAAGAAAAAAGAAATTATTTCAATGTTAATGCCTGCTTTTTCACTGAAATCAGAGCAAGATTTCATTTTTAAGTACAATGAAGTTACAAAGAACCATCAATATAAGGTAGTTGATTAGCAGAGAAGGCCTACAGAACAAATCTGTTTTTTTGAACTTCACTCAGATCCTTTTTGCTCAAACACCATATCCAAAAATAGTAGCAAAGAGTTTTTGTGAAATGCCTCACACTTTTGGGAACATGCAAAAAACCACCACCACCCCCATCATCAAACAACAAATTAATGAAGAAGATTTAAAGGATGGATTGTCAAGATGTTTTAGAAACACAGCTGTTTGGAAAAGTTTTGTCGTCACTGGATTTGTCAGTGAAATATTCCAAACACCTCTGGTGAGCAATTAAGCTGTTAATAACTATGTATCACATTCAAAACTGCTTTCTTGTAGATTTCTCTATTTTTATACAATGTGTACCAGATTCATTGCTGTCATAAATAAGTGGCATTATATTGATGTTGGTATACCACTGACTAAGATATAACTGGTATGACATTGGTATAACAAGCACTAAGATATAACTGTGTTTGCTCTGATCCCTCAGGCAGAGACAGACGCCTTCAGGATCTCTATCAAGCATTCTTGAAACTACAGAACCCAGCTCCGGAAGTGAAGAAACAGATTGACAGGGCCAGGCGGGTACTCCAAAGTCAACTACTACAGGAGAAGCCCAAGAAAGAAAACAGCAGAACGACACTAGTCATTACCTACAACCCCCAAGTCAGATCTCTACAGCACATCGTCAAGGGTCTATGGCCTATTCTACAAGATGATCCCTCACTCTCTCAAACCTTTGGAGATAGACCTCTCCCCACTTTCACATAGCTCCCCAACCTTAAGCAGGTACTCACCAGCAACTACAACCTAACAACAGAACCATTAAAGCAGGCACATACCCCTGCAACAAACCAGGCTGCCAGCTCTGCCCACATATCTGCACAAAAGACACTATTACAGGACCTAATAATACCAGCTACTCCATCACAGGATCATCTTCCTGATCACTCCATTGATGATTTACTAATTGCTGTGCAGCAAATGAATAACAGCTCAGTCTTTCAAAGAGAAGCTGCAAACTTTGAATGTATTTGCAAATTTGACTGTGTTGCTTCTGGGCTAAAAGGGGACTTTTGATTTTTTTTCCGTTACAACAGGTGACTTGACCTCGCTCTCCTCTATGTGCTGTTCCTCAATGTTTGAATCTTAACAACTGCTTTGATTTGCTGTTAGCATGACCTGATCCTATGACTTACACTCCCCTGCATTTATTTCCTCCCATTCTGTAAGTTCCCCCATCTTCAAAGCATCTGATGAAGTGGGACTTTCTCTCATGGAAGCTCATATAATAAATTAATTTGTTAGCCTTTAAGTGCCACAGGACTTCTTGTTTGTTTTGCTTAAATCTAAGTATCTCATTCAAAAAGGGAATACATAAGAAAAGGTGAAAATGGTTTTAATCAGACTATTTCTGAAATATACTGTCTGTGTATTAAATGATCTCATTCTGTTCATTTCAGGATTTTAAACATACATCAAAGCAGAATTAACATCTTTTCAGCAAGATGCTCAAGCACTGGGTTTCTTTTGGCTTCTATTAGGTCAGGGCAGACTAGTTAAACTAATTTGCTATCGTATGCCACAAATGATGTAGAAAATGCACGAGCAGTGTGCAGCAGTATTTCTAACTATAAAAGTGTTGAGCTGCTAAATACACCCTCACAGCATGCTCTAATCTAAGGAAACATACAGCCAGCTAGGAATGGTTGGGATACAGCAAGCGTACATAGCTTAACACAATGTGTGAGTGAAATCTTTCCTTTCTTCACTGCAGTTTTGTAAGCATTTCCCTCCAGGTAGAAGGGTTTTCTCCCACACACAGTTATTATTTAGGTGCCACTGTTACATTAAAACTCATATGGGCCAAAGTCAGGAGTAAATTCTGATGCAATGTAAGGTTTCTTCCAAGCTCTCAGAACTTATGTTATATCAATCTTGTCCAAGTGAGAGTCACGCAGGGCTTGCCTACACAGGAAAAAAGCTGCAGTAGCACAGTGTAAGCAGCTATTTCACACTAGCTCCCCAGCTGGACTCTTTTGCTGCTCACTAAAATACCCTTGTACAATAAATGATGGTAATGCATTTAGCTAAAATGCATAAAAGTGCTCTAAAGCTATGTTTACACTTGGAGCTGGGTTGTGATTCCAAGAGTACCTACACATGTCTGCAATAACTCCCATAAAGCTAGCATGCTAAAAATAGTAGAGTTGTTACAGTAGCACAGACAGGGGTAGTGGTGGCATGGACTAGCCACCCTGAGGATGTAGCCAGTGGATCCAGGCAGGTTTCTATTCAGGGCAGCTAACCTATGCCACCATTTACTACTGCCCATGCTTTAGTGACTTCCTTACTATTTTTAGTGGGATTTTCTCCCACGAAAGCTCATGAGATAAATAAATTTGTCAGTCTTTAAAAGTGCCACCAGCCTTCTTGTTCATTTTTAGTGTACTATCTCAATGAGAGCCAGAGTGAGTATGTCTACAAGAGCTGGAAATTACACTCCTAGCTCCAAATGTAGACATACCTTTAAGGGGCAGCAAGAGTGTCCACATAGGGACTTAGTGTGGACTGGAGCAGCTAGTACACTTTAAATTCACAATTTAGTGTGCTGCACACTAATGTTCCCATGTAGACAAGCTCTTAGACTCATTTCTGAATTTCAGGTAAATTTCCGAAAGCTTAACTGTACAATCAACAACAAAAAAATTAAAACATTCAAATAAACATATCTTCAATGTACACTCAGCTTGCTTTATTAGTGACTTCTCACTGAGTTCAGATGTAGGACTTCTGAAAATTAGGCCTCTTATTTTATTCTCAAAATATGTATTTAGGACCCTACATTAGGCATCTGCTTTTGAAAGCCTTGACCTTAACTCTGATGTGGGACCTGAGAACACTGAGACCAATAGCACATTCAGCTCCTACAGAGAAAAGCCTCAAATTGCACTGTAGGGAGTACTTAACTGGTGAAAGGTACAAGACTAGAAGCTCCAAAAAGAACACCGCTTCTTCTTCGTTGGCTTGGAAAGATAGGGACTTTGAGGTATGGATTGAAAAATGGGAAAAAGTCTGTATGATCCAAGAAGTGCCAATATGCAAACAACAAAAAGAATGAGTGCAAAAAGAAAGCAAACACACAATTTAGTGGTTTTTTGTTTTGTTTTGTTTTGTTTTTTTGAATGTGGAAAAAAAACTGTAATAGCACGGAAAGGTGGGGAAGACTGAGTACACTTCAAAGTGAAAATAATTAACTCAGCTCCCACTCCACCCTTCCCTCAAGAGGAAACTGCAACCCCAGACTAAAATGACAATCCCAGATCATGAAAAAAGAGTAGTTTATTATTCCCAGCAAGATGCAGGGGATGACTCATATTAAAATTAATGGGAGTTCCAACATGCATCAAGGGGAAAAGAGATCCAATCTCCTTAACACATTGCAGTGTGGTTTCTCTCCAATGTCTAGAAAATTAAAAGGTGCCATACAATAATCTCACCCCCTATGAGCACCAGAATGCCATCCCTAAACATTTTCAAATATATTATTGCAGATATAGCTAGATATATTAGGCAGTCACTTCCCTTGACTCCCATCTTTTGGCATGTGCTAGACAGCCTATGTTACTCTATAAACACCCATGTTAAAAATAAACGATAATAATCAAAGGATGCATTCTTTGTGCAACTGTTTGTATTTTTTATCAAGCTGAATTTACTTTCTATACTTCATCTACTCAGTAAAGTTGCACAATCACCACTGTTATAAACCAGATGGAATATTTCTTCCCATATGGAAGCTGGAAACAAATAAGCAAATGGAACAATAAATCAAACTCAGACTGTTTAATGGAAAAGGATTTTTGCTATTTATAGGAGAGTAATTGCACCATGAATGTACGTGACACTGACACTGTTGCCGGCCTAAGGAGTTTAGAATCTATAGCCAGATCCTGCAAATGCTAACAATTAAATCATGGTAGCAAATATTGCATCAAATAGTTCATTTTTCCAGGACTGAACCCTAAGTTTACACATGAGATGAGACAGGAGAGAGTGAGAAAGGAAGGATGTGGTCTGTAACAACGAGACATTGTGGCTTCTTCAGTAAGACATGAAGCAGGAGAGGGCAAAGGAGTGACAGATTAGTCAGAAAGCAACTCTGACTTTAGGGGCCCACTCAGAAGGAGCCACAATGATCAGAGTGGGAGAAGGATACAAAGCTGTTGGTTTGTTATTCACCTAGTGTAGAGCAGAATGGCTTGAAAAGAGAAGAGTACAGAGAAAAAGGGCAGCTAAAGCTGTGTAGAGAACTGAATTTCCATTTGGTGAAGGATTCTGTTCTAGTTAGGAGCTAAAAGAGGATTTTGGATTTTGTTCTAGTTAGGAGCTAAAAGAGGATTTTGGATTTTGTTCTAGTTAGAACAAAGCTGTATTTGTTCTAGTTAGGAGCTGAAAGAGGGTCCCCAGATGTCCAGGACTTTTTCAACTAAAAGTCCAGTTAAAAAGGGAACTGTCAGTGTCCAGTCACATATACTGACAGACATCAGAAAAGTTCAATAACCACCGGTGTGGGGAAATGGCAGCCTGTTGCCCAGTCCTGAAGAGGCAACTCCTGCAGAAACAACCATGTAACTGGCTTAGACAACCCCTTTTGAGGAGCATAGTTTTCAGGACTGCGGAGGACAGAGTGTGGAGGCCCCTGATGAGCAGAGTAAGGGCCTCAAGAAGGCATGGGACATTCACAGGAGGGAAGGAACACAAGCTCCTCCCACCAGCCGGTGCTTCCCCAACCCATGCTCTCAGGCAAAGCTGGGATAGAGAGGGAAAAGGAGGCTGATGGGCACAGAGAATGGAGGGAGGCAGAAGGCTGCAGTGCAAGAGAACTGCATCCTAACTTGCTAGCAGAGATGCTTGGCTGCTCCCCTGCAATCACAGTGCCCTTCTGACTCGCACTCCTGGCAAACAGCTGGAGCCAGGGTTTCCAAATCCCTTGGGGCTGCTCACGCTGCAGGCTGAGAGGGGAGAGCAGCAAGTGATGGCAGAAGGGAAGGGGAGGAGCTAGCAGGGAGGCAGGGCCATGGGGGGAAGAGGCAGGGCAGGAGTGGAAACTCTGAGGTCTTATTTTCACAAATTAGAAAGTTGTCAACCCTAAGGTGAACCTAAACAAACTGCAAGTCCTCACAAAAGAAAATTTCAGAAAAAATGCATTCAGTTCAATCTCAATATTTCATTTTGATTTCCCCTTTTTAAAGGGTGTACATTATAATATGTCATTCAAAGATGTAAAAGTTCAAAAAAAGTTATTTCAAAACAAAAATTCAAAAATGTTCATCTGAAAATGTTACAAGATGTTTCAACAATGAAATATTGGCAGAATTAAACTGCTTTTGTAGTGTTTTGACTTTAAGGGACTACACTCTCTGGGTATGTCCACACGTCTCTTTTATTTTGAAATAACACTAGTTATTTTGAAGTAAAAGATATTAGGTCCACACAACATATTCTTATTTCAAAATGACGGGGTCTGTCATTTCAAAATAAGAGCCGTCATTTTGAAATAGTTTAACCCTCCTTTAAATTGAAACGGCTGTTATTTCAAAATGGTTATTTCGAAATAACACCATTTGGACATGTTATTTCAAAATAACCATTATTTTGAAATAACACTTTTGCCCTTCTCCTTCCCAGGGGGCCTTCCTTTTAGCCTATATTGGGTGGGGGCATGGCCCAAGGTGGGGGCTATGTTGCCACACCTCCCATGATGCCCCTCTCCTAAAGCGAAATAACAAGTCCTGTGTTTGGACATGCTGTTTTGCTTTGAGCTTTTCCCTTAATTCGAATTAACTTATTTCAAAATAAGGACTTTATTTTGAAATAACTAATTTTGAAATAACTTATTTCGAAATAACGATGTACGTGTGGACATAGCCTCTGACAGAAAATTATTTCATGTATATTTTTGCAACCAGCTTCAATGGCAGTCAGGTAGTGCAGGGCTTTAATGGCAAGAATGAGAGTTTATATATGATGCCAGCTGGGAGAGGAAGCACATATATGTTTTCCATCATGGCTCAGGGTGCCTGAACTGTATCGGGAGGAAAGAAGCTGGTAGACTCCATTAGCAATGGTTGCCCAAGGAAGTACTCCTACTCAGTGCAGAAACAGGCATAATGCCTCCCCAAGTGTTAGGAAGCATGGTATAATACAGCACAGATTCCTGATTCTAGCTGAAAATAAGAGATGTGGCCACAGCCACGCACTTCGCTCAGTTCTAAAATGCCTCCTTCAGGGATAGCAAAACTGAATTCTTAGGATACTAATGTAACACAAGAGTGTGTTGCATCTTCCTTTAGTGACTGGCCCCCATAGAAGGCAACAGCCTGCATTGCATCCAGCTAGGAAAATTACTGCAATAGTTCAAGTGACAATGGTCTGTCTGCTTTGGATATGAGGGTTCCAGATTCAAAACTCAATAAACCATTTGGGGCGCCATCACACAAGCAGCCAAATTTTAGTAGTCTCCTGCACAAATAAGCTAGTTAAATCTGTAAATAATACATACTTTATCAAGTCTCCAGAGCAATAGCCATGTTAGTCTGTGTGCAGTAAAAATGATGAGACTCCTGTGGCACCTTGAAGACTAAGAAATGTCTTCGGGTATAAGCTTTCATGAGCTCCAACCCGTTTCATCAGATGGTGCATCAGACAAAGTGGTTTGGAGCCCACAGAAGTTTATGGCTGAAGAAATTTGTTAGGCTTTAAGGTGCCACAAGCCCCTTATTGCTTTATGGAGTCTAAGATTCATAGATAAATTGGGCTATTATTATATCCTAGAGAATTATTAGGGAAATTAAGAGTAACAAACATGGTGATTTTGGAACTAGTTATGAAGACAAGGAAACCTCTTCTGTTAATTGCTGACTCATTTGTAAGCAACTTTCACTAAGAAATCAGAAATCACATACAACTTGCCTAGTTTAGGGTCGTGCTACAAACTTGAAACTCAGCCTAACGTCTGGGAAATGTTGGGTAAAGTTCACAGCTCTTTGGAGTGGTCCTGGGCCCAGATGTGAACAAACTTGTGCCAATGTATGTTTTCAGATTGTTATTATTTTTATTATAGTAGCACCAGGAAAGAACAAACTTAAGCCAGTGTATGGTTTCAGATTATTATTATTTGTATCATAGTAGCACCCGGAAAACCCAGTTATGTCTGGAACCTCATTTCGCTAAGCACTCTATTCATTTCATTACAACTGGAAAGCCTTTGACTCTGATCTTGCAAACACCTACACAATTTGACTCTGAAGGACTATTCACATGTCTAAGGATTTTCCTGTGTGTATTTGCAGTACTGTTTTCACACCTATTAAATTCTATAGAACTGTTATGTGATAGTATTAGCTATGTCTACACTTAGAACGTTAGTTTGAATTAACTGAATTTGAACTAATAATTATTTATATTATAATAATTATTTATAATATACTATAATATTTATTTAGTGTATTATAATCTATTAAAATTTATTTTATTTATTATAATTTATATTATAATTATTCAGTTAATTTGAACTAACATGGCCACATTAGGAAAACCAGTCTAAACTAGCATGTCCATGGACAGGACTTGCTAGTTCGAATTGGAAGAGCGGCACCATGGGAGGTGTGGCAACATGGCCTACAAGAAGGGTCATGCCACCACCGAATCCCCTGCCAGGTTCTAGCCCTCTGAGCCCTGCACAGGGAAAAGCATCCCCAGCCCAACGCTAGCTGTGGTGGCGCTAGAGCTGGGCAGGGATGCTTTTCCCCACACCAGGCTCAGAAGGCTAGAGCCTGGCAGGGGATGTTTTCCCCTGTCAGGCTCTGTGGAGCCAGGGCACCCCCACGCCCCCGCTTGGCTCTGACAGCATTGGCCAGGCGGGGAGAGAAGGGATTCCCCCCTGGCCAGCTCCAGCAGCGCTGCCTGGCATGGGAATGGGATGGGATGCCTGGGCGCAGCTCCAATATGCTTCCTGGAGAGGGGATGGGACCCCCCACACCCAGCTGGGGCTTGCTGGTGTGGTGAAGGGACCCTGTGTGCGGCTGGAGCCCTGCTTGCCGGCACAGGGACAGGATCCCTGTGCACAGCTGGAGCCCCACTTGCTGGTGCAGGGAAAGGATCCTTTCCCCGCTTCAGCAAGAGAGGCTCCAGCCACGCACCAGGGTCCCCTCCCCACCATCTGATCCCCCAGCCAGGGAACCAGGGCCACATCGGCCCCATGCAGATTCGATGGGGGGCACCTTCCTTCCAGGGTGCCATGCACTCTGGGAAGAAGGTCAACCTATGTTAATTTGAACTAACACCATTGATTCGAACTAGCCACTGTTGATTTGAACTAGCCAGTTTGAATTGACGGTTGCTTTGAAGTTACATGAAGTTTTATAACTTCAAAGCATCATCTCTTCAATTCAACCTAAGAGAAGCCTTAGGTTGAATTGGCAAAACCCTGTGTAACCATGCTTTTTTTAAAACTCAGCCTAATGTTTATTAGCTCTAATTAAAATGTGTATGTAGACATATCCACTGATATTGCTCTGTCCATATGTCTTCTATATGCTATTACATCAGTTGGGAAGACAAACTTTACCTCTACCCAGGAGACACTATGCATGGATGAATTATAGTACAATAATATTTAGCACTCACATAATGCTTTACATTTGCAAAATATTGTACAAGCATTAACTAACATTAACACTTTTGTGAAGTGGATATTATTATCCCCGTTTTACAAATGGGAAAATGGAGACACAAAAGCCTTCCCAAAACTGCACAGGAAGTCAATGGCTGGGCCAGAAATAGAACTAAACAAATCCTGTTCTACAATCCTACATCCTAGTCTTGAGACTATGCTGCCCTTTATGTAGCAAATAATTGATTTAAATAAATGCTTTTATTTGTATTAGACTATTGTAAAATCTTACTGAAAATAAAACACAGTCCATAAGCCAAACCAACACAATTTCTTTCCTTAATTTAATGGTGATCAAGATACCAATCAACTTATGAGCTATATAAAAGTCTAGGCTGCAAAGTCCAATCTAAATCCAGATTCTATCTTTCCCAAAGTTCAGGGCAGTTCAGATTGAGAGCTTCAGGCCCAAATTCTTTGTTTGTAAAACCCTGTTGACTTCACTAAATGAGAATTCTGTCCATTTCCTCCCATGCAACATGTAACTTACAGAGTCATAGGTTATAAGATCCAAAGGCACCATTACGTTAGCTATTGTGACCTTCAGTACAACGCTGGCCACAGAACCTCACCAACCCACTCTGGTAACAAAAAAAACCCCAAGAGTCCTGTGGTACCCTGAAGACTAACATGTTTCTTCAGGCATAAGCTTTTGTTCATTTGATGAAGTGGGCTTTAAGGTGCCACAGGACTCTCGTGGCTTTGCTGTCTACAGACTAATATGAATACCCCTCTGGAATTTGTCACTCTTGTAACAGACTCCTAACCTAAGACTGAGTTACTGAAGTTCTCAAATAACGATTTAAAGACTTTAAGGTACAGAGAATCCACCAACAAGTGACCTGTGCCCTGTGTTGCAGAGGAAAGTGAAAATCCCTCAGGCATATGCCGATCTGCCCTTGGGGAAAATTCTTTCTAAACCTCAAATATGGTGATCAGATAAACCTTGAGCATGTGAGGAAGACTCAGCACCTAGAGACCTAGAAATAATTCTCTCTGCTAACTTAGAACCCACCCAATCTAGGCATATTTACCTCTAGTAGTCAAAGATCAGTTAATTGCCAAATGATGCTGACCCATCATACTATCCCCTCCATAATACATTTATTAAGCTCAATCTTGAAACCAGTTAGGTTTCTTGCCTCCCCTGCTCCTCTTGGAAGGCTGTTCCAAAACTTCCCTCCTCTTATGATTAGAAACCTGCATCTAATTTCAAGTCTAAACTTCCTGATGACCAGTTTATATTCATTTGTCCTTGTGTCGACATTGGTACTAAATTTCAATAACTCTTCTCCCTCCCTGGTATTTATCCATCAGGTGTATTCATAGAGAGATGTGCATCAAACTACTTTGACACTTTCTACTTGCCTGAAGTCTCAGAGTCTCTTAATGTTAAACCTGTTTACACTGACAGAGTTAAGACCAAACTATTTCCTTCTGCTGAACCATTCAGAGCTGGGAGGCTTTGGGATCTGGCATGTTCTTTCCCTGACACCCATGTGATGTGCTATAGCTGAAAGATGATATTGTTTAATAATAGGTCCTAAAAGAGGCAAAAATTACACAACATGCCTTAATTGTCATCATCATTAATTTCACCCAGACCATGAGACTTCAGTGACTCAACTTGAAGACATGGAATACCCTGAGGCTATTTCTGATTTAATGAGAATGGAAAACTTCAGACACATCCCCACACCCCCTGTTCTTCCCACCTTTTCTGGGAGCCTTTGCTTTGTGTTTCTCTCCCGTTTCTGTTTATCATTCACAGGAACTGAAAAAACAGCTGAAAACTCTTCCCTGATCAGCCCTCCTCTCCTAATCTCAACCTCTCCACCTCCCAACACACACACAATAAAAACCACTCCTGTCATCCAACATGTCAGAACACCTTGTTAGGAAGACTTTTGCCTGATTCAGCTTTGTTCCTCTCACCAAGCAGCTACTTTGGTTGCTCATCTTCTGGAGCAAGTGCCCATAGTAAGAGCTGAACATCTTCAGCCAAATCCACACGCACACATTGTTATCCAACGCCCATTACTGTTATCTAGGCTAAAGAGCTCTGCCTTTTTTATGATTTGATATACCTCCAAGTCATTGACACTGCAGGCATTTTAGCTGCTGTCACCCATCAAACCACATTCAGTTTTACGTTTTAGCTTGATTTTGCAAGCCTTACTCACAGCAAGCAGCATTTACTCATTCACTTGATCTGATGTAGTCTTTTTTCCATAAGTGCTATTCAAAACCTATTTGGGGTTTATTTTTTTCTCTGTTTTTACTATTTAAGATACATTTTCTATAAGTGTAATGCTAGCTAGTATATTGTTTAATACAGTAGAACATTGTGCTGATAATTACAGACACATTAAAACAACTAGTAGCAGCAAGCCATTTGCAGGAACTTAGCCTTACTTCACAGAAAACCTTGAAGTGAAATGGTGTTTAGACACTCAAGGCCTTTAGGAAGTCTTCTCAGCAGAACCACAGTGTTTGTTGCCATGGGGATCAGGAAGTGCTGAGCTAGTTGCTCACTTGGGGATTTTCCTTTTTGGGTTTGTGGTTCAAGATGATTGATAAGTAACGAGGACATGATGAATGGAGGCTGTGAGAAGACATGAAGCAAAGGTTTTGATGGCATAGATGAGTTTCTTTCTACACATTTCAAGAGGATTCAGGTTTTATTTCAGTGTTGCTACTATGTGTCCTAAGTTATTAAACAGGCCTTGTGCTGATTGTGTTCCTTCATTGCATGCAGCTCTGCATGCATCAAATATCATCTCTTATTTTAAAAACACAAAATTCTGAGGAGACTAATTGTTTTCATTTCTGTCATAATACCACATAGCATTTTGCTTTTTGCTGATGCTCATATTCTAGGGGGAACATGCACTGGGTCAGCTTTTGCATTTGTATTTCATGTACTTGTGTTTATTTGGACATGCACAATGGTGGACTTAAGGGACAAAGTGCAGTTTTGTATCCATATTCAGGTTTTGGAACCATATTCAAAAATAAGATTTTTTTGTAACCAGGATTTCTCTCCAGCCAATTACAGAAAAAGCACCACACAAGACTTCCACTTGCCCAGCAATTCAAGAGCTTCAGAGATGAACCCATCTCTAATTAGTGTTTATATTTTTCAAGGATACATATACATCTTACAATACTTCAGGGAACCATTTATGGAGCCAAATTAAAATGGGAATTTCACATATACCTGGTAGAAATGCCATTAGAAGTCAAGCTCTCTTGTTATTTTGGATGAATGAGAGGTTTCATTTAAAAAAAAAATCAAAGAATTATTATAACACAAATTCTAAATATATTCTAAATTCGGGTAGTTTTGTCAATCTGCTGAATTTGAATGAACAACTTTATCATTCAGTGATTAATAATACACTAGGATGCAGATGGGCCAAGAGGTAGAGGTAAGGCAAGGCCACATCATGAGATTTCAGCTACTTTTTACATTATTTACTGAGTAATCCAGTATTTCTTAAATTATATTATCAAAACATATTCATATTACAGAAAAGTATGGCTCCACCAACTGATAATAGAATATAGAGGCTTCCATCTCTATGTCAGAGACTGGAATAAAGCCCAGGTCAGTAGAGCCTGAAAAATATCTGAACCTGATAAGGTTATGGAAAATGAGTCAGTAGTCCAAGTACAGGTTACTAATAGACAGAGTCCACATTTTGATACCACCCCAGCATTAAGAACCTTTGAGGCTTTGTGGGTAAAGAAAGCGGGAACACTGCAATCTATAGAAGGATGAATGAATTCTAATAGAAATTAAAAAGTCAAATCCTGCAGCATACACAATAATTTAGCAAGGACACATCAAAGAAAATTTCCTATATCAGTCACTAAAAATGTACCATGTATGATCTGCTTTGCTTCTTTGAATAGTTTGCCATTCATATTGATGTCCAGCAATTAAACTGCCATTCACAACAGCAACAGAAAAAAATTCTTTGTTTCTCCCAGTATTCCAGGTACCATCTACAGGCTGGGAGAGCAGAATTCAAAGGAGAACAAGTTCAAATAAGTTTTGTTTACAGTGATACACATCATAGGTTCATTATCTGATTTCAGTTCAATTAACTAATGGTGCCTTAGAGTAGCACAGATGGCAAAGGACTAGGGAGGCTTTCGTCTCTAGGTCACTAGCTCAGGACTCACAGGGTCCTATGGGAAGAGAGCTGACTGACAGTCTACATCTAGCTCCTGGTAGATTGCTGTCCATGGAAGAATTTGGCTTCACTGCAAGTGACACCTGTTTCATCAGTGTCCACAAGACTGCTATAAACTGAAATGCCAACTGACCCTCAGAGATGTCTTCAGGAGACAACAGGACCACTTTAGTAGAATAACACACAGGAGATGTCATTATTGTTATCTATACTGCACCTAGCGTGTGGTTGTTCTATTTTGTTTAGATCTCTATATTGGTCCCATCACTGTGATATTTGAGCACCTTTTAAGAGAAACAGAGATGTTCAACTTCAGGACTGTACATCTGTCAATTTTCACTAGCATTATACTCACTTAAAAAGCTTACAAAAATGATAATAATATTTATAGATTATTACCAAAAAAATAAAGGTGAGGTAGGAAGAGTTGTGAGTTCTACTCTCACTTCTACCACTTATTTATTATGTATTTGTAAGTCATTTGATGTCTTTCTCAGTTTCCCCATCCAAAAACTCACAGTAATAATACTAACATAATTCAAAGGACACTATATGGCTTAATGTTTATAAAGAAACCACATCAATGCAGTGTTGTTATTATTATGAAATATGCCTTTCACAAATATTTTTGGCTCAGTTAATGACTGGCATTGTACAGAGATATCACCAGAACACTACAGGAATGTCCCATTTACTGAAGACCATGAAGCTGAGTTAGGCCTTGATTCAGCAAAGCACTTAGAGCAAATGCTAAACAACTTAAAAGCATATACTTATCCAATGAATTTTAAGCACACATTAAAATTTATTGCTGGACAGGGATGAGAAGGGATTACTTATATTCTTAAATTTAAGTAGATATGCAAGTGTTTTCCTCAATTAGCACTTCAAAGAAGTAGAAACAAGATATTCTGTCCTTCTTTTGTGATCAAAGAGACTGTCTTTTAACAACTCCAGCAGTGATACAGTTTATTAACTCAATAAAACTGTGAGACTGCACAAACTGTAATACATTAGGGCAGAGATATTAGAATTGTAGACAATTAGAATTGGAAGGAAATATGGGACCAGCCAAATTAGCTGAAATTATAGTAAAGGACAGAATCGTCAGACACACAGATGAACACGATGCATTTTTGCCAAGGGAAATCATGCCTCTCCAGTCTATTAGAATTCTTTTTAGGGAGTCAACCACCATGTGGCCAATCATGAGCCAGTTGACAGAATGTACCTGAACTTTCAGAAAGCATTTGATAAAGTCCCAAGCCAAAGACTCTTCGGCAAAGTAAGCAACCATGGGATAAAAAGGAACATCCTCTCATGGATCAAAATAACTGGTTTAAAGGAAACAGAGGGTAGAAATAAATGGTCAGTTCTCACAATGGAAAGAGGTCAATGGGAGTAGGGGGGGTCCCCCAAAGATCTTTACTGGGACCTATGTTGTTCAACATATTCACAAATTATCTGGAAAAGGGGTAAACAATGAAATGGAAAAGCCTACAGATAATATTAAGTAATTCAAGATAGTTAAATCTAAAACTGACTGCAAAGAGTTTCAAAGGGTTCTCACAAAATGGACACATGGCAACAAAAGGGCAGACGAAAGTCACTGTTGACATGTACAAAGTAATGGACAATAGAAAAAAAATAATCCCAATTATACCTACACATTGATGTAGTCTCTGTTAGCTGTTACAGCTGAAAAAAAAGAGATCTTGGAGACTTCATGGATGGTTCTTTGAAAGCATCCACTCAATGTGCAGCAACAGCCAAAAAAGCTAACATGATGCTAGGAACAATTAGGAAAGATATAGTGAGACAGAAAATATTATAATGTCACTACATAAATCCATGATGTTCCCACACTTGGAACATTGCATACAATTCTTGTTGCCCCATCTCAAAAACTATATATTAGAATTGGAAAAGGTACAGAAAAGGGCAACAAAAAATATTAAGGATATGCAAGAGCTTCCCTGGGAGGAGAGATTAGAAAGACTGATACAATTCATCTTCCAAAAAAAAAAACCCCTAAGGGAGGTATGATTCAGGGCTACAAAATCAAGAATATTGTGGCAAAAGTGAATAGTGATGAACAAGAATCAAGGAACACCCAATGCAATTAAAGGCAATATGTTTAAAACAAAGATAAGGAAGTACTTCTTCATACAATGCACAGTGAGCATGTACAACTCCTTGCTAGAGGTTCTTGTGAAGACCAAAATTATGGCTGAATTCAGAAAGAACTAGATAAGTTCATGGAGAATAGATCCATCACTGGCTATTAAACAAGATGAGCAGGGACTCAATCTCATGCTCCAGGTATCCTAAAACTCTGAATTTCAGAAGTTGGGACTGGGCAAAAGTAGATGGATCATTCAATAATTGCCCTGTTCTATTTACTCCCTGTGAAGGATCTGGCATGGGTCACTATCATAAAACAGGCTAGGAGGCTAAATAGCTCACAGGTGTGACCAAGTACAGCCAGCCTCATGTTCCTAACTCTACAGCCTGCTCTAAGGTCTGCCCCATTAAAAGTGAGGGGACTTATATCAGGGAACATGTGATAATGGTCACATGACTGTATGATGCCTGTAACACCTGTTATAAATAGAACTGGTATTTCCATATTATTGGCAGAAGTCATGGTTTTAGACAGGGTGTTAATGAGGAACATCAACGTAACGGGAAGGATTTGTCGAGCTGGCAAAAAAGCAGAAAATGTATATCTCACTGTTTTGTATTATTCTGAGCCTTTGTACATTCTGTTATTTAACAAGCCTACCTTGAATAAGGGAATACAGAATAAGACTTGAGCATGTGACTATTTGATCTATGCTCATTGGGAAATCCACCAACTAGTTTCCAAAGCCAATAGCTGTGTATCTGTTCTTCAGGTAGACAGAGAGCTTCAGTCTCCTAGTTTAGCAACTTTCATGACTATTAAATTAGTTTTAATAAAAACAGGAATCAAATGAATCTTGTTGCACCAAGCACCATGAGACTAACTGTGGAAGAACAAGTGAGAACAAGCAATTTATTTCATTCCTCAGCAGCTGCGGCAGAAAGAAATGCTGCTAATGGAACTCCCAAACATGGTTTATCTGCTTGACAACAGTTGCTTGGGTAAACATCCTGAGATAGCCTAGGCAGTGTCATAACTCATGTTTAACTTCTTGCTCTCTGAATTAAATATTATTTTATTTTCAATTGCTTCAGCCGAAAGGAGAATGACAATCTTCAGACTGCATGAGAATATTGGACAGCTGTGCAGCAGAGTCAAATATGTCAATGCAGAAAAATTATAGTCCTGGAAATGGACAATTTTGTGATTTGCCACTTGGGGTGAGTAAAACATGCACACAAAGGTTTATGCACTAAATAAATTTCTTGATTTTAAAAAGTGCCACAGGACTCCTCAACTGTGTTGCTGAAATATACTAACACGGCTAACCCTCTGGAACTTATTAACCAATCATGCTCACACTAGAAAAACTCAACAGTATGAGGAAAGAACCATCAGTGTAATGCCAACAGTAGAATAACAGAGGTCACCTTTATCAGTATGAATTCCATGAAGTTCAGTAAAAGATATTAACATGAAATTTGAGCAGCATGAATAACTGGTGGGAGGGGCCAAAACATCCGTCAGTCTTTGCTTGAACTTTAAAACAAATCCTCCTTTATTGTGTTCTCATCACTTTGCATGTAAATCATGAGTTGATCACATGAGAAACTGAAGAGTTATGCTCATTCAATCAGATAAAAGAATCATGCCATATGACATGTGATTCACACATCCCAATAAAATAGCACAGATTTTGAAGTCTAAATGCTTGCAGTGAATTAATGGATAATTTCCAAACTAACATAAGATAAACATCAGAGAATAAAGTAGTTTTTCCTCCTAGCACTTCATGAAATTCTCATAACCATTCTCCCTGTTTTAAACCGGGTTACATGGAAATTTTCTTAAGGAAAAACCAAGTCATGCTCAAAAGCTTTAAAAAAAAAGTAAATACAAAAGCATCTGCTAACTTCAATGAGATTGAAGCCATTTTATCACAAACAACAACAGGGAAAGGAAATCACAAGACACTTTTATTTCTGAAAACCAGCAAGTTAACTTAAATTCACCCAACATTATGGTAATAACTTTATTAAGTAGGGCACCTGGCAAAGCAAGACTTCCCAAAAGGACAAACAACCCATTCTGACACCCAGTAACAAATAATGTTAGCAAGAGATATAATTCCTGAAAACTAAAGATATATTTTAAGCTATTTTATTCCAAACCTTGGACAGACTCATTGTCTCTCTTCTGTTTTCAAGTATCTGGAAAAATAAAGATACAAAACCAAAACCAGTTTTGTACCATTTTTGTCTAATCTGCAACTGGATCATCCACTTAAATTAGGAACCCAATTCTTCATCTGTGTGCTTGTCTGAGCACTTAGCTGCCCAGTGATCTATTTAGTTACCAAAGGATCAATTGGAGCAACCAAATTCACAGTTGGGATCCCTGACTTAGGACCTGCTACAGCTCCCATAAAAGTCCACAGAAAAAAAAGACACCCATTGATTTCCTTGGGAACTAGATTGAGCTGCCAAGTTTAAAAGTTAGACTCAGAACTATATTTGTTGAGTGTGACCTACACAGTCTAAATTCTGATCCAAACACTCCTGCAGATGAAGTGTATTTGGGTGTGGAGTTCTTATGAATTTTTAACCTTATGGATTATTTTTTATGAGGCAAATTTTCAGTTGAGAATCATATCATCTTTTATCAATCATTCAAAAATGTTAAATTCTATATCAAGCTAGCTGCACCATTAAAGTTCATGCTGGTCACCTACCAGGACCAGTCAATAATTTATTCTTCTCTCTTGTATAACATTGTATCACTGGCTTCCTGAATTATATGTAGTGGTTGGGAAATTCATCTTCATACAAAGTTTCAGATGCAGGATTCTACACTGAACATGCCATTGATATAGATATGGTGAGATCTACGTACGTTCCTGTTTCCTCCAGAATACACAGGGGGAGAAAGCTGTTCTGTCTATTTGAGAAACTATAAGTCTAATAAATTACTGGGTCAATTTGTGGCCAGACACCTCAGCACTATGACCTCCCACAAACAAATGCTATCAAAACTTGAATAAGAAAGGAGGAATATCACCTGGATACCATCTCTTAAAATGAAACATGAGCAAGTTTTTAGTAAATTTTTAAAAAACATTTTCCACCTCAGTGTTACTTCTGCTCCTTCACAGGTTGAAATATAAAACCAGTACCTTTCTTCTTACCAAAACATTCACCCTTCTTTCCATGCACACACTGATTTCCTACTGTAAAATTGCTCATGACCACTGATCTTTGTTTATTACCCAGCCAGATATTCAAGACCACTGTGCTGCACAAACTGGTTTGTTATTGTGAGGCTATGTGTGGCTCAGCACTGGGCTACATACAGTTTCCTTTTTGTGGGGTTGCTTGTGAACAAGAGTATTCACACCCTGATTTGTCATTTTAGATTTTTTTCATGAGCACTGAGCTATATTTGCTGATTTGTTACAAAAAAGGGCTACTTCTGAATGCTGGGCTGCGCAGTCTGGTTTGTTACTGTAGGGCCTCTCATGAATGTTATGTGACTTTGGGGTGCAGGATTCAGCTTGCATCAACTCAATTCTGAACTGGAACTAAAAGAAACTGCCTTCTTCAGTCACTGGGCAGTGGGAGGCAGGTAACTGACTGTGCAGCATAATGCTGAGAAGCTCTGCTTACTTTAAGTCCTTGGATTTTGGAAAATAAATTCTGGTAACAATTTAGCAGCCTCGTTGTTAACAACACATGATACTAGGAATGGTGAAGTTTCTAGAGATTGCAAATGCTGGATATAGAAGAGAAAGTGAGGAAACAGAATACTAGAGGGAAGACAGCATTTTCCGAAGTCATAGTTATGGAAAAGGTCAGAAGCTCCTCAGAAGGCAAGCTCACACAGATGGTCTTATATGGGCCTTGGAAAAAGCTGAAATTCATTTCAGATGTACCTACAAGCCATTGTAGTCACAAAATATGGAGCCTGGCCTGAAAGTCACACTTCTTTTCAACATAGCTAGCAAACATGTTTGAGGTGTTGAGTCATGTGAATGTTTCCAATTTGAGGAAGGACATAATGCTATTTCTTTAGGACAACTGGAAGCACACTGCATGCTACTTAACAGTGAAGCATATGAAATATACATTTCAGTGTTGCCTGCTGATGGAGTATGAAACTAATCATAGAATGTCTAGTATACAATTAGAGTGGAAAGCCAAACCACATTTTCAGCAGCTTAAAAAACTTGATTTGAAATAGCTTGTGTTGATGGACCTGAAAGTAAAGAAAGTCCCAGAAAAAGACATTTCATAGAAAACAGTCTCACATGTGTATTAGCTCAGTCTAATGTATAAAAGCCTCATCCAGAGTTCAATGAAGTCAATGGAAAAATTCTTGTGGGACCCTACACCAATACAAGTTTGCTGTGGTAATATTGAGCCTTGTGACACCCTCTGCCCATTTACAAGATGCTCTCTTCTTCCTCTGCAGGTGAGGAAATTAGTAGGACAGGTCCTGAAGGTAGCACATCTATGCCAGCATGTAGTTTCTTTCAGTCTGAGAATGGAATTCTCTGCTGGCCAGTTTCTGAAACTTACTGAGTCATTGTGTTAAAGACTGAAGGACAGACTCACCTGGCAAACAACTCTGTGCAAGTTCAAAAGCATGTCTCTTTTACCAAGTTGAAGTTGGTTCAATAAACAATATTACTTCACCCACCCCATGTTGTCTCACTTTGGCATAGTGTTGTGTTACCATGGTTATTGTAGCATTGTCTGTGTATTCCTTTCTCTTGGTTAAAAAAAATTGTGGTTCAGTGGCTAATGTGTCATTTTGCATAAATTCAAGTTAAACTTCCTGTGTGAGTCAACAGGTAGACGACTGCGTACTGTACTGCTGATAAACTGAGCTTAATCTGAGCTCTTACACTGTGAGTAGTAAAGTCTGTTAATATAGCTAGCTGATACAGCTAACACTTCAAGTGCTTGTCTGCAATCAGTATGTGTTATTGCAGGGTTGCATTTCCATCACTTTTGAAAAAAAGTGATTTACAGTGAAAAGCACTTACTCACCTGAGCAGTCCCACTGAAATCAGTAAGGCTTGCATAGTCAAGCCAATGACATCCTATCTATTTAATAAAAATCTGCTTCCTGGATTCTGTCTTAGTCTGAAATTTTTAAGACAATAAATTCTAGAAAACATCCCTGGCTCTGTGGACTACTGTTTTAATTCTAGAGCAGTAGGAGTTCAGTTCACCCTCAGGTCTTTTATTAACAGTGTTAGAGAGCTCTCTGTCCCATTTACCTTGAGTTTATATGACAACAATTTAGCAATATCAGCAAATGTTGTTGTATGAGGTTATTAATAACTTATCTCTTGTTGAACCCAAACCATTCCTATATCAACACAACAGTGTCTTAGATTGTGTAGCCATTCTATATGTTTGAATCAAGTGTGTGTGCACTTCTAAGCAGCTGGGAAAGCCAGTGTTGTTTATATTCTATATTGACAGGCACCCTAATAATGCATAAGTAGACAGAGAGATCATTCCAGTTTTCTGATTCCTTGGACAGTGAGGGAAGTTTACTGTGAGATACAGTGGATGCTAGAGAAGAGATGCTGTCCTTGAAGATCATTGGGTTCTCCTCAAGACCATGGTAGAAAAATGATCCACTGAAGCATATGTATGTACAGTATACTTCCTCACTGATCCTAGTGAATAGTACTCATTCCTAAAAGACTCAATACTCATGGAATGTAGTAAATACTTTGTTCAAAAAAGAAACACCAACCACCTGTGGTATGAACTGTTTAGGTAAAATTGTACTCTCAATCAAAGATTAATAAAGAACAAAACCACTACTGCAGAAGCTAGAAACCAGATACAGTCTCTCTCTCTCTCTCTCTCTCTCTCTCTCTCTCTCATATAAATATTTTGAACGTGGACAGTCTCCAATCCTGGAGCATGTCTCCTCTTGGAGGAAAGAGAAGCAATCCATAAAATGCTTCAATCCATATGCCCAATCCATCCAAACTAGAAAAAGAAAATGGCCTGTTACATTTAGTAGCCGTGGGATGTTCTGAAGAGATTTAATAGCAGGGATAGCTATTGCAACAGTTACATGTGACTCTGTCGGGCCACTGCACAGCCCTTAGAATCCTTAGATCTATAAGGGATTCCTTTGACTCTATCTGGTTGCACAGAGAATACTACTCATACTACTGTTACACAGAGTGCGTGAGACTTGTTGGGTGGAGATCACACTAAGAAAATAGATGAGAGATCCTAGGATTTTCTCCCATTCCACCAAGCATAAAGGGCCTGGGGCTGCAGGGAAAAGAGAGAACTGCAAGAAGATGTGCAACTTTCTGACAAGGAGTTCCACTATTGTCTTCATAATGCTGGATTCAGTACATAATGATGCTGTCACAATAAACATCACAAAAGCACAAAAGATCTTCTCCTGTGACTGTTCCTCCACTCAGTCGAGAAAGTGGCTCCCTAGATAATCAAGTCTGAGCATCACTGCTCTACAGGGCAAGGATTCCTTCTTCCCAACAGTACTGGATGTGTTTTTTCCTAAAATGGTAACTGTATTCATCTGGTGGTTAATTATAACTTAGAGAAAGCTTCCAGGAATGAAATGGCAACACTCTGGGTATGAAAAGAGGCAGCATTACAGTTTAGAAACTCATCTAAAGTCAGAGATTGAAGAATTTATTTCCAGCAAGAATAATTTGACTCCACTAAAAACTGAAAGTTTTCAGATTTTACTTATTGCCTAAGTATTTGAAGTGATTCTCATCTTTTTTGTACTGGCAGACAGAGGTATTTCATTAGTATCATTCTCATGGTAGCACTGGGAGCCAAAGTCCCAGAATGACATTGGTATAATTAAAAATACACGGACACAAGTCAGCTACAGTCACAGGCTGGCTGAAATTAAAACGAACAGAAATATTTGTTGTGAGGAACAAAAACAGAGTCCAGAACATATTTTCTCCTGTAAATGTTCCTTCCACTCAGGTGTCCCCCAAGGACTATTTCTTTTGAGCAACAGATTGGCTAGATGGTTACTTCTTCTGAAGATGACTGTCCAAATTCAGATAAATTGGAGTTAACCCTCTATCATCTATTTAGACATAGGCTATGACATAGCTTCAGCCAAATGCCATAGGGAAGAAAACTGAACAAATGAGAAAAATATAAGGAAGATGATGGAAGTGTGAAAGAAGCAGCCTTCTAGGTTCACCATCTATAAAGCACGTGCTTAAACAAAATACCATGTGCAGCTGCAAGTTGCTCCTAAGACGCAATGGAAGTTAAAAATAGCTGTTTCTGCAAACAAAATAATGGGACTCACATAATTGTAGTCTCCGTGAGGGGCAAAGTTTGCAGTTTTTAATCTGCTTGAGGAGGCATGGATCTCTTAATGTAATTTATCAATAAAATCCCCTGGGTACCAAACAATATAAGTAGCTGCTACATTTTAACATTCTAGGAATTGTTATCTGAACTAGAAAATAAAAAATATTTTAAATCAATTTTAACACTGATTTTTTTAATGTCAAAAGAAGTTCAATTTCATATTGGGTCAAGGGTTCGGGCCAGCTCTGTTTTGTTCAAATAGTTTTGAATATCCCTAGTTCAGAAAAATGACAAACCTGAATCACAACCTCAGAACTTTTAGGAAATGATAGCCCACATCCACTTCTGTTTAAGAAAAAACAAATAGAATAGACTAGAATAGAATAGAATCATAGGGTTGGAAAGGACCTCATGAGATCATCTAGTCCAACCCCCTGGGGTTTGAATCCAGGACCTTATAGTGAATGGTAATAGCTGAAGGGTTTTAGGGTTATGTTCAGTTATCATATATGCAATGAAACAAGAAATTGGATAGTAAGGTCAAAAAAAAAAGGAAGAAAAGCTTCATTCAAAGTGTGTATTTTTAAATTAATTTGCTACAGAGGAAATTAATCTGAATTGATTTTGCAATCTACCTGGTTTCGCTTTTTCTGTTAAAAATATATCCATTATTCCTATAATTATGTTTCATGCATGAGAAATATTAAAAAGGAGGAAAAACAAAAATAAAGATATTGAAAATTTGAAGATGTGTCAGCAAAACAGCAACATTACAGTGCATTGTACCTTTTGTAACTGATCAGGTAAACAACAGGAAAAGGAAGGGACAGAAAAATTAACAGTGGATATGTAATGGGAAGAGGAAAAGGAGGAAAATAAAAGTGAGTGCATGTGAAAGTAAAGGAAAATGAAAAGGAAAGTGAAGGGGCATGAGTCAGCAGACTCCATTTTGGGTCCTGAGACACCATTTCAGGGACCCAGGGTAGTCACATCTCACCTGTCCTCACCATCTCCAGGTCAGTCACATGGGCCCAGATGCACCATATTAGGAAATGACCCTTCCCTGACCCAGGTGAGGTGACCAGCCATATAAGGTATATAGCCCCCGACCCTGAATTATGATTGGCTCTGTGCCTGCCTTACCCCTTTTCTGTAGACTGTACTATAAAACCCACGGTATTGTACTCCTCTGGGAGCTAGCTCCACAAGATCTCTGTAAGGTAATAAAGCATATATGCATTTGTGACCTCCTCTGTCTTTGTGTGTCTTGGGACCACTTGGACCGACTCGGGGACTACCAGAGCTTTGTGCTCTAACAAAAGACAATGAAACTGCACCTGCGATGTGTTTACCATCAATTAATGATTTTCCTCTACTGAACTATTCACATTCCCAATATCATAACTTTTCTTAGGAGATGAGGGTCTGTTCCTGACTCCAATACTGAGTCACCATGTGTTTTCACATCTCTGAATTTCAATATTCACATCCGTAAATGATGGATATTACTGCTTACCCATCTTTGTAAAGTGGTTTGAGATCTGCAGACAAAAACCACCAAATGCTATTATCATTACACTCACAAAAAAGAACTTTATTTAAGTACAGGTCACACACTAAGCATCCCTCAGGTTTCTGTAAATATCTCACTGTTGCATGGGACTACACTAAAGGAACATACTTAGCACCTCTACTATACATGCTACGCCCTATTGATTTAAAGGCACCAATACAATAACACAGAAACAAATGAATATCCAGTACAGTACTAGGATTTCATTTTCCACTAGGCCCCACTCACTTCATCAGATCCCAACAGTAAGACGTCTACCTATCTCTAAAAACTATGGTATAAGAGGCACTTCACAGTAATCTATTCTGGTATGGGGCAAGTTTAATATTTACAAAAGCAGACATTAATGGTTGAGTGGTTCTTAATCTTTCCAGACTACTTTACCCCCTTCAGGCTTCTAAGCCTAAGCCTAGAGTCCTGCCACCTGGGGCTCAGGCATGTATGTAACTTGGCTTTGCAGTGCTTCCTGTGGCATGGGACCTTCTCAATTACTGTTTGTCACCCCATGACACCAGCTTCCACTTCTGACTCCCCGAACCCATTCCATGACACCTTCCCCCCACATGCACATTTAGAAACACTGATCTAGATGAGTTGACATACCCCCTGGAAGACCTCAGCATACCTTCAAGGGTACACAACCCCTGGCTGCAACCCATTGTTGTAATTGACTATCATTGTTTAATACTCTTTTCCAAGTCAGCTGTCAGCCTGCTCAATGGTATCCTCTTTAAATATCTACCACACGCTGCTTTTCAAACTGCATCCTTTGCAGCAGCAGAGAGGAAGTTTTACCATGGCTTGGTATTATTTTTGCAAACACACAACACAGTATCAGGGTATTGGCTTGGTATTGAATGGAGTTTCAATGATCACAGAGATTCCAAACTTACTAACATGAGTTCAGTCATGAGCAGAACAAGTCAACCATTCTACTTGGCAGGTGTGGTGACTTCAGGTCTTCCCTATGATTTTTACTTTGAATTGGTGTGACTGTTTCAGCTTCCATGTGAACAACTGAATTATAGCCTGCCTTCTACATTGTTTTAGTCTCATCTCTTTGGCTTTGTGACACAGCGGATAATGGCTGTCATACACAAATAAAATGCATTGCACTGTACAACACAGCTGGTATTGTAATGCAGACAGACTGGAAAAAACCCCCAAGATATGATCTGCATCTAATAGATGCAAAAAAGTTCAATTCCCTTGTTAATACTACCCACAGATTCTAAATACTGACACAGACATAATTAGAAAGGAAACAATTCATCAATCAAATGCTTTGGAATTAGCTGAGGTTTCAATCTGAGAAAGATTATCCTCTAAAGAAAACCCCTTCTCTGTGTCATGTATCATTTCCCGTTACTCTTCTCTGATTCATTCATACTCTAAAATTCCCATTTCATGCTATGGGCGGGGTCACCTCCAGCAGCTGCAGGGAAATTACAGCCAGCTGCTACTATTGTAGCTGACACCATTGCAGAAGAGACTGTTTGTGGTTTGAAGGTTAAGGAATTGTATCTGACACAAACTGCTTTGCTACCTGCATTGTAACAAGAGCCATGGTGACCATTGCAAATTACATATCAATTTACTGGCTGTGGAAATGTTTGGTTTGCAGGAATTATTGTTTCTTTATGGGTGACAAACAATTGTGATTTAACAACCCTGGGAAGTGCTGCACTTGCCTGAGAACTGATTATCAATTACAGCAAAAAGATTGATGATGTCACTTGCCAGTAATCCATAAAAAATAACCTGAAACCACCACATTTCTTTGAGAAGAAGGACAGTTTTGTAATTATAGGCAAAAAAATTAGTGGACAGCAGACTGGATTATAACTGGTATGATGATGTTCCCTTTTGAAACTGGGACCTCATGAAGAAAAATTCCAAATCCTCTCTCCAACCCCAGTACTTATCCAGCCCTGATTTTGCTAACTTTCTAACTGAAATTTAAACTTCAGTGAATCTATTACATGAATTTCAGTGTTGAAAATTGAAACAAAGTATTTGATTAAGGCTGGTGGTATGTTCTTGTTTACTAACTGATACTAAGAGATTTGTAGGGCTTGTATTTAAACTAGTTACCAGCCTGGCAGTGCTGGTCTTTAAGAATTGTATGTTATTGCCACCAATAAATTCACTATGTAGATAAAGTGACTGATTGATGGAAGGCCACAGTAGGGAAAGCTACTGTTTTTTGTTTTCAAGATGAACTTTGATTGGTATTGAGTTGTAGGGCCTGTACATTCTTGTGTTCTTTTACTATTAGAAAAGAATATTACTGTGGGCAGTGCTTGTTCCATGATAATACTGTCTATGAAATTACATTACACACTAGGTAGTTATGCAAATTCAATTATGGACATGTAAAAAGAGGAATAAAAATGGAAGTCTAGGGGAAATACCTCACTCAGCTACTTTTTCAGGTCTGGTTGCAACTTTGAAAACTCTAGTTTTTACATATAAATATAAAACAAGAGTTAAAGATGTAGGTTTGCTTTCCCCACTCCTGATCCTGTATTTTCAAAGGGTTGCTTAAGGCCACAAAGCCAGAAATACGTAATATATAAGAGTAGAAGCTGGAAATGGAAAAGTCCTGCTAGAAAAACTCTCAGAATCCCCCAGAGTCCCTTGTTCCTATGAATCCCATCTTTTCAAAGCCATGGCATCCTGACCTTGCAGATGATGACTTTTCCTGACCTCTATTTCATCTTCCTAAATGCTTTAGCTGCTTCCTGAAGCTTAACATGTTCAAAACCTAACATTTATAGCCAAAACCATTTCTTCTCTGACAACAGCACTACCATCTTCTACTACTTAGATTTTTCCTTTAAATATGCTAACATCCAGACCATCACCAAATCTTTCTATAGTGCCTCCAAAATATATCCCTTTCTTTTTAACCATACTATCAAGTCTATAGACTATGCTCTAGTTATATCTCTACTATATTGCTGCAACCTCTCTTCTCTCCATCCTCCACTTTTCATCCTTCCAGTCTATCCAAGTTGCACTGCAAAGATCATCTTATTTTCCTGCTATTCTGACAACAGTTTCCCAATTCTTCTACCTCACATTTCTTTCCATAGAAACAAATGTCAGGCTTCTCTTCTCATTCAAAGGTCTCCCTGTCTCTAACTATCTCTGCCCACAATCTTCTTTTACAATACCTCCTACTTCTTACATGTTGTTTAAGCATCCTTCTTAACTACCCAGTACTCCCTTTATATCCTTTTAGTTTATACCTTCTTGTTGTTTTCCATGCTTCTATTTACATTTGAAACAACTCTGCCATCACCTGAGAAAGAACAACAAGCCACTTCCCTTTTCTCCTTAAAAACAGACTTAAGAACCCATCTGTTCAATAAAGCAAACTCATTATGGTGACCTCACGCAAGTTCTACAACCTACTGTTCTGTATTGTCTCTAAGTTCTTCTGGACAAGGATTTTGAGTGCCGTTCGGAACACTCTAACACTACTGAAGAACCCACGAAGGAGGAAATATCAGAGACTGTACTGGTGCTTCACTTAATCTTAGCTGAAACAATGAATTATCATAGAATCACAGAAGATTAGGTTTGGAAGGAACCTCCGGATGTCATCTAGACCACTCCCCTTTTCAGAGTAGGACTAACTGCAATTAAATCCTACCCTATTACAACTTCAGTCCATTGCTCCTACTTCTGTCATGTACTACCACCTAAAACAGAGTAGCTATATCTTCTCTTGCCAAGTTCCAAAGGGGCAGTTGTGTTAGTCTAGTTCAGCAAAAGAAGCAAGGAGTCCTGTGGCACTTAGAGACTAAAAAAATCTATTTATCTCATGAGCTCTCATGGGAGAAAATCCCGCTTTGTCAGACGAAGGATTTTCTCCCATGAAAGCTCATGGGATAAATAAATTTGTTAGCCTTTAAGTGCCAGAGGACTCCTTCCTTCTTGTATCTTCTCTGTAACCCCCTTTCAGGTAGTTAAAGGCTGCCATCAAATATCTCCTCATTCTTCTCTTCTGCATACCAAACAAGCCTAGTTACTTCACTTGTTCCTCATAAGTCATGTGTTCCAGCCCTCTAATGTTTTTTTTCTGCCCTCTTCTAGATCCTTTCTCATTTGTCCTCATTCCTTCTGTGGGGATGGGGGTCCAAAACTGGACACAATACTCCAACTGTGGCTTCTGCAATGCTGAAAAGAGGGGACTAATCACTTCCATCAATCTGCTAGCAATGCTCCTACTAATGCAGTCCAATATGCCATTAATCTTCTTGGCAAAAAGGGCACATTGTTAACACATATCCACCTTCTTGTCCACTGTAATACCAAGGTGTTTCTATAGAACTGTTGCCTAGCTAGTCAGTCCCCAGTCTGCAGAGCTGGTTCAAATTGTGTGTGAAAGATTTTAACTTAAAGGGTTTTCAGTCACTTTAATGATGCCATTTCCCAATCCACCTCCCACCTGAACATTAAGCCCCGTTCCCACTCCCTCTGCACATGCTGCCATTGCACTGTGGTAGCCACCGTCACTAACTGAAGAGCTAGCACCACCCTCTCCAAGGGAATGCAGTGCTATCCTCAGCTGTGGTCTGTTGGCTTGGCACAGAGAGGCTAAGGGCAGATTTGTGCCCTTTCCATTAAATAACAATTGCAGCTCAAGTTAATCTTTATTAAAATCTAGTTATTTGAGAGCTTTGGGAGAATAGCCAAGATACACAATTCAATGTCCTTATGGAAATAAACTAGCATAAAGGGCTAGTTCAAACTGTTTTGCGCACAGGTTTGCATAAGAGATATATAACCTAAAAGGCAGGTAAGATACTTCTTCTTTGACTGATTAATAGATTATAGTATCTCTTTCTTTTCACCTCATTTTGTGGGGCCATTTTGGCCACGACTTCTATGTTAATAGGCACTCTACTTCTCTCTCTCGCTCTCTCATGACATTCCCAGCTCTTCCTTTTCTCAGAGACCTCTGATTCCACTCCAACTTTTTTCAGCAAAGGGTCAAATTCTGCCATTCATCATACTTTACGCTATCCAACTAGATGCAAAGAGTTTGAAAGCAACAGGCTTTATCCCATTGAGAATATCCCAGATATTCTGTAGTATCTTTGACTATGATAACGAGTCATGTGGCACTTAAAGACTAACAGATTTATTTTTTGCATGAGCTGTCATGGGAGAAAATCCCACTTCATCAGATGCTTTGAAGATGGGTGAACTTTCCATTCTGTAAGTTCACCCATCTTCGAAGCATCTGACGAAGTAGGATTTTCTCCCACGAAAGCTCATGCAAAAAATAAATCTGTCAGTCTTTAAGTGCCACACGACTCCTTGGTTTTTTTGCTGGATTAGACTAACACGGCTATCCCTTTGGAATTTGAATATGATGTCTTCTTCCCTGTCTCCCGGGTTTAGAATTGAGGATTAGTCTCAAGCAAGCAATCTGTTTCCTTTTGATCCTGATCTTTCCTTTAACCACTGTATTTGTGGGCCTTCTGCAATATGCTAATTTACACCCTTGTCTTGACTTTAAGAGTTTGTCTATACTTATGAGTTGCCATGGATTAAGGTAATTTTTTAAGGGCAACAATTGTTGCTGAATTACTCCAGGTGCAGACACTTTTCTTCCAGAATAAAAGTATCCATTCATGGAGTTAATCAGGAGTTCTGAAGCAGGAACAATATTGTTTAGACAAGTCCTAACGCTGCTTCAGTATTAATCAATGTCATCATCACTTCTCAGATCAACCAGTGAAACCTACGCAGCCCACAACTGAGACCTAATAAGCAAACTAGAGTGTCAGAGATGGATCTGAGTAAAAATTTCAGATTCAAACATTTCCAGATTTTAGAAGGATTCAAAACTGGAACCAAATTTGAATTTTGCACTTCAGACCCATTCCTCTAAATCATGTTCCCAGTGTAACTGCAGTATTTTGCAATGCAATGTAAGAAGGATGCTATACAAAAAAACAAAAAAAAAAATCAATTGCAGCTTTGAAGCCATTAAAACCACATCAGAATGCACTGTTTACCAAATAAAATATACTGTTGCTATAATCTAATAGCTTGCTAAGCCTCCAAAGAAACTTTCCTGTGGGGCATACATGAAGCTTGACATGTTTTTACTAACTGCACAGAGGACTAGATTATAGGGCTTTCTTCTAGATCTCTTACTGTAAAAGTGTTATCCCTGGAGTAAGTGCAGACTGAGTTAATTTATACTTCTTTTGGCTCTTCATAAAAGGATAATTTAATTGAGCAAAAGATAATCAAATCATCCTAATCATTATATAGCATTATATGTACAAGCTCAGTCAAAATCTAAGTTCTAACCACACCTCAGATTTTTCTCACACAAGCCCACCGTCTTTCTATCTCTGTCTAAATGAATTGTCCAAGTATTTGATCTTAGCATGAAACTTGTGCTTATAGCAGAAAAGTATAGTACAGAATGCAATGCATAAGTCTCCTCCAACTATCACAGATGTGTCTGGAAAATTATTCATTCTGACACACCCATTCACAGATCTGCACAACTGGGGCCATCCTAGAAGTATGTGCTGGCACTCAATAAACAAGAGGTAAACATAAAAGCACTGAGATGACACTATCTATGACAAATATATTCTGTTAGACTCCCAAGAACAGGTTAGTAGAAAACCAAGGTAGAAGGCAAACAAGGAGTCTGGTGGCCCTTTTGAATCCTAATAAATTTATTTATTGTGTGAGCTTTTGCAGGAGAGAATCCCACTTCATCAGATGCTTGAAGATGGGGAACTTACAGAATGGGAGTAAGTTTCCCATCTTCAAACATCTGATGAAGTAGGATTCTCTCCCATGAACACTCATGTGATGAATAAATTTTAGTCTTTAAAAGTGCAACCAGACTCCTTGTTTGTTTTACTGGATTAGACTAAGACAGCTGCCCCTTTGGAATCAAGTGGAAGGTTAACTGATTCCCCCCAGAGCCACTAAAGGCAGTTTCTGTTACAGTGGGACTCTGTTAAAGGCACAGCTATTTCCCCCGAGCACTGTTGTGCCTGCGCCATATCAAACTGTAAGATCATTTTGTCATGCTGAGCACCTGATTTTCCGATTATTTTAAATGAAGTGCTTCTTATTTCTGAAAACAAATTACCTATTCTAATACTGGGAGGCACATTATAAAATTATAGCAAGCAAACTGAAAAACAACTGAAGTGCTCATCTTCATCAGACTCCTTTGTTTGTACCATAACCTTGCCTATTAACCCCAGTAGAAAGCTTTAAAAGATAGGTCAGAAAAATATACTATTGCCGCAAAACACTTCCAGATTTCAGTCATCATTTGTAGCAGACAAATTTCTTTTCAGCATTTCTGTCCTATTTCTTGAATCCCAAGCCTGTATTTACTAGCCTTCAGTTCAGCTTCTGTGAACCTAATAATACAGCTATTGTATACCAGCAGGGGTGAATGCCCCCACCCCATCTGTCTGCTTTATAACACTGGTAGAGCAACACAAATACATAACGGCAGTTTCTACAGTTTAATTTAGAACAGCTCTGCTGAAGATCAGTTGCCTATTGTACTTCAGTTCTTAATTTAAACTTAACTGTAATAATCTCTAGATCAATTCTCAAATATTTGTATCTGTACTGAACATACACTTTTTCTTCTGGCTTGTACAAAGAAAAACAGCACACATTATATTTCAGAATAATTTTCTCTGGATAGAAACTTATAGATAACAAAACTTTATGCAAAAGTGTACTAGAGTGACAAGTAGACTGCTGGCTAACTGGCTGGATAGCTGCTGCTTTCTGACACATAAACTTAGCAAACATTAAAGTTTTCATTCATACAACACTTACGTGTCTCTGCTACACAAAGCTGCAGCAAGTATAATCCAAAAGTTGCACACCACAAGAACTTGCCCATTGTTTCTTTACAGCTACTTTGTGAAAACTAAAAAGATCCTTGAAGGTTGCAAAAATCAAAAAAGCTTTCCTGAAACTGCAGTCAATGAGTTCTCAAGTTTGCAGCAGTTTTTATTCTGAGTCTAAGAAGTTGCAATAGTGACATAACAGGGAGGGGGAGGTGAATCTAAAGTCACACCCATGTCGAAACAAAAGTAGAGTGAGCAAGGGGATGTGGGGAGGGGAAAGCTACTACTTCTGAGTAAGTGGCAGCAGCGGGATTTCAAAGAGGCACCAAATCTCTTTTACTTAAGGGTGTAATAAAAAAGTTATATTACTGCTTCTTTGTTCGAAAATTTCTGCAGCTTCTCATGAATTAGCTTGGAAAGGGACTAGCTGTTATCAGCATCCACTCCTTCAGCCTGTTTAAAAGCCTATTTATTATAGGAGACAGGAGAACATAAAATACCTGAATTTTAGAAACCCACCAAAGCATCTACAACTCTCCAAGCATTCCAAAATGACATATTTCTCTTTCCATCGCCTCTCCCTCATTCTTTAATGAATTTAGCTCTGCTGAAAGAGAGCTAGAGTGACAGCACAGGGTTATGATGTCCAAGTTAAGCATAGGTAGAGCAGATTTTCTTCACGCTTACCTTCTGCCAGCGTGCCTCTGTTCTGACCCAGAGTGACAGCTAAGGCGATAAGTATGAGGGTACAGCTCAGTCTCAATGGCCCATTCAGTCTTTGGCCTCTCTGTAGACATCACAAACAGGAGAGAAAAATAGTTCCTGATACATTAGTGAATTGTTTTGTATCACACAATACCTACTCACTGGGAACTGAAACCAATTATTCCTTATTTTATAGTGGAGGAGGGGAAGGAATTGTTTACTGTACTCCAAGAGACAATGGAAGAGTCAGTGACAGTATGATATCTTCATGAGAAGATCTGGAGATTGTTTATCACAGATGATGGTATGAGATGGGCACTGAGAGTGTAAGGTATCTCCATGTTGTCCTTACCTGTTCACTCTCCACAGTCAATCCACACCTTTACCCCTCATCCAAGTTGTCACTTATAGTTGTAGCTTGAAGGAAGTAGACTTCTCTTCAGTCAGCACTGGGCAGAGGCCACGATGCTCTTTACAAATCAACTTTTATCATGGCTTTCAGTCATCATTGATCTGGTCTAGCTTTCAGTGAGCAACCTAGAGTAGAGTTTCTATACATTTTATCATTGATAATTGTTGCGAGGAGATATTGCCTCCCTCTCAGACTGACATAAAAGAAATGCCACTCAAACCCAAAGAGGAGGCTCAGAAATACCCACACACTGCGCCAGAACCAGAGGGGAGGTCTAAGGCAGAAACAGGAAACATAAAGGGTGGACCCTCCAGCTCAGTATGGGGACAATGACTGAAGAAGGATGTCTCTTGCATGGTACCTGAGCCTGAATGTTGCCCTGTGGAAAAACAGCAAGGCCTGCCTATCAGCTGGAGCCCTGAGGACTAGGTGAAGCTATCTGGGATCTGCAAGCTAGGGATGCTACCTGACCTCTGTGATGTGTAGGAGCTGCCAGGGCTGCCTACTAGCTGTGGTTACAAGGATTCACCAGAGCTACTTGGACCGACGAGAAAGACTAGAGGAGCCACCTGGTCCCTGTGACCTGGAGAAGCTGGAAGAGCTACCTGATCCCTGCAAGCCAGAGGAGCTACCTGGTTCCTATGACCTAGAAGAGCTGCTATCTGCTGGCAACCTTGGCGAGTTGCCAGACCTCCCACCAGTTGATGGTGCTGACGGATGGTAGAGCCTGCCTCTAGCCAAATATCCTGAAGAGACTGAGAGGCTATGTCTACACTAGCAGATTAGTTTGAATTAAGGAGCCTTAGTCTGAACTAATTTGAACTCTGTCTACAGTAGGCTTTGCCTGGGTTGAACTAAAATATTTTTTAGTTCAAACTAAGCAAAGATTAGGTCAAACTAGTTAGTTCGGCTGGTTAGTTTGAACTAACTGCTTTGTTCAAACTAATGTGCATATTCAGTTCAAACTAGCACAATTTTGACATGCTAGTTTGAAATAAATAAGTTCAAACTAGCGGTTAGTTCAAACTAACTGCATTTTTTTAGTTCAAACTAAAAAGTTAATTTGAAATAAAAAACACACTTAGTTCGAACTAACCTTTTGAACTACTTAGTTCAGACTAGCCAAGTCTGAACTAAGATTTTAGGTGAAGGCATAGCCAGCGTGACTCTGAAAGGCATGTACTCTAAGGAAAAGGGAAAGGGAGGAAGGAGCCCAGGGAAATCAGATGACAGTTGGGTTGTGTTTTGAACCTGCAGCCATGTCACCACATTTCAGCTGGAGCCCTCCTGACCTGGTGGCAGGGTAACTTGCCACTGCTAGGGCCCTGGGCTGGGATACTGAGGAGTCAGGAGGGCTTGTATCCCCTTTCCCATCTTAGCACCCCAAACCTAAGGTGATCACCCCTCATCCTGTGTGGTCACCTGGGCCTTAGATTGTTTGCTGGCCCTGCATAGGGCCTGAGCTAGTGTACTTTGCCTACTCCACACTGCTTGCGGGCCAGACTATAGACTGTTTGTTCATCCTGTATAGGACCAGAGCAAGTGAGCTCTGCTGCCCTGCCCTGACTGAGCACCTGAGGCTATAAACTATTTGCCAGCCTACCCTGCTTGACGGGCTAGGGACAAAGACTGTTTGCTTTGCCTACCCCCCCTCTGACCAAGGGCTGAGGCTAGAGACTGCTTGCCCATCCTGCCTAGATTTAGAGACAGATTACTTGCCACCCCTGCTCTAGGGCCTGGAATCACAAATCACAGCACTAATCCCCTGTATCAAGTGTATCCACATAGGTGCGGAAGCAAGGGGTGTGGCTCCCCTCTGAGACTGATAGGGAAGGACAGTTTCAAAAGGATAGCTGTGTTAGTCTAGTCCAGTAAAAAAACAACAAGGAGTTGTGTGGCACTTTAAGACTAACATTTATTGTTTGCATGAGCTTTCGTGGGAGAAGATCCCACTTCCTCAGATGCTTCGAGGATGAAAGCATCTGAGGAAGTGGGATCTTCTCCCATGAAAGCTCAGGGAAGGACAGGTCAATCCTCGACAATACTGATGAACCATCCATTCCACACATTAAAGATATTTTAAATGAATTTTTAGTTCATCATATAAACAATAGAAAGGTACAGAGCACAACAAAAAAGGAGTCCTGTGGCACTTTTAAAGACTAACAAATTTATTTTTTGCACGAGCTTCCATTGGCAAAGTCCCCCTTCCTCAGATGCCAGAAAATGGAGAAAACTTACAGGGGGTGGGGGGGGGGTGGAGGAACTTCTACAGTATGGGAGGGAAAGATGAATCCTGTGATTACATTTCCCTGCATCAGGTCAGATTACTTCAGCAAGTCAAACAAGTTGTATAGACTCAAACAGTGTGGAGCAATGCTGTAATCACCATTTCTGATATGTTGCTATACACTGTTTGAAAGATGCTGAATTCACTGTCACCCCTGGTAAATTGTTCCCATAGTTAATTTTTCACATTATTAATTTATGCTTTATTTCCAGTCTGACTACATCTGGTTTCACCTTCCAGTAACTGGATCATGCTCTGTGTTTTTTTCTGTTGGTTTGAGAGCCTACTATTAAATATTTGTTCCCTGTGTAGATACTTAACACACTACAATCACATCACCTCTTAACCTTCTCTTTTTTCAGCTAAACAGATTGAGCTCCTTGAGTCCATCATTGTAAGGTAGAAATTTCCAGAGGAGTATCCATGTTAGTCTGTGTACAGCAAAACCATCAAGAGTCCTATGGCACCTTAGACTAACAGATTTCTTCAGGCATAAGCTTTTGTGGGCCCACGAAAGCTTATGCTGAAAAAAATCTGTTAAGTCTTTAAAGTGCCACAGGACTCTCATTGTTTTCACTAGAAGGTACATTTTCTAATCCTTTACACGCATTTGTGGCTCCTCTCTGACCATTCTCCAATTTATCAATCTCCTCCTTTTTGCATGTGGGCAGCAGAACTGGTCACAGTATTTCAGCTGTGCTTGTAGCATATAGAAAGGTAAAATAACCTCTCTACTCCTAATTTGAAAGAATCCATTTGCTCACAGGTTTATAATCTGTTGTGAGAGTATTATATTGTGTTTTTCCACTTGTAAAGTTAGACTGCCTTTGGACTGCTAGACTATCAAAGGTCTAGCTAGCTTAAGATGCAAATAAGCACCTAGTGGGATTTTCAAACATCTTTCTTATGTGTATAATTGGATCTGACTCAGAGGAAGAAAATAATAGAACTAATTTTGTAAAAACTACAAGACATTTTTATATACATAAAACATCACAGTTTTAATGTTATATCAATGTTATAACAAAATCAATGTTATAACAAAAAGCCAGCTCTGCAGTTGATGTAAATTGGAGAGTTCCACTGACTTCATAGAAGCTATATTCATTTACAGCAGCTGAAGATCTTTCTCAAAAGACTCTTCTCTTTAGAAATGGGAGTTCTTGGCTCTTCATTGAAATAAAGCTTCCACTTCTACCCCCTATTGATCATTACAATTCATAAACTTGTCATTCATCTAGGACCCAATATTGCCTATCCTCCATCTCAGGGCAGTGTAATTTGGGGAAAAATTCCACACTGGGGTGGGGACTGGTTAGTAAACATTTCTTTGGCAGATTGTTATGGGGCAGCTCAGAAATTTGGAATGCTACAAATAGTCCAGGTGCATAGATGGATTGATGCATAGTTCAAGAGTGACAGTCAGAGGTACATGATAAATGCAATTGATCATATGGATGTCATCTCATGTGATAAACTGCAGAGCCAGGTAATAAATTGCATTTAGTATGTATTTTTGTCCATCTCTCCTGCCCTCTGCCCACTAATTCATCTCCTTGAAACTTATTCTAACATTCCAAGCTATTAAGCAGCTTCAAACAGTTGCCTTTAAAACACACCTGACACAAAACTATTTCCTTCTTTTCCACCCAAATGTGGAATTTCTCCCCCCAAATACATTGGCCTGAGGGGTGGGATGATCACAATTTAGTCCAGATTAGGGTCCATAACTCTAGCAGGCTAGAAAAGGGAGCTTTATGACATCAAGGAAAGGAATAGACTACCATTTGAAAAGAACATGTAACACTTGTTTATCCTGCAACAGTATCATGACATATGAATGTAAAAATCCTGACCCCAGTGGCAGCTCTAGGGGTAGGCAAAGCAGGAAGCCACCTAGGGCCCTGAGCAATAAGGGGGCCCCTCCTGAATTTGGTGGACAGAAATGAAAATATAGAAAAACATAGAAATTGTTCCCATCTACCAGAGCCAGTAGGCCTGGAAACCTCAGCACTTTTCAGTCTTGGCTCATCAAGGCAAACTATCCTTAGGATCTGTGCTTTGTCTGAATTGCAGATTTCACCATTATCTGCCCATCATCTTCACACTGACATGCTAAAAAAGCAGAAGCAGGCTCTTTGTGACACCAATAGACAGTACAATAGTAAGAACTCTTCCAGTGGTCTCATCATTTAGTTCCTCAGTGTTGCCTTTTAGTCTGCCATTTTTTAATCCCACTTTTGAAATTTTGCCTTTTCCTTTTCTTTTTTAGCTGTTCTTCTTTTGTCTTTTCCTTTGCCTTTGTGACAATTTTTAATTTGGCTTCGGTTAGCTCAGGTTACCTGGTAGCTCCATATAGGCTGCTATATATAAATACAGTGCTGTCCTCAAGTCATCATTACAGCTGTGTGTAATGTCTGTGCTGTATGTCTTTCTTTAGGTAAGTGATTTTTTAACTTCTCTTGTACTTAATATTTTATATTTTTGAGGTGGGCCAAAGTCTTATAAACTACTTCAGCACATTTCATTGAAATTTGGTATTTTTCATTTGTAGCTACACACAAAAAGCCTTCTTTTCACTTAATTATTTGTATTAAATTTCTACCACACATAAGCCCAAGCCTATATGAAAAATTTTAAGATTTGACTGCCAAAATGTTAAATGTTGTATTTTAGTTATTTTTGAGCCATCATTAATTTTACCACCTTTTATCTGTTAATTAATGCACATACTATTAAATTTTTTTAAATGTTCATTTTAACTTTGTAGTTCAGCATTAGCTCATTTATGTTAAGTGAAAAATGATCAACTTACAAGCTTCATGATGGAAAGATCTTTAAAAATATCATACTCCAAAATAATTTATGAGTTCCAGAGGGATAGTCATGTTAGTATGGTTCAGCAAAACAGACAAGGAATCTGGGGAGGGTGGGGGCAGTTAGGACTGCAGGGGGGACTGAGGCCACAGGGAGGGTGGCAGTGGGTGCCTATGGGGGCACTTTTGGGGGCCCCACAGTGGGCCTTCACCTAGGGCCCCCAATTGCCTAAGGCTGCCTCTGCCTGATCCAAGTCCTCAACTGATGTAAATCAACACAATACCACTGACTTCAGAGAAGCTCCACCAATTTACCAGAATTGAGGATATAGCCCTACGAAATTATTAGGTACAAAAGGGATATTTTATAGGCAAATATTAAGGTTTCTAATATGCATTTCTTAGAATGTTATTACTCTCTCAGTTGTCTGTACAGTTGGATTTATGGCAGCAAAAGAACTTGGCTACAAAGACAGAGGAACATCAAAAATAACACAATTAAAAATGTTAAACTCTCTCCAATTTTTCTAGATATTTTACAGAAGAGTCATTTTAGAATAGGTATAAAATGCACAATTGGGCCATGTACTATGGAGGTTGTAATATCAGTCATCTGAGCACCTGAATAACTCCTTCTTTGTTTCATCACCCATAGTAATGTAGCCATCTCCAATTCATGCTGATAAAATCATTGTTATGGATTCTGCATATATTTTAGACCTCCCATAAAGGTGTGTATGTGACTTACAGCAGTGTAAAAAAGAGATTTTCATTGGGATCCTCTAACAGAATCAAATTCTGGTCTCATTGATTGAAGTCAATGGAAGAACTTTGATTGACTTCAGTGGAGCCAGGATTTTACCATGACATCTGTTTATATGCACATATAAGGATATATACCTTAATGTGTATATTAAAGCTTATGAAAAATTTTCTGTCAAAATGGACTTTGTGAAAAATAATTTCCCAATGAAACAGGTGTTTGCAAAAAAAAAAAAAGAAAAAAGAAAAGAAAAAGACAACTGAAAGGAAATTTTATTGAAAAATTAAAATTTTTGAGAGCCAAAAATCTTCAGTTTCAACTTAAAATTTTCTATTTATCACCAAAATTTAAAAATATTTCAAAGAAATAAAATCTGACTTTTTAATAGGAATAAAAATAATTTCCCAGCTAGTGGCTAGTCGGTTTCTCTCTCTCTCTCTCTCTCTCTCTCTCACACACACACACACACACACACACACACACACACACACACAGAGCAGGCTAATATTTGAATGACTCTGGATATAGCAACAGAAGTTTCACTTCATTTAAGTGGGTTGCACTGTGCATTTCGTAACTGAACCTTAATTTATAGGAAGATGGTCTGTGGTTCAATGTAAGAGGGTTTCACTTTCAAACTCTTTTTTTCCTCTTAACTATAAGCACAGTGGGGTAGTTTTAAATTTACTTTCCTCCTGGATTCCCCCTTGGATATCCTGTTTGTTAAATTTCAGCCTAGATTTAATTGTCATGGCTAATCCTGAAACAGGGTTTTTGTAATGGAAATGATCCTAAACTTTTGTTGTAGGAACCCTGGCTGCAGCACACCTTTTCTTGGGTTCCAGGAGCTGACAGGAAAGGGATAAGAGAGCCTGTTCTAACTTAGAGAAGCTTCTCTTTGATTTTTAGGGCAAAACACTCCCTTGTAAAGCTGAGCACCAGAGTCTACTCCGATCAACCTTTTCTTCCCAAAAATAATTTAGACCCTATGACCTTCACAACATTAGGAAGATGAACAATGACTCCCAGTTGCTTACTTCTAAAAAGAGAAACAATCCAGAAAAATACCTTCATGTTCAGCCTCCTCAGCTTTCCGTGTGCGTTACTGCCTTGCCTCAGCTTTCCCAACCACGAGCTAAAATGATACAAAGCAAAAGTGGCAATGGACTCAGCTATTCAAATATTGTCAAAGGCACTTTACAACAGTCCTTCTGCCTTAGAGCACGTGCCTCCACCAGCTTCCTTAAAGCTTAATGTTTAATCAAAAAGCATCTGATCCCTGGCCAAATCATATAGCCTGCAGCACTGCACAAAGTAGTTGTCACATTGCCCATCCCCCTTTATAATCTCCCCTCAATCTACCCCTTACTACATGTGTGTGAAACAAGGGTGCATAGTGGGAGATCTGTACAGAGCACACAAGAGGCAACCGCAAGCCAGATGTGCGTGCTAGCATGCAGCAGAAGCATATTGAATGCATTAGTCATTAACTGAGCCAAAATTCTGTGTGTGGGGGAGGAGAGAAAAAACTCTCTCTGTAGGTGGTTGCCACCTTAAGAGAGCCTAACGTGGGGAAATGAGAACCAGGAAATGCATGTGTCAAGGTATAAACTGCCATCTGCCTGCTAATCCTTTCCTCCTTCTTTCCCATCCAGTTTACTAATAGGTGTAACATGCACATATGGGTCTCTCTTTCAATGTATCTTATTCTGTCTAGTTCCAAAGGGGCAGCCAGGTTAGTCTAGTCCAGCAAAAAGACTAAGGAGTTCTGTGGCACTTAAAGACTAACAGATTTATTTTTCGCATGAGCTTTTGTGGGAGAAAATCCCACTTCGTCAGCTGCTTTGAAGATGTTTCTGTAAATTCCCCCAGCTTCAAAGCAGCTGATGAAGTGGGATTTTCTCCCACAAAAGCTCATGTGAAAAATAAATCTGTTAGTCTTATTCTGTCTCCCTTCTCCCTCTGGCTTTTCTTCCATTTCTGGTTTTCTCCTCTGAGACCTTCCTCTCTATCTCATCCATAGTGTCTCCATGCCTCACCCATATACATTCCTGTCTTTTTCCCTATCTCATACTCTTTCTCTTCTCCCAGACCTCTCTGTCCTTTCTCTCATCTTGCCTTTCTCTTTCTTACACTGCATATTTGAATGTCTGGGACAAACTTGCAAAGCCCAAGCACAACAGGTGAACTGTATAAATGCACACACTCCTGCAGCACAGGTAAAATTCTCTGTTTGCATGTGCAAAGTGCTAACTGCACATGCAAATATGTATTTGTGTGCTCATTTGCTTAATATGGGCCTAACTCAAAGCCCTTGCAAGTCAAAAGGAATCTTTCCACTGATTTCTGTGGGCTTTGGATGATCCCCTGTGTTCCTATAGCATCCAGGTTTTGGTGCGAATATGGGGTTGTCCTGGCTTGTACACTCTTTCTCACCCTTTGCTTGAAGATTTTGCCCTGTTCATGTAGGGAGTAGAGGTAACATTGTACGGTCTGACTCACGACCAGTGATTTAGCACAAAATACGTTACTACTTGAAAAAAGCAGAAGCCAAATCATATTGGATTTGGATTAATTTGCATGAGAGTTATTGGTTGCACAGGAACACAGCTGGACACATCCCACCTGTTACAAAGATAGCCATGTGTATATTGTGTACCAAACATGAGCATGAGTGAATGAATATTCAAGTCTTTCCTTTCTATTAACAAACAACCCACTAAACCATACACAGGCTGTGTATAAACAGGCACGCTTGCAGTCTGGCTGCCAACCTTTATCTATCCATCAGCATGTGACTTGGGTGCAGAGTGAAAGTGACTAAAAACCATGATGTATTTAAAGACCATAATTGGCAGGTGTCTGTTTTCAGTAGCTAAGGTAATAGCTAGTTCTGTGCTGGCTTTGGAAGGGAAGGTGCGGGCGTGTGCATTGTATGTGATAGACAGTGCATGAGAGTAATCATTGTCATAGACTCCCAGTTTGGAATGGTTATATTTTACCAAGTTCATGTGAGGAAATCTACCTGTTTTCTCATGTCAAGTCTGATTCTCCTCTAAGAATAATAATAGCACCTAGCTCTTATATAGCACTTTTCCTCTGGAGATCTCAAAAAGCTTTACAAAGGAGAATAGTATCATTAGCTTTATTTTACAGATTGGGAAACTGAGACACGAGAAGATGGAGTAATTTTCCTGTCATCACCCAGCAGGCCAGCAGCCTCAGGTCTTCTGAATCCTAATTCATTTTGCATTCACTAGACCACATTGCTGCTGCTGCTTCCTCGCCTGACAGCTCCTTTTGCGATTTTGGTCAAATCTGTTGACTTCGGTGACAAGAGGGCTTCCCAGATTTTTATTCGTGTTAGTCCTGCATAGTTAATACAGCTAAGACTGAGTGAGTTGGATTCTATTCCTTCCTGTGGAACAATGACAGATTGTTTACTTAATTGTAATAATTTGTGGCTATGGAAACCCATAAAAGGCAATAGAACTGCATAGGTATTTCCAAAAGCCCACAGGAAAGATATTGAGCCTGAAGAGATATTGCTGGGGGCCAAGTCTGACCTACCAATCTGTGATTATTGTGGATTATGCACAAAATGGAAGAACCCAACTTGGTTCTCATAGCCCAGTCTGAGTTTGCAAAGTTGACACTGAGAAAATCATCTTTTTATTGTAACTTGCATATATTTGATATGGAAATTGCTAGGAGAAAATACAGGTGGTTGATGAATGAAGTTTTCTTCATTCTGTAAACAGGCAAAACTTCATAACTGTAGATGTCTTTAAAGACAGTGTTTTTTGTTAAACTGGGTGGAGTGGGCAGAAAAATGAGACATGAAATTATGGAGATAGAGGGCATTTCCAGTTTTGTACAGCTCAGCTTCAGTTACTGAAGATAAATAGAGAAATTAGTGGGAGGGAGAGGAAAAGTTGAATGATCTCATACGATGGCGAACTACTGGTAATGTTAGAAACAGGAACTGCCACATCAAAACACATCAATGATATCTCTTGTCCAATGTCGTCTCTTAAACAATAGCCAGTACTTAATACTTCAGATTGAGAGGAAAACACTCATAATTCACCTCATTGTGCAATATGATACCATAATAGGGAAGGGTTCCACCACAAATTGTACCTCACTCACATTCAATTCACTGTCCCAGAGTGTCCTTCCCAATGGCCGATAGAGATTGAAGCTTATGTTTTACCTGTCTTATCTTATTCTTAGTTCTCTGGGACACCAATAAACTTTCACATTTTAAATTTTGTTACTTGGAGAAAACAGAAGGGCAAGTTCCAGAAAACCACAATGGACTGAACACAGGAATAGGAACCGGGAATGCTAAGGAATCTCAACTTCGGCACCAGCTCTCTGTGAACATGGATATGTCAGTCTCAGTTCACCCAGCTGTAGATGCTGATAATAAACATAGCATGGCAAAGAGTGAAAAGATTTCCTATGAATATTAATTTATATTTGAAAATGCATTTCTAATCAGTTCTTGATGCAACCTTGAGGTTCACTTTATCAGCAGAAATACTCAGAAAAGTCTATGCTCCAAAAAGCATCAAAGGAATTACACTTTTTGTATTTACAGGTAGTCCTCACTTAGTGACCGGGTTCCATTCCTGAAACCCGGTTGATAAACGAATTGGTCACTAAACGAGGAGCAGCCCTTACCGGTATTTCAGGCATAATGTACTTTACTGGTAGTGGGTTTTTCAACCATCGGTAGATAGTTTTAATGTCACCTTTGCATCATTTATAACATTTTTCATATATATTTTAAATGTTTTAAGCTCTAATGTACTGAACTTAGTTTGCATAGTGTACTGTAAATATAGGTAATCTGAGAGAGTTGATGCGAGTTCTCGTACATCGCCATAATACCAACTCATCAGAGAGCCGGTCATAACTCTGAGGGGTCACTAAACGAGTAGGTCACTAAGTGAGGACTAGCTGTAATTGTAAAAACAAAATGCCTGTTTTTTAATTACATAAACCATCGAATCAGGGAACAGAAATGGTATCATATGACTTAGACAGCTAAGCAATCCAATGTGTGAAACATCAATGTGAGCATATCATCTTTCTTCCCAACCAACTACTTGAGAGCTATTCGCAGGATGAGAAATATTTGCTAAGGAATTTAAACATGAAAAATGAATGTCTAAAAAATTTACAATTTGCTTGTGATCATTTCCTTTGCAGAAAAAGTGGTAGAAATAGTGATTAATATGTTACAACTATGAGTTCAACTTTAATACTACTATTTACTATTTGTAACAATTTTGGTGAGGTTTTGAAAGAATTAAATAGTACATGTTTGTACAGCATTTTGAACATGTCCAATCTAGTATTATTAAACTTCTCAGGAAATTGAAGCTGCTGCCAGTCGATGCTGAATGTACAAGAAATGATCCAGGTCTGAATCATCAACTTTTCCAAAAATATTGTGTGACAGCAAGTTCAGTGAGCTTTGTAAAATACAAAAGGTATCAAGAATAACCAAAATATCCCTGAAATATATCTGCTGCCCCTTGCACCTGCAGTGATGATCTTTTAGAAAATTTCTCTCTGTACCTTGAAGAAGACATGTTAGAATAAAGACCTTTATACACATAAAATCATTAAGCTGGCACATTGTACTCCACCCAGATTGCTTTATTTAACTATGTTGCCACCCTGATTGCTTTATTTAATTATTGTATGAATTTAATGAGCAGTCTCCCTGAGGGAGAAAATACAGTTCTCTTAGTCTGTCAGTTCTGGTGATACAACAAACACCATATGCAATAATCTAGGTCAGGTGTGGCCAAACTGCAGCTCAGGAGCCACATGCGGCTCTTGAATGAAAAATTGTGGCTCCCAGAAGAATGTCAACAAATCAATTTAAGAAAGCTGCCCCAACCTAGGAGTTCAGGATGGGGTCGGGACGGTGGGTAGAAGTGCAGCATGTTTGGGGATGGTGGGGAGAAGTGCAGCATGGTCAGAATTCTAAAAAACTCACTAGTAGCCTGCAGTCTTCTATGTTGAGCAGCAGCTAAGTTTTACCATATTGGGCTAATTTTCATGGTAACGTTAAGTAATTATTAGAATCTGACATTAGTAGGATCAATATTTGTCCTCTTTCTATGATAAAATTAAAGTGTGCAATGAATTTTAAACTTAGTGATTTTTGGAGTAGGTAAACTTATATGGCTATATGCCTCAGTGAGGTTCTCGAAGGCTTAATAATCAACTTGTATGGCTCTTGAGTTCCATAAGTTTGGCCACCCTGACTAGGTAATGGAAGATGTTCACTAAATGCAGAAAAGACATATCATACTAAATGGATTCAGGGATTTCTGGAACAAAACAGGATAGGATAAGACCACTAACTCAGAGGCCCTTTCTGAGAGAGGACATAAGTCATTGTTTGACACTAGTTAGCAACACTGCCTTGTGCCCACAAGCCCATCTCAGCCACAAAACCCAGACCCAGACACAACTTCAAACTGGAAATTGTTGGCAGGAGTCCAGGAAGACTCTGTAACTGCCTTGGCAAAACACATGGCAAGTGCGTCAGTGCAGCAATGAACTCCCACAGGGATACCATTTCTCTCATGGCAGCTGGCATGGATATAGTTCACCATCTTAACCCTTGGCTGTCAATTAGGCAAGAAGCAGGGTGAGATTAGTTAATGACAAGGGAAGAGAATCCTTCAAGAAGTATATAGAGTTGGCACAAGTACTCATAAGAGTATTTTTCAGGACACATGCAGCCAGGAACACTATTATGCTGTGACCATTCTAGATTATCAAGGTTTCAAACCAGCGATTCCATTCTTACTAGCAAGTATTCCAAGTAGTCGCTGTTTTTTTTTTAATTTTATACTCTTTCTACTTATTTCACAGTGCCATGTCCATCTAAAGAAAAAAAGAATAATATAGGTTTTTTCATCCTAAAGGATCTGTTTGTTTGGGAGACTGTGTGTTGCTCCTAGGATCCTGTTAGGTAAGTCTGATACCTTCTCAATGAAACCTTAGCACCCTTCAACATTTAATCAGGTGGTGGGCCTACTTAAAAGCCCACTCCTTAGCAACTTCAGTAGCTAGCAAACAAGGGCAGCTAAGGGAGATTTGTGTGGAAGTTTAGAGGGAAAGTTGGGGGTAGATACATTTCACTAACACTGTAAACAAACAAGGCATCTGGTGCCACTTTTAAAGACTAACAAATGTATTTATCGCATGAGCTTTTATGGGAGAAAATCCCACTTTATCAGATGCTTGAAGATGGGAAACTTACAGAAAGTTGAGGATATTGATCTAATAAGCATCACAGAAACAAGGTGGGATGGGGATAGTCAATGGAACGTTGTAATACCAGGCTACAAAATTTATTGGAAAGCCAAAATAGGTCATACTGGTGGGGGAGCTGCATTATATGTGAAAAAAGCATAGCATCAAATAAAAAAAGATCTTAAATGAACCAAACTGTGCCATAGAATCTCTGTGGATAGCAATTCTATGCTTGAATAATAAGACTATAGCAGTAAGGTTATATCCTATCCCTGTACTGACTGGATGTATGTCATCTCAGGAAACGATGCAGAGATAAGGCTTCTTGACACCTTTAATGACCATTTCTTGGAGAAGCTAGTCCTGGAACCCACAAGAAGAGATGCAATTCTTGATTTAGTCCTAAGTGGAACACAGGATCTTGTCCAAGAGGCAAATATAGCTGATTCGCTTGGTAATAGTGACTACAACATAATAAAATTTAGCATCCTTGCAGTATGGGGAGAAAACGTAAGCAACGCACCCTAGTAACATTTAATTTCACAAAAGGGAACTACATAAAAATGAAGAAGTTAGTTTAACAGAAAGTGAAAGGTACAATGTCAAAAGTGAAATTCATGCCAGCTGCATGGAAACCTTTTAAAGACACCACAACAGATGCTCAACTTATGTGTACACCCCAAATAAAAAACATAGTAAGAGGACCAGAAAAAAAAAGACATTGTAGCTAAACGACAAAGTAAAATAAGCAGTTGAAGGCAAAAAAGCATCCTTTGAAAAGTGGAAGTTAAATCCTATTGAGGAAAATAAAAAGCATAAACTCTGACAAGTGTAGTGAAAAAATATAATTACAAAGCCATTCCCCCTGCCAAAAAAATCTGAAGAACTGCTAACCAAGGATTCAGAAAATAACAGTAAAAATAAATTTTAAGTACATCAAATGCAGGAACCCTACTAAACAAGCAGTGGAGCCACTGGACAATCAAGACGGTAATGGAGCACTCAAGAAAGATAAGGTTATTGCTGAGAAACTAAATAAATTCTTTGCATCAGTCTTCACAGCTGAGGATGTGAGGGAGATTCCCAGACCTGAGCCATTCTTTTTAGGTGACAAATCTGAGGAACTGTCCTACACTGAGGTGTAATTAAAGGAAATTTTGGAACAAGTTGATCAATTAAACATAATAAAATCACTAGGACCACATGGTATATATCCAAGATTTCTGAAGGAACTCAGATGTAAAATTGCAGAACTGCTAACTTTGATATAACATATCATTTAAATTAGCTTCTGTGACAGATGACTGGGGGATAGCTGAGTTGCAGATGCTACAAAACTACTCAAGATAATTAAGTCTAAAGCAGACCATGAAAAGTTACAGAGGGATTTCACAAAATTGGGTAACAAATGGCAGATGAATTTCAATGCTGATATACATTAAGAAACATAAAACATTGAAAAACTATGTATAAAGTGAAGTTTAAATTAGCTGTTAATACTCAAAAGGCAGTTCTTGGAGTTATTGTGGATAGTTCTCTAAAAGGACCCACTCAATGTGCAGTAACAGTCAAAAAAAAAAAAGCTAACAGAATGTTGGGAATCATTAGGAAAGAGATATCTAATAAGACAAAAAATATCCTATTGCCTCTTTATAAATCCAGAGTGCACCCTCATCTTGACTACTACTTGTACCTCATCTCAAAAAACCCCACATTTTGACTACTGCATGCACCCCATCTTGTCACTGTGTCTGAAAAATAGATATATTGGAATTAGAAAAGGCACAGAAAAGGGCAACTAAAATTATTAGAGGTATAGAAAAGCTTCCATATGAGGGAAGGTGAATAAGACTGGGACTTTTCATCATGGAAAAAGAGACAACAAAGGGGGTGTGATGGGGTGGACCCACTCTGCACTCAAGCAGGTCTATATGCCCTGAGGAAAGGGGTAGCCCCGCCCCTTAGCCCCTGCTGGGCATGCTCGAACAGCTGCCCAGGCATAAAAGGCTGCAGTTCCCCTCAGTCGGGGCAGAACAGCAGAGGCAGCAGACGCGTGCTGGAGGCTCCTACCCAGGGACTGGTTCGCCACACCATTGATAGGCCGAGGCTGCCAGCTACTGGACACGCCGCTGAGCAAGGTGTACTCTGCCATGAGGGTCCTGGGGCCCCGGCCAAAGACTTGGCGATACCAGATGGATCCAGGGAATTGGAAGGGGGAACGCCGTCAAAGACCCAGGTAGGAAGCAGCCCAGGGCAGTGCCCAGAGGGGTGAGCTGTGGTATTGCCGGGGTCTCAATCGGCGCATTGCGGCATGGATCCCCGCCGACTGGACCAAGCCCTACGGTAACCTCAGGGCCCTGGGCTGGGGTTCAGTGGAGCGGGTGGGCCTGAGCCCCCCTACCTGGGCACGTTTCCCCGGTGCTAACAGGCCTTTGAACATTGACTCTGGCCAGTGGGCCGCATTGCCCCAAACTGAAGGGCCTTTGAACATTAACTCTGGCCATTGGGCTGCCTTGCCCTGAACGGAAGGGCCTTTGAACACTGACTCTGGCCAGTGAGCCACATTGCCCTGAACGGAAGGGCCTTTGAACATTGACTCTGGCCAATGGGTCGCATCACCCTGAACTGAAGGGCCTTTGAACATTAACTCTGGCCATTGGGCCGCCTTGCCCTGAATCAAGGGGCTATGTTTGCGGCTCAAACCAGATTCCTCCCTGCGTTTGAGCAAGCGGGGGCAGCGTACCCTGCGACAGGTGGTGGAGAATGCAGGCAACCGATCAGACCCTGGGACAGGGGACTTAGAAAAGGGATTTTCCTTTGACGTTAAGTTTGTTGTGTTTGTTTCCTTCTCTGAAACCCCTCCCTCGACTTGGTGATGGACCCGGATAAGGTCCTGAAATGGCTGTTGGAAAGCCAACAGCAACAACAACAACAGCAGCAACAGTATACACAATTACTCCAACAGATGGCCGCCCAATAACAGGTTCAAGCGTCCCAGCAGCAAGACCAATTGCAGCAGTTCATGAGGGAGTTGGCCACCCAACAACAAGGTCACCAGGAGAGACTGGTCCAACAAATGGGGGCTGCGTTAAAACCCCCTACCACCAGGGACCCTGTGGTCGGGGCACCGGTGGCAGGGGTGGGCCAGGCTAGCCTGCCACTGCGACTGGCAAAGATGGGCCCGGGAGATGATCCGGAAGCCTTTCTAGTCACCTTCGAGCAGGTTGCCACCGCAGCACAGTGGACTCCCGAACATTGGGCCACCTTGCTGGCACCGTATCTAACTGGACTGGCACAGTTGGCTTATCGTGGCCTGGACCCCCGCGACACCCTCGTATATGCCAAGGTAAAGGAGGCAATTCTGGACCAGACCGGGGTAGATTCTGAAACCTACCGACGGCGATTGTGGGGCACCAGGTACCCATCCGACACCCGTCCGAGGCCAATGGCCCAAAGGATCAAGGGGGACTGCTGGCGTTGGCTGGAGCCCGAAAGACGATTGGGACCCGAGGTTGCGGAACTGGTGGCCTTAGGACAATTCACACAAGAGATCCCGGGTGGAACTAAGGAGTGGGTACAGAGACACCGCCCAAAGACCTTGGCAGAGGCTGTCTCCCTGGCAGAGGATTATTTGGCAGCCAAAACGACGGGGCCTCGTCCCCGGGGATTGCCCGGCACCCGTAAAGTGGAAAGTAAAAGAGGGCTGGGCTCACCCAGAACAAGGACAGGGGAACCATCCCGGGCCCCTCTGTTTCCCCTCAGCCCTAGTCACCCCAAACCAGCAGGAGGACCCCAGAGACCCTGGGCGAAATCGACAGGAAACCGCCGGATGGATTCGATCCCACCCCCAGGAGGTGACCAGTGGGGGAATGATCAGAACCGGTGCTGGGAGTGCGAAGAAGAGCGTCATTACCGCCGAGAGTGTCCTTCTATGGAGTGAGAGTATGCACACGTAGGTGCAGTGGGCCACCGGGCCAGGAAGTGCACCCCCCCGAAAATTGTTATCCCAGTGCAGATTGAACAGACTCAAGACCTCGCCCTCATAGATTCGGGGTGTAGTCAAACGCTTATCCGGGAGGGACTGATACCGGGCCTGGAGGTGTCAGGCCCAACCATACAACTCCAGTGCATACATGGGGATACCCGCCCCAACCCAACGGCCTGAGTGCGCTTGGGGGTGGGTCAACGGACGGCAAGACTCCAGGTGGGTGTGGTCCCAGGTCTGGTGTATCCAGTGGTGTTGGGCTGCGACTGGCCTGAATTTGCTAGGGTCATGCGAGGCGACGTCCCAGACAACTCGAGCGGATTGGCAGCGAACGGCCTTGACACAAGCCTGCTGGGGCGTACTGGACCCACTGACCCGGGCAAAGAGGCGCCAGGGCCCTCGGACAAGTCCCAGACCCCCAGTAGACCACAGGTGCGACCCTGGAGAAGGCACAGGGCGACCTGGAGCGAGATGGGGACTTCCTCTGGGAACAATGCGAAGATCCCACATTGAAACATGCCTGGGACCAGGCCACCAACCCGGACTTGGAGCCACCGAACAACCTCCCCCAGCCTAGGGGGCCCCGCTTTGAGATCCGGAAGGATCGGCTGTACCGAGTGACGTATGAGCCCCAGACCCAGGAGATTATTTATCGGCTCATGGTACCATGGCGTCTCTGGGCGGGACCTCCTGCATTTAGCCCATGATATCCCCTGGGCCGGGCACTTGGGTCGAGAAAAGACCCTCCAATGAGTGGGTCAATGGTTTTATTGGCTGGGGCTCCATAGGGAAGTGAAGGAGTTTTGTGCATCCTGCCCGGAGTGCCAACGGACTGGGCCCGCGGGGGTACCAAGGGCACCCCTCGTTCCGATGCCAGTAGTGGGGGTTCCGTTTGAACATATGGGTATGGACCTTGTGGGGCCGCTAGAACAAAGCCAGACTAAAAACCGCTTCATTCTAGTCATGGTAGATTACACTACTAGGTATCCAGGGGCCGCACCCCTACAGACGGCGACCGTGTCAAACATCGCTATTGAATTGTTAAAAGTTTTTTTTTAGGGTTGGGATACCGAAAGAGATACTAACCGACCAGGCTACGAACGTTTCCTCAAAGCTGATAGGCGAGCTGTGTTGCCTGATGGGAATTAGGACCATTAGAACCACCATGTAGCACCCACAAACCGACGGGCTGGTGGAGAAGTTCAACGGCACCTTGAAGTCCATGCTCCGCAAATTCGTGCAGGAAGACCCCCAGCATTGGGACGTGGTGCTGCCAGCCCTCCTCTTCGCCATATAGGAAGTTCCCCAAGCCTCCACGGGATTCTCGCCTTTTGAATTACTTTACGGGCGAAGGCCTAGGGGTATACTGGACCTCCTGAAAGAGGATTGGGAGATGCAAGAGACCCGAGTACAGGGTACCATATATTATATAATCAAATTACAGGAACGACTGTGGACCCTGGGAGCTTTTGCCCAAGAAAACCTAAAACAAGCCCAAGGAATTCAGACTTGACACTACCATCAAGGTGCAAAGGTCCGGGTGTTTCAACCAGGGGACAGGGTACTGCTCCTGTTACCCTCTAGCGAGTCCAAACCGTTAGCCAAATGGCAGGGCCCATTTGAAGTAACCCAGTGAATCGGCCCCGTGGATTATGAGATCCGAATACCAGGACGTAGGAATGAAGTTTGTATCTACCGTGTTAATTTATTGAAGAAGTGGATGGGAAGGGAGGCCATGTGGGTAGCCCCACCTACCCCGGAACCTGAACGCGGGCCCTCGGCCGAAGAAGCCGGTGACGCTACTCTGCCAGCAGTGGGAGAAGGACTTAATTCCGAACAAAAAGGAAAATTACAGGAACTTCTAGACCAGTTCCCAGATGTCTTGTCCATACGCCCAGGGAGGAACCCGCTGGCGAGCCATCATATTGCTACTCTGGCTGGACAGAAGATCAGGGACAACCCCCGACCGCTCCCATGGAAAATGTGGCCTACGGTTAAGCAAGAATTAGAAAGTATGTTAGAGATGGGGGTGGTGGAGGAGTCCAAGAGCGAATGGCATAGCTCCATCGTCCTAGTACCCAAGACTGATGGTAGCCTACATTTTTGTATAGACTTCCGGAAGGTTAATGCGGTGTCCAGATTCGATGCGTACCCAATGCCCCGGGTGGATGAGCTGTTAGAAAGACTGGGCGCGGCACAGTACCTTTCAATGTTGGACTTGACGAAAGGGTATTGGCAAATTCCCCTTATACCACTTCGCACCCGAAGACGGCTTTCTCTACGCCATTCGGACTTTTTCAGTTTGTCACCATGCCCTTCGGATTACATGGAGCAGCTGCTACCTTCCAGAGACTAATGAATAAAGTGCTACAACCCCATGGGGCCTATGCTGCAGCATATATAGACGATATCGTAATATATAGTAGCAGTTAGGAAGAACATCTACAACATCTCGACCGCATCTTGACAGCCCTCAGAGAAGCCCGCCTGACGGTTAGCCCCGCTAAGTGCCACTTGGGACAGAGAGAAGTGACCTACCTCAGGTATGAATTGGAAGGGGGTACGCTACGGCCATTAATCAGTAAGATCCAGGCCCTGTTGGACACGCAACAACTAAGGACTAAAAGGCAGGTGCGCCAATTCTTGGGTCTGGCAAGTTACTACCGCCGCTTCGTGCCAGACTTCACAACCATCGCAGCCCCCCTCTCGGACCTAACTAAGAACTCCACCCCCAAGAAAGTCCAATGGACTGAACAAATGGAAGAGGCATTCCAGGCACTGAAACACAGCTTGATGCGAGAACTGGTGCTTGTACATCCAGATTTTAATAAGGACTTTATATTACAGATGGACGCCTCGGAAGTGGGCCTGGGGGCGGTACTCTCACAGGAAGTCGAGGGAGAGGAGCACCCCATACTATATGTAAGCAGGAAATTATTCCCTCATGAGACACGATACTCAACCATTGAAAAGGAGGCCTTGGCAGCAAGATGGGCCATAGATATGCTCCGATATTACCTTCTGGGGTCTACCTTCACGCTAGTGACTGACCACGCACCCCTAAGATGGCTGCAATCCATGAACGATACGAACCCATGACTGAGGCGGTGGTACCTGGCCCTCCGGCCATATAACTTCAGAGTGGCTCACTGACTGGGTAAGAAACACGCTAATGCGGACTTCTTTTCCAGGTTGGGGGAGGAAGGAGATAGCATGACTACCCCCATAAGGCCCGTCATAAGGGGGGGGGTGATGGGGTGGACCCACCCTGCACTCAAGCAGGCCTATATGCCCTGAGGAAAGGGGTAGCCCCGCCCCTTAGGCCCTGCTGGGCATGCTCGAACAGCTGCCCAGGCATAAAAGGTTGCAGTTCCCCTCAGTCAGGGGCAGAACAGCAGAGGGAGCAGACGCATGGTGGAGGCTCCTACCCAGGGACTGGTTTGGCCCCCGCCTCAAAGGGGCACACCATTGATAGGCTGAGGCCGCCGGCTACCGGACACACCGCTGAGCAAGGTGTACTTCGCCGTGAGGATCCCGGGGCCGTGGCCAAAGACTTGGCGACACTGGATGGATCCAGGGAATCGGAAGGGGGAACGCCGTCAAAGACCCAGGTAGGAAGCAGCCCAGGGCAGTGCCCAGAGGGGTGAGCTGTGGTATTGCCGGGGTCTCAATCGGCGCATTGCGGCACGGATCCCCGCCGACTGGACCAAGCCCTATGGTAACCCCAGGGCCCTGGGCTGGGGTTCAGTGGAGCGGGTGGGCCTGAGCCCCCCTACCTGGGCATGTTTCCCCGGTGCCAACAGGCCTTTGAACATTGACTCTGGCCAGTGGGCCGCATTGCCCCGAACTGAAGGGCCTTTGAACATTAACTCTGGCCATTGGGCTGCCTTGCCCTGAATCAAGGGGCCGTGTTTGGGGCTCAAACCAGGTTCCTCCCTGCGTTTGAGTGAGTGGGGGCAGCGTACCCCACAACAGGGGGGATATGCTAGAGGTCTATAAATTCATTACTCATGTGGAGTAAGTAAATAAACAAATGTTATTTACTTCTCATAACACAAAACCAGGGGTCAACAAATGAAATTAATAGGCAGTACATTTAAACCAAAGAAAAGGAAGCAGTTTTTTCACTCAGTACAAAGTCACCCAGTGGAACTTTTTGCCAGAGGATGTTGTGAAGGCCAAGACTATAATTGGGTTCTAAAAGAACAAGATAAAGTTCATGGAGGATAGGTTCACCAATGGCTATAAGCAGGGCTAGGCAAGATTGCTGTTTACCAGTGGTTGGTAATGGCCAACGTGATGGATCACTTGATGATTACCTGTTCTATTCATTCCCTCCAAAGCACCTGGCACTGTCTAGTCTTGAATATAGGATACTGGACTAGTGGGATCACTGGTCTGATTCACTATGGCTATTCCAATGTTTTTATGATCCTAGACTCTCTGTAAAGCCAGTTTACCCATCTACCACTGAAATACAGCCACGTCTAGCATACAGTGGGGCGAATGCTTGACAGAACGTCTCTTTAAGAGGAGAAGTAAATAATGTTTTCCACAACTGCCATTACAGAATACAATGAATATTCTGAGTGCAATTGCCTGTGTTGGAGTGTGGCCAACTGTCCAGGATAGCACACACTTACGCTTGTGCAAAATAAAGGGGATGTTTAACTATCACAGCCTACACTTCTCACCTAAACACCTCTCCTCTGTTAGCACTATTAGGCTATGTTCACACGTAAACTGTTATTTTGAAATAAGTTATTTTGAAATAACTCATTTTGAAATAAAGTCCTTATTTCAAAATAAGTTAATTCAAATTAACAAAATGGTAATTTGAATTAAGGGAAAGCCTGCTATTGAAATGGCTGTTATTTCAAAATGGTTATTTCGAAATAGCCCATTTGGACATGTTGTTTGAAAACAATGGTGGTGTTTCGAAACAATGTGTCTGAACGCCATTGTTTCGAAACAGCCGTTTCGAAACAACGGCTATTTCGATTTCAAGCGAGGTTTTACTGTTTTGAAATAACAGCCATTATTTCGAAACAACGGGTTTCATTGTTTTGAAATAATGGAACGTCATGTGGACATAAGAAATTTTATTTTGAAACAACGGCTGTTGTTTCGAAATAAAACTCTCGTCTGAACATGGTCTTAGTTATCTGTTAATTACTCTCAGCAACGTGCTGGGCTATTGAGCCAATTTGAATGAAGGAGGAAGACAGACACTTTATAAGGGCCCAGCCCTGGCAGGGGTAAGTAAGCCTTCTGTCCCTGAACATTTAACTATGTGAATAGTCCACATACATGCTTATGTGCTTGCTGGGATTAGAATGAGCAGCAACTCACAGCATCAAGCTCCGAGGTCCAAGCACCATTCCCTGAATCACCTGCAGCTTTCCAGGGAGGTCTTCCACTGAAGTGTGGACCACGCTTTCCTCTACTTTGTTTATAAGACCCGATAAGATCACAGCTTGAACTGGGAGAGGTTCAGCCTACTCAGTACTGGATATTGGCTTTGCCAAGTGCTAAGTAATGAAAAATGTTTTTTGTTTCTTTCCCCAAGGCTGTGAAGGAATATTTCAGACACTCATTGAAGTTATAGGAGATGAAATTCATAAAGGAAAAATCTAGGTTGATCCTCAAGAAGATCTTCCTACCAGTGAGTTCAATTAAATTGTTGAACAGTTTCTCAATGCACTAGGAAACATAGTTCAAGGAACAAACCTGTATCTGCATAAAGTGGACAAGAGAATCTATTAGGTCCTTTCAGATGTAATATCTGTAATGCCGTGATTCACTTAAGAGTATGCCACACCTCAAATGCCATCAGTACTGAAACCTGTCAAACCTGAGCGGTAATTGCACCACCTCTTCAGAGCTCTTGCTGCAAACAATAAGGATTTCCAGCACCACAATGCTGAGACTGAAACACAAGGAAAGGAATTAGAATGCAGCCCAGATGAATCTTAAGACTTGTCTACGCTTGAAAGTTAAGGCAGTTTAAGGTATGCTGTGAATTTAAAGTTCAGTAAGTGATCCTGACCAGCTCTATGTATAGTCAGTCTTATTCTGGAACAGGAGTGCCTTGTTTAACGTAAATCTAAGCAAGTTCAAGTTCCTGAGGGGAGCTGTGGGAGCAAAAACCTTGCTGGCTTCAAAACTGAGCTTGATAAATTTATGAAGGAGATGGTATGATGGGATGGCCTAGTTTCACAATTGATTTTTGAATACTGGTGGAGGATATGCCAATGGCCTGAGATGGGATATTAGGTGCAGTGGTTAAAGTATCATTTGACAGGCCTCAGAATCCTCCTAATCTCTGGGCCCCTTTCCTGTACTGTTCAGGCCCCCTTCATACATATGTGGGTCCCAGCCCAGACAGGCATTTGCACCCCTTTTCTGTACCACATACATCAGTTATGGCTCCATTTATCTCTCCATAAAAATACTGGCCCTGATCCTGGCCTCACATGCTGCCCCCTCCACCTCTCTGACCTCGATCCTGGCCTCACACTCTGACTCCACAAGCCCCTAGCTCTGATCTTGGCCTCACACACTGCTCCCTCCAGCCCCCTACCCCCATCCCAGCCTCACATGCTGCCTCCTGTGCCCCCCTAGATGGTACTTGGTCCTGGCATGAATGTAAAGGACTGGACTCAGTGACCTCTCATGGTCCCTTCCAGTTCTATGATTTTATGATCACCTTGTCTTAGCCTCCAAAATATAATTTGCTCTCAGTGGGGCACTGTGTACCTTGCTCAGTTTAATAAATCAAACCCAGATTTTAGGAAAAGATCAGGATGATAACAAGACAAAATCTAAACTTCTAAGAAATGTCTGTTGTACTTGGTCATCCCCAAAATGGGAGCAGTTTTAAAGCTCCCCATTATTAGACATTTTAGGAAGAAATTGGTAGTTGCTTCCTATAAATAGTCAATGAGTGAGTCTATGGAATGTACACACAGGACAAATAAGCACTGTGCAATGAGACACATTTTAAATAATTCACATTTTAGTCTCTGGAACGACTGGGAAATGTGCATGAGCCCTCGGATGTGTCATGGAGGAGATGCTGTCTCTATCCAGGACTGTATTATCTTTATTGGCATGGAATTACCAAAACAGGACCAAAGAGAGGGGAGAAGAATCCAGAAAAAGAAAATCATTTCATGATTCATTCACCTCCTAAGCACAAGCAAAAATATAATTTGCTACTTTTGACCTTTGAAATATATAATCACCCATGTGCATCCCATGACTCCTCAACCTTCCCCACCTACCCACTGTCTCCTTAACCCCTTTCCCTGACCCGTCCGCTCCCCCTGACCACCTTCTCTGACCCGCCTGCCCACCAGCTCCCTGATCTCCCATGCCCTCCCCAGTGGCATACCAAGGGTGAGTGGTGCCCGGGGGTCAGGCCCACATTTGCATCCTCCCCTGGCAGAAGGAGTCCCAGCCCCCTACCCCAGCTGCCTTGGGGAGGGGATCTGTACCAGCAGGGGAGGGACATGAGACGGGGGGGGAGGGGGAGCACAAAATCCCCACCCCACACTTCCCTCCCCTGGAGTTACCCAGTGTGTGGCAGCCACAGGTCCCCTGCAACAACCTTGCAGCTCGGCTTGGCTGAGACAGAGCAGCCTCACCACCACACCCCCTGGTGAGGAAAGGGGGGCAGAGTGGCTCTTTACCACAGGAGGTGTGGGCACTGAGGGGCACCCCTCACAACCTCCTGTATCCCCCCTAATCTCTTGAGGGGTTGGCCTGGCCCAGCACCCCGACCCCCATCCCTTACTGTCCCCTGCTGCACCTGGGACCCCAGCCCCTGGCTGGAGCTGGGTAGCCTCATACCAACCCCTTGCCTGAGGAGGGGTGGGATGGGGTCGGCTCTTCACAGCTTATGACAGGGGTGTGGGTGAGGATGTGAGGGGTCCCCTGGATCACACCCATGAAGTTCCCTTCACTTTCCTTTCCTGCAGGGGCACCAGTGCTGTGCTGCAGTTAGATGCTCCCTCCTGGCTCCTAGTGCTGGCAAAAATTTGTTTCTGTGTAGGCTGGGTAGCCCAGCACACCCAGAAAGGCAACACTTCCACTACTATGATCCAGGAGGCAGCTTCCAACTGGCTTCACCTGTGGCTGTTTCTCCATAAAGGAGCAGACCAGGCTGGCCACAGCTCCCAGGTCAGAGCAGATCAGAACATGCGTTCCAACTGCTTTTTCTAATTTTGGGGGCCCCAGAATGCTGGCCCTTCAATTTTGTGGGCCCTGGAACAGTGTTCCAGGATGTTCCAGCCTACTTTAGCCCCTGGTTAGATGGGTTGGGTTCTGAATTATTACAAAGAGTTCTTTCTTGGGTATCTGGCTAGTGAGTCTTACCCACACGCTCAGGGTTTAACTGGTCGCCATACCTGGGGTAAGGAAGGAATTTTCCCTCAGGGCACATTGGCAAAGGCTGTGGGGGGGGTTTGCCTTTCTCTGTAGCATGGGGCTCAGCTCGCTTGCTGGTGGATTCTCTGTACCTTAAAGTCTTAATAACTCAGTCATCATTTAGAGATTAATTACAGGAGTAGGTGTGCAAAGTTCTGTGGCCTGTGTTGTGCAGGTTGGAGAAGATGAGCATATTGTCCCTTCTGACCTTGGCATTTGTGAGTCTAAACTAAACAGAGCAAGATATTCTTCCTACCAACCCCCTCCCCTCCAAAAATAAGAGTTGGTAGGAACAGCAGATCACAAATGACGTTCTGTATAGACAAATACTGAGGCAACTTGTAGCTTGTTTGTTTTCCTTGGAAGGATGGATGGGCTGCATAGGCCTAGGGGAAGAGGACTTTGCTTTTACCCTGCCTACCCTCTAAAATAGACAGCTGTCACACCATTCATCATCCTGTGAATATAGCATCCTTCAGATTCCTCCAGATTTTGTTTTATGGTCTCTGAAGAGAAAGAGGCTGTTGACATTTGACCAGTTACTGGGGGGTGAATGAAGAATATTTGGAATAGTGCTTTTACTGGATTTGCTATTAAGGCTCTTTCTTCCTTCTTATGTTGAAAAATTCTTGTGCTGAAGATAAACTGCTAACTGATCCATCCCCTCCTTTCTCCATCCTTTTCCCTTAATAGGATGACAGTATACACAGGTCTGTGCAGTGCAATTAGCACCTTGTAGGATCAGGAGCTTAGGCAAAAATTTTCCACTTGACAGTTATATACTGATTCAATGCTTGTTTGTAATAAGATTTAGAGAAAGCAGCCAATCTGGAGTCTGTCTGAAGCCTCCCATTTATCCACAGGCTTTATAAAGAACATATAAATTGGCATAAAACAGATTCTTATCCTACAATATGTTCAGTGAAAGGCAAGCAATACTATCTAACTGCAGTCCATCTCACTGTCACACTAAACATCACACTTCCTTCCTAAACTTTCAGAGCAGACAGCACATTTTGGGAGTAAAGGCCAAATTTTGCTAATAATCATTTATATGTGGGCACCAATAATATTGGAGCCTGTATCTGGCAGCTTTCATGAAGTCACCTGGGTGAGATGTCATATTTCCTAAAACATTTCATTAAAGAATGTGCTACAGAATTTAAAAAACTTCAATCCAATACCCCAGACCCACTGGGATCCCCTGTTCCAGATACTAAGATTATGAAAATTTCTTTCTTGCTAGCACTTTTTTAACAGACCTAAAGAATCTTTTGGTGACAAATTCAGATTCAGTGTACAATGCCCCCTCCTCTATCTTCCCCTTTGTTGGAAATGTTGATGTATAGGAAAAATCATAGCAAAGCATGAAGGCCTACCTAGCTTGCTCTCTACTTCTCAAAACTTAATTCTAGGTAGACAAGGCTAATTCCTTACAATGCCAGTGCTTTGTAGATTGTCCTTCAAATGAATGCTGAGAATGCCTATCTATGGTCACAGCTTTCTAAGGCTTAGCCATGCCATGCTGTATACAACATAATTTTAGCCTCCCACCCTTGAAATGTGAAAACTTGAGGCTCTGTTCTCCTTCTACAGGATAAAAGTAATTTCCACTGACACTGAGGAAGAGATATTCACTTCCACTGATAGGAAAAATAGGATCCTGGTACAAAAGTAAGAGTGAAGGAAAAGACATTCGTGGCTAACATGCATGCTTTTCTATCAGGTTGGCTAACCACTCTGTTTCTAGAAGAGTTGATATTTATATCCAATAATTCATGTAATGCTTGATCTATCAGTAATTGTGAGTGTTTGTATGAGACAAAATGTGGATTTAAACACTTAGTTTGAGTATCTTTTTTCCCAGATTTGAGGATAATTCTGGTAAGAATAAGAGAGGTCTGCAGTCGTAAGACCGATATTGAAATGAATTTAGGTTTCACAGTGGAACAATGGAGTTCAAGCTACAACATTAAGATTTACAAATGGACCTACCCACCTTTTGGGGTATACAAATCCTGATTTTTACTTTGTCCTCATTGCAGAAAAACTCTTAAAGTTCAGATCTCAATCTAGATTTAGAGTCAAACTTTTCCAAATACTGAGGTGTACAAATCCAAAGCCATCTTTAAATAGATATAGAAACCAATATACTCCACTGGGCTAAATCCTCTCTTGACTTTCACTACTCACTATCTGAATCTTTACTTATCATTTTATGATTTTATTTATTTCTGTGTACACTTAAAGCAAGCCTATACAATGGACTTCAGTCCATTTGAGAGATCTTAAGAAAAATGCTTCACATAACGAAAGTATTTAAACAAAGCAATTTACTCATCCACCAAAGGAGAAGAAGATAACAGCATGGCAGTCACTCCCCCGTGTCTCACATTCCCTCATCAATCCACACCAAGCATTACCCATGCCCTTCCCTCTGAAAGTTTTGTAGCATGGGAGAAAATTACGAAGTCTCAAGCCCCTCATGAACACCCAGCCTGTCTTCCCTGTTAAAACAAGAACACTTACAGCTTGTGCACCCTGATGACTACTGTGACTGTAAAGAACAAGGGAGGAAACATTTCCCTTCAAACTGAGCATGGGGAAGAGGGTAAACCTGATTTCAACCATGTTCCCAATTCAGATACAAGGCTGGTAGATGAGTCTTGATATAGACATAACATCCATTTAAACCAAGGATTAGGAGCAGTCATGTCAGTCCATGAGCTTCTGCAAACAATTTTACCACTTACTCAGACCCATTTTGGATAATGTAGCAAGGTGCAACCGAGACCTGAGCTCTTGCACTCCCACGGCTGGCCAGGGAAGGGCATGGACCCAGTATGCGCTAGGAACCAAAGGGGCTGGGCTGGAGGAAGGGAGGACTATTTAAAAGGGCTGGACCAAAGAGCCACAGGGGAGAAGGAGGTACATCAGATGGAAGGTAGATCTCCCTGACCAGGAGGAGCGAGGGCGTGACCAGAGCCTTGACAACCCCACCAACCCCACCCAGGGCGAGGACCTGGAGGAGTTACCTTCGGCGGAAGAGCTGCCAGGGGGAGGAGACGAGCAGGGCCCACAGGACCTGGATGAGCTGCTCTCTGCAGAGGATGTGGCCGACCCAGGAATGCCCAATACATGCGACCTGGAGGAACCACTGCTGGCTGAAGATACAGTGGGAGGTCCAGGCTCACCCACAGCGAAGGCTGAAGGCCTGACTGGCATACCGCTGGGGAGGTACCCGGGGGTTCGGTAGGGAGGACGGAGGAAGTAGCCCAGGGGAGGGGCGCGGACAGCCCCCCAGGGCTAGTGTGTTTCGGCAGGCGCACCACTAGCTATCGGGTGGCCTGTGACCACCCATTAGGGCCCTGGGCTGAGATGCAGTGGAGTGGGTGGGCCTGTGTCTCCCTCCCCTCGACCCTTACTGCTGAAAACCCCAACACTGAAGCCCTGATTGCCTTGGCTGCCTTGCCCGGCTGTGGGCTTGAAGGCTGGGACTCTTTGTGACTGTGCTTGCCCTGAGAGGGGGCTGAAGCCCTGATTGCCTTGGCTGCCTCGCCCTGCAGTGGGCTAGAAGGCAGTTTCCGGGTGTGCTGCGGGTGCCCTGAGGCGGGGACCACAGATGGCCACCCGCAGACGGCCAAAGCGGCCTGCCCGGTTGGTGACCCGATCTACAGATAAACAATGCAAAATACTTTCCTTAAGTGTTATTTAAATGACAAACATGTTTGCAAAATATATTTTAAAAGTTTTTAAAATGGAACCAGAATCCAGCTGTAGGGTTTATAAATAAACCCTCTGGTTTCCAGATGAACAGACACATTTTCACAACCTCTGCATTAGTCCAATCGTGTCTTTTTAATTCATGTAACTACATGACTCGTGAGAAAAGGAAGAAATAACCCTGCCAAGCATTTGGCAGTTGAATCAGTCTATTAGAGTCAAGAAATTGCTCCTTAGATGAGACACAGCAGAGGTTTATTAAAAGGGGGGAAAAAAGCTATCTTGTTTTGTTTTTGTTTTTAAACACGATTTAGTTTTAACTTATAAAAATTCCAAAATAGCATTATATGGGAAATATGAAGCCCAACAAGTGAATGGAGTACAGTAAACAGCAAATTGGATTCTAGGAGGTTGCTTTTAAATATCTCCTAAGGAAGCATTGCTCCATTGTTGTTCTGTAGTTGGAATCGTCACCCAATTAGTGTTACACAATTGTTGCACTCTAGAAGGCAGAGATGATGCTGACAAATGTGATTCAAAACCAAAATGGCAACCACCATGAAGTCAGGTTCCATAAAGAACACTATTGGGGCGGGGGGGGGAGAAAGCCAGCCAAAGGAAACAATCTTAGTCACTGATCTCCAGTTTCTTTTTCTGCAACTTGTCCTATTTTTACATACAAAGGAAGGAAGAATGAAGCCTACACAAGAGGACTTGGATGCCCCGAGATACCAGTGACACTAACAATTTTACAAAACACGCACCATTTATTTAACACAAAGAAAACCCCAACAGTGTATGAGCAAGTGATTCTTGAATGGTTCCTGACAGAACTCACTCATCATCACTCAAATTCAGATCTACTGCAAGCGGGCATGATTTCTTGGCATCTCTCTATGCTAATGGGATTGATTTTGATCCAGTTGGTTTACTATGTTTACTATTCAGTGCCCTGTTTACTTTCCAAGTTACAAGGAGGAAACTTTTGTTTACTGCTGAAATGCAGTCACCTTTAGTGTAGAATGAGCTGCTTAATCGTATGTCATGAAAAGGGAGGAGGAAGAAGTGATAGCACGAGAACTGAGACACTGTGGTTCAATTTTCTACTCTACCACAGACTTTCTCAGTGATCTTGGACAAGTCATTTGGTTTCTCTAGAGTGTGAGTATACTTATAAAATTTGCAGATGGCACCAAGGTGAGAGGTTGCAAGCATGTTGTAGGATGGTATTAAAATTCAAAATTGCCTTAAACAAGAGGAAAATTCAACAAGATGAAATTCAAGCAACTGCAAAGTACTTTAAGATAGAAAAATCAAATGCACAGCTACAAAACAGGGAATAAGTGACTAAATGGTAGTGTTACTGGGAAGGACCTGGGTGTTCTAGTGAATCACAAATTGAATGTGAGTCAAGAATGTGATGCAATACTGAAAAAGACTAGGGTATATTAACGAGACCATGGTAAGAAACAGGAGGTAACTGTCTTTCTCTACTCAGTGCTGTTGACACCCCAACTAGACTATTGTGTCCAGTTATGGGCACAAAGTTTTAGGAAAGATGTGGACAAAGTTGAGAGAGTTCAGAGGAAAGCAACAAAAAGTATAAAAGGTTTAGAAAACCTGACCTTTGAGGAAAGGTTAAAAAAAACTGGGCATGTTTTAGTCATCAGAAGAGAGGACTAAAGGGGGACCTGATAGTAGTTTTCAAATACATTAAAAGCCTTTAAAAAAAGGTTGATCAATTGTTCTCCATGTCCACTGAAGGTAGGATAAGAAGTAAAGGCTTAACCTGCAGCAAGGAATATTTAGTTTAGATATTAGGAAAAGCTTTCTATGTATAAGGGAAGTAGAGCTCTGGAATTTGCTGCCAAGGGAGGTTGTGGTATCCCTAACATTGGAGGCTTTTAAGAACAGATCGGAAAATACCTAGGGATGGTGTAGGATTACCTGGTCCTCCTTCATGGCAGTGGGGCTGGACACAATTCTTCTCAAGGTCCTTCCCAGACATGTGTTTCTATTATTCTATGATTTAAAAGGTCAGAGATGCCCAGATACTACAATAATGGAAGTCACATTAGTATCTAAGGGCATGTCTACAATGGAGCCTTAGGTCACCTTAACCTGCCTTAAGTTGTCCTAAGGTACTCCCTGGCCCTGCTCAGAATTTATTAAGTTGACTTAAGCATTTGGTTAAGTCAACTTAATAACTCCAGCTCCGAAAATCCACTTAAGCATTAAGTCAACTTTCGAGGGCAGGAAGGGGCCTGGCCCCCACTCCCTGCCCTGCCCCAGATCCTGACCAGGCTCAGGGGCCCAATCCAGCTCTAGTGGCCCAACCTGGCCCCAGCCATCACTGGCTAGTGGCTGGGCGCTGGAACCAGCTCCCAGCCCCTTGCCACAGGAAGTGTAGTCTGGGAGCCAGCTCCTGCTGGTGGCAGCCAGGGTCCAGGAGCCCGACCCAGAGATCAAGAGTAGCCTCTGAAATTGAACAGGCTGCCAGGCTGCCTGCTGGCAGTGGCAAGCAGCTCGGGGCCCAATTGGGCTCTGAGCTGCTTGTGGCAAGTGACAGGGCCAGATCCAGCTCCATGCTACTTGCCATCTGCAGCAAGGGGCTGGGGACTGGCTCAGGCTCCCAGCCTCTTGCTGGAAGTCGCAGGAGCCAGCTCCCATGCCCTGCTGCCTGTGGCAAGGGACCAGGAGCTGGATCAGACTCCAAGGGTGTGTCTGCACTTACAGCCGAATTCAAACTGATTGTCATCAATTTGAATTCAGTTAGTGCATGGACATGCCCACTTTCCTCAATTTGAACGGAGGCACTCTTCAGTTTGAATTGAGGAAAGCTGAGTTTGAATTTGTCAAACCTGGTTTTCTGGTGAAGTCACGGTCAATTCAAAGTGAGTAATTCGAATTGACACAATGTTGCCATGTCAATTCAAATCACTCACTTCGAATTGACCGTGTTTTGCCCTTTTCCTTCCCATGATGCTTGGCACCAGGAAGGGGAAGCACTCACAGGCTCAGCACCCCCACCACACCCTTGCTGGCAGCCTCTGCAGCAAAAGGCACACAGCAGGGAAGTGCCATGGCTGAGGCATGTGCCAGCACCAGGGCAGCCATGGGACAGCCACCTGGGGGCATCAGGAGGTCCTCTGCCTCCTATCCATATGGGGGACAGAGGACATCCTCTCCCAGTTGCGAGCAACTCACCACAACTGGGCCATTTATGAGGAGATCGCTGAGGCTCTGACGTCTCAGGGACACCCTTGGACCACGGAGCAGGTCCGAATAAAGATCAAGTTCCTCCATCAGGACTATGCCCAGGTCCGGGAGGCCAGGCAGCTCCAGGCGTCAGAGCAAGGAGCCATGTACCCCTGCTTTAAAGGCATGCATCACTACCTGAGTGATGAACCATCCAGGCTGCCCAGCAGCCCACTGGACAGCTTGGAGGTGTACACTTGGTCCACCCTGGAGGAGGGGGAAGACGCAGATGTCGACACCCCGAACGATGTCAGTGTCTGCAGTCCAGCAGCAGGGCCACCATCTGTGCACACCCCAGCCACAGCCCCGAGCTCTTCGCGGCCACTGAGGAGGCAGCTACCACCCTGGAGGCGCAGGAGGAGACAGCTACCCCGGAGGAGGACCCTGCTGGCAATGCCGCAACCTGGGGGTAAGTCATCCCTACTTCCTCCACGTGGGTATGGCTGCACCAGCCCATGACACATGCAGGGCGGGGGGACAGGGCCATGGGACATGCAAGGTCCCAGCCCCGGGGTGGTCACAGAGGCCATCCAATAGGGATGACCAGAGGGGAGCACTGGGGTGGCATGGAAGCACAGTCAGCTGGCATGGGATCCTGTGAGTGTGCGGCTAGGGGAACCTGAAGTGGCAATACAGAGGTTAGGCCATGTGCAGCTTCGCCCCTGGCACATGGTGCCTGGCAATGCCTGGGAGCCATGTCAGGCTCAGTGTTGCCTGGCACTGTGGGCACAACAGTGGATCCGGCCCAAGAAGCACGGCTGCTCATGCTTTGGGGGCCCCCTTGTCACAGTACACAAAGGGGGACATGGGGATGGTCTTGGCCTGGGTGTTTGCTGCCGTTAGGCTGTAGACAGCGGCAGCAACATAGCCCCATGGGAGTAATTGTGTTCTCTCCCCCTTCCTCCACCAGCTCATGCTGTGGGAAGGCGTCTTGCTGCAGGGAGCCCACCACCCACCAGCTGGTGGAGGAGGAGGACACGCTGCACCTGCAATGACTTCCTCCAGGACCTTGTCCAACTGGGCCAGGGAGCGGAGGACAACATTCAGGCTTGGTGGGGCCAGGTGCTGGAGGACTGTGCAGCTAGAGGAATGTTGCACCCTCACCCAAGAGTGCCAGAATCAGGCCCTTGCTCCAGTTGCTGTGGCGGCACAGGGCCCACACTATGTCTCCTGGTGGACCACTTCACTGGACCAGCAGCCCCCAATCCCACCCAACAGGGCCCCCATGGTCTCCGACCATAGCATCCCCACACTTGGGGCGGGTGTGGCAAGGGCCATGGGGAACACCCCCCACTGCACCCAGACTGCACTCCCTCCTGACCCTTGATTTCACCCATCCCACAGTTCTCCCCCAAGTCCCCTGTCCAAGTCAAGTACCCTGTTTTGTCCCTTTCCTTTTTACATAAATATTTCCTAGAGATTTATTTCATTTCTGTGTGTTTATTGATTTTGGGATGGGGGGTTGGGTGGTGCAGGTGTGTGGGGGAGGCATGTGTGGGGTGGAGCTGGTGAGGACATCAGGTGGCAGGGCTGTGTTGTCAGGGCTCCTCCGTCAGCAACATGTCCTTGAGTGCCTCCCAGATGATGTGCATACTTTGCTGCGCCCACTCAGGCTGCTGCCTGGCTGCTGGAAAAATGCAGCGAGAGGGTACGCAGCATCCCACACAAGGAGAGGTACCTGCATGTCCGCAACAGGCATGTCATATTGTGGGAGGAAGGTGCCCATCTGCATTTGCCTGTACAGGGACAAGTTCTGCAGCACGCGGGCATTGTGCACCCTCCCCGGCCAACCAATGTACATGTTTGTGAGGAGGCCCTGGTGATCAACTAGGGCCTGCAGCAGCATGGAGAAATAGCCCTTGTGGTTTCAGTACTCTGCTCTTCAGCGTGGTGGAGCTCAGCCAAGGATATGAATGGCATCAAGGATGCCTGGGCAGTTGGGGAATCCAAGGGTGTGGCGTCCGTTCATGGTCTCTTGCAGGTTCCTGGGACTGACCAGATGGGCTAGCAGGACCTTATTAATTGCCCTGCTGACCTGCAGGAGAACAGCCCCCATGGTGGCCTTCCCAACCCTGAACTGGTGTGCCACTGACTGGTGGGTGTCCGGGGTAGCCATCTTCCACAGGACAATGGCCACTCTCTTGTCCAGGGGCAAGGCATGTCTGAGATGGGTGTCCATCCTCCGCAGCTGTGGGGCGAGCTTGTGGACCAGCTCTTGGAATGTGTCCTTCTTCATGTGGAAGTTCCACCTCTGTTGCTTGTCGTCCCAGGTGGTCAGGATGATGCGGTGCCACCACTCGCTGCTGCCTTCCCATGCCCAGAAGCAATGGGGCATGGAGGGCTGCAGGGTGGCTGCCGCAGCAGGCAGGGCCAACGTGGTGGCAATGCTGGTAACTGGCTCCATTCAGCCAGGGTCCAGTAAGACCATACTCGAGGCAACCAGAGCACTGGTTAGTGTTGTATGGGTGCTGGGCACCTCAGCGACAAGCTGTGGGAGCTGGGCTTGGTCCATGACCTGCTCGCTCTGCCTCTTGCCAGCCACACGGGGGAAGGGGTTGAGGCAACCTCCCATTTTTATATGATTGGCTGTGGCAATGGCCCTTTTGGCGGCCATCTTGTCACACTTCCCATGGTGCCCCCACTCCAATGCTAATTGGCAAGTCCTTTTCAAGGACATGCTAATTCAAATTGGATTTTCTAGTGTGGCTATGTCAATTCAAATTGACTGAATTCAAATTAATAATTATTAATTTGAATTAACTAATTAGAATTCAGTCATTTGAACTGAAACGCTAAGTGTAGACATAGCTCAAGACACTTGCTGCAAGTGGCAGGAGTTGGCTCTGAGTCCCTGCCCGCTTGTTGGAAATGGCTGGGGGCTGGAGCTGGCTCTGAGCTGTTTGCTGGCAGCAGCAGGAGCTGGATTGGGCCACCTGGGCTGGATTGGGGCCCCAGAGCCGGATCACAGCCAGGGGCCCCAATCCAGCGTAGACATAACCCTCAGTCAACTTTAAAAGGTCAACGTTAAGTCAACTTAAAGTAGACCTTGTTAAGTCGACTCAGAATAGCCCCCCAGTGTAGACATAGCCTAAGGTAGGTAGATAGACAGACAAAAAAGGAAAATATACTTTCTCCCATTGCTGAAACTGCAATGTAAATATTTGTGGCCCATTTTTTCAAAATGGTGAGTTTCCCACAGCTTTATTGATCTCAATGAGTGCTGCTGATTGTTCAGCACTTATGAAAATCAGGCCATTTACCCTAATTAAAATTTAGATGACTCACTTTGGGCATCTGTTTTTGTTTGTTTGTTAAACTCTTTGCTATAATATAATAGAGTCTGACCAGGACACTGTTGCTAACAGACCTATGCTGGTAAAAGATGTCATACTGGGTCAAAACATTCAAGATCTTGTTTTTCACTCCAATAGAATGTCCCAGAGATCAAGCTTGAGCTTCACTGATTGCGGCTCCAGTTTAGCAAGTTACTTATACACATTTTGCTTTCAGTATGTTAACAGGTCCCATTGATGGAGGGATAAATGAAGCCCCCGAAGTGAGGCGCCCCGCTGTGCCTCACCTGGCGGGTGCCTGCAGTCCCCTGCAGACACCCACGGGGTGAGGCGCAGCCCCACGCCTTGCCCTGCGGGTGCCTGCAGCCCTGCAGCACAGCCAGGCACTGCACCCCGCGGGTGTCCGCTGTCCCATGCAGACACCCACAGGGTGCAGCGCCCCTCTGTGCTGCACCCTGCGGGTGCCTGCAATCCCTCCCCAAGCGAAATAGCATGTCCACACAGTGGACATGCTATTTCGCTCCCTTATTTCAAGGACACTGTTTTTGTCCTTCAAAATAAGGTGTTTCAAAATAAAGACTTTTTTCGAAACAGCTTGTTTCGAAACTTGTTGTTTCAGAACAAGCCCTCCCTGTGTGAACATAGCCAAGGTGAACATGATTTATCGGGGAGGAGTAAATATAGTTTTTATACAAGGAAATCATGCCTCTCCAATCTATTAGAATTTTCTGGAGTTGGAGGGAGGATTACTAACCATGTGGATAAGGAGGATCTAGTGGATTATAGTGTACTTGGACTTTCAGAAAGCCTTTGACAAAATCCATCACCAAAGTCTCTTAAGCAAAGTAAGCAGTCATAAGATAACAGGGAAGATACTCTCACATACTAGTGTCTGCTTAAAAGACTGGAAACAAAGGATAGGAATAACTGGCCAGTTTTTAGAAAGGAGAGAAGTAAATAGCAGAGTTCCCCAAGGATCTGTGCTGACAACTTTGCTGTGCCACATATTCATAAATGATTTGAAACAAGGGGTAAAGGTGAAGTGACCAAGTTTGCAGATGATACAAAACTACTCAAGATAGTTAAATCAAAAGCAGACTGAGAAGAGTTGAAAAGGAATCTCATTAAACTGGGTAACTGGACAAAAACTGGCAAATGAAATTCAACATTGACAAATGCAAAATAATTCACATTTGAGAACATAATTACAACAACACATACAAAATGATGGGATCTAAATTAGCTGTTACCACTCAAGAAAGAGATCTTAGGCTATGTCTACATTGGTAAATTAGTCCAAACTGACTAATTTAGACCTTGGCCACACTAGGCTTTGCCTAGTCCGAACTAAGAAATTTCTTAGTTCGGACTAGACAAAGCTTAGTCCAGACTTTCCAATGCCCTAGGTGCCTGTAATTTTGGTGCCCCCCCTGGGAGGGGGGGCGTGTGGGGCCCAGGGCAATCAGCCTGTGGGCCCCCACCCTCACCCCAGCAGTGGGGGTAGGGGGCTGCCATGCTCTGGCCCTGCATTCGTGCCCCTCCCCTGAGCTGGGGGTGGAGCAAGCTGGTCCAAAGGCAGGGCTCCACTCTCCTGCCCCACCTCTAGGCCAGCCTGCCTCGCCCCCCAGGGCAGAACAGCCAGCCCATGGAAGGGCCAAAAGAGCAGAGCCTGGCCTCTGGACTGGCCCACTCCATCTCTGGACTGGCTGTTCCCCATTCTGGGGGCGGGGCAAGTTGGCCAGGCAGGGAGGCCAGATGCACTCTCCTGGCTCCCTGGCCCCTTCCCCACTGCCTTCGGCTCCATGCTGAAAGCAGCAGGGAGAGGGCAAGGGACAGCATGGCCAGGATGGGGCAACGGTGGAGGCTCCATGCTGCCCTGCTCAGGGCAGTACAGCACTGGGCCCACAGAACAGCAGGGCCAGTGGCAATTGCCCCTCTTGCCACCCCCAAGGATGGCCCTGGGTGAGCACCTTTGGTGCCCCCTATTTCTTGGCACCCTAGGTGACCACCTAGTTCGCCTCTATGGGCAGACCAGCCCTGAGCACATGCAGTGCTCAAACTAATGGTTAGTTCAAACTTAAAAAGTTCAAACTAAGCCATTAGTTTGAACAAGCCAATGTTGCCTCTAAGCTGCGCTGGCACGCTGCAGCACGGCCAGCCGCAGCCACCAGCGCAGGGAAGGCTGCTGGCAGCGCACTGCCGGCAGCCAGAGTCCCTGGTTAGAGGTCCTGTGGAGCAGGGCGTTTTGAAAACTCCCGCCCAGAAAAGCTCTAACGGAGCATGCCCAGAAAATCTGGGCATGCTCCGTAGAGCTTCTCTGGCCCCAGGAGCTGTGGCTGGGCCGTGCGGCTACAGCCACAAGGTAAGTTTGTGAGGGCAGGGGGGCTGCTGGGCTGCCGGGAGTGGGCCAGTGGGAGTGGCCAGGAGCAGGCCCGCGGGGATGGGGGGGCTGCCGGGAGCGGGGGCGAGGGGGCCGCTGGGAGCAGGGGGCAGGGGAGGTGGCCGGGAGCAGGCCGCGGGGGTGGGGGGGGCAGGAGCGGGCCCACGGGGGGGTAGCGCAGCAAGCGGGGGGGCAGCACAGCGAGCAACATGAGTTGCTCAGCTGCCACCATCTCTTAGAGGGAACATTGGAACAAGCCACACATTCTAGTTCAAACTAAAACTTTAGTTCGCACTAGAACGCATGGCTAGTTCAAACTAAAAAGCTGTGGTTAGTTTGAACTCACCCAAGGTTAGTTCAGACTAACTTTGGACTATTTTAGTTTGGACTAGCAAGTCCAAACTAAAATTGTATATGTAGACATAGCCTTAGAGTCATCATGACTAATACTCTGAAAACATTCTCTCAGTTGCAGAAGCAGTCAAAACAGCTAATGGAATGTTAGGAACAATTAGGAAAGAGATAATATAAATATCAAAGTGCCACTATATAAAGCTGTGATATGCCCTCACCAAGAATACTGCCTGCAATTGTTGTCATCCCCCTATTGCCAGACAAGGATGGTCACCTGACCCCAGGGGGTGTCAAGAAACCCTGCTGAAAACTAAGAGGCACCCCTGCCTTGGGGTTCTCTCTCTAGGATCCATCTTATAATAAATATCATGGACTGACATCTACCCACATGACAGGGGACGGAGAGGGAGAAGGGGTGCGGCAGCTGCAAATTATACTGCAGCCCACCTGTGCAGTAAGCTGAATTACAGACTATGACTATGCTCTTAGTTTAGATTTTCATCTTTTATTTTTGGTTATGATTAACTTCTTGACTGAATAATCATTTGATTTTATAATCATTTGACTTGGAATCACTTAACATCTTACTGCAGTTAGTAAATTTATGTTTGTCTTATCTGAAGCAGTACAGTGTGGAATAAGAATGTGTGCAAAGGCCTCATTGAGAGCAAAGCTGGTTGCTTGTCAATTTCTTGGTTAAACTGATGGACAAGTGTCATTGAGCTTGCAGGGTGCAGTGGGGGAGCACTGGACCCTGCAAGACAGTAGTTCCTAGGGGCTGCATATGGGACTGGGGGTATTTGCTAAGGGTATATGCTATGAGTAGTAGTGAGAGCGCTCCTCCAGGTGAGGGACTGATCACACACAGGAGACTGGGTATGTGATTCCTCTAGAATGGGGTTTCACACAGTGGGGTGGTGGTAAGTTGGAGCCCTATAGTGAAGAACTGGAGTGGCACAGGAGCACACCAGTCCAGACTGCAGGAGAGGAATGTCATAAGTATAGATTAGCTACCAGAGGAGAAGACATTTAAAAAAAAAAAACAGTAGTGTTATAGAGCTTAGACGGGGGTCTATAAAATAAAGGTCTATAAAATCTGGATGGTGTGGAGAAAATTAATAAGCATTATTTAACTCCTTCATATCACACAAGGACTAGGATCCCTAATTAAATTAGTGGGCAGCAGGTTTCAAACAAACAAAAGAACATACTTAACACAGTGAACAGTCAACCTCTAGAGCTCTTTGCCAGGGGATGTTGTGAGGGCCAAAACTATAACTGAGTTAAAAAATGAATTCAGTTAAGATCATGGAAGATAGGTCAACCAATGGCTGTCAGCAAAAATGATCAGCGATGCAACCCCATGCTCTGTGTCCCTAAGCCTCTAACTGCCAGAAGCCAGAATTGGATGACAGGAAACAGATCACTTGAAAATTGCCCTGTTCTGTTCATTCTCTCTGAAGCATATGACATTGCCCACTGTCAGAAGACAGTCTAGTGGACATGTTAAGTCTCATTCACTGCATGTGAGACTCACTCATTAGCATTCTCGCTCGCTCTCACACACATTTTAGTTCACTCATTTTGAGCAAATATATAAAGAATTAAAATATTTTTTGCAGGCTCTGAAAGAAAGAACAATACACCTAATGCCTCATGTACAGGGCTTACAGCTTGGAAAGTTGCATTTCAAACTTGTGTACTGCAGTAGCCATGGAGACTACAGGCCTGCATTCCATATGCATAGGAAAGGAGAAAGAAGGCTACATGAGGGGAATGGCAGGGGGCACTTTATGTATCAGAATATATGATGATCCAAAAATATATACTTTGTGGCTTCTACAAAATGCAGTTAAAAATCTAAACCACACTGGGCAAGTTCATGTCTTCAGGGACCTCCAACCATGCAGGTTTTTGTTCCAACCAGCAGATAATTGTTTTTATTAAAATCCACTGGTTTGCATTGCATATACAATTCTCATGTGTCAGGTACTGACATGTTCCATCACTGACATGTTCCATCAGATTCCCTATTGAGCATGGCTCCCTGTTTCATTGCACAGTCAGTAACAGCTAGTGACACCAGCTCATCAAGAATATGTCGCATGTTTCAGTTATTCTTGGCTTCTCCGCAGGGATAATTTATGATTGTGTTTGTTATGAATAATACCACGTGCTTAGGATCAAAAGAAATCACTCTGATAATAAGATTATGTACACATTCAAAATGGATAAATAAATAACATAAATAGTATGTGGTTCACTAGTGACCATATAGCACAAGAAGTGTTAATCATTTCTTAATGCCATGTCAAATGGTTTTCTCTCTGTACCCTTTGATCTACAGAGAATTAAATCAAAAGAAAATAACAGGTTACACAATTAATTCAGAAAAATGCAAAACTCCCCTACTACAAGAAACTGGTCAGTTTTCCAGTGCTATACACGGGGGTAGGTACCCTTGCAGATCTCAGTTTATGGCCTGAAGCATGAGACTGGGCTATCCTTAGTTTAGCATGCTTTATGATTTATTTGTAGAGAGAAAATCTATTTGATCAGCACTTTCCTATTTCTCAGGCATCTAATGTAACTATGGCTTTAGCTACTGGAGTGTACTAATGTTTTGCTTCACCATATCTGATTAAAATGTCACAACTCCCTGTGGAAATATGAGTAATGCCCATTTATTCTGCATGTAGTTAGCCAGTATAAGTCACATTTTTCCCTGAGGTGATAAAAACTGTAGGAGGGGGACAGAGAGTTCAGGAATGGTATGAAATGAACCTTGGATTGTATTGCACAAATACTCCCTGAAGCTGGAAGATCAGGGATGCAAACCCCATGGATCCACAGGAAAAGTCTAACCCAGTCTCAAAGTGTGCCAGTTTCCCATTTTCCCATGACAGCACTGCTACTAAAGGTTCCCTCCACATCTCTGGCTGTGAATTAACCCCACCTCCTAACAGAGCGCAGATGCAGAGAGATAATACTGATTGGTGCTGCACTAGTTTCTTCTCAGCTATCTACCAGTTTATAAAAGACTCCTAAAACAATGCAGCTATCTGCCACTCTGCCAAAATGTCTCTATAGCTACACAAAACTGGAACTAAATGGCTTACAGGCACCATGTGACTTTGGCTCCATTCTCCACTTCTGTGACTTTTAAGGCTTTTTCTTTTATTTTCATTTGCTTTTCTCCATGCCTTAAAAAGGAGCAAATACATGCATCTTGGAAGATCAAGTAACTTAGCAGACACTTCAATAGCCTCAACACTTACCCACCTTATTTTAAATTCCTTAAACACCCCCCCCCCTGCCGCCAGTCTAATCTATTTTATAGTGGTTTTTATGTCACCCTCAACACTATAGTATTTGAGGATCTTCTAGTAGGATATTAAATAACATAATCACACATCTGCCAGGTCAGGTTAACACACACACACACACACACACACACACACACACTCTCTCTCTCTCTCTCTCTCAAGAATTCTTTGTTTTAAGTAACTTTTCAATGCTCACTTACAGACTGAATTGTGCCTTTATTATAAGAAAATATTTATTTCTCAAAGATTTTCTTTCGTACAAAATTAATTTGAAAGTTACACAGATAAACTCATAACAAGAAAGTAAGTCATATTGTTTCCAATCAATGAAGGCAAGTTTCTCAAGAATCAATTGCTTGACTCAGAAAGTGTCACACTGACCAGGTATTAACACGAACCAAATGCCTCCCCAAAGGGAATTTCCAATTTGAATAGGTTCAGTTAAAAATGCTTAATTATGATGCTCTCTTGCACCATTGGTAAGAGCAGAACAGCTGCCCATTAGTATTCCACTGAGATCAGAGATGAATAAGTAGGTCACTTAGTGTTGGAAAATCTTCCTTAATTCTTCCCTTCTTAACAACTGATAGGGAGAGATAAGCAAAAGAAACTACTGTCTTAATGGGAACTATCCTGCTCACTTTACTTACTCATGGGTTGCAGTCCCATTAGCTTGAAGAAACTACACATAAGTAAGGAGCTAGACTTTGCCCAAAATTGAGAAACTTTTCATAAAAGCTAGACGTGCCAAACTGTGCAATAATCTTTGGAACAGAAGTGGTAGAGGATACATATTGAAAACTGAACTAGGCAAAAGCACTAAGGGAATATAGAAAAAGGATTATGCATTACTAGTGCAACAAAATCCCTTCTATGGCTATGCTGCACTGCTTTGGAAACTTGTATCTGTGTACGTAGCATTTTATGGCTTTATAAAACAGCTGCTTCTGTGTGTACTGTGTTTGTTAAAAGAATTTGAAGAAGCTCTTAAGTATTCACTGGAATTTTGCATGGCTTTTGCACACACAGACCACTGGTAATCCACCAAAAAAAAAATTGTGCAGCAGTAGGGAAACATTATGTGGGACTTATACAATCAGTGTCACCCACTGAAATAAAAAAGTGATGCCCTATCACAGATCTTCATTCATTTTTAACTTGGTCCTTATTTGAGTAAAGTTCTGAATGAAACCAATGATGTCAAAATCCTGAAGAAAATTCTTACTGATTCAAATCCTTTACTATGCTTTTACTGTGTCAAAACACCCATTGATTTGATTTAACCACTAGTTTTCCTAAGCAATGACTGAGTAAACACTGGGTAATGAACTCAGGACTCAGTCCACTGAAGCCACTTTGAACTTTGCTCATGTTCATTTAAAAATAGGCTGCTAAAAATCCCAATATGAAATTTAAAAAAATGTATATTTTGTGAGAAGGATGAGGATGAGAGATAGACCATGAAATTTAGCTTGAAACTTTCACACAGCATTAATGTAATGGAGAACAGCTGTCAAGCAAGAGTACACCAACAACACAAGGGTGGTACCAAATCCCTGAGCATGATGGGGCAGGAGCAGTACTGAAGGGCTGTGGGCTTGGAACAGATACTGTTCTTAGAGTTATGTTCTCTTTTCATCCATTTTAGAAACTTGATGTTTTCTAACATACTCAAGCAGATGTCTGTTTTCATTCAAAATCTCTTTTGCTTTATACCAGATTCATTAACTCTTTCTAGAGATACATCAAACAGGTAACAATTCTCAGAAAAGCAGTTACAAATTCTCAGGATTGAAAATAACCCAAATCTCATCTCTGGATCCACAATAAACTTTGGAGGTATTTGAAATATAAAGTCAGAAACTTGATTTCACAAATATACGCTGTCTTTATAATGGACCACACCCAAACTCCAGATTCAGATTTCCACCTTGTAATCATCATGAATCTTTTCAAATCATTTATGAGGAAAAGATTAGACTTGGGGCCCACAGTTTCTGAAGTTTCACTTTGAAGACATCAGAACACCTTTACAGCACTGTCTATCACCCAGCTCTTTCTCTTGGGTGAACTTTGGTCACAAAGTTGTTATGGCTAGAATCCAAAGGTGGGGGGGGGCAAGCTTTCATTAGAAAACCTGAAACAAGACATTTATCAGACCCAGGATACTTAATTCAAATTCTGGAAGTTTGGTTTCAGATCCACAGCTTGCTTTTAATTGTGCATTGACCAGTTGAGAATGCTAATCACTGGGTTTGTTCTGATACCATCTGCGACCCATACTGTACAACTTGAGCCCATGTGTTTCAGGAACTCAAGCCACAGGAGACTTCTCAGATTTCAGTTCTGATTATCAACCTGATTCATCAAAAGTTTCACTAAGGTTTTCAAATTTTCTTAATTCCTGAGCTCAGTTTCAACTAACTTCACATATAAACCAGATATAACTCAGTGGTTCAGAAACAATTTCACTTTGAGTTTTGCAGAAATCCAAATCTCAAAGTGAAATTCACAAGGTTGAGACCCAGAAAAATATTCATTTGGATCCCTGCAGTCCAGAACCATAAAGTTCAATGTGGCTTTAATTACAAAATATTTCTGGTATCCAAAAGCATTAGTTCTCTTTAACTGAGTGGTTCTTGTATGTAGCTACCATTCTTTATCCAGTTATTTGTTGCTACATGTTCTTGTAATCAGCCAGATGTTCTCTGAATATAATATTTACATTCACAGCTCCCCAAAAGAACATGAGCTAATTACAGGCTGGTAAACTGAAATTCAGTGCCAGACAAATTGACTGAACCTATACTGAAGGACAGAGTTATCAGACACATAGATAAATATGATTTGTTGGGGGAAGACTCAACAGGGTTTTTGAAAAGGAAAATCATGCCTCATTAATCTACTAGAATTCTTTGACAGGGTCAAAGGTCATGAGGGCAAGGATGATGCAGGGCAGCAGTTCCCAACCTTTTTGAGTGAAATCCCTGCTAGTTAACAGGTACAACACATAGTCCCCTCAGCCGCCCCCCAACCCAGCCATAACTCATATGACCCCTATAAACACTGCTCCCAACCTTGTTGAGTGGAAGCCCCTCTACTTAACAGTAAGTAAACCACAAGCCCTCCACCACCACCCTCCTCCTTTCCTAACCCAGCCATAAATAGATCTAGCCCCTAAAAACTGCTCTAGTACACCAACATTTCAGTGTTTTGGCTGTCCTAGTAAATGGTAGGTTATACTATAAAATAAAGAGCTTTTAAAGTACAAATGTTTAACTAGTTTATCCTTCTCTCCTCTGATTCAATTTTGTTTGCTATGAAATAAAATTAGGGCAGATTTTATCAAATTTACCAAGCGGATTGGAGTAAGCAACATTAAACCAAATGCTGACATTTTATTAAAACATCACTGGGGTTGAGCAGTCCAACAACTCTTAATCTTTTGTCCCTTTGCCAAATGCTCAAGGCACATGTATTTAGATTAAGGTAATATAGATCAGCAGTGGTCTGCCTGCTATTAAACCGAACCCATACAACAAGCTATTTGTGACTCATATAATTCAGCCATTCAGACCTAAAAGAGATCTTTTTAACCAAAACTTTTGCTCTTTGACTCCTTTCCATTCAATTCCCGTTTGCCTCCCCTTCCTTCTCCCTTCATCTTTTTTCTTGCTTGTTCTCTTCTTTTGCAGCAGCCACTCAAGACTTCTTGCTAGAAATGTCAAAATTCTTACGCATTACGTATTTGAGGAGAAAATTCTGATGGTTTGTTTTGCTGTGCATGAACACATGTGTGTATGTCGTGGGATTTCACAAAGAGGTCTCATATCTTGGACAAAGAGCACTCACAGCTCAAACTTCCTGTTTACATGTTTAAGGGTCCTTGTGGGTTGTATTACTGTATAGTAAGAGAGGATCAAGAGAGAGGAAAAGAAATTATTTGGGACCACACTGCTCCCACACCACCCCTACCATAAAGAAACACACACAATAGGAGAAAGGGAAAGAAGAAACCCTCCCAGAACACCATATAGGGGCTTAGGGCCCTGTAGAATTTTGAGCAGGCAAGGCCTGTCAAACCTCACCAGTCATGGGAGAAGGAAGGGCATCTCCCTATAGCACAAATGGCTCTTTGTTCACTGCACCTGCACCCCAACAGACATCAGGCTTCCATAGGTTGGGTCCTCCTGCAGCTGCTCAATAGCAGCTGTGGAATGAACACAAGATGGTTGATGAACTCAAGTTGTATTAACTCTGTCTCAGATTCCCACCCAGCAATCCAGTGGATCCACAGAAGACAGACACCACACAATACAGTGATTCTGCTACTTCTGCCTCCCCAAAAGTCTATTGAGCTCCTTACACATGAAGCACCAGAGGAGGGACATCTTAGACATCTTGAATTGTACAAAGGAATTGGTACTCCACATCTCCTGAGCAAACTCAGAAAGATTCACAAATGAATTATATACAAAAGGATGCTCCAGGCCCCCTGAGCCCCACCACTTTCTGTATTCTTTGCATCATATACATATACACATTGCTCTGGCAATGTTAGTGTTATTCCTGGGTATGATCAAATGAGTTGATGACTGTATCAGGTGCTGAGACAACTGTGCAAACCCTTCAACAGCCACAGGATTAGGGTCCAAAATCCCAGCAGTTTTTCATTCCTTCTAGGCAGTTTCTAATCTTAACTGTTTCTCAAGCCACGGGTATCATTCACATTGTTTGCTAATGCAGGACAAGTGGTATAATTTTGTTCAGAGGAAGAACATGTTACCTAATAACAATTCAATTTATTTTTATACAGTCTCTCCCAGAAAAGAGAGAAACTGAGAAAGCGGTTCCAAGCTGTAAACAGCCAGTGAAAACAACACGGCTAAATGGGACTAGGTGGCTCAAAGAATTCATAAGGGAAACTAGAGCTTTATGCTTCTTGTTCCTTCAGAGCAGCATAGTCTATCTTGGCAGTCACTGAAGGCCCATCTGCTTCTTATATTTATTTTAGCAGGAATTCTATTATTCTGGTTCTATTAATGTGTATCCCAAATTATAAGAATTGCAACCCAGTGATTATCCACTGGATATGTAACTGAGGTGTAAAATTCAGCTACTGAAATTGGCCCTCCTATTATAACACCTCTCCTCACCCACCCAAAAAAGTAAAAATCAGGGTTGTTCAGATTTGCAGGATATTTGCATGTGATGGGTTATTCATCTCATCTGTGTAATGAGAAAATTTCTGAAATTCAGATGTGGCTCTAGATTTTGAATACCTCAGTTCCCCAAATTTTCCTTTTAAAAAATTATTTCAGCTAACAAGGGTTAGGTGTGCCTAGGCTGCTAAGCATACATAAAAACTTTCCATCAAAATCCTGTTCTAGGCATAGATTTAGACTAGGAGCTGTTTTACTGAGGTAAGTTTGACAAATACACAAGAACCTAGACTGGAAAACAGAAATGCTTCTCTCTGGTGTAAATCTAGAATAACTTTATTGAAGTCCAAAGATTTATTCTAATTGACATCAGTGTAGTAGCTGAAAAGAGATGCTAACATCAGTTTTTTATGTTTTTCTTTTTTTTAATTTGGTTCCACACAGTTCTATACGGTGCACACAGATCAGGCAAAGAACATTCAACTCATATTAACTGAATGTGTGTTTAAAAGAAGACTCGCAACATATTTCTATTTAGTGTGGAGAAGGATTAAGTGTGGAAAATTGCATTTCACTAGAAATTTACAAATAGTCACATAATTCTAATATGGACCCTGGTGGTGGGGGAGGGAAGGTGAGTGGAGAGTAATAAAAGGTCTTATAAAAAGGAGGCGTCCTTCCCCACTGACAAATTGGGAGAAGATGAAAGATGAACTTTTCAACAGTACCACATAGTACTGAAATTTTTAAAAATGGCTTATTGGCTTGCTAGACCTATGTGTATGACTGAATCCTTCTGCTATTTATATGCAGGCAAAGAGTATTGGCATAATGTATAAATGTAAAACTACTGGATTTACTTGTATATGCCAAAATTTAATTTATTTTGGAACTCCTATCTGACGATGGTCAAAATGGTCCAATTTTCCAAATCAATTATCACTACTACTCCTTATAAATTTTTGGATTTTTGAGTATGTATATCAATATATAATCTTTGTTGTGAAAATAAATTTGTATTTAAAAATGAGAGTTTTCACATTTTTCTTCTTGTCACAGAATATAGACTGGTCATCCAATTTTCATGACAAACTACATTTCCAAATCATGCTATAACCACAAAGTGAAAATTGTTATGTTGGTTTTGGTTGGGATGTGCAGAACTCCAAACGAAACTGAATTGTCTCAGTAGCGTTGCTAGCTGTTTACATTAATACTAAAATTAAGTGCTCCCCTTTCAGTAGCCTAGAAAAAATTAAGTCTCTTCATCACTGCCTGGATTAAAGACTTGCAGATCTTCTAGATGAGCGTGAGTGCCTTGTTCTACTCTCTCTCACACATCTCACACCCAAAGTGAGCATTTCACATTTCTTTACAAGCAACTTAGCCTGCTCCCTCCATGTTCTGATCATTACTTCTTCCATACCATCTCAATGCCTCAAAAGCAAAGCTCAAATATAGCTAACAATACAGGTCTCCTTTTGGCAATATAATGCATTAACTACAGGGGTAGTTCCAAACTTTTTCTTCCATGGGTTGCATGGAAATAATCTGCAGATAACCCTTTTTTTTATACAGCAACAACCTTTGCATTCTAACTTTTTTCTAAACAGAAGGCATTCTTAAATACCAATTCCCACATCAAAATTCCAGGCATACCTGCTCATCCCAGATACACTGCTAACTTGGAAACTAAGGCTTGCAAACAGTTTCTAAATTATAATGCAGATGCCTGCACAAGATAAGACACATGCATTAAAGAGGGGATAGATAACTTGGTCTGTGGTGGACAGTATTTAGAGTGCCCTCTACAGACTCCACCTAAAGAAGACTGGAATAGAAGAGCAGCCATTTCATTGTCCATGTGTACTTTTGACAAGGTGCTACAGAAGAAGAGGGAGATGATGGCTAAAATCAGAGGAGAAGGGGGAAAGGCATTACATGAGTATATAAATAAAACCAATACATTCAGTCAACAGCTGAGAACATAGATGCTGTTCCGCTTGTGATTTAAATGATTCCAGCAGTAAGATCACCATGCTGTCATCTTGTCAACTGAATTTCTCAACTTTTGACAATGCAATAATTTATTGCAGATCAAATGTCTTCTAAAAACTCCAGTATTTTACTAGAGAAAAGAGCTTAAGATGGGAAGGAACCTCAGGTGTCATCTACTTAGATGCGCCAGGAAATACAAACCATGGAAGTTCAACTGGTGATTCCTTCAGAGGAGGGGATTCGTCCTTTCCACTCACTACTGTAGTAAATGCTATTGAGTCCAGTAATCTGTGGCTGAATGAACTCTCTCTGCTTTCCTCAGCTGCAAACTCTGGCTTTTCCAGGAAGATAAAACTTTGGAAGTGTTTAGTGAGACACATGATGACTTATCTTTTAAAAATTCTTTCTGCACCCCCATTGGGTGACATGGGAACATTATGAAGTGTGGAGAAGGTGTGGTTGACAGAGACATCCAGGACTGAAAGGTTAAAAAGACTGAATTACAGTCACCTCTAGAAGCAGTCCCTGCAAGGGGTTTTCATCTCACATGGACAGTTGTGACACCGTTAACTCAGAAGTGAGAAATAGAAAGACCTACAACACTTGGGAAGCAAGGTAATGGCTGTGATATAGGAACCTCAATATAAAAAATGAGAGTCCTGTGACACCTTAAAAACTAACAAATTTCTTCCGGCATAAGCTTTCGTGGGCTCCAACCCACTTCATCAGCTACAGAATGTTCCAGGAGACTGTCCATCCCTTTTGTCTTGGCAATATATTCCTTAGTCATTTCTCCAGGATAATTTTTAAAGTCCAAAGCAATGGACTATCCCTCAGAACACCATTCCACAGCTTGATGGATCTAACTCTTAGTAAGGTTACCTTAATCAAGTTCATCCTGTTACCCACAATAATACCCCTGTGCACAACGCCATATAATCCCCCTCCCTCTTTGGTATTTACACCCTTCAAATATTTGCAGACTGTTATTACTGCCGCTTGGTCATCACTTCCCCAAGCTATACATAGTTCTCCTTTTTAATCTTTCCGCCTAAGTCAATCTTTCCAGCACCTTATCATTTTGTTCTCCTTCACTGGAATTCTTCCAGTTTATCAGTACTTGGTTATGTGATACTGAACAATGTATTCAGCTCAAAATATATAAAAATTAAACTAACCACAGTACTTCAAGGCAGTGTAAGTATTTTGTCCTCTGCCAGATTTGCAATTTCGTAGCACCATTGTGTTACAGTTAAATCAAGATACTCCAATGCAATCTTTTTCGTGCTTACCAATACTGTCTCATTGTTACCTTGTGTTTCTCCTTTTCTCTTCTACTGCAGTCACCAGTTGTCCCTTGTTTTATACATAAATGGAACAGGAAGGAAACATTTTTTTTGCACAGCACTTAGTACAGCAGCTTCCTGTTCCACGACAGAGGCCTTGATTATTATTTGTACCAGCATAGTGCCCTGTCATAGTCTAGGCCCCATTTTGCTCGGCACCATACAAACACAGATCCACAAGGCAAATGAATAATAAACAACAACATTACACTGGGTGGTAGCTATATCAAAGATGAAAAAAAAAATTTTTTTCCAAACAAGGAGTTCAAAAATATCAGGAAGAGGTAATTCTGTAGCTGCAGGAATCAGGAATTTTCAGCAGTCCTGCATAACTCAAGATTTTCTGAAACTCTGCCTTTCACATTTTCTAAGGCATGATAAATTTGTAAAGACCACAGATCTGAAAATGGAAGGTTTTGCTTTAAATAAAGTCTCGTAATGAAATGATGTATATCTCTCAACAAGATGTTTCAAATACTCTTACTGTACATTCCTATGAAGAGGACTTCATTGTCTAAGGATTTACTATTACCAGCAGAACTTGACAAGGAAAATTTGGGGCAGAGAAAAGAGGGGCTGTGGACTTCATTCACTTTAGTAAGTAGTGTTGGGTTACAGAGAAAACATTCCTTGTTTCTGAACCTCAGAAAGTAGACTACAGATAGTAATTTATTTTCTTGCTCAGGGATGCTGGGAAAGACAGCATTAAAAGGGTCTCTTTGTCCTTCCATTTCTCCTGCAGAACTTGAACTTCTGAATTTCCTTTCAGTTTTATTATTGTGCAGCCTGTCCTGGAGAAGCAGATGCTGATATACCCACCGTGAAATGTGTGGTCCTCAGCGGTGAAAACACAAATAGACCATTGTTCATTTTTAGCCCCCAAGTCTGAATTTTTTAACTTCTGGGTAGGAAAACATAGATTTGGCGTGTTTTGGTGTGGATGTGATGGAAGGGAATATAAGCCCTTGAAAATTCTATACAGGACCTTGATGAGTTTTTAAAGAGGCACCCTCCTGGCTTGCAAATAATAGCACAGTCACACCACAACTTAATTTACTGATGAATGTGAGCAATAAAAATAGAAGTGAGAGGAAAAAGGAGGACAAAGAAAGGGAAAGAGGAATAAGTGGGAGAAAGGGAGAGAGCAAAAGAGAAGGATGGAGAAAAGGAACTAAAGAGTTTCCACAGGAGTACAGAAAAGATGCTGATTAAGGTAAATGTGCTATAAACAGTTGCTTTCTGGTGCTGCTATTTGACTTCCCTAGTTTTAAGAGCGTGCAGCTTTCCCTTGAAATTGCTTCAGACAATTAAAAGGGAACATTGACAGCTAGCAGAAATACAAGAAATCTGGAGTAGCTTCAATTTTTTTTTTTTTTTTTTTTTTTCTGCTACTTATAAAGCCAAAAAAAAAGCAAGAGAGAGAAACTCTGGCTCAGCTCCCCTCCCTGAATGTTCCAGCTCCACTCCCCCAAAGAGTCTTTTATCCTCTTTCTTCAACCAAACACACCATCCCAGTATTTCTTGGTGATTTTTTTTAAAAAGAGGAGGAAAAAAGCCAAAGCACTGTGAAGTTTTTTAAAAGGGGAATGGAAAATTTTATGATCAGTCTTCAGCTAATAGTTAAAATATGTTCCCTGCATGTGTCAAATGTCCTTTTGAAGGATGCTAGATTGGCTTGATTCATGTCTATTTCAACACTGTCAAATATGAAATGAAAGTATTTACCTTATGGGGGGGGCAAATAGATAGGGAGAAGACAGATTTGGGCTGAAGCATTTTGCAAATTTCTGTCACTTCACCAAATTGTTTGACTAGGAAAAAAAATTCAGAAAAAGCACTGAAACATTTCATTTTGACATTTACAAAACATTTTTTAAAATTTTGATACAACATATTTCATTTAAAGTTTTACTATTATTTCATTTTCCAGAAAAAAAAAGTTGAAGATGAAATAAATTGTCTCACTTCAGACTGACAAAAAGTTTCACCTTGAAAAAATTTTTTAACCTTTTACTTTGTTTGTGAAAAGTTTAAGAGGTTTGAGGTTTTAATGGTTGATCCACGACAATTAAAAAGAAAAAGAAATGTTTGGTCCAGTCGGCAATTTGAAAAGTCAGTTATTGTCACAGGCTGTGTCCACACGTTGCTTTTAAACCAAAACAATGGTCATTGTTTTGATTTTAAAAAGTCATGTCCAGACGATGTTTCCTTATTTCAAAATAAGGAGCTCCCTTATTTTGAAATAAGGAAAATCATTTTGATGCGATAAAATCTAGTTTTGTATCAAAATGAGGGTTATTTCAAAACTCTGGTTTTGAAATAACCACGTCTGGCTCTGTTATATCGATATGCCCCACATATCGATGTTATAAAATGATCTTCCTCCCAGAGTGCATGGCATCCTGGGAGGAAATCCCACCCACCTCCCCAGCACCCTGGCCAGGGTGCTGGGGAAGGTGGAGGGGGGTGCAGGAGGGTGGCGGCTCCCAGGGTCCGTCCCCCACTGCCTCACCAGGGCAGGAGGATCTCCAGGGTGAGAGCTAGGCAGGGGATTGGGTGGCAACATAGACTTGCTAGGGGGCCATGTTGCCACATCTCCCATGCTGCCCCTCTGCTGAATTGAAATAGCATGTCCACACTCAGGGCATGCTATTTCAATTGGAGTGCTCCCCTTAATTCGAATTAACTTATTTCGAAATAAGGACTTTATTTCAAAAGAATTCATTTTGAAATAACTTATTTCAAAATAACATTTAACGTGTGGACATAGCCACAGTTTCTAATAGAAACTCATTCCCATCTGACAACTCATGAATAACTTATTAGAGTCAGTAGTGGGGGCAATGTCCGTGAATAAGGTTGCTGGACTTCCTCTTATGTCAGGGATGTGCCTTTTGCTATCCCCATGACAATCTGCCAAAATCTGATCAAGTTATAAACCTCTGAAAACACTGCAGTTTGTGTATGCTCAGCTGAGACTTGCTAGAGCATCACAACTAAAAACTGAAAATGATGTCTTCTCGAAGCTTCTCTAGGCCAAGGCTAAGCAGGATTTTCCCTGCAGTTGCAGATCCAAGCTGCAGAGGGTGTCACCAGAACTGAAAACTCTTAAAGATCCCTCAGCTGAGCCTGGGCAGTGTGGAAGACAAAGAGGCGTGATTTGTATACAGATGGGTGAAAAGCCAGACCTAGAAAAGTGCAATAGAGGAAGCAGATTGTGACCAGGAGCCTGGAGGAGTGTGCACATGACTGAAATTGGAGGTTGGTGGAGAAGAAAATGGAGAGTGGGAGTGCTAGGAAATTGGGGCTGGTTGGCCAGTGAAATTGGGACTGGGAACAGAGGGAGGGTCCTTCACTGGCTAGGCAAAAACACTAAAATTAAGAGCTACAGTGGAAGGATGGGACTCTCTGGGAAAGGGGCCTACAATTATGAGCAGGGGAGGCAGAAGAGAGGAAGAGATGTTTCATAGAATTTAAAGCCAGAGGCTTCCTGAACCCCGCCAGGCTTCCTGAACCCTCAGCAGCTTGCCTGGCTCCCTGCATATACAACCTTAATTCTGTCACATCCATACTTCTGAGTAACATTTTAACAAGGTCCTCTCCCATAGTTTTTTGTGTTTAATTGCACTTTCATCTACTTTTTCAGTCCATTTTCTGGAGGTACAGTGTCCATGTTATGAAGTCCACCATATCATGTGGTGGTAGCGTTGCTTAGAGATTTGTAATGCTGAGCCCATTGCTCAGGCACCTGGCACCTTCCACTAATTAATAGCCATTATGCAGAGGCTGAGGTGTAGGTAACTGGAGAAAAAGTTCACAGGAGTCCCATGTTAATGGAAAATAAAATAACAATAAAACCCCACCCTATCTGGTGCTTCCAGGTTATATACTGGTTTCTTGTTCAGCCAAAATAACACAGAAAAGCAAATGTATCCATAGTGCCTTAAGGTAGCATAACCCATTGCAAACTCCAAACCAGAACAACATAAAACCAACCAAAGTAGCACTTTATATCTCCAGAGCTTCTCCAACAAGCACCTGACTTAACCATCCTCCTTTCCTTAAGAGTAGTCCAATCCCTTTTCATGAATATAAATCTGTCTAGGCTGAGCATCAGATGGTCTCCATTTGGGCACAGAAACTTCAGCTAGGTCTTAATTTCCCAAACACCTGTGGCTCGCTTCTGTTGTGGTGAGGCCTACTCACAGAGGCACCACAGGAGGCCAGCATGAGACAGAGACATGTGACCCCTTCCAGGTGTTATAGAATATCCTACGCACCTCATCACAACAACTATAACATAAACAAAGTATAGGCCTTCTAAAAAACAGAGCCAGTACAGAAGCTGCTCAGACCCTGCTGGAAAGATAGTTCAATGTCAGTTAACTCCTGACCAAAGAGAGGTGATGTGCACTGAGGCTCACCAAGCTCAGTGTTTGAGAGATGACAACAGAGGACATTTCCCATAGATGTGTTTCACCCTTGAGAATACCCTGACACAGGTCCTGGAAAATTCAATCCCTGGAACCCATAGTCAGATTGAAATGGCAGAGCACAAGTGTTCGGACAAGACATAGTGAGGGAAATCACCTCTGGAGGCCTGGGTAGACTGTAATTAATACAACAAACTTATTTGGATAGAGAGGCAAACAGTACTTCACAGTGTTATTTGATTTTAATGGAGTATTTCCCTATATTTAGAATGGGAAATTGAACACAGATAGGGAAACTTTAAACACATTGCATGTTTTTTTCCCTAAATTAGCACCCACCATAAATAGCAGCCAAAGCAAAATAAAACAGTGTTGTGTATTTTTGACAGCTCAGCCCACTTAAAAAATGAGCTAGCAAAGAACACAGTGACTCAAGTTTGAGAACTTTTGAATGGCATCCCACAGAGCCAGTATATTATAGTCATTTGTTGGGTGTTTCCGCAGAAAGAAATATACAAGTACAGGAATTGCAAGTCCAAGCCACTGGTCCACCTACTCCAGTATTCTTTCTGTGAGACTGACCAACACTAGCTACTTTAGATGAAAGAGCAAGAAAACCCCAGAATAGACACTCCTTGGGTGTTCAATGCTTCATTGGGCCCTGAGTCTAAATTACTCACTTTGGCTGAAGAGAGAGTGAGGGAGAACCTATCTCTGGTATCTTTAATGTTCACTTCAAATGCACACGGTTGCTGTGAATAAAGGACTTCAGGTTCCAGGGCTGTGAACCCAGTACGTTATTTATCAGAAACCTAGTTACTGTTGACAAGTTCCAAAGGGGTAGCCATGTTAGTCTAGTTTAGCAAAACAAGCAAGAAGTCCTGTGACACTTTTAAAGACTAACAAATATATTTTTTGAATGAGCTTTCGTGGGTGAAGTCCCACTTTGTCAGATGGGTTCTCAACTTTTTGCAGGTCGTGACACACTTGGTGGCATATCATGACCCTACAGTATATATCAGCCCACACCGACCCCCCGGCCAAATCCAGTCATCTCCCCAGCTGTCCACGACATACTTACTACTGTGCAGAGACACAGTAATGTGTCTGGACACAGTGGTTGAGAACCACAAAATGGAAAATGAAGTTGATAGATTTCCCCTTCATACAGCTGTAGTCAGTGCCTTGCATGTTAACAAGTTCCAAAGGGGTAGCCATGTTGGTCTAGTTCAGAAAAACATTTTCCATTTTCTAGTTGCTGTTGTGGCCCTTTTTGAGTTAGAGTTACTTTTTTGCACTGCAATTCACTCCATTATCATATCCTACTTTTATTTCCAATAACAGTGTTCCAGGCACCAGAATGTTTGCATCTTCCTAGGATAGAAAGATCCTAGCTGTCCTCTGTGAGTCTGCTGGCTACAGGGGATTCACATGTTGTATTAGGTCTCTTGACTGGCGCTAGCCCAAATGACCTTGTGATGTGTCTGGTGCTAGATGTTCTGTACATTTTACAATTCAACATCAAAAGCACCAAGTAATTTACCAAGTGGAATGATTTCACTCTTTTTGCCCTGGCAACTTTTTAATGAATTTATAATTGACAACAACCATCAGCTCTTTAGCATCTTTATTCTGAAGGATCCCAGATACAGGCCACAGTCAAGGATTCCTTTGTTCATCACTGAAATGCATGATTTACTTGAAAGCATGTGGCTCTGAAGACAGGAAGGAAAGAATGCAATTTCCTGGTATTTGGCCAGCGCACTGGGGCTTATATCTCCATCCTTACAGACAGTGCAGAGGAGGATTTGTGAGCACTCCAGTGTACCCATAGCCTCAGTTTCTGAGCCTAATCAAGCCTTGGACTTCCAAGAATTGTCTGTAATAGGGTTTTCTTACCCTTTCTTCTAAAGCGTCTAGTGTTGGTCTCCCTCAGAGAAAGGATATTAGATGAGATGGACCATTGGCCTGATCTGGCAATCTGATATTTGTGCAATTCATCAGCATTGCCACCAGCACACTGAACACACACATGGCCTGCTCCTTCCACCTGATCTATGGAACATGCTACTATGCAGCTTCTCTCTGGGGCATACAGGTATTGAATCCCGCTCTGATTCCACCCTGCACTAATTAGCAAAACATAAATATGCTCATTGTTTTTGCCAATTCCTCAGGCACTTTTCAAACATAAAAGAAGAAAGGTCCTTATGCTGATGATTTATCATCTAGAAGAAAAACAAAGGTTATAAAGAAAGGGAGCAGTCTGTTATATAACTAAAGTGGTCAAGGTGCCAGCTGGCCATGTTTTGCAATGCAATGCTTAAATAACAATGATTTACCTTTGGTAAGACATATAGATTATCCCTAAATAGTCACAACCCAGCCACAATCTTCCAATCAGTTTCTTCATGTCACACTAAAAGCAGAGCAGGAACGGCCTTGCAGGCTAGCTTAATGAGCATGTTACATGTACAGAAAGTGGCATAGTATTAAGAAAAAAACAAAAACAAAAACAGGGAGTCATGGCACTTAAAGACTAACAGATTTATCGTTCACATGAGCTTTTGTGGGAGAAAATCCCACTTCGTCAGATGCTTTGAAGATGAGGGAACTTAGATTCTTGTGGATAAAGCAGAAGAATATGCCAATCCTAGAGAGGAGTGGATGAAACAACACAAAAAGAATCAACGGCAGACTAGTAGTGAGGGGGGAATTAACCCCTGTACAGAGGCAAAGAGGCACAAGATTTGGCAACTGTTGGTTTGATCCCTTAAATTAAGTGGATTCCAAGGCTGTTGGTCAGGGGATCAGAAGATATTGAAGGTGGGTTACTTGAGTACTAGTGTCAAGGTACTTTTATACCAGAAGTGCCTGCAAAGAGACAAATCATCATATACTGTTGCAACTAGTGTCCTGGCTTGTGCTGGTACTTATTCACTCTTCTTTTGTCTGCAGAAAAGCAAAGGATTTGGCTGAGAGACGACTGCAAGAAGCTGACTAGGATACTGTCTAGCACACTGGTTCCCAACCTTTTTGTATGAAAGCCTTATTAGCTAACACTAGATAAAACATCTTGCCAAGTTCGAAAGGGGCAGCCGTGTTAGTCTAGTAAAGCAAAGAAAGCAAGAAGTCTTGTGGCACTGAAAGACTAAATAAATCAATCAATCAGTTAGTCTTTCAGTGCCTTGCTTTTTTTAGATAAAATATGCAGCTCCCCCGCCCCACTCACAAACACATATAACTGCTATAAACAGATACAATGATGATAATAATAATGCCACTAAATTACATAAATAATAATAAATAAGTTACTGTTACCTGTGTAAGAATCTAAGCCTTCCCTCAATATGTGACTCTGCCTCTTCCTGTCCCTCATGGACTGAGTGTAATGGAGGTGGTGGATGCTGACCAGAGTTGCTGCAGGCCCCTTACCAGTACAGGACTGCTTCACTCCAGTGTGGTGCCTACCTGGCTTTGGGGCTGCTCCTCCATTTGAGGTGGTGTGGGACTTGAGGCTGCTGTGCCCAGCCAGCATCGGACTTGGGAGTTTAAATGACTTCAAAGTTACTGAAGTCTCATGGACTCTCTATAGTTTTTGGTATCCGCCCCCCAAGGTGGTCCTGCAGCCCAGGTTGGGAGCTGTTGGTCTTCTAGTGACTTGCTCTTTCATTCTTAGGGGCTTTTTTTTTCACATCAAATTCACAGAACCCATTTTGTAATACAACTTATCAGAGTGCTTTGTCATTCTGTTAGTACACAGGGGCTGTGACAGACCACCACTGAAAGAGTTCAATCTTGCAGAATTTATTTGGGAGTAAGGAGGAAATCATTCGGGTTTGGGTGGTGGGGGGAATTGAAAATTAGTGATCTTTAGCTAACAAATAACAAAGCCCTGATTTTCAATAAACAACTCCCATTAACTCCAACAGAGTCAGAATTTCACTCCTGCAGAATTTGCGTTAGCAAAGGCCTATGCACCGCTTAAGTCCCTCTTAAATACGCAAAACAGAATTTAAGAATAGGTCCTATGTGATGAATAGGCCTTGAGCCGACCCTGTGGACAGTGTTGAGCTTCACTCTTAGTAGAAAGAAAGAAAAATCAGATGAACCATTGATTTTTCACACAGTAATTATTTCAGAGTGGTCACAGATGCAGTGGTATTTATGGCTCAAATCATATTTTCCTCTAATGACCTTATTTAACTAACTCCTATATTTTCTACTGTGTTATTACCAGCTGAGTTCAGGGAGGTGAGGGGAAGGTTTTATCCCCTCTCAGGCTGGCTATAGCTTTCATATCCTCAGATGATGAAGTATTTCATCATTCATTTGTCAATAAATGACATGGACAGTATGCAGGCAACACTCCATTTTAATCTTCTTAGTTTTAAGATCTTTTGGATATTTTTCTTCTGGTTTATATCAGTTTTGAAATGATTGGTGCAAGCCCAAGGTATAAGGTGCAAGAAATTCCATTAGACAGCATGCCCAAGTGCACACTGTCCTCTCATCTTTTTAACCATGATGTTGGACACTTTCAGTAAAACTTAATGCACAGCATAACTCTTGTTTTCTTCCAATAATGTTAGCCAGAGACTCCAGTCACAGAACTGTCAGAAATGGAAAGATTATATCCTGAAATATGTTGTTTTATTTTTTTTAAAAAAACAAACCATGAAATATATAGGTTGACACAATATCCTGTATATTCTGCAGCACAATTATGATTTATGATTTACACTTGTCAATCAAATCTGCATAATTTGACACAGTTTGTGTGTCTCAAAGAAGCATTTTGGGTTTGTTTGATTTTAATTAAATCACCCTGGCATGATTTTAGGATCAGTTTTGAGAATGCACATATTTTTTGAAGTGTTCCCAAGACATGCAGCCTGCTTCTCAAATGATGTAAATTCTCTGGCTTTTTATCACTACAGATATATATTAATTTCCTAAATTGTTCTCTCTATCAGGTATTAGGTGTATAAATAATGTCAGCAGCACATGTATGCCCCACCTTTAGCCAGAGTATTTCTCTTTCAGAGACTGATATACCTCAGGATAGCAATTAGTCTCGAGTTTTGTGAGTCTATTCAGAAGGTAAACAGGCACTCCTTGAAGGAAGAGTGTCAACTGACTCCATTGAAATGATCAGCATTCTAAAATGATCCAAATGATGTCATCAAAATGTCTTCTAGACAACAAATGAGTAGAGCCCTGCAGATCCGCAGAGATCTGCTGCAGATCCGCAGTTATCTGCATCCATGGATGCAGGTGCGGATAACTGTAGATCCACTGCTGCTGGTTGACTCACGGATGTGGATTCTATTTTTAGCTTCTCACAGTTTGATCCACCACAGCAGCTCCTGTGCTGATCTGCATCAGCAGCACACAGGGGAACAAGGAAGCACTCCAGCCAATCAGAGTCTCAGTCTGGGGCTTGGAGAGCCACTGCTGGCCTTTGACTGGCTCATTCCATATGATTTCCCTGCCCACTTCTTCCTTTTCTTGCTTGCAGTTCACATGCCGTGCTGTCAATCAAAGAGTTCATTGGTGGGCAAGGAAATCTGATTGACAGCACAGCATGCGAACCGCAAACAAGAAAAGAAAAAAATAGGTGGGACCCATATGGGAAATGAACCAATTAAAGTCTGAAATGCTGACCGTGAGCCCAGGCTTGGTTGTGGATGCAGTTACGGATGCAGCTAAAACCTAGCATGCAGATTTCGGATCGGATAAATGCCATCGCTGAGTGGATGCAGATCAGATGTGGTTCCACATTTTTGTATCTGCACAGGGCTCTACAAATGAGTCTTCTTGCTAAGGCTGGGATACTGTTGCACATATCATAACTATGAAATATTCAAAAAAGTTATTATAACTTTAGCAAGGAAAATAGAGTAACATGAGGACAAATCTTGCTCATGTAATTCAGGCATATAGAGTCCCTGAACTCCATAGCAATATTCATTCTGAAAGCTGTGGACTAAGTTTAGCCTAGCTTATGGGGGTGCAAATTTCTCTTTTGGCTCCCTTGCTGTGTTTATGAACCACAAAGGACCTAGCTAGAATCATACAGCTGGGCATAACACTGAGTGACTCTGACTACCAGATGGGGTATTCCTTGACCTCAGTTGTGTACTGCTCCCTACCTTCGATGATTTCATATAGAGAATCAGTGGTGGACCTGTAGTCACCTACCCTTGTGCTGTGGTTCTGTTCTCCCCAATGCACAAGGTCAGATGACTACAGGTCCACCACCAGGGCTGGGCTAGGAATACTTGGTGGCAACTCTTAAGGAACAACTATGGAACAACATAAAAAACAACTAACTATGTGCTGCAGACTAGTGGTGGTGAATCTGTAGGCAGCACTTTACCTTTCTGACATTCTAAACTAGCGGTTTTTAAAAAGCAAATAAGGTTGCTACACCTTTGATTTTTAGCAGACATTACTTCCTCTTCCGACGCATACTGCCAAAGAGGTCTGTGGAAAGAGCTTTTTGTCTGTCTCATATGCTAAACAAACATTTAGCACTTCCCATCTCTCAAATGTGAAAAGATTGATTTCCCAGGAGACAACAAAACAAATAAGGCCACGTAGTAACCAAACACTCCAAGTTTAGTTACTAAGAGATTTAGAAAACCTAGTATGTTAGTTCACAGAATCATAGCATTGGCATCACCGTGTGAAAATGACAGGAGTTCAGTGAATGTCATAGAGGGACAAAATGGGAGCACTCTCCATATTTACAAAACAGGATTCAAAATACATGACAGAGAGGAGATGCATTAAACATAGAAGAATGTAACATGATGATTGTAGAGCCAAAAACTTAGTGTGGGCAGATTTTACTTGTTCCTTGTTTCTGTTTTTCCCAAAAGTTTTTGGCACACACACCCCCCTGCAGTTTCACAGCAGTGCCAGCCCAGGCACCTCCTCACTCCTGCCCCACCCCTCAGGCAGGGCACCAACACAATGGGGGGCCCTAGGAGGGTGGGCAGCCCTGCCCTGCCCCCCAGGCCTTGATCCAGCCCTGCCAGAGCCCCATATGCAAAACCTAATTCAACAACTGCTTCATTGCTTGTGGCCAACTAGCAGCTTCCATTATAAGTGCATATTTCTTCCCAAAAACAGGAGAGCCCTGTTTGTCTAAGCCAGGGGTCTCAACTCAAATCACCATGAGGGCCACATGAAGACTAGCACAGGGCCACATGAGAACTTGTATATTAGCCCGAGGGCTGCACCACTGAAACCTTTTCATACAATGATATTGGAAATACTGGTAACAATAGTGTCATTGCAGGCCACAGGAAATAGCTTTAGGGGCTGCATGTGGCCCGTAGGCCATATGTTTGAGACCCCTGCTGTATCTAAGCTCGGCAATTCCCACATGAAAATAATCCTGTGGAGGCAGGAACCTTTCTCTGCTCTGTGCCTGTATTACCACTGGATTTCAATCATCATTGCAAATACTTCCCTTATATGAAAGGAACTTGAAGCGTGGAAACTGAGGAACAGTCATGTTTTGTTGTCTTTGTGCTACGCTTGCAGGACTTGTGGCTTTTTGTTAAGTTTCATTTCCTATTTAAGCTTCTTCCCATGCAGGTGTTAGTCACTGCTGCGAGAAAACAGTGTGTAAACACAGACTTGCTTTCTCAATCTTATCCTATTTTTCAGTCTCATCCTTTTAACTCTTTGGTAACAGCACCTTCACATTTGACATACCAAGACTGACTAGAAATTTCAGCAGGGTCATCTTAGCCTTGCATCATTTCAAGGCCAATAAATCAAGTTCCACACAATCTATGACTAGCTGTGCACATCTTCAGATAAGACATTAAAAGATGAGGATCTTGGCAGCCACAAGTCAATGTTATGAATCTGATTTTTAGCCTCACCTTCACCAGTCCTTTATCTTTTGTTCCTGCAATTCTGAAGTCATAATTTTGCAACTAGAATTATTTGCATGAACTGTTCAGTGTAGTAGGCTAACCCACAGCCTAGATTCGTCCATAGTCTCATTGGCTACATCTACACTAGGAAAAGTTATTTCAAATTTGTTAGTTCAAACCAATAAGCTCAAGTTCAAACTAAACTTGAACTTATTAGTTTGAATTAACAAAGTGAACTAATTTGACTTAATGTTAAGTCGAATTTTAGTCCACTTTGTTGATTTGAACTAACTGCCCTTAATTCAAATTTATTAAATTCAAACTAAGGGTTAATCCTAGTCTACACTGTCCTTAGTTTGAACTAAGGGCTTTGCTCAAACTAACCAGCAGGTCTGACTAATTCGACCTAAGCTTGCATTAGTTCAAATTTAGGAATTCCTTAATTCAAACTAATGAAAGCCTAGTGTAAACAGGTACTAAATTAGTTTGAATTAAGCCTCCTTAATTTGAACTAACTTGCAACTGTAGGCATACCCACTGAGTCTCTTGCTCGTGTACCCCACGGAGGCCCTACTCCTGGGCAATCTAATTGTTCCCAAAGAACATTCAGTTCATCCTCTTGTCTTCTCAGAGCCCAGCTATGGTTCACTTGTTTGTAGTCCCTGCTCACTGGCAGGAAGTGGTCCCCCAGCACCCCTTGCCCTTATCAAACTCAGAAACATCACTCTGCCCCCAACCAAAAGAAGAAGAGATAGGAAAGGCTGCCCTTGGGCTTAGGTTCCCTTGCTACTATAAGCTGCTAGCAGTCCCTGCCAGCTTGCCTGCTTTTGGGGAAACAGAGCCCACCTATTTTTCTGTGGCCAGTTTCATATTTTTAAGCTCCCCTTCTCTAGCTTGCTCTGTACCTTTACAAGTGCATCTAACCGGCGCTGCCTACATCAGGAATGCTCATTAGCCCTTCTTCCAGTGAGATGGCTGTGTCCCCCATGTCTATGATTGTTCTTGCTTTTCAAAGATTTAAACACATATGTAATCTACAGTGGGAGAGAGGAGAGAAGCATAATTGTGCCTGCAAAGTTATTTGTTCCCACAATTGGAAAGCATAAAAAAAAAGAAATGCCAATGTCTGAAAAGCTACTAAAAGTCCCTTTTTGCCAGTGCAAATGAACCACAGGGTGTTAGCTACAACTGTCTGGTGCCTTATGCAGCCTTAATTAGTGGTGGATTTCAGTCTGGATGCTAAAAATAGGAAATCCTGTTAGGAGTCTTAGTAGGGAGTTCACCAGCTAAATAGGACTCCAGACTAAGGTAGTACCACCTACAGCCACTAACCTGGTCTGTGGCTAGAGAACTTAAAGACGTCAGGGCTATCAGGTTAGTAGCTTTCATCAGCATTCAGTTTGCTGACATGTTATAAATAAACAAAGGAATAGCCTGATAATGTGTGTGCAAGGAAAGAAGCAGCAGTATCCCAATGGGAGTTTTATCCATATATCTCAACTAGTCATTATGCTATTTCTGTCCCTATTATAAATTAAATATATTACTTGCTAAGTCTGAAGATTAATTCAAATCTACAAGCAACAATATGAGACGTCGTCACTGAGAGGGTCTCATAAATAAGTATATTTAGAAAGACAATTATGTACATAGATGATAGCACAGGCTGAAGTGTGAGCTGATAATGTGCATGAAGGAGACACTGGAAAGGAGCAATTAGTGAAAAAACAGAGATAAGAAATTTAGTTTTGTTACAGCTAGTGGTTTTTTGTCAGAACCAGCTACATGCAGAGATGTAAGTCATCTAATGAGACCAATGATGATAGAAATGCTCTGCAATGGAAAGAAAGTAGAAAACTTTCTCTAGACGTGAGCTAGGGATTTAGCTACACAGACAGATTACATTAGCTGTCACAGTGTTCCAGCTGATTATATCTCTTGGAAAAAGGTGTAGGCACCTGCAGGATGTGATGGGAATATTCGGATCCTCTCCCTACTTTTTTGTATATTCGTGAGGAGTTTGCTAAATGCACTATGTATTTTATTTTTACCTTCCTTTGGTTCATCATCATCTACACCCTGCTGCAAAAGGCCATAGAAATGAGGGATGGCCTTTTTGATTAAGGTGCCAGACTGGAAACAGAAGATCTGGGTTCAATTCCTAGTTCTTTAGAATTCTTGTGCAACTAAGGTCTTTCTGTGCCTCAGTTTCCTTGTCTCTAACATTGGATACCAATACTTTCCTAGCCTACAGAGATTTTATGAGGATACATTGATTAATTTTGGTGAAGCAATAAGATACAATGGTTAGAGCCCTGTGCAGATACAAAATTATGAAGCTGCAGCCTATCTGCATCCGCTCAGTAATAGTATCGATATGGTCCACAATCCACGTGCCAGGTTTTAGCAAAATCTGTAACCACACCTGCAACAGAGCTTGGGCTCACAATCAGCATTTCAGCCTTCGATTGGCTCATTTCCCATGTGGGTTCCAACCACTTTTTTCTTTTTTTGTTTGCGGTTCACACACTGTGCTGTCAATCAGATTTCCTTGCCCACCAATGAACTCTCTGATTGACAGCATGGCATGTGAACTGCAAGCAAGAAAAGGAAGAAGTGGGCAGGGAAGTCTTGGGGAATGAGCCATTCAAAGGGCAGCTGACAGTAAGCAGTGACTCTCCAAGCCCAAGCCTCCTGTGACTGAGCTTCTGATTGGCTGGCAGACCACAATCAAAGCTGAGCTAGGATTGGCTAGAGAGCTTCCTTGTTCCCCTGTGTGCTACTGACACAGATCAGTGCAGGAGCTGTAGTGATGGCTTGTGCTGTGAGCAGATAAAAATGGAATCTGCATCCATGGGTCAATCCACAGCAATGGATCTGCAGTTATCCGCACCCACATCCATGGATGTAGCTAACCGCAGATCTGCAGCAGATACCCACGGATCTGCAGGGCTCTAACAATGGTGATGAGAACCATAAGGGTACCTAGATAAACTAAATTCCAAAGGGGTTGCCATGCTAGTCTAGTTCAGCAAAACAAACAAGGAGTCCTGTGGCACTTAACGACTATCAGATTTGCCACAGGATTCCTTGTTTGTTTTTCTAGGTAAACTATTACTCTTATATTGTCTAGGCAATACTATTCTTTATAAAGTCCCTAATAATGAAAAATATCTTGAATTATTTATATTTGGCACAAATATTTATATAAAGCCAAAGCTCTGGCAATGGGGAAAAGCCCATGTTGTTGCTTTGATGTTACGGGAAATGAAAGTATTTTCCCAATGTATGAAGGAGAATAAAACACAAGAATACAAGTCTATTAATAAATAAATGAGGATGAAATCAGTGAGCATTCTAAAATCACAGAACCTCTGACAATTATTTTGGAAGTGTCATGGAGAATTATGTTGCCAATACAGGATTTATGAAAAAACTATTAATTGCATCACCAAGCCTGGATGAATGGGAGCTAAAGAAGGGCCCAGGGCACTAAACCCTAAGGCACCTGTCTGATCTGGTCACCCACACCCTGCTCAGTACTGGCGTGGCTTGGGAGACGCTCAGAGTGCTCCTGCCTGCCAGCATTGGAGGGGCAGGGTCCTGGGGTCAGAGGCAGGCTCTGTGCTCCTGCCCCACCCCTGAGTCAGCTGGTCCACCCCCAGGGGCAGGGAGGGGCAGGGCATGCCATGCCAGTGCCCAGCCTGTTCACTCCAGACCAGGGCCGGCTGGTGCACAATGTTACCTTCACTCAGGCTCGGGCTTCTAGGCCCTTTGGCCCGGGGGCGGGAGTATTGCGGAAGCCACGGTTGGGGTGGGAGTGCCTTCTGGCCTCAGGGCTGCCCCAGCGGGGCCCCCCCACACTGACTGCCATGATGGGGGCTTGGACCTCAGATGGGATTGGGGCCCCTCAAAAGGGAGAGGCTGATGGTGTGGGGCCCCACAGTGGTGGGCAGCCTGGGGCCCAGAGGCTGGTTAATCCAGCTCTGTGCATCACCAAAAGGAAAAACGAGCAATACTACCCACTATAATCTGTTTCATTTAACTTCAGTTTCTAACAAAAGAATTTTCAGTCACCTTTAATAAAATGTGCCAAAATTATTTCCATCAAACATGAAAGAAACAAGAACTGTCTCAAATTCAGAGGTCCTATATATCGCCCTAGACTGAATTTGTATGAAGGGCCACCTGAAAAGAAGCAGAAATTTGAATGGAGACAGATGCATACACTTTATTTACATTGGGTTTTTTGTTGTTGTTTTGTTTTCTGTTTGTTTGTTTTAAAAGAAAACTTCTGTATCTATAGCATCTGTTCCAAGCATTGGGAACTGGTACCATTATTTTACATAATGCAGGACCAACAATTACTCTACATTGCTAACAACATACAACCACAATAATTTCACACTCTCATTCCTTAACACTGAAGTTAACAAATCCCTTTCATGAATGTCCCACCATAACCCCATTTCCTTCCTCGGATGTCTGCCAAAAAAGAGAGCTACACTACTTCTCAAAAGGCTGAGCAATCAAGCCCTGGTGGACTGGAGGGAAGTGCATTCCAGAACTGATGGGTCTTCATGAAGTAGCCCAGCCTTTAAATAATAATTAGTCTAATAAAATAATGTCTGATCTGCACAGCAGCCTTTTTAATGGCAGCTGTTAATGAGTCACTAAGGAAAATTCCCTTTTGCAATTTCCTGAACATCAGAGAATGAAAACTATCAAGCAGACATTTCATTGCTTCCACTTAATAACTAACCACAGAGCCCAAGAACATTTTAAAAAAGAAAGGCAGAAACAATACAACCAGCAACAGTATCGAAGGATGACTCAAAAGATAGCCATGTGATGGGCCAGCACGAGTTACACATGCAGAATGGCCACATTGCAGGGGTTTCCCTTTCTCCAAAACTATTTTTGTGGATTAGGATTAACCAGAAGTCTTCTAGAGGTTTTTTTTTTTTTCCCCCTTTCACTTAAACTGTTCCAGATGTAAAAGGTGGTTTTGGTTAAAAACTTCCTTGATCCTGCAAATTAATAAGACCAGTCTTTAGGTGAGTCCATGATAAAGTTCTTTCGATATGTGGGGAGTATAAATGTGGAGGGCCAGATTCTTTTTTGGACTCAATGGAGTTATGCCAATTAACTCCAGCTTAGCATCTGGCTCTCTATATCAGATTCTAATAAACACACGAGAATGCACAAGGCCAGGAATGCCTTTTCAAACAATGGAGGAGAAATCATGTTAGTTGAACAAGTAAATAAAAAAAATGCAGAAGTTGCCTGGGTGAAAAATAAATACTTAAAGATCAAAATCTTACATTCCATAAACCAAGATCATGAAGATGACTGACTACTACTGCAGAGATGAGTGTTTTAGAAATGCATGATTAGTTATACTGCCGTTTTTACACAAAAACTTTTACAAACTGATCTGCAAAACTAAAATGAATACCAATGGTAATAGGCAAGCATCTGTTTGCTCTTATAGAAGTAGATGAGCCTCTGGTGTGGAACACAGTAGCTGTTGAATAGCACTGCACAAGTAGCTGAGGCTACCTAAATTGACACTGCAGAGAGGATTTTTTTTTTTGTAAATGCAATACAATAGTCAAATTGATATTTTTCCCACCATTGAGTTAACTGTACAGCCTTTTCCCCAACTTCTCTGCTTCATTTCACTGTTCTACTGTGACTCATCTGGCTGGGTTGCAGAAACAGTGTTAATGCCAATTGTTCTAGTATATCATGAAGTTGTCGAAAATATTCAGTCTACTACTTGAGCTTTGCAACACAAGTGAGCTGATCTTCTCCTTCAGATGGAACACTGTTGAAATGTTGCTCAGAAGTATGACTTGGATAAATCTCAAAATGAATATCTGATGTATGCCTGGTTTAATCATCCCTGGAAAGTACTGCATGAAAATGCCATTATTAAAAGTGCAGAAAAGCCAGGGAAAGTTGTAATTAAAGCTACTGTGAATGAAAGCTAATAAGTTTTAATACAAGCCCCTAACAGATTTCACCCACAAGCAATGTACTTTATTATAAATTTGAATAGGGAGAATTTGGGTAATGATGAAAGTGGAGCCTAAAATGATGGGGAGGGGAGGGAGAACAGAAGTGGAGAAATGAGCGAGAAAAAAAATGAGAAAGATGAGGAAAAATGGAAGAAATGAAACAGAGAATGTGAATGTGTGAGTAAGAAAGAGTTAGAGCAGAAACAATGAAAGGGAAAAGAAATGAAACTGGAGAGGGAATAGAGAGAAAAGAAAGGGAAAGATCAAGAGAAGAAGGAATAGGAGAGAGAGACATGAAAAATAAAGAAAGGGACAGACAAGAACTATGGATTAAAGAATACCATTTTGATGAAGCAAATTTGGCATCTCCAGTAAGGAAATCTTTCTAACTGGCCACTTTCAAGTTTTGTGGCACTAATTAAAGACTTTCATATTTTTCCCAGCATGGAGTGTAATTAGCTAGCTGGCTCACCATCGGGTGGTCTTTCCAAGCTGCTGCTGCTGCTACTGTAAATAACATTAACCCAGTGGTGTTTGCAACTGCCAGTCAAGTAGAATAGTCAGGATGCATATATATAGTACATTCTGAGTGCATAAGGGCATCTAAGGTACAATTTCACCAGGGTAAATAACGCCATCTCAGGACTGACCCTCCCTGTGTCACAGAGGATGAGCATGTGTTCAGCAGAATGTTTCTGTCAACCAGCGTGTTTTCTTAATTTAATGACTTCTCAGCCCTACATCAGTCATACCACACCGAATAAACACTATAAAACCCTGGGGTCACCATTGCAAGACTGCAGTGGGCTCCAAAAGCCTCATTTGAACTTGTCAGCCATAGAGTTCCATAGCCCCTTCAGTTCCACAAACTGCTGAGAAATGACCTGCCCAGGGAAGGCAGTGCCTGTGTTTTCTCACTTCTTGGTATGCCTTCTGCAACAACGTGCAAATGAAACCTGCTAGGGCTTGATCCAGCTCTTATGGACGCAAGCTGAGGCAGGTCCCCCTCTCCTATTTCTAACCTTGTGCTCTTATTTCTGCTCTGCTATCACAGAGCTGATAATTGTAAAAGGGAAGAGGAAAAGGGTGGTGACTGAGCCAGAAATCTCAAACACTGAAAAAGGTTCCAGCAGAAGCCAAACTGTACAGTTCTATGCCCTGCCAGTGAACTTACATGTGCTGGACGTGTATTTCCAATGGTAGCGCAGTCAGCAATCCATCCCATCACAGGAAAGTCTAGGCCAGGATTTAGACGGCTTCTGTGAGGTAACACTGTGCGGCACAAGGCATGTAAATATGCTGCCAGCCTGCAAGCCAGAGAGTTCTGGGGGTCAGTGTGTGTGCCCAGCAGCGCTTATTTATTACATGTGAGTCCTGTCTTTCCTTTGTCGCAAGGGGACACTAGTGAGCAAACTAAAACAAATCCAATACAGTTTCAGTACTTCGTTATGTGCCAAATGCAATCAGGGTTATAATAAAAATCCATTTGTTGTGTGAAAATAAAGAGGGGAGCTTCTGTTTAAAAGAGTCCAGCTTTATTTATGGTAATGTCTTGGAATCATCCCAGTTCAGATCCAAAACAAGACATTGAAACAATCATAGCAGAGACAGGCTTCAAAGAACCCATTTAGCCACTCTACAAGGCACAGTTTATTCTAGGTCAGAACTCTCTGGGTAAGTTTAATCACATCAGTGTAGCCTAGATGCCGTAGCTAGTGCTTCTGGTTCATTATCTTAACACTGAGCCTTAGAATATAGATTCAGGGCTCCTATGACAATATTTTCCAAAGTGCCCAAATGACTAGAAATGTAAGTCCTATTTTCAAAAGTGCCATAGAGTATGTCAACAGTAAAGACTCTCAAGCAGCACAGCTACAGTTGTGTCACTTAAACACCTTAGTATAGATGCTTCCTACGTCAACGGAAACAATTTCTTCCATCAGTGTAGTTAATCCCCTTTCTAAGAGGTTGAGCTAATTCATCAGAAGAGTTTCTTCATTAACTTAGCCACGTGTATGCCAGAGTTAGGCCGAACATGTTGCACAGGGTGTGAAATTTTTCACAGTGCTAAGTGATGTAGTTGGGTTTATCTAATAAAAATGTAGAACAGGTCTCAGGCTCATTGACTTCCAATAAGACAAAGTTTTAAGTGCTTAAGTCATTTTTGAAAATGTGACTTCTGGGCTCCTGAATCACTTAAGTGTTTTTGAAATTGCTACACTGACAGGACACATCACATAAATCTTCATTTCTGATCTGATATCACTCCTTTGGAGAAGTGTCCAGATCTAAAATTTGCCCCTCAACTTTTAACTGTTCAAGGGCAAAATCAAAACATCAGACAAACCGTTCTTGGATTTTTCAGTTTAGGTCAATCAATCAGCTATGTACAGTGCCATGGGTCATCAGTAGGGAAGAACTGGGAAGGCACTTGCTTCCCCAAGAGCCAGTGGCTGCTGGGAAACAAGGGGACGTGGCTCACCCTTCCCTGCTCTCCCTGCCAGGCTGGGGCTGTGGTGGCCCTGCCCTGCCTTGTTCTTTCCATTCCTTCCTAGGCTGCCATTCCCTGCCCTCCTAGGAGAGGCCCGCAGGGAAGGCCTTGCAGGAGCTGTGGAAAGGGAGTGAGGCAGAAGTGGAATGGGGCAAGGCATAGGGATGGACCAGAGGTGGGAGTCCTAACAGCTGGGCAGCTAGCCTTCCCCAGCAGAAACTCCACCAACAGCTCATCTCCACTGCAAACTATTCTGTGAAGCACTGATGCTGTGGAGAGACAGCACAGTGACAAGCATGGTATAAATACTGAGAAATAGTAAAAAAATTGAGATGTTGCAAATCAAGTCTGAATTTTTTTATGCTCAGAGGTGTCCATCATGCTCAAAGCAGACAGATGCCTTGTGAGCAGGAAGATGGTTTCTCATCTGGCATGACAGCCAGGTTCATTGTTAAATGATGTGAGGTGTCAGCTGAAAATCAAGGTGTAAAGCATGAAATACAATGGGTTTGCCAAAGGAGTGAGAGACCTATAGAAACAGACTATATTATCTTTCAGATAGAGCAGGTGAAAAAGAAAGTTCTCAGCCTTGCAGCAAATACTTTGAACATATTCAGCAACTGTGAGACAGTATAGCATGTCCATGAAAAGTCTGGAGGGCTCAGTAAAGAGTGAACCCAACATGAATGAATTTTATATAGGTATAAGAAATCTGAAACAAATCAGCCCTCCTCCCTCCATGTATTGGTGCCCGTAGCATTTCCCAGAGCAGACCTGCCATGACAAAAATTGTGACCACTAGCACAATAAATGCATTCTGATAGAGTGATAATGAAAAGATGAACAAAACAAACATGCCCTTTTCACTAGGATATGCTGTTCAATGTGGAGTACAGCCATGTAGTTGCCTATATACTCTTGGCTTGAAAGTAAGGATAGGATGTGTTTGTTCGTGGCTATGTTATACGCTGGATCTTTGCCCATGGAGTAGAAACAAGTATAATTTTATTTAAGCAGAACAAATTCACTTTGGGGATGAAATGGGTACTGCATACAACATCCACCTGATCTGTGCTTTGGGAGCAGTCTGCTCCTGGAAAGTTTTAAAAAGCAAATTGCAGATATACACTCATGACATCATTATTAACATCAACCACCTGTTCCTCTTCAACTCTTGTTAACTTCAGAGTTGGAGGCAGCTTACATCTGACATTTTTAAAAAATGTTCAGTACATGATTATTCATTTTTTGTCTTTTTCTATTTACAAAAATGTTCCAGCGCAATGCCCCAAGAATGAGTGCAGTCTTCAGAAAAATGGTGAAAACCCAGTGCCCCAATCTAAGAAACCCCTAAACACTAAGGCCCAGGTTTGCACACATTCTGGGGGCCCCAGTTAATGGCTGCCAATCTGAGACTCCCAGAGCCTAATTTTCACAGGTGCTGGGCTCTCACAACTCCAAATAACCCTAATGGTTCTGCCAGTGCATGGCAGGCCCGAAAATCAGGGCACAGGTGTCTCAAACTGGGTATTTAAAAACTGAGGGAGCCCACATCAACATCTAACTTTTGTAATTGTGACTACAAAACACCCCCTTCAGCTCCAGTTTTCTACACATCCTCTTTGCCAGCTCCCACACACCCAGAAAATGGTTATCAGGAAAGGCTTTGAAGAATGCACTGAAAGTCACCAAAATGAAGCAATCTCCACCCTCATCATGAACTCTCTTCCTCCAGCAAGCCTGACTGAATCTAGGGGCTGTTGGTACCTTGGGAGATTTTAGCTACTACAAGTTTCCATAAACAGAGATATGGTGCTCAGTGCCCAAACCATTCAGATACTTTAAAGTCAAAATCTTACACTGAAAGTGGGCTGCAGTGTAGATGTGAAGCGCAACGGGAATTGCCTGACCGTGAAAGGAATGCCCCTGAACAAGCACTCTTCTGCTTTCTACACCAGATAAAGCTAGTGTGGTATATGTCTTTTCAAACCCATCATTTTGGGGTTTTTTCCCTTCATGTGAAGTTTCTCCCCCTCCACCCCCATGCAACCATCCCATCAAGCTTACTCCATGCCCCCTCTTTTCACTTATCTTCCCTTCAATCTGCAGTCTCTCTTGTCAATATACACCTTCAAAAAGGCTTATCTGAGCAGCATGAAATGGGCACTGTTTCTCCTGAAGAGTTCTTCTCTACCTATACTTTAAAAAAGTAGGACATCCTCGACTGACATTCTTCAGTCATGCCTTCAGCAATATTTCATTGATCAGTCCTGGAAAATTTTTTCATACAGGAAAACTGTTCCATTTATGTAACATACAGGCTCCTTACCCACTGCTGTGTTAACCGCCACTGCAACATCTTAGCTAGTCAAACTCCTGAGCCTCCAGAACACAGAAAATGGAATTACTGTGCAGATCTACCAGGGCCTGGCTCAGGCAGGATCTGTAGGCAACATGAAAGCTGGAGCAGCTGGGGAGCTGGTTGTGAAGAAAGGGCCAGGCAGGTTAGGAGCTGGGTCTGCAAGACTGACAGCTGGGCTGTGAAGCAGCTGTGGTTGGCAAGGTGGTGAGCAGTAGCCATGATAGGTGGATGCTGGGAAGCAGCCTGGAAACAAGACAGCCTTGATCATAGACAGGATCGCAGGCCCAGGGATTTGCAATCTAGTATGTGACTGAAGGAGGATGACATGGAGTGAATAGCCATCGCACTAGGCCAGAGGAACCCCCATCCCTCTCTCATACCCTTGCATTGGACTGCCCTGAGTTACTACCTTAGGAACCATTGCTTATCTTTAGTTTGCAATTCACTGTGACTCTGCCACAGAATCTATTACCACACTAGTGTTGATGTCAAGGCAACAGACTGGCTTGTCGGTGTGGTTTAGGAGTGGGCCCACGGTGCAAAGGCAGGATCCAGATTCAGACTTTCCCAAGATTTGGGGGCATACAGATTTAGAGTTTTCATTATTAGAGAAAAGGGATGGCTGTGAAATTCAGAGTTCAGTACAGCTCCAAGTCTCTCCCAGTCACAGGGGATTTTTGGATTCAAGGTTCTGATTCAGGCCTCTTTCCTGTTCCCCAGTGTATTGGAACATAAGCACCCTGAGTGGTTTCTCTGTGAGAAACCTCACTCTGCAGGTGTATCATTTAGCTAAAAAACAACAAGGAGTTGTGTGGCACTTCATGGGATCATTTGGCAGCCTTCCAGCAGTCAAATGGAGATGACTCAATTTGCTGTTTTCGGTTGTAAGGGTAACACATTTCTCCTTAATAAATTGATGTGCAGATTCCTTGAAACTCCCTGCAGGATTTCCCAGGAACCTACAACTACTCTTCCTCCTGTCCCCATAGCTCTCTTCAGGACAGGCAGTTGCAGTTTTACCACAGTCTTAACCATAAATTATGTATATCTCAGAAACTTGAGCTTAATGTATAATAAATTAAACTGAATTTGTTTGGGTGAAGCAAAAGCAGTGGAATAATCCATCTGAATGCCAGGGGAATGACTCTGCTTCAAAGTCTGCCAGACTTATTATAAACAATGCCACTAATTGCAGAAATGTGTTTTAGCATGTCACAACTTTCTTTAACGGCCTAAAGGACATGACCAATATGCCACTCAGTGTAAACACGTTGCTCACCCAAGGATGACATATAAGAATGTGTATTTAACTATTAACTATTGTACAGCCAGTCTTCTCACCACAATTACCCTGTGGCTAACAATCCTCAAAAGCCAGACTCTGTGTAAAGGAATAGATGATGCCATATTTCTCGGCTCAGCTAAAAAGCCATCTAAATCTTCTTATAGAACCTGTTGAGACTTCTGACTTCTGGATAATGGATTTAGTCCTTCTAAATTTTAGGACTGAATGAAATTGCTGTGGTATCTAGACAGAACTACTGAATTACAACTACCTTCAGATAGTTGTAGCACAGCACACCGCCCAGGAGCGTGGGCAGTGAACATTCTGATCAAGAGCACTAAGCAGAAACCACCACTTTTAGATGAGTTACTGCTTCTTCAGCCTTGGAGTCATTTCATGGGACTGTGCGCTAGTGACTCATTTAAAGCCACTTTCACTATGAAAGCCATTACAACTCTTTTAAGCCCTAGGTGCCATGAGGTGCATGAGTCATGCAGCTGCTAAATTCCAGAGAGGTAGCCTTGTAAGTCTAGTAAATAAAAATGAACAAGGAGTCTGGCGGCACTTTTAAAGACTAACAAATAAATAAATTTGTTAAATAAATAAATTTTAGTCTTTAAAAGTGCCGCCAGACCCCTTGTTTGTTATGCAGCTGCTAGTCTCCCTAAAAGATATTTTGACTAAGCAATGCACACCAGTAGAGCAATATGCTGCATTCTTAAGAGCATTTTATTTATTGTCCCAGCTGTTGGCCTGCATGAAGATGAAGGGAGCCATACCACTCTAATGCTACCTTTGCCCCACACCCCAGAGCATCCATATGTGGCCCGGGAGGCAGCACAGAGTACGTTCTCTAATCAAATTCCAACTAGTCAATGTTCCTTGTGCCCTTTCCTACCTCTTCAGGAGCCATGCAAGGCCTTGCCAGAATCTGACCCTTAGTGTCCTCATAAAGTAGGCAGGATTTCAGTTTTTAAAGGTTTCACCCAAACACAAGTCAGCTGCCTGGAACAATTTGCTACCTTAGACAGATAAATTTTTTAGTTAGCTCTGCTGAGGTTTCAATCTGGGACACCCAGGAGTCTATATCAGCCCAATCTCCCACGGGGACAAATCCACAAAATCTGGACTGAGCAGCACATGCTTGGTTAGGAGAACAAGGAATCCACAGAAAACTCTCCACAGCTTCACCCAGCCCACCATCTGTGCCTAATGCACTGTGAACAAGGCACCAAAGCAATGAACTATTCAGCAGCCACAAAAATAAAGCTACAACAACGAGGCCTCCAGCCTAAATTGGAAATCTAGACTGCATAGCCACATGACTTCCTTTTGCTTGAACCACATCAAAGTCACCTTGCACAATGCTGTACAATGTGACAACGTTGGATTGCAGCAGTCTTACACTGAAGACACTTTGCAAGAAAGGAAGGGGGACAAAGTCAAGGTCGTCTTTTTAAGCACTGAAAGCATTTTATTTTTATTTAAAAAAAAACCCATCGCATTCAAGGCATCATTGTTCTCCACCAAGCCACACTGAAAAGCTCCTGGCAGACATCCCAGACACAAATTTTCTTGGTTGGATTCTTGAATGATGCCAGCCAGGGCAATGAATAGCTTCATTCCCACCCTGCTGATCGCAGTGTAGCAATGCAGTGAATAGAGTCCACATAAGAAATCCCCAAGACCTTATTGTGCTGCACGCTTACAAGGGCTATAGAGAGTAAAGTTGCATGGGGACTTTAGGCCTTGGAGGAGGAGTCAGATTACAAACTGACAATAGTAGGTGGGTGTTCTATTCTGGGGTTCAAGGCATATTTCCAAGAATGGAGAAACAAGGCTGATTGAGACTTTTCTCCAGAGTCATCATCGCAATGCCAGAATCCCATCGTTATGTCAGAACCCTTTTTGGTTGCCGAGACATGCTACCCGTGTGAGCTACTTGGCTGCATCTGACACTCTTGCCTAGGCCTTGACACGTGCTCTCACTGCAGCAGCTCCTGCTGTTGAAAATCTGCCCTGATCCCCAGAGTGTGCTCCCCACATGTCTATAAGAACTGCAGGTACTCAGCACCTCTGCAAATCAGGCCATGTATGTAGGTAAATAAATATGCATTACGTGCCCAAATTGGATCACTCTGACCACAAATTTAATTAATTACTATATATACATAGATTTGAAAGGATTAGGTTTTTACTGGTAAATGTGGATAAATGTCTATTTTACCATATTGCTCAAAATCAACAAAAAATATTTCCATCAATAACAATTGAAATGTATAGTCAGGCAAGGTTAGAAAAGTGCTGCTTGAGAACTTGTTAGAGTTTGATCTAAGGCAGTTTACTTCATATGTTTTGATGTGATGTTGACAATTTGTGTTTTAAGGGCTGAAGAACTACCTTTTTGAACCTCATCATCAACCGTCACTATGTAATTATTGTCTGATTCCCACAACTTCCCCCAACTGTTAAAATATAAACCAATAAAAAATAAAAAATAATAATGAACATTGATAGTATCAACATTGTACAAAAAGAGAATTATAATTCTACATAACCTATACATAAAGCAGTGGCAGAGATTTCATGAGGAAATCCCATTTATGGTATTTCATATGCCAGAATGTTTTAGACAAAATGTCTTTTGATTATGCCATGCTATAGCTCCTGATGTAAAGAAATAAGCATTTGTTGAACCACATTACTCAACATCAACATCTACCAGCCTATCTTATTGGCCTTTGGATATTTTTCCTTATCGTATCTATGTGGAGTGGTCATACTACTTATTAACGACAAACGTGGCATATGAACTTTCTTGTTTCCTTCAGAATGTGGGATATACCTAGAACAGATCAATAGAGATAAACTGCTGCTAGGTCAGTCTGGAAAGAGAATTGTATAGATAGTGACTCCAATATTTTGTACTGGTAAAATTCCATATCCCTGTACAGGAAGCTATGATTTTTTCCAGGTTTGTAGTCAGACTGACTATTTTGTTACAAAAATAACAAATTAGGACTCATAGAAGCAAGGACCATATTTTTCTACATGTCTCTTCAGGACATAGAACAATGGTGCCATGATCCTCTTTGCAGCTCTTGGATATTACTGGAATACAAACACCAGTAACAACATTTGTGATTATCTGAAAAGACACTTGCAAAACCTTGAGTTATGAGATGTATGGGAAAGAGATTGAAATGTATGTTTTTTATAGTGTGACACAAGAGAATTATTACAAGTGGCTCTGAAATGTGATATATTGTTTTATTAATCTATTAATAAATGTTATTTAACAGATCAATATCTATGTTTTTTCACATCTTCCTTGTCTCCCCACCTTCACACCACTTTTTTCTCTTTTGTAATGGGCCTGTGCTATGAATCATTCCTTAATTTTTCATTTGTAAGAGCAGGGTAAGTGAGAGTCAATCTTCTGTGTGGTTTAATGTGTTTGATCTTGAACCAGAAACTGAATCAGGACACTTTTAAATTTATTATTAGTGGTGCATCACATATAATTGTGCCAGCAGTTACTTTTTTGTCCCATACCTGATTCCCAAGCCATATATAAATATATTTTTCCAACTGCCAGGATGAGTAACTTTTAGCTACAGGGTAATTGGAAGATCCTGTATCTCAGGGATGGGGTTCTACTCAAATCTTGAATTTACCTGGAAGCCTGGTTTAATGATGCTAAAAAGTCTTTCTATAAACATTCGGTCTTGTGCCAGGAATTATCTGACAGCACTTTCCTCTCCCTAAATCATGTTTTTAAACCTTCAGGCTACATATTACAGTATTTGATACTGCAGATTGAACCAGATTTAATCAGAAATGTGGATTAAAGTCTCTCTCTCACTTTGCTACTTTTGCTTTGCTGAACTCAAGTTCACATCTCTAAATGGTGGAAAATCTATTGGAAAACTAATCAAACTGAGTGATTGTCTCAGCAAATCCTTTGTGTCTCATATTGATATGGTGACTTTGAGGTTAATTCTTGACTTTGTGCCCACGAAGCATCTGTCAGGCAGGAGCACAGTAATGGGAAAGGTTGGGCACGTTCCTTTTATCTTCAGGTCATGTACAATTTGTTAAAGTATTAGAAATGAGACAACAGGTCAAACGATAACAGCTGAGGATCTCATTCAAGAAGTTCGGTTGCCCTTGTGAACTAGAATATAACTGCACCCTGGCACCCTTAGCAACTATTGCTGGGTAAGTGAATATGGGAGACTTATGGGACAGATAGTAGTGGGAAGAGCTGTTTTAATCTTGCATACCTAAAATATTCCACAAGAGGACTCAAAAATGTTCCAAGAATTTTAACAAATTAATTTACTTAAGAAATACTTATTGAAATTTACCAAGATCCAAAGGGGCAGTCGTGTTAATCTAGTTCAGTAAAACAAACAAACAAGGAGTCCTGTGGCACTTAAAGACTAAAAATATATTTATTGCATGAGCTTTCATGGGAGAAAATCCTACTTCATCAGATGCTTTGAAGATGGGGGAACTTACAGAATGGGAGGAAGTAGATGCAGGGAAGTGTAAGTCATGGGAGCAGGTCATACTGATTTGCTGTTACAGTATGACCTGTTCCCATGACTTACACTTCCCTGAATTTATTTCCTCCCATTCTGTAAGTTCCCCCATCGTCAAAGTATCTGATGAAGCAGGATTTTCTCCCACAGAAGCTCATGCAATAAATATATTTTTAGTCTTTAAGTGCCACAGGACTCCTTATCTGTTTCTTTTATTGAAATTTGAATGTTATTATGACTGAAGATGTTAGAATTTATTCCATGCAGGAGGCCATATCCTCTTACTTCTGCTCTTTCATTTCAGAGCAGGCCACTCCTTCAAAGGGTAGATGGGATACAGTTAAGGTTATAAAGGTTGAGGTTATAAAGCAAATGGAATGTGGGAGAAGGCTGGTCTGGAAGAATAGGAGTACAGAGCAAGAAAGGTGAAAAGGAAGCAAAAATACTCTCTTCTCCAAAATGGAACAGATGGATTAGAGGTTCATTTATATTAATCAGAAAAACTAAGACATGTTCTGGAAGTGTTCAAAAAAGTAAAAAGTCAAATTAAAACAAAGCTACATTTACTTTAATAATCAATTGCAATTCACCTAAACATTTATATCAAAGGGTCTACTGTTTTCCCTTTGATTTCAGCACAGTTCACCGTCTTCCTGTCCTAATTTCTCTTTCTTCCTGCCAACAGTCAAGAAAATTGCAGTCTGTAGTGGACAAATATTTCACCCATTATAGTTGTTACTAAGTCTGTGAATCTTTAGGTTTAAACGAGGCATTTTCCATTATTGTTGATATTAGTCAAGTTAATGCCAAATTTTTGAAAATACATTGGAGAGTTCCATTATTGGTTATTTGCTTTATTGTTCCAGGCACTGTACATGCATGGAGTGAGGCAATCCCTTCCCTTAGGAGTTTACAGACTAATTCAGTATCTGTTTCAGGCTAGTTAGGAAACAAAATCCTGGACAAAGTAATAATTGAGACAACCTCCACCTCAATCCTAGTTCTATAAGATTTATTTAAGATGTTCCTTTCTAGATTCAAAGGTTCTCCACATCACATAAGAAGATCTACCATGAACCTGACTCCATCACTGTTTTTTAATTTGGTCCTTCTTGTTGTTTGAAGAACCTAAAAAGAGAAGCAGGCATTCTCATGCTACAAGTAAGACAAGACCCTTGCCCAAAATAATGTATCATTTCAGACCTTGATGCTGCAGTGTGATCCACACAGCAAAGCCCAAGGCCCTGCCCCCAGGCAAAGGCCATTTACTTTGAAGTAACTCTGCACAGGCATAAAATTTACCCTGATGAAAACTGTCTGCTTCCAATCATCATATTCTGTTGAATCACAACTGATTTGCACTAATCGGAGCTTGAGTCATGATGCTGAAAGTACATAGTCATGATGAGAGTCATGAGGCTGAAATTATTTAGCTCTGTCAAATGTCATCAAAGTAGGGTTTTTTCTTAAGCCTCCCTTTTATATTTATTACACACATTTTTAAAAGAAATTGAAAATAGAGACCTACCTTCATTTAATAGAATTAACTTTAAATAGAATAAAAATATCAATATTTTAAAGGATGTAAAGTTTGGCAGGAAAACTTACATCACATGGACAGAGACAGCCGGGTAATTTTTAATATGCTGATGAATCATTTTCACTCTAAATTTAGCAAAATCAGTAATGCTATTTGACTGTATTAAAGAGAGCTCTGCTTTTGGAGAAAAAAAAATCAGGAATCACAGAAAGAACAGATGTTTATTTCCATTTCTCTTGGTTTGCTTGTCCCCCTATTTCCAGGAAGATTATGAACCGTCTTCCAAGTCCACTGGACTTGCTTTTGCAGTTGTGTGTTCTTTAACAAAAAGGTTTGAGTTCAAATGAAGAAGTCACCTAATACATTTTAAGTCTATTGGATGTCACCAAGCACTAATTTTACTTCCTGTATGCTAGTCTTATTAGCCAGCAACAGCTCAGTTACTGGAACTGAATGGGAATCACTAGTATTGAATGCAAGTGATTTAATCATTAAGTAAACAGGTACCAGCAATGTTGACCTTAGTATGTGATACACCTTAGTTACAATTTAGCTATGCATGCTAGGCTGATGCTTTTTCAGATCTTTATGTCAGTATGTATTTGAGCAGGTTAAAAATCAATGCCTTAAAAATAATGTCTGAAAAATAATATATCAAAGTCACAATAGTTCAACTTGAGTGAAAATGCAACCCATTTGTTCCACTTGGTGTTAACGTTGTGGATGAAATCCTGCCCCACTGAAACCTCAAACCAGTATTAGTGCTTTTATGCCATACAAGTACAGATAGCCCCAAAGTAGTCAAGCATCACCTTCCTTCCATCCATATTCTTACTAATTATTCCTGTTAGGGTAGCATCCACTGTTGGACATTGTACAAACATATAGGCAAAGATTTTCAAAACCATTAAGTCATTTTGGAGACCTTGGTTTTTTTGAAATCCAATTTGAAATACCTTAATGCAGATACAGAGCATTTTCGGAAAATCACAACCCTAGCTGTGCCTGATTTGAGGTACCCAGAATCACTAGTCCACTTTTGAATAATTTGGGAGAGAGTTCTTGCCATGAAGATCTTACAGATTAGGCTAGATTCTAAGTAGAAGTGGACACAATGAGGATAGACCTGACTGAAATTCTATTCTCTTTTAAAAATATTACTTACTATAGTGAATTCCCCTCCACCACAGAATACAAATGTTTTCCTGGTATAAAACTCTATGCTAAATGGCATCTGGGATACCAATATTGCTACTATGACTGATTAATTCAATAGTTAGCTGAATCACATGCAGCTGAAATTGTACAAATGACTGTGCAGAAGCTATTTCTTGGGTGTCCATTATAATATTTGAGAATTAAAGATTAGGTATTATTAAGTGATAGCAGGTGAAGAACATGGATGAATCCCCTCTATTGAAAATATGAAAAATATTGTTCCAGTTTTTCTTAACAAAGATGTTTTTCACTATTATTTCTTATGTGGCGGGGCAAAGCTGCAGAATAAAGAATTAAGAGTCCAGTCTTTGCCCCATTATAACAACAGATGTTAAGTCCACATGGGAGCCATTTTATAAAATAGTCTGACTTCTACATAACCTCACCCAATGATCAAGCCAGTTTGAGGTAGGAAACTTATCTTTAAGAAAAACATCTAATCTTGCCTGAAAGACAAAGTGATGACAAATCACTTTGCTCATAAGTAAATTATTTCAATGATTAATTACCCTCATTTTTTAAAAAATCACATCTTATTTGTAGTGTGAATTTCTCTCACGTCAGTGTATAATCATTGGACATCATGCCTTCTTCTACTACAGTAAAGAGCCTTCTATTAGAAGAAAGCTCTCTCATGTAGGTTCCTGCTATCAAGTCGCCTTTTAACTTCTCTCACTGCAAGGCAGTTTTCCCAGATCTTGAGTCATGCTTGTAGCTCTTTTCAGAACCTTTTCCAATACCACCTCCCTATTCCACTGTTTATAAATCTAAGGTTTGTACTGGTCCCTTTAGAATTAGCATGCTTTGGGGCCTCATATTCAAATAGTTATCTACATCATTTCTAAGTTCTTTTCCATTCACTACATTCTTTATTCCTGGATGTATGACCTTGCATTTAGGTGCATTGGAAACTATGGAAAGATTCCCATGTACTAAGTGAAAGTTGATTAAAGGACTAATATTGCACACTGTATAGATTTTCTTATTCTTCATCTATATTTTAGGCCTGGAGTTATATATAGACAAAGCATGCAGGTCATGTAAACTCAGAGTATGGCACTAAATTTCTGGAAAGAGCTTTCTAAAAGATATTTAATAGCTTTCATACCTTGCATCAACTTTCTGAGTGTGGGTGTGTATTTGGATTTCTATTATTGCAATATGCCTTTTAACTATAAGATATGCCATGTGTATACAATTGAATATATTTATCCAAAGAGAACTCCCTTTAGCTAAAAGGTGGGGTCAGAAGGAATCGTTACATGAGTAATTTCACAGGCTATATTTAAGAACCAAAGCACTGAGTATGGGGACATGGTTAGATCACATGTAGTTTTTCTGCAGAATGTACATCTCTGATAACCTACCCTGGGAAAAAAATACCTTTTTTCAGCAGTAAGATATGTTCCTCAGCACTGCTTTATACTGTGGCACAATTTTGGCGGCAACTGAAGGGCAATACAGAAAGTAGTTAAAATACCTTGCACATCTCCCTCTGATTGTGTACCACCTACTTACTGTGGTGTCTTCAGTGTGCTGAGCTGGAGGGAAATGCCTGCCCTCCAACTCAGCACTAGTCCTTTTCAGGGGTGGTCTTACAAGACTGGCTTCCTGATTTACTGGGTGGGTTTTCACGGACCTGATCAGTCGATTCAGAAGATCTATCTGATGGCAGCAAATTCTTCACCATCAGAAGACGTGCCTTCAGAGTCTAGTAGATTGGCCTGTATTGGCTAGTCTAATTAGAGTATGACAGTCTTTCCTGAAGTTTCCCAGGCTCCTTTATTCTACTAAATGACTGCTTTGTTACAGATTTCCCCTATGGAGAATACATTTAATGAGCCACTTGGCAGTCTAAATAGACTTTATTATCTACAGCTGAAGGCAAAAAGGAGAAGACAACTGTAGTTTCCCAGTATCTTATTCTTGGGTGTGATCATGTCATGATTCAAAATTATTTTACATATTTCTGAAATAACTTAAAAGGAAGGTAGTAACAGCTTCCATGCAGGGCCAGATTAAGGGGCCCTGAGGACCCAGGCTGCCCACCACCATGGGGGTCCCTGCCTGGGGCAGGGCCCTAGCCCCCCTACCATGGCAGCTTGTGAGTAAGCCAGTGTTGTGAGGTCCTTGGGGCCAGAAGCAACTCGCCACAACCCTCCTGTCCTGTCCCTGATCCAGTTGGACTGCCCCCACATGGGGGTGCATGAGACTGCACTGTGCGCCAGCCAGCCCTACCCTCAGAGCAGAGCAACCACACAACAGCTTGCCCCATCCCTGGGGGAGGACCAGCTGGCCCAGGGGTGGGGTAGGAGCACCGAGCCTGGCCTCTGGCCCTAGGGTTCCCTCCCTCAGAACAGGCAGGGCAGAGACCCTCCTAGCATCCCCCCACACCTCACCGGTGCTGAGTGGGAGGATGGATGGATCACACAGGGGCTTTAGGGGCTGGAGCCCAGCTCTCCCCTTTAGGCTGGCGCCCAGGGCTTTAGCTACTATAGCCCTTGCAGTGATCCGTCCCCGCTTCCATGTACTACTGTACTTAACTACCAGTGAATTACCATCCCATTTTCAAATTGCACACATTTAGCTAAGGCTGTGATTTATTTATGTATGGAATGTCCAGAGATCATAGGAAAGACTTGCAAAACTACACAATTACAGCATGGGAAATGACTGTCTAGGAAGAACTGTAGAAAAGGATCTGGGGATTATAGTGGATCAACAACTAAACGTAAGTCAACAATATAACGCTATTGCGGAAAAGAAGAACAAACATCATTATGGATGTATTACCAGGCGTGTTGTAAGCAAAATGGGAAAATTCTTCTGCTACTGAGCACTAATAAGGCTTCAACTGGAGTACTGTTCCACCAATATCGGGGAAAAGACAGAACAACTTTGTAAATACATGACTTGAATCTAACTTCTAAAAACATATTATAGGAAAACACAATGGTAGTCTTACAAGTCAACTAGTGTTTTGATATGCAGGTGTTGGTAGTTATTTAATTATATTTACGGCTATCTTGTTAAAGGTTAGCAAGGTAGATAAACTGTTTTGCTGTGTGTTACTGCTCTATTTGAAAGGTTAAAGGGAACATTAACATCTATATGGACCTTTCATGTAACAACAAAAACCAGCTGTTACCTGTGCTAATGTAGCTAATAACCTGTAGTGCCTAAGAAATGAAGGTTTTGCTTCAAAGAACAATGTACAGCACTATTCTCCTCTCAAGAATGTATCTGTGAACTGTCATGAAAACTTAAATGATGCTGACAGTATTGTCTGAAGAACTCCTGAGTACAGGTCAAACCCCAGCATTCCTGTCATCAAAGCCCACATGAGGAAGTTACCTGCAAATGCCCACCTTGCTACAACTATAAAGAATGTTTGGAGCTATAATCTTTTTATCTCACATTTTTCCAAGCTTCTCAGGGAAAGTTTGGGCTGCAAGATTCAGATCCGAGCCAGCACCAGCCTGGAATCATCCTGCTACTTCTCATGGGAAAATTAAAACAAACTCTGCACGTGAACTATTTAATCTACATATCTTTGAACTGGATTTTTAACAACTGAAGCTCTGAAACAAAGGTCTTAAACTTATCCAAGTACTGGATGTGCACCTAAGGGATTATATAAGTCTGCAAATGCCAAATTCTACTGGAAATCTGATGTATATGGATGTTCACATCATTGTATGTATGTGGATATTTTAACCCGTTAACAGTACTGTATGTTTCTATCCTTGCATAATATACCTTGAGTTTAGTTACTAAAAGATTGGCTGCAGCGTGGCATTTTGCATTAGATCTAAACCTATACCGATCTGGTAATGTGGCTGATCCTTTGGGGTGACAACTCTTTTGCTAAAAACCATGGAGTTTTAAGTAACTTTTCTCTTTAGCAGAGCCAGTGGCTGTTTGGAAAGCAGTGACTGAAATGCAGCAAGGCGGCTGTTTATATTTTGTTGTGGCTTCTTGATAACCAGTGGGAGAAATCAGACACATTGTTTGTGGCTGGTTGGGGAAATTCTGACTTCAGATAATCCACCAGTAGTGGGAGTGCTCTCTTTTTTGCAGTCTGTCCTGATCTTGGCATTTGGTTACCCTGCGGCAGCAGGGTTGCACACCTCACTTAACACACTTCATAGTAGTTAGAGGGCTGATGGTGATTCATTTGTAGAATTCCCCAGATGGGCACCTGCAGCCTAAAGTAAGTAAGTGTTTAACATATGCTAATACAAAATCATCAAAAAAGATATAATTGTCACTAAAAGTTTAAATGTGACAGATGAACACAATCTTTTATAAGCTTAATTCAGTGATGTTGAGCCTTACTGAGTTAGTCTGAATCCATTTGCATTAAAAAATCCAATTGTGTAGGCATATTAAAAATGCAATTGTATGTACATACCTTCTCTAGGAGATTGATTAATACAGTCTCTGGAAGGTATTAGGAATTCAAAGGGCTTTTGGAACAATACACTTAAAGTTGATTTCCTAAGTCATACTGGAAAGTAAGAGCAATGCAAACAACTCACTTCAAATCCACCCTTTTTGAAGCTGTAGCTGGTGAGTCGTCGTCTGCTAATCACCTGCTCCTGGAAAGTCCATATCAAAGACCCTGAACTCTATGAAGAATGGACTGTATTTGAGTGTGCACATTCTGAGCTAACCCTGTTATGAACTGGTGACCATCCGTTGGGAACGTGTTCAATCTTTGGGGTTATATCAAGTAGTCTTATTAGCATGCGTGTAGGCCCTTTTATTGTTTTTAATATTTTTTTAAGTAGTGCTTTTGCTTAAGAATAACAGAGGCTTGTGTAAAAAGAAGTGTGTGGTAACATTTTTCAGTCACCAAAGAGAAGCAAGCAGGTGTTCTTGGGCAGTCTGTCTCCCATTGGAATAATATAACAAGTGTAGTTAACTGTCCAGCATGGAAATAGCCTGGTCAGAAGGGAGAGCAACATGGGTCTCCACCTATGAGAGGCAGGGGGCTGGAAGACTGAATGTGAATGTGCTTGCAGGACCATTCAAGGGGAGTACAGACTCAGTTATTCCAAACTGTGACAGCAATGTATTCCAAATTTTGTAAGCCAGATTAAAAAAAAGAGAGGAAAATATCTATAACTGTTCTCTTTCCACCTACAAGCTGTACAGCTACATCCCTGAAGTAGTTTCAGGGACAAATTAAAACAAAAGGAATGTCCTGATCACAAAGAAAAACAATGGCCTCTGTTGATTGACACAGCACAAGTGATCTTGTGCAGCTCCTATAGAACAATGAACGAATAAACCAGAAGGGCTGTCATTTTCCAGGCACTTATTTCTGATAACTAAACGTCTAGCTTGCCAGATAGGATGGTTACAGAAAGTAGTGAGGTCCATAAGTGAATTGTTTTAACATCATTATTAGTTATTTTATCTTGGATTAGAAGTGAATTCTGGAGTAGGAAAAAATGACTCTGGATTGCATTCAAATGGACAACCGAGAGCAGCGGTTGTCAAACTTTTTTTCTCGAGACACACTTGAAAAAAATTATTTATGACTGTGACCCAACAATTAAAGTATAATTTGACAGGTCCTGGAACCCTTCTGTCTCTGGGCCCCCCTTCCCGTATTGTCTGGGCCCCCTTCCCGCATGTGCAGGCCCCAGCCAGGTAGGCATTTTTGATCCCCACCAGCTCTTTCCTCACAAATGAAGCATAGCTTCAAATTCACAACATCACCCCAACCTTGTCCATGAGTGCCCACATCAGACCTCTCTTCCCCATGTCCTCCTCAGCCCCCATCCCCATTCCCTAAGCTCCCTGTCCCCAAGTCCCTTCTCCAGCCCTCCTAACATCCCATCCCCAGCTTCACTGTCTTCACTTCACCCCATTCAGCCCCCCCAACCCCCTCCACATCTTCCCAGCCCATTCAGTCAACTTGTCCCCACTCCATGCTTCAACTCCCCTAACCCCTCCATACTTTCCAAGCCCCCTCTGTCCCTAGCCCCTACTCCAGCCCCCAACCTCCATCCCTCCTCAGTCCCCCACCCAGGCCCCCCTCCACCACTCCCCAGCCCCCACCCACTCTCCTTGTCCCCATCCTCCCCCATCCCCCCTACCTCCCTGTTGGCCCCCCTCAGGCACCAGAGACCATCACTGAAGAAACTGCTTAAAAGTAGCTCTGGCTTGTGCCCTCAGCAAAGGCGGGATATTAACCTGCCCCCCAGCAGCTGGAGATAGCAGCCAGGTGCTTAAGGAGGCAGGGGGATGAAGTGGGCAGCCCCCTTCCCCAGCACATACCTTCAAGAGCCTGCAACACAGAGGGTTCAAACTTACCAGGTCACCAAAGGGCTCTACAGAAAGAGCTCCAGGAGCTCGGAAATGGTCACATCCACGGTCCCAGGGCACCACGGGGTTGGAGCACAAAGGCAGGCAGAATGGGACGGGCTCGCTCACTAGGGAGACAAAGGCGAGGAGCCCCTGTTCTGCAGCTCCAGGAGGAGTGGGGACAGCGGCAATGAGAAAAGTGCAGCCCAGAAACCACTCCATGCTCCAAGTAAGGCAAGGCCAAGCCCCAGGAACAGAGCAGGCACTGAAGGGATGCTCTTCCCTCCACAAGTACCTGTAGCAGCAGCAACTAGGAAACCCCTCGGTGCAATTAGACAGGGGTTGGAGGTGGCACCAAGGGCTCTGACAGGCATCGCCCACTACAAATGGGAGGCTGGGAAAGGGTGGGAGCAGACCAATGGCAGCCGCTGCTGGCTGAAGTTGAGACTTTTAAGTTGTCTAGGTAGAATGAAAAACCAAGCCCAGAGGCAGTTCCACAACCCACTAGTGGGTTGTGACCCATGGCTTGACGACCACTGTCCTAGAGAGATTAAGCTCCGCTTTAAGGGAGACAGGTTGTGAGCTGTACGTCATGACAGTTTACCAAGTCTACTAGTGCAGTAAAATACAGCCACTGCAGTTTAATCATCTTATATGTATAGTCTCACTCTTCCTCATTTTCTGATTATTTGCTGATGAATCATATTCTCCAGCAGGCTTCCCTGAAGTCCCGTCACTTTTCTTATGGCCAGTATCACTGATGCAAGCTGCTGCTTTTCCACAAAATAAGGAGAGGGATTACAGAAGACATATTGCACTTCATGTCTAGTAATGGGGGCATGGTAGTTATATTTTCTAGGGTATTCTCAACTGCATTATATGCCTGGTTCCCCATCTGTTTAATCAGTTACAAAGAAACATGCATTACTATGGAAGAAAGACATATTACTATGGAACTGACATCATCTTGAGGGAGGTGCTATACACTGCACCTTCCTTTTGCATTTCAGGGGCCAGAGAAGAATTGCATTGAGTGCTGCAGAGAACTTCAGATTATTTCACTGCCATCCTATTCCCATCTGAACCCCAGGGACAAGTTGTCAAGAAGAACAATGATCATTCCTTTTTTCCACATTAGGTGTCTTCAGTACAGTTAAAATCAGAAACACTAAAATCACCAATCAACAGCTTCAGTTCCTGCAAATACTTAAATACCAAAAGCCTTCACTAACAGGTAGCCACAGATGCCAAGAAGACACAAGCAAGTTTTAAAAAGATAACCAGGCTGCTCAGACTGCCCTCTGCTGCCTATCTGTAGCTCAGCAGACAAATTTAAAGCAATAGCTGGCCCTGATTGGCAAGGCAGAATTAAGTAACTACCAAACCTTCCAGTTAAACAAACACATATACTGAAAAATTAGAAGAATAAATCAGTTTCATTAAACTACTTTTTGAAGAATGACACTGCGACCAATGCTTAGCACGTGAACGAAGAGAATGTTAGCTGATTAATATTTCCCGGAAGCTGAATTTGCATAAATATAGGAGTCGGTGGCACTTAAAGACTAACAGATTTATTTTTCGCATGAGCTTTTGTGGGACGAAATCCTACTTTGTCAGATGCTTCAAAGTGGGGGAACTTACAGAATGGAATGAAAATAAATGCAAGGGAGTGTAAATCTGTTAGTTTTTAAGTGCCACACGACTCCTTAGTTTTTTTTGCTGGACAAGACTAACACGGCTGCCCCTTTGGAAATTTGCATAAATATACTCACTCATATAGCTGACTGGTAATTTCAAAATGCTTGAAGAAAAGACAAATGTCACATCTCATACTTTTAATAAAATATTCCAAATGTGATTCTCACTTACTGTAAATTGAATTATGTTGCACAAGGCAATGGAAAGGTGAGATTTCAATAGAGAGATGATTTTTCTTACCAGCTGAGTATCTGCCTAAGATCTGTTCAACAAGAGAAAAATACAAATCCCACAAGTTAGGGCTTGTCTATATCGTGCAATAATGTACACCAGTGGGTGTGAATTCTAATGCACACCAGCATGTCGTACTTACTGGCCAATATTGACTCTTCAGGCAGGTGCTTAGAATTCCCCAAGACACAATAGCACTTTCATGTTTCAAAACTGCACTATGTTATCATACCCTAGAGAACTTTTACTGAGCACCATCAGGTCCATGTGTGCCAATTAGCACGTGACAGACTGGTGCACATTACAATTCACATGCTCCACCCCATGTAGACAAACACTTAAAAAATTTCCAGAGGAAGCAACAGGAAGGGAGTTTTTGGTAACAGTCTTTGCAAGCCATCCATTCAGATTGCTCATGCCACACAGCCTTCTGCTTTTTCATTAAAATCACAAAGGAAATCAGTGACAGGGCACATGGAAGACATTTATCTACAATGCAGGATGTTTCTTCTTCAACTGGAAAAAAGAAACATGCTTACCTGCAATGCGATTTTGAGAACAGCTATGTCTGCATCTAATTGCTTAGTTCAGACTTGCTTAGTCCAAACTAAGCAGTCTGAAGTTAGTTCAAACTAACTGCATATTTTTAGTTCAAACTAACCTTTTAGTTAAAGCTAGTTCGAACTTAACAAACACCGTGAGTTCGAACTCACCACTAGTTCAAACTTATTTAGTTCAAACTAGCCTGACTACATCGTGGTAGGTCGAATTTACCATTCAAACTAAAAAAATTTTTTAGTTTGAACTAGGCAAAGCCTAGGGTAGACAGGGAGCAAATTAGTCTGGATTAAGCCTTCCTAATCCGGACTAATTTGCTAGTGTGGGTAGACATATCCAACCACTTCGTAGTTCTCTCAGAAATACACTGCCCTCCTTCTGCAGGAACAGTGTTCAGATGCTGTATTCTGGACTGCTCCATTGTGCTTAATTCAGACAACATTACTACTTAAAAGGGCTTGACTTTGTCTCATTGAAGTCAATGGGAACTTTAGCAGGAGTAGGATCAGCCTCAACAGAATTCTGATGGTTGGCTGATTTACTAATATTTAAATTAGGATTTTCTAACAATTCCACCTTACTTTAGCTGTAAAACTGAGCACCTTTCCAACACCTAAAGATGTCTCTTTAATCAACAAAAGTTGGTCCAATAAAAAGTTATTACCTCACCCACCTTTCTTCTCATCATTCAAAAAGCAGGAATAATGAAACTAGATTTTTTGTATTCCTGGTGACAGGCTATTAAAAAGAGCTTTGAAATACAAAGCTAAATGATATAGAAGGCAATCACAGTGTAAGGTAACAGTTAAGAATTAAAGTGTAATAACATATCTGTTTTGAGGATAAACATACAAGCCCACATTGCACAAGTGAAAATTTTCTCCAGATACTAGTAGTGTTATATGAATATTCATGTAGTATTTAAAATTCTTTTCACAGAATTTCTTGAAAATGAGATAGATTAAGGTAGAAGGAAATGATAGCTAAGATTAGCATGGAAAGAACAGCTACCAGAGAAAAGGAAATTAGATATCACATCTCTATCTTCTAAGTTAGTGAGCATATGTGACTGTTTGATTTTGTGTCTGTAACATCTTCTGAGAGGATGGAATTCAACAGTTATGGGTTTTTGCATTCTGCCAGCCACACATCCCTAAGTAAGCATAGCCCTAAATCGAGTAGTTTAGAACTATGGTATAAGCACATGCTACATTTTTTTAGTCTCTTGCAAGGTCTTCAAACTGAGAAGTGAATGCAAATTTTACAGTTTATAAGTAGCTATGAAACATCTCTCTAGGCCTGCACAAACAGAACATATAAAGAAAATAATTTATGCATGGAAGTTAGGAGAAATAACTTTCCAGTGACATGGAAATGGCCCATGTGAGTTTGAATATTAGATGTGGCAAGGCCAATACAATAAAGAACAAACATACCTCAGAAGTCTACAAATTCACTGCAAAAAGAGATTCTGTAATAAAATCATTCATTAATAGCGTGGCATGTGTTTCAAGACTTTACCACGTTCATCTCCTGGTATATGAACTTCTGTTGGTACTCACTCACAAATTACTAGATTGATGAGTACACTTTAGGTAGCGTGATCTCTGGTAGCATTCTCCAATTAACCTTTGGGTTTGTTTGCAACCTCAGAAAACTTCATTTCAGCCTCTCTATACAGTTTGTGTTCTATTAAGAGGAAAATGACACAGTACCTAATTTGCAGAAACTTTGAATGCTGCACAAAATCACACATTTCAATCTATACAGCTATCATGCGAGGGATGAGAAAGCTTTGTGGCTATTTATATGCAAATAACCACACCAACATTGCTATTTGGGTTCCACAAATGTTTGCTGTCAATACAGCATTACAACAACAGTTGTAGGAGGGGATTAGCCTGGTTGAATATCAAAAACAAAGTGCCTTTCTTCTGTATTTCTGTATCAATCTCCAGCATAATTCTCTAGCGCATGCAGCTGTATAAGGTCCAGGAATAAACTAAAAAGAGCGTTTCTGTACACATACATAGAACAGTCCCTTGATGTGCATGTCTGTAAGGTGCTTGCCAAGAAAATCACAATGTGTGGTGCTTTCTAGGGAATTTATGGGAGGAAGAAAAACAAACCTATAGCAGTCTGTAATGGACCAGGACAAAATGGTCTAGTGGAAAAGTGAAGAAAACTCTTAGGAAAGAAGCCAAGTGAGCGTGAGATGTCATTTCAGTAACCCAGACAACTTGGAGCATTGGATAAATTGTTTTCCTAATATCTGGCCTAGCAAGACAGATATTAGTAACCTACCTTATTTTCCTTGAGGGACAAGTGGTGGAAGACTTTTTCCTCTTTCACTCAATGCAGCTTTCAAGTGTCTTTGCTACCAGGTTTGCTGTGGTGTAAGCTTGTCTAGTCTACACCTATCATTACTCCAGTGAGACTCTTCACTTCGTCTGATGGTTAGTGAATACTGTATTAGTGAAAGATGCTGGGTTATCAGAGAGCAAAGTCCTCATTTACAGAACAGATACAGCACAGGAAGAGCCGTAACTACAGCGGGGCAAAAGGGCTTTGCCCCAGGCACCAATTTGAAAGGGTGCCATGGAGAAGCCATTGCTCCTGCTGGCTCCAGCCATGGCAGGGAAGTGATCACACCTGCCGTCTCTGGCCACAGCAGGGGGAAGCGATCCCCCACCTCAGCCGGAGCCAGCAGGGGGATCGCTTCCCTGGCATGGCCAGAGCTGGCAGTGGGGGGTTGCTTCTCCCGGTCATGGCCAGAGGCTGCAGGGGCACTTGCCTCCCCCTGCTGTGGCCAGAGGCAGTGGTGGGGGATGTCCCTTCCCCCCATGGTGGCAAGGTGGGGAACCCCCGCTGCCAGCTATAACTGCGAGGGGAAAGGTCACAACCTCCCTCCCTGCTGCTGTCTAGATGGGCCCCAGATCAGGGCCGGGGGGGGGGACCTTTGGGGCTGCTTGCCCCGGGCACCAGAACCCCTAGTTACAGCCATGAGCACAGGTGGCAGTTATGATAGCTTTCCACACATGGCAACCCATCCTTGCTCATTTTTGGATAACATGTGGGGATAAGGAGGTAAATTGTTTTGCATTGTGGCCACCTGAACTGAAACCACATGCAGGTCACCAGGAAGCCACCAGATGATAATTTTGTCTCAATATCAACTTGAGTCAGTTTCAAACCAACAAATAATTCAGCAAAGTAAGTATCATTCTCAATCCTTGAGCCAACCATTTCCATACTCTCATTCCCCTCATTTATTGAGCTGAATATTACACATTTAGATAAAGGCCTGTAGGACCTTTGTTTCAGTGGTTTGGAATTATATAACTATTCCTAACTCATTAATATACAACATATATTTCTGACCACACCCCATACACCATAATTTTTACCCATTACAACAAAATACTGAAGATATTTGGATCCATGTCCACAAAGCCAGTGCTGATACAGCATTTTTGCTTTGCCCACTACCAGAGATTAAAGTACATCAGAAGGCCCCAGAACGGCATTCCAGAGCCTACTATTTGGGGGGGGGGCAGCGTTCCAGGGCCCCCTAAAATAAAGGAATGTGCCAGAACACAGCATTCTAGTGTGTCCCCCCCCCGGGCTGGCTGAAGAAGGGGGCCGTGGGCTGAAGCCCTTTACTGGCCGTGCCCCTTCCTGCTGGGTCTGGGCAGCACGTGCAGCCCGAACCCAGTCTCCTGCCTGTGTCCCCTTTCGCTGGCCGGCCAGTGCAGCAATCTCCCTCCTCCTGGCCCAGCTCCTTGGCCACATCAGCAATGTGGTAAGGGGGCCTGGGTAGGCGGGTTGGGGACAGGAAGGCAGTCAAAGCACGGGAGGGGTGAGAAGAAGGGGTTGGGCTGGTGGGCTGGGAAGTGTGGAGGGGTTTGGGAGGCTGAAGGGAGGTGGACTGGGGGAATGGGGACAAGGGGACTGAAGGGGGCTGGAAATGTGGGGAGGGGGTTGGGAGGCAGAAGGGGGTGGCGTAAAGATGGGGGAGCTGGGAGCACGTGGTCAGGAGGGCTGGAGTGGGAAGATGGGGGCAGGGGGCTTAGGGAATGGGGACTGCAGCTGAGGAGGACATGGGGAAGGAGGGGTCTGATGGGGGACAACAGCTGGGGTGGGGGGTGGGCATTTGTGGGGCACTAGCTGGGGTAGAAGGCAGGCATTTGGGGGGCAGTAGCTGGGCTGGGGGCAAGCATTTGGGGGGGCAGTAGCTGGGGTGGATGAAGTGGGACCCGGACCTGCGTGAAGGGGGCCAAGAAATTTAGGAGGGTTCCGGGGCCCACCAAATTGTACTTTAACCCCCTGCAAAATTCTGTAATGTTCAACAGGACTCATCATTAGTGAAAACAGAATAGTGTGTATAGGAATAAATCAACACATGAGCCAAGAGGCTCAGGGGGGAAAATGTTATCCAATCACTTTGCAGTAGTTATGATTCGCATCTTGGATGATTCCAGTGGGAACAGATTTAAAAAAAAAGAAAAAAAGGCTCAGAAAAAAAAAAGGCTTCTACACTGATAACATAATTAGCGATTAATTAGTATAGGGAGTGTACATATTTCTTCTGGCATGCTATCAAAGACACATTTTAAACAAATGTATGTTTATTTTTGACCCTGGTTCTCTAACTCTCATTTCAAAGGAAAGCTGTATGATTTCCCCCACCAATATTCAAGCATATCCCTATTCCAAGCAAGTATAGGCCCCACGGAAAATATTAGTACACTGTTCATAGATTTCTATTTCCAATTTTCTGACTGCTTTCTGGGAAACTGGATCACTTCTTCATGAATCTCTTGCTTAGATATGTTAAAGATATTGACAATGGAAAATTCACAAAGGACAATGTATGAGGTATTTGATATTTTCAAAACTTTTTATTTAAAGTAAATGTTTCATATTTAACCATTCAGAAACGTCAGAAACATCTTATACACAATACTTTTAAATCTTAAATTTTCCAGAATAAGCTATTGTCTGTTTATTTTAATCTTAAACAGTATCACTTTTGCTATTCCATTTCTCTAGTAGCGATCATCTGCTGGGTCGAATAGTATGATTACTCTGTAATATTGACAAACATTCTGTTGGGACTAGGTTGAGACCATAAGGCATTTTCACTTATTCAGACTTTTTTCAGTCAGATAGTCAGCACACATCACCCTTCATCAATTGTTTTAATCTAGTAACAATGTTGTAATATATTACAACTAGCCGTTCTGCATGCTGTGGAGGAGTTAGCTACATCTCACACTGAAATTAACGTGCATGGCTGTGATAGAAGCATTCCTCAAAAATCTCAGAATAGCATGAAAAAAACAGCACTGCATCTGTCCATACAAGCAGCATAGAGGAATTTGTTAAATAATGTGCCCATGTGCATTCAATATTACGATGATTATACGTTTATATACAACAGCACCTTCTTGTGGCCCCCAAAGCAATTTACAAACTATGCTGACTGTACACATTATAAGTGGGAATTACTTTGCCCGCCGGTGAACTGTGGCCTCCTGTAGGTAGAACATACAAATTCTGACCAATGCACACAGACACCACAAAACATTCCTAGTGCAGGAAAAGAAGATTAAATATCAGATTTTAAACAACAAAAGAAATATTGCTTGGCAAACTAGATTTAGCTATCCAAGCAAATTAGAACCTATTCAACTTCTTTATTACCAAGGGCACCTTATATGTAGATATTCTGACTTCAACAGGAGCTGAGATTGCTCAACAGCTCCGAAAAGAATCAGGACAATGCATGTGCAGGTTTCTAAAAATTATGAATCCAACAAGTGTTAAAGTTTCAAAATGTAAGTTATCAATGACAAAATCCTGTCAATACAAAAAGGTATATGAATAATAGAATGGTAAATCATATGTAAGTAATCAGAAATCAGCTTCAGATTTATAATTTATGACTTTCTCATGTATCATTCACATATATCAGTTAAAGAAACAAACAATCTGCATGAAAACTCCAGTCTTAGCTCTGTCTTAAGTTTTAGACATGCACTTAATATTTTAAGGATTATGACAATTTGGTGAGTAAATACATACGTAAGTAGTCTGGATCTTCAAAGAACAAAATGGCACAGTGAATTACAAAAACAAAATATTGTGGGTCTAATGGTGACATGAACTCCGGGATTTGAATGGTATCCTATGTTTATGCTGTCACCAGACTCACTCATTGGAATTATTTCACTGGAAATCTCTGCAGCCCATTGTCTTAATATAAACATATACAGTAAACTATCATGATAGGGATTTAATTGTACTAATCCAAGTAGAAGACTACTATACGTCAGCCTCAAACTGAATTACAATTAAAGTATCCAGACAATTATGATATATACTTTTTAATTACACTTTCATTCCTTTCATTTAAAGAAAGGATTTATTGAGTAAATGTTCAGTATGCAAAATCTGACCTTTACCACTCAGATATTATTAAGAGGTTGGTACCACTTGGAAAGATCGTAGCTCGTATCTCACCAAGATATTCAGTCTGCAAAAAATACTTCAATTTTCAGTTACCCATCCATTAACATACAGTGGAACAGTTTCAAAAGCATTATTACAATTTGTGACGAACAAGGGCAATCTATTTTATTGTGACACCGGGCAACATTTAAATTATTTAATGTAATTCATGACTATTTTTAAACCAATAAATCATTACAATAAGTATACAGTTTCACAATTTATTGCAGATGCAAAGTTTGAAATGATAAAAATATCTGGGGTGAAATTTTGGCTGCCTTGAAATACATGACAAGACTCTTACTGACATATATTTTAAGTTTGTTTCCTATATGGGATATTACAATATGCAGGGATTTTAAAATCCTGAGTTGCAGACCCAGCACACTTTAAATGTGTTTTTAATTAATCAAATACTAAGTGCATTTTCAAATACAGCTGTGGGTGCAAGTAGGCTATTTAATATTTTATTTTATTTGAGGTTTTCCATTTATATCCATCATGTAATTTGGTTTTTGTGCACTAGAACTTTCCCCCCCTGTTATTTTCATCTTGAAAAGCTCATAGTAAAGTAGAAGGTCAAGAACAGTTGAGTTTGTGACAGGACTCAAAGTAAAGTAACTTCCATAGAGTCATATGTCAGTCACCAAACTAGAGAAACTTATCTCGTAACAAATCGAATTCCTAATAAAATCCTTTGCAAAATACCAGAGCTCCTGCAGTTCGTATAACCAACTCCAACAGCAGTTTTTAGCTAGAACCCTTTTCACTTATTAAATAGCTAAAATATAATGCTGGAACAGAGATCTGGTTCAATTATCTTAATGCTAATTGAAATTTATAGGCTCCATTATGACTTTTGCCCTCCTAACTGTCCAAGTGAGCTATTTAGTCTTTAAATAAAGCATTATATCATTCCCTTTTTTCATTTCATATGTTTTTGCTCAAATTCCCCGAGGTTTCCTAAACTTTATAACTAAACAGTAACCTGGATGTTTAAGTTTTGATAAAGTTAATATTAAGGAGTGAAAGAACTTTAATGCATTAAAATTTTAATGCATCTATTTTGATATTTTTAAGTATTTCAGTTTTATAGTGCAACACTGAAGAGCTGGAAATGGCTACAAAGATAGAGCTGGAAAGTCTTTCAAGTTAATTCAAATAAATAAAATATTTTAACTGTCCCTATTATGCTTAGCATTAGTTATTTCTCTGAGGTATGGGGGAGGAGAGGGGAACAGTCTGTAACCTTGTTCCATATTTTGCAAAGTGGGAACCAATCCCTGATCAGTTTAGCATAAGGCAAGTCGTGTTGGATTCTCTAGGTTTGCTTTCAAGGTCCTCAGAAATGCTGAAGCCAGTTTGTCATCTACCATCCGACTATCGCTTGATAGTGTTACCGTCATAAACTGACGCTGCTGAAGTTTCTTGTCCCCTTCTTTGTCTTCCACAACCTTGAGTTCAGGTCGAGCTTGTCCCACAGCCAAGATACAGGCCTGAGGAGGGTTTATGATGGCAGTAAAGCCACTGATGCCAAACATGCCCAGATTGGAAATGCTAAAGGAAGAGGAAAAAGGAGATAAATCTAAAAGCAAAGGTATCATAAAGCCAGTGCTTTGGGTCAGATTTTGACCTGTTCTTGACTGCTAAAGAACCTTATCAATTTCAATATGGCTGCATAGGATTTAAAAGCATGTGGGGGGGGAGGATCTGACTCCTCATATGATTGATAGATTTTTAAACAATGTTTAAGCAAGCACATATTTTACTTGTTACATTAAGAGATCACTGTACTGTCACACAACTGCAATAAATCCAGCTATGGAAAACCTACCACTAAGGGATTATGCAGAAGCCACCTCATCTTCCTCAAGGCAGATCAGTGCTGCCTCCAAAAATGGATGATATGGGCTGAACAGGGGCATAATTGATGACATCTGTGAAAAGGCCCATTCAGCACATTACAATTGCAGCCTCCAACAAATGAACCCTGATTTCAATTTAAAGTGATCCTCACTCTGGAATAAACTCCATGGGCTGGCAGCAGTCAAATCTCTGCCTGCTGTCTCCTGTGAAGGAATCCTTTCTGCCTGGTAAGGGGATACCTAGTGCAGGAAAGCATATAAAAAAGTAACGAGTGATGTGCCCCAGGGATCAGTCCTGGGGCCAGTTCTGTTCAATATTTTCATTAATGATCTGGATGATGGGATTTATTGCACACTCAGTAAGTTTGCAGATGACACCAAGCTTGGGGGAACGGTAGACACGCTGGAGGGCAGGAAGAAGATCCAGGAAGACCTTGGCAAATTGGAGCAGTGGGCCTATAGAAATTTCATGAGGTTCAACAAGGACAAGTGCAAAGTCCTGCACTTGGGATGGAAAAACCCCATGCAGTGCTACAGGTTGGGGAGCAATCAGCTAAATAGCAGCACTGTAGAAAGGGACCTGGGGGTCCTGGTGGATGCGAAGATGGATATGAGTCAGCAGTGTGCTCTTGTTGCACAAAAGGCAAATGGCATATTGGGCTGCATCAGAAGCAGCATTGCCAGCAGATCGAGGGATGTGATCCATTCCCCTCTATTTGGCACTGGTGAGGTCACATCTAGAATACTGTGTCCAGTTTTGGGTCCCCCACTACAAAAAGGACGTGGACAAATTAGAAAGAGTACAGCGGAGGGCAACAAAAATGATCCAGGGGCTGGAGCACAAGCCCTATGAAGAAAGACTGAAGGAACTAGGCTTATTTAGCCTGCAGAAGAGAAGACTGAGGGGGGGATTTGATAGCAGCCTTCAACTACCTGAAGGGATGCTCCAAGGAGGATGGAGCTGGACTGTTCTCAGTAGTAACAGAGGACAGAACAAGGAGCAGTGGTTTCAAGTTGCAGCTGGGGAGGTAGAGGCTCAATATTAGGAAAAACTTTCTTACTAGGAGGGTAGTAAAGCATTGGAATGGGCTACCTAGGGAGGAGGTGGAATCTCCGTCTTTGGAGATGTTTAAGGCCCGGCTGGATAAAACTCTAGCTGGAATAATTTAGTGGGAGTGGTCCTGCTTTTTTTGGCAGGGGGTTGGACTAGATGACCTCATGAGGTCCCTTCCAACCCTATGATTATATGATTCTATGACACTACCCTCTGAATCCAGTTCTTGTGCTGCAGCTAAGTTCTAATGCTTCATGAATAAAATCCCTACAGTGTATCATTTCTCAAAAGGATGATAAAGAAAAATAGTAAAAAGATGAAAGTATTAGAGCACAGGGATGAAGGGAACTAGTTATGGCTCTTCAATGCCCATCAGCAAGAGATCTATAAACCCTAATCCTTGTCAAGTGCACAGAATGACCAAGGAGTGTGCAAGCATTAAGACACCTTTGCTCCTGGTCCTTGGTGAAGCTGTGTGTCAGGCTGGCTCCTGATGTAACTGGGGGCTGCTTCAGTTTACAAAGCTGCTAATAACCCCAAGGTACATGTACAGCAACTGGAGCACAGGGAAACCCCAGTCCTATCCTGCTTCCCAAGGGCATGCACCTACGTCAATCACTGGGGAAAGGTCGTATAAAAGCCACTATGCTGACTCTATACCAGTGTTTCTCAACCAGTTTTCCGTGAGACATGGGTGCTCAGTGGACGTAGCAGGTGTCCCATGTCTGACCCCAACTCCTCCCTGTCCAGGGGGTGGGGATTTGAGTGAAGAAGGAGGAAGGAGTAATTAAAATGCTCCAACCACAGCAAAGTTTCCAGAAGTGGACGCTGACACACACCTGGAAGCTCTGCTGCAGTTGGGGCATTTTAAGACCCCCCCGCACCACCACCACCACCACCACCACCGCTGTTACTAGGTTTTTTGCAAACATCTTCATCAGGTGTTCCGTGTAAAGTAATGAATACCTTTAGGTGTTCCCTGGCCACTATAAAGGTAGAGAAACACTCCTCTAATACCACCCAAGGATGCCCCTTTATATGACTAGCTACAGGAAGGATCTAGCACAATGCTTCATTTATTTTTATATACATCATCCTTCTTTTCAAACCTATGTGATGCTGTTTTTCCTTCTCCCTCCACTAACACCATTTTGGTTAATGAGGATATCAATCCCTGCTCTGCTGGATTCCCATTTGTTTTCTCTGCTGAGATGCTTATGATCATCTAGGAGATATTTTCTTTTGACAACTGCTTCAGCCTGAAAACACCATGCAAAAAAAAAAAAAATAGTTCTGTGCTCTAGGCTACAGTCCAGTTACACTATTTGTATTAACAGATATTTTTCTCTAAAAGATCTTTGTTATTAGCATGTCCCAGAACATTTTTATAGTCACCAATTATCCATTAACAGCAAAGATTTGTGTTAATGACATAACTGTACACATACCCTTCACCAAAATCACTCTAAATCACTTTAAAAAGTCATGAATTTCAGGTCTCCACAGCAACGTTAACCACTTTCTGTTTAATGGGGTTCTGTTTTTAATAATGTAATATATTTAAATACATATTAAACCACAAAATACTGAATCAGCATATGTTCAAAGAAGCCAGGAGAAAATTTCTGCTAGAAACTTAGCTTCTCCATTGCTTGTCTTTTTGTGCAAATGTAAAATTGCATTTAAATGATAACATTTCATTTAGCACAAACCATTTAATTTCTTCTTATAAGTTTTTTTAAAAGAGAAAATAATCTCTGCTACATATATGTAAACATTTAAATAGTCCCATTTAAGTTTTGACGTTAACACCTCATTTATCAGAGCTAACTAAGCAGTATAGCTTCCCAGCTTTGGAGCAGCTTTTGTTTGGCTGGAGAATTTTTTTGTGCAAGGCTGAGTTAAATGAAGCAAGAATACATTGGTTTACACTGTAATGGTGTGGCAAAACAAACGACAAGTCCTGTGGCTCTTTTAAAGTCTAAAAAATTCATTTATTATAGAAGCTTTCATGGGAGAAATCCCACATTGTCAGATGCTTGAAAATGGAAAACTTAATAGTATGGGAGGGAAAAATAAATCCAGTGAATTGTGAATGACAGGATCAGGTCAGATAATTTAAGCAAATCAAACAAGTTGTTTAGATTTGGTGTGGAACAACACATAATGCCCCTCTGCCTTACACACTGGACAAACTGGACTGTGTCTGTGCAGAAGACTAAATGGACAGAAATCTGACATCAGAAATGGTAACATACAAAAACCAATGGGGGAACACTGCAATCTACCTGCTCGCTCTCTAAAGGACGTTTCTGTTACAGTACTTAAACAGGTTAATTCTAATCCAAAGCTTCAAAGAGAAACTACAATGTTAGAATTGATAAGCAAATTTGATACCATTAACTTGGGTTTGAACAGAGATATGGGCTGGGTTTCTCATTCACCTCTCTCAAGCTCCCTGCTTTCTTATATGTTATTCCATACTGTTTGAATCTAAACAACTTGTTTGATTTGCTTAAATCGGGGGGTCTGCAACTCCAGCTCCCTGACTGACCCCTTGTGGCTCCCTGGCAATCCACTCAGGGAGCCAGGTATGCTGTAGCTCTACCTTTCCCCTGGACCAGCATGTTGTAGAAAAATACAACTTAACCCAATTTGGGTACAGGATCACAGCTAAAACAGATTTATTTACTGGTTAGAACAGAATCGCTATAGCAGGGAGAGAGCATTCAGGTGCTGGTCTCTGCCCCTGAAATGCATTACAGAAACTTTTATAACTTATCAGCAACATCAACATATATGCATATACATGAAGTAACAGTAATAAAATCTAACAATTTCTTATTAGTGCAGGCTGACATTATTCCATAAAAGGGACCAACGTCAGGAGGAGTAAGAATCTCACATAACAAAATGATAACAACAGGATTGAGGCAGCTTATACCAATATGATAAGGCAGAATGGTATGTGTCAAGGATGCTTGGTGTTTGGAACAAGGGTGGGGGCACAGAGAGGCACCAGTCTGAAATCCCTTAGGCCTGCGTTTTCTTACAGCAACAGATTTTTTACACAGCATTCTTTCACAATTCCCCCCTTGAGACTTCCGAGTCTCACTAATTACTTATATTTTTAATTTTACTAGCTCCTGATTTTATTATCCTGTTCTTGATAATTCCTACATACAAAGTATATACCTTTTCACAGTGCTGTGGACTTAAAACTTTTTTGAACAGTCTTGGTTATACAGCTTTAGCAGTACTTAATCAGTAACACCACAACATAACCACAAATCAGGGCCGCTATTATGATTAAAACCCTGTAAAATATTTTGGATCCTACAGCTCCAAACCAGGTCCATAAGCCCCATGGTTCCTCTTGGTTTAGAGTACTAGCAGCCTTTTGAATCTTGCTTAAGGCTAAAAATATTTGATCATTATTATCTGGGATGTAAGTGCAACAAATAAAGCATCAGTTCCACCTTTAGAAGCCAAGATAAAATCTAAAGCCATTCAGTGAGTACCAGGGCTAAGGAGAACAAAAAGGAGCTGGGGGTGGGGGGGTGAAAGACAAGGGGGAAAGGGGAGGGAAAGCAGAGGTGGGAGAGGGGCTAGGTAAGAGGGGGAAAGCCTGCAGCCATGGATGGCCTTAGCGCCAAGCTCAGGCCACCAGCAGTAGCCACATGGCTGCTCAGCCCTGGCTTATGGCAGGTTCCTGGCCATGACTGTCAGGCCCCCTTTATCCGGATTTAAGCAATCTAACTGTGGCTGCCGGCCTCCTTCGCTATGTCTACAAGCTTAGTCTGAACAAATTTGATCTGTGTCTACACAAGCCTTTAGCTACTTCAAACTAAAACAACAGTAAGTTCAAACTGAGCACTCCACCTTGCCCCAGGGGCCACCTCACCAGCCCCACTCCCCACCCCAAGAGCCACCCCACTGCCCTGCCTCACAGACGACCCCCCCACCTTGCCCCAGGAGACTTGGGGAAGCCAGCTGGCCAAGGGACTGGGGAAGCCGACCAGGGAAACAAGGAGTCCTGTGGCACTTTTAAGACTAACAAATTTATTTATTGCATGAGCTTTCATGGGAGAAGATCCCATTTCATCACATGCTTTGATTTTCTGTTACAGTGTAACCTGATCCTATGACTTATACTCCCCTGCATTTATTTTCCTCCCATTCTGTAAGTTACCCCATCTTCAAAGCATCTGACAAAGTGGGATTTTCTCTCACAAAAGCTCATGTAATAAATACATTTGTTAGTCTTTAAAAGCACCACAGGAGTTCTTGAGGACAAGGAAACTGGGTAGGGGCTGGAGAAGGCTGGGTAGTGGTGGAGGTGACTATGAAGGGTTTGAGTGGGCTTGGGAGGGATGGAGGAGGTCAGGGGGCTGGAGTGGGGGCTAGGGATGGCGGGGACTGAGGAGGTATGGAGGGGGATGGGGGGCTGAAGGAGATGAAGATGGGGGAGCTGAGGGAGTGGGGGGTTAGGAGGGTTGGAGTGAGGTTTGGGGGCAAGGAGCTTAGGGAAATGGAGGATGGGGGCTGAGGAGGACATGGGAAAGAGGGGTCTGATGTGGGCACTAGTGGGCAAGGTGGGGTGATGCTGTGTATTTGAGGCTGTGCTTCATTTGTGAGGAAATATCTGGTGGGGCTCAAAAATGCCTACCTGGGCTGGGGCCCACACATGCATGAAGCTGTCCCAGACAATACAGGAAGGGGCCCAGAGATCAGGAGGGCTCCAGGGCCCATCAAATTATACTTTAACCACTAGGGTCAGATGACTTCCAAAAAAAGGAAAATTGAGTCTGAAAGATGAGAATTCAGAAATGAATGGTTTAATTTGTTTGCATTTATACCCACCTTAGTTGGGTTTCCATTATGTTTAATTTGCAATGAAAAACTGGCTAACGAAAGAAAGTTGAATCTCAAGAGGCATTTTGCACACAAACATGTATCTTTCGCTGAGAAATATCCAACTAGAGATTTCAGGAAGAGGGCAATTGAGGAGGTGCTGCAGAAAGCAAAGTAGAGCAAGAACAGCTTCTCACAACAGATGAAGACACCAAACAGTGATAACCCAAGAGATTGTGAAACATGGCCATCTGTTTACAGATTCCCAAAACAAAAAAGTAGTCATTCAGAAATGTAAAGATATGCCATTGTCTGCAAAGACAGTTAGGGATCGATCAATAAAAATGGCCACAGACATTAGCAGCCAGCAGATCAGGGACATAAACTCAGCTCCAGCCTACTCAGTCGTGTGTAATGAATCATGTGATATTGACGGTGTAGAACAGGTTGCCCTCCTCTGCAGCTACGTGAATTCAGAGGGTCCCTAAGAGGAGCTTGTTGAACTACTGCTGCTCAAAGACCAGACACAAGGGAGGATATTTTTACAGCAATTGTAGATTGTCTGAAGGCCAAAGAAATCAATACAAGCCACATGGTCTCTGTCACAACAGATGGAGTACCAAGTATGAGAAGGACACATAAGTGGACTGTGCCTCTGCGGCAGAAAATGTTGGATCAAAAGGTGCTACCGTTTCACTATATAATCCACCAAGAGGCCCTTTGCCCACAAACACTGCCACCTGAGATCATGGAAGTAATGACTGCTTGTGCAAACTGTCAACAAAATAATGGCAAAAGGACTGAACCATCAACAGTTCTGCAAACTTCTGGAAGAGGTGTACTCTCAATAATCTGACCTGCTTTTTAGCTAATAAAGTACATTGGCTGTCACAGGGAAAGGTGCTGATGCAATTTGTTGCCTGTCTTGAAGAAATGAAGGTGTTCTTGCATCAAAAAGGCCAAGAATACATGGAACTTGAAGATCCTCTGTAGCTGCAGAAATTTTATTTCATCGTTGACATCACCTCACATTTAAATGACCTCAACAGAAAGTTGCAAGACAGGGGAAATATCGCACTTTTGGAAGAAATACTGTCATTTGAGCAAAAATTAACTCTGCAAGAGACCTGGAAACTTGCTTGTTGGTTCACTTCCCATCACTGAAACAATTCAAAGAGCAGAACAATGAGCTGGACAATAAAAATCTCAGAGATGAGATTCTAAACATGCAGCAATCATTTGCTGAGCAATTTCAGGAGTCCAGAGAGGACAGGGGAACTTTAATGTTTATTCTAATATTTATTTTGAACCCCCTTAATGTTGACATGTCTTCACTCAACTCTTCTGCTTTTGTGGGAGTGAAGCAACCAGATTTTGAGCTGGAATTGGCTGTTCTGTGGACCAAGAAGTTGTAAACTTCAAAATTCAGTGTCTTAGTGACAGACATGGAAAATCTAGACACACAAAAGTCTACCCTGGCACTAAAACACAGGTGGAAAGAAATACATGGTCTCCACAAACAGGATCAGCTTGTGTTTCATATGTAGAATTCCTCACCAAACAGCTAGAACAACCTGAAGAGATGAGCATTTGGCATTCTTTCCACTTCTGGATCAACATACCTATGTGAACAAGTGTTCTCAAGCATGAATTGCATCAAAAGCAAACTTGGAATAATAGAGTTTACAGTCCTGCTTGAAAATGAAGACAAAGTAATACAGGCCTCATATTCAACAGCTCTGAAAAGAGACCCAAACAGATATTGCATTAAACTGTTAAACTGACTGGAGATCCTTAAGGATTTTTAAAATAATTGTATTGAAGATGTTATAGATACAAAAATCCCCACAGTTTCAATGGTGCGAGTTCAGGTTCACAAAAATAGTTTTTTAGAATTGATACCTAATTATTCCTATCTGTATTGAACATATTTCCAGCCATATTCATGTGACTGATGTCCTAAGAGTGAGGGACACATGCGAGAGAGAGGGAGCAAGAGGAAGCATCATGCACTGGAGGACTGAGTCATTAGAACAACTCATACACTGTTAAAATGTTTATATGTAAATTGTTTATTAACATCATTAAACATTGTTTTTTGTTGTTAAAAATCAATATGCATCTCTGTTCTATTATTCAGTTTCTTAACCAGGAGGCTACTCATTGTGGCTCTCAAAACACTTGGTTATTGAAAGAATTTTAAAAAATGGCTCTTATCTTTTGGGTTGCCATCCCCCAGCTTAAATAGTCTGACCTGATCCTGTCACTCGCAGTTCACTGGATTTATTTGTCCTTCCCATACTGTAAATTTTCCAGTTTCAAGCCTTTGATGAAGTGGGATTTCTTCCTCAAATTCTCATGTGATAAATTTGTTAGACTTTAAAAGTGCCACAGGACTCCTTGTTTGTTTTGCTGACTAACATGACTATCCCTCTGAAACTGTAATGGCTGTGTATTTGCAATAGAAAGGACATAGAAATTTATTTCTTTAAAGCTTAAAATTTATACTATGAAGTAAATATTTGACTATGCTTTTTCCTATCTAGTAAATGTAATAAAGAAACAGCATTTCCTGCAGACGGACATACATGCAAAATAAAAGACAAAACCATTTTTTCTCCTTCCTATTTTGTGCTTCTGGGTCACAGCAGACGTAACTCTAACAAAGTGGACCCGTCTAAAAATTGTAACACCCCCCCCCCCCATGTAAGGAGTTCTTTTGATATAGAACTCTCAGGCCTAGATCATTTTCTCTAATTTGCAGATGCAAATTATTACATCTCTTCTCAAATCACCTAATGTGCTTTCTCATATATATTGACTGTTTTTATAAGATGATGTGTTAATGCACATATGAATATCTGACAACCAGGCATAGCTTTAAGCCCATACTGTACCTCAAAGATTGGTAAAGTTTTTTTTTACCTAAAAGATCCTCCTTGGTATTCTTCAGGTAACAGTTTTCCATCTCTTGCTTTCTGTGCAAGAGCCTAAGAAAGTGAAGATAGAACATAAAATCCAAAGTTATTTCATCACCTTCTATCTGAGTAAAACAGCACACTGAATATCACAAGGCATTAATGAAATTACATCTATGCTTTCTGATCTAAACAAATATTTTAGGCAGATAGTTTTGCCATTTAAAATAACATTAAAAATTATTACGTGTTCCACTAGTGTAAGACGTGAGGTGTGAGAGAGATTGAATAAAGAGCTGGAGAGATAACTGGCAGGCAAGGGACTCTGTGCAGAAAGGGGGAAAGACTGGGATCCAAAGGACTGAGACTCTGACAGAAAGCCTGGATCGGGAGACTAGGACTAGACATTAGACAAACAGATTGAGCCTGGGACAAGACACCTGAGGAGATAGTGGGGCTGGACAGGCAAAAAGAATAGAAATAAGATGAGGGCCCAGGGGATCCTGGGGACAAGCAGGCACTGGGACGGGGCAAGCTGGAAAGCATGGGGCAGAAGGGATCAAGCATAAGCAAAACAGGCAGAAAAGTACATCCTCCTCTCAAGAACCTGGAATGGAATACATGATTCCTGAGCCAGATCATTCTTCTGTATAAGCAAATATCTGGGAAACCCATTGGCAAAGTGTCCCATCCTCCTGCAGGGCTGGTCCACAAACAGGAATATTAACTGATGGAAGGAGCAGGCTTTCTGTCAATTCAGGGAGAGATCTGAGTAAGTGAGCTAAACCTGCTGATGAACTATATGTGTAAATATGATGCCACATAATTAAATTTTCTGTTTAGTTTACTTTCTTAAAAACCTAGGAAAGTATGCACAAAACACAACACTAAAAATATTAACATTGCAAAGTCAAGAACTCAAAGGTTAAGAAATGCCAGAATTTAGGTTGCATGTGCAATCTTAATGTAGGCCCCTCCTGCATACACATTACTTACAGTCTTTAAATACATGAGTGCATATTATTTTTCCACCACAGAACCTGGTATTTCATTCAGTACACTGGATGGATGGTGCTCACTTAATGAGCAGTGATTCAGTATTGCTTTCTCCTCATTATTCAGTGTGTTGCCCAAGGCTTTATTTGTTGCACACTACCCATACCCTGGCTCTGAAGGCAGAATTATTAATTTTCAAATGGGTTTTTCTATGGCACTCCAGTGCTTCACAAACATTAATCCAAGTTTACAACACCCCTGGGAGATGAGGAAGGAGATATTACCCCCTTTTTACAGATGAGAACTTAAGGCACAGAGGGATTAAGGCCAAAAGTATCCAATAATTTTGGATGTCCTCAGAGATGAATAGGACCTGATTTTTCAGGGTGTTTAGCATTATACAGTATTTTATATTAAAAGAAATCTCTTACTGACTTGCAGCTGCAGCTGTGAGTATTCAGCACTTCTTTCAATCAGACCCCAGGATTTCAAGTCAGGCATACAGAAAATGAGGAAGAAACAGTGATAACTGATGAAAAATTTGATTCAAGTGACTTGCCCAGCATCACACAGGGACTTGGTGGCAGAGGCACAGCAGAATCCAGTTCTTAAGGGCAGCATTCTGCTACATGGATCATTAAACCATCCTTTCTCTTCCTGCAATCCCTTCCTTAATTCACTCCACTACCTGCTATCTTCTCCAAAAATGAAACCTACAGAAAACAACTTTCTTCATTACACAACCCTGATTCATCCCCAGACCAGATTCAGCCTGTGCACCAAATAAACCAGGGCCTGGGGGGGGAGAAAAAAGTATGCATTCAAGCAATTTAAATACTAACACTTAGTCACAAGGGGACCAAATTAAGATTACACAAGCTAACAATCTTGCATTTCCTATCTTTTGAATGCTTGATTTACAATTCTAATCATATTCTTTTAGTGTAGTTTTGTGAGTTATATCTATGCTATAAAAATACACTTACTCTCAAAGCTCTGTATAGAGGCTGCCCCAACATTTGACCTGATTGGATTAGGAAAGGGATTTTGACCATTAGTCAATTTACTGAAAATGACACTTTCCTCCCTTTTATAATATTAAAAGAAAGGCTCAGTCTAGAGACTAAGAAAGAGTGGCAACATATCCAACTTAAACATGCCATCTCTAATCTGTTTGGCCACCATGCTGGTGGGCCAAGGGTTCTCAAACTTTTGCAAGTTGCAACATGCTTGGCAGCATATCGTGACTCTACAGGACACACCAGCTCATGCCACCCACGGCAGAATCCCTCCATCTCCCTGGTTTTTCATGACACACTTACCATTGTTGGGCAACACAGCAATATGTCCCAAAACAGTGACTGAGAACCACTGCTATAAGCATACTCCTCACTCCTCTGACCAGCTTTCAATTGCCCAGATACTTCTCAGATTGCCAAAATCTATGGTAATGCTAAATGAACACTTGGACAGTACATTTAAATTAAACACAGATTCCCTAAAAAGAAGTAGGAGGAGAACTAGCCCAATTATTTTTTGCTAACCAATGGAAACAAGTTTTAACCACTACTCAGAACTTCTTGTGTGAACATGGTTTAAGATTAATCCAGAAGAAAATAATACGGAGAATGCACTGGACCCCCTTTGACTGTTCAAAACAAGTGCCCCAAAGACAGAAAAACATTGGCTCTGTGGTTCAGTAGGTGCTGACTTAACCCATGTGCTCTGGTAGTGATCCTATATGCATATGTCTTGGGCAAAACTTAACTGCAGAGTTAATTATTTCCTATCAATAACAGTACGTGAACTAGGCAGTTGCCTAGTGCAGTGGTTCCCAACCGGTGTGCCATGGCACACTGGTGTGCCGTGGCAACTGCCTCAGTGTGTCAAGAGGAGAACGGAGTTTGAGTGAGAGCCATAAAAGCTCCCACAGCCCCAAGCGGCTCAATAGAGCCGCACTATTAAAGGGGCAGCTTTGTGGCGCTGGCTAAGCGCCGATAATTCAGGGCTGTAACCACAGCCCGTGAAAAAGGCTTTGCCCCGGCGCCAATTGCAATGGGCGCTGGGGGAAGCCATCACCAAAGCAATTTCCCCTATAGCCTCGAGCCACTGCAGGAAAACAATCCCCCCTGCTGATTCTGGCCGCTGCAGGGGGAGATCGCGCCCCCTGTGGCGGCTGCAGGCTGCGGGAGGATCTTTCCCCCGCCGCAGCTGCAGGGGTAGGGTTACCAGATACCAAAAGCACGGAGAGGAGGACAGTGAAGTAGGAAAAGGAGGACATGTTGGGAAAATGTAGAATTAATGTAATATTCTTCTGCTTTTAGGGGGCCCTGGGACCTTTCCCCCTAAAAATAAGATGTTCCAGGACATTCCAGCTTTCTTTAACCCCTGTGAGTAAAAAGCCAGACAAATGCATGTATTTTTACTACGCCCGCCAGACAGAGAACATGAAAGGAAAAAGGACATTCTTTCTTTTGCCTGACATCTGGTAACCCTGTGCATGGGTAGGGTCACCAGATGTCCGACAAAAGGAGGACATGTCCTTGTTTTTGCCCTGCTTTCCTCCGTCCTCCAGGCATTAAAAAAAAAAAAAGCCAGTTTTATTCAGCTTTTTGCTGGTCCGGGGGCAGCAGTCTAAAAACAGAGGGAGGTGCTAGCATGTGGAGCCTAACGTTCCCCTACCAGCTCAGGGGGCTGCAGTGGCCAGGAGCAAGCCTGACCATCCCTCTTCTCACATTCCTCCCTTCCTTCCTTTCCCAGCACCTGGCCTGGGGAGGTCCCACCCCTACTGGCCGGAGAGGTGCATGTAGAGCGTGCCCCCTCTTGCTGGGGCTGGTGCCATTTAGCCTCCAACCCAACGCAGGCTCCCTGGCTGTGAGTTCCCGTGGTTGGTCCCTTCCTGCCCGAACACTGAGCTGCCTGTGTGATGAGTTTGTTTGGCTAGCTGCCCTGGCTTCCTTGCTGTATGTTAAGTACTGTACACCTGTGACCTCTCTGGAGCCTGAGAGCTAATGAGGTACCCAAGCTGCAGCCATATACATCCTGTGATTGCAGTGCAAACATGTGCTGGGCTATGGCAAAAGAACCAAGGAGTCCAGTGGCACTTAAAGGCTAACAACTTTATTTATCGCATGAGCTTTTGTGGGGAAAAAAATCCCACTTTGTCAAATGCTTTGAAGATGGGGGAACTTACAGAATGGGAGGAAAATAAAAGCAAGGGAGTGTAAGACATGGCCAGGGTCACTCATGTGTTTGAACTCTGTATTGGTGCTTTGATTTTTGGCCTGTTGCTCCCTACAAAAGGGCTAAACTGGGGAACAAAATAGAGCAAACACTAAAAATGAAGGAAAATAAAGAATACCATGAATAAAATTCCTAACAGGGACCAGTTAAGTAAAACAAACAAAGGGGCATATTTGAACTGGCTAGAAACAATTTAGGACAATTTTTTTTTAAATTCTAAAATGGGCTGCTGTGGAAAATGAAAAATGAGCATTTGATTCTTCATTAGATTGTATACTATGTACCTTTCTAGTAAGACTGTGACCACAGTAAATGTGACATTTATGACCAATCAATTCAGCTGAAAAAAGTGGGTGTATTTTGGAATTTTTTGTCTTACTGAAGTGTGCCTTGTTATCAAAAAGGCTGTTCTCCCTTCCCCTCTCCTCTCTTACCATCCTTGTGCTGTTCCCCATATGGCTGCCCTTGTCCTCTTTTGCCATCCCTGCCCTGTTCTGCTCCCCACACTCACTCCCGCCACTGCACGACTCCTGACCTCCCCTCTCTTGCCATGCCTGCTCTGCTACCCCTACTACCCCACATAGCATTTCCCAACCAGTGTCCCATGGTTCATAAATATTCATTTGTAAGAGTTAATTTGAATATTCATGAGTTTTTTAATGATGGTGTGCCTCGAAAAATTTGAAGGTATCAAGGTGTGCCACGGCAGAGAAAAGTTTGGGAACCACTGGCCAAGGGTGCTAGGTTTTAAGAGGCACTAAATTAGATGGAAGTGAATTTTTTTCTTTTAAAAAATAAATAATAATTTTTCTCTATATCAAATATGAGTGGGGACACCAAAGTTATAGTTTGCCTACGGCACCAAAATCTCTTGGGCCAGCTCTGTAAAAGTATGTTACAAACTAAACAAGTCATTTAAAACCTAACGCATGTTAATTGGAAGCTAACTAAATTTGTCAAATTTTAGGTTAGCAGAGTCAAAATAATGACTGATACACTAGTTTTACAAAAAGTGAAAACGCAAACAGAGACTAAGAGTTGAAGACCTGGAGTACAGACATGGCAAACTTGACCACCAGGTAGCCACACTTCAAAATACAACATTAAAAACATTTGATAAATTACTTATGTTACAAATCCATTTTCCTTTCATATTTCAGCTTATTTTTTTTTCCCCCATAGACAAAATGCTATTTTTTATTATGAAAAATGGCAAATTACAGGGGGCAACACTACATTTCAAAAAGTCATAATAATGGCCTTCATGAACTAAACAATGCCTTACAATAGCCTAGAAATGTTTTGTATTTGGGCAAAAAGATAAAAGACCCAGACTGTAATATTCTTACTGTCATTGAAGGGAATGCTCAGGGAGTAAGGTACAACTCAGTATCAGCATATCAGAGAAAAGAATTTCTGCTCATTTAGATTTTTGGAGGTCTATTCTGAAAAACTTCCAAGGATGAAAAGGAAAACTTGTGCGTAATTTGTTCAGAAACAAAACAAATCTGAGCAAAATCAATTTAAAGGTTCTCTTACTTCTAGTGTAGGAAGGTAGATTTTAAGTTTGCTTCCAGACAGAAATGGAGAGTTGGATTATCCAGAGCAAAGACCAGCATATTAGCAGATTATACCTCTCAACTGTAGTTTCCCCTTTATGCATCTGACGGAGTGGGCTGGTGCCCACAATAGCTTATGCTCAAAGAAATGTTTTAGTCTTTAAGTGTCACAGGACTCTCATTATATTAGCAGATCTAAATGATTCCATTAAATTACACAGAACTACTCTTATAGAACATTGTTTTCCTGCTGAGCTACTCTTTCACAGCCATCCATTTGTCTACAAAAATTCTGCAGTAGCATCAAGCTCTCTTCATCCCGCTCTATATGTGGAGATGCTTCTGGATGTTTCTTCCTTCATGAACTGGAATGTTGCATGCAGAGTGAAACACCAGACAGTCTGCTTTGGTACTACAGAGATCAAAGATTTGCAGGCATATTTCCTACATTCTTATCTCGTTTTGTTTGCCTCGACGTTGCTTCTGCTGTCTGTCTTCTCTTGTAGGATAGTCAAGGTAGCCAGAGCCTTGTACACAGATTCAGAGAGAGAAAGCGAGAGATATGCCACAAGCCAGCCACCTACGTTCACCTCTACTCACAGCGCATACCTCATTCAGGAAGTAGCTTACATTTGTGCTTCTGCTTCTCCATATTACAATGTGGATATTTGTTCTGCTACTTGCTTTAATACTTCTACGGAACCTTTTAGCCAGTGCACCTCACAGACAATTATGACCTAATACTTCTAACTTCCTTGCGATATAACTGTTTTTATCCTTTTGCAGAGTAATGTTTGTACAATACTCTGAAACTGCAAAACCTGATATAAGCATAAAGTATTTTTATGATCACAAGTGCCACTGAATCTGATGCTAACCTGTGAAACAAGGCCTTACTTCTGTTGATGATAATTGCATCCATCCAAGGTAAGGTCATAATTACAACTTGAGACAGGATTTGAATTACCTTGTCACAACTATAAGGCATCACTCCAGTGTTGATGTGGCTGTGTTAATCCCCAGATATTTGGACCATCTTTATTAGTGAAAGAAGAGAGAAGCTTTCGAGCCACAAAGAGTTTTTCGGGTCTGAGAAAGGTGATGGTTTCTTATCTGTTCTACCTTGTATTTATTTGTGACAAAGGTACTTTTCTCAAGGCTGAAGAAAAGTTCTGTGTAAGCTTGAAGGCTTGTCACTTTTACCAAAAGTCTGGTCCAATAAAAAGCTATTACCTCACCCACCTTTTCTCTGTAGATACAACGCATCTCTTTTTCATGATCTAAGGTGAAACTTTATTTTACAACAACTCCACCTTCACCCATAAGAGAACAATGACAAATGCAGGCAGACACTCATTTCAGCATAGTTCCCTCATATAGAAGTTGACCTAATGTGTTCAAATGGAACAAATAGTTTTATTAACTTTTTCTAATAGGTTTGTCCATTAAATGTAAAAGCTAGGGGAACTTTTAATGATACATTTTTTGAGTTAACCTGACTCCGATATACACAGGAGTTGGAGGAGGGGTAGAATGAAGGGAAATAATATCCCATCTCTGATATTGCTGGTCCTGGTACCTTTAGATGGTAATAGGGCATTTTACAGCCAGGTGCCATCAAATGAGAAACACTTAGGGTGTGTTCACACAGGCTTCTTATTTCGAAACAACAGAGGTTGTTTCGAAATAAGAAACAGCATGTCCACACGACGTATTCCCATTTCAAAACAAGGGGTTCCCTTGTTTCAAAATGGCAGCCGTGTTTCGAAAAGGCTTAAACCTCCTTCCGTTTTGAAAAAAGGTTGTTTCAAAACCAGTGGTTTCGAAACAACCCCGTGGGGACAATTTGTTCCGAAACAACATTTGATCTTCCTCCCAGGGTGCTAAGCACCCTGGGAGGAAGGGCCACCCCCCTCAGGACCCTGGCCAGGCAGAGGGGGACTGCAGACCCCCATGGGGTGAGCCGCAGCCGGCAGGGGTGAGGCTCTAGGCTACACTGTAGACCTGCTATTTCGTTTCCCTTATTTCGAAGACACTTTTTTGTCTTTCGAAATAAGGCATTTCAAAATATTATATCAAAATGGCTTGTTTCGAAACATCTTGTTTCGAAACAAGCATTTTGTGTGTGACCATAGCCCTACTCACTAGCAGTCAAGAGGGTTAATGGGTTCTGAGTCAAAACAAACAAACAAACAGATTATTTAAACAGACTAGCAATATATCAAAGCAGAAAGAAACCAGTTTTCCTTTTTTGTATATAGAATGCTCAAGCTTGTTTGCACTATCCTTGCAACTTTCTTTAAAAAAAAGACTCAAGAGTACCTAAGGCATTACAAAAAGATGACAGCACAATGTAAAAGTAAAAATTGCCAGAGATTTACAGAAAAATTTGAATGTGGCAAAATAAATTTTCCTTCAGAAAGTTACTGAACCAAAAAGAGCAACAGTCATGGAAACAGTGCTCGGCCATACAGCAGGGACAGTGTGAGCATGCTACTTATGTGTAATAAAAGCACTCTATGATCAAAGCATAGCAATTTCACATACCCATGACCTGAAAATAAGTCAGAATTAACAAGGGGCGATAGGAAACACAGATACAACTCAGACATCAGGTGAAGCATCTGCCAGCCTACACAGGGACACTACTGGAGAAGCTGTTGTAGGCATCACAATTTCTTGCTATAGAATAAAAATATTTTTCAACAACCTAAGGAAGAAATTATTTCAATAGTCTTCTGGGTGGATATTCACAGCTGACCTGATCCTGCAGTCTTTGCTTTTGTTAGACTAAAGCACAACCATTCAGTAGTTGGTAATGCATACCACATTTAAGAGAAATTATTAGCTGGAGATGAAAAATGTTTAAATTAAGAACACTGCATTTTGGTATTTTATCCTCCTATCAGGGTCATTGTTTCCAGCATAGTGGTTTGTAATACAGTACTGCATCCTGTTGCCAGGTGTCTGATAGGAATTAAAGGTACATTTCCAACTCTGATGAAGTGTTACATTTCCAACACTAACAAAGTGGGTTGCAGTCCATGAAAGCTTACGCCTGAAGAAATTTGGTAGTCTTTAAGGTGCCACAGGACTTTAGTTAGTTTTACTATGCACAAACTAACACTGCTACCCCTCTGGAACTTATTTCCAATATTCTATTTGTAACTGGAGTTTGTAGAGTATTAGGGTTGAAAGAGACCTCAGAGCATGACCATCTCTACCTCTATCATCCCAGCCTGAGGCTTTGTCAAGCTGGGCTTTAATGATCTTTAAGGATGGAGTTCTACCACCACCCTAGGTAACCTATTCCAGTGTTTCACTCTCCTAGTGAAAATGTTTCCCATAATATCCAGTTGAGACTTCCGACTGCAGCTTGAGACCACTGCTCCTTGTTCTGTCAATTGCCACCACTGAAAACAGCCTTACCCTTCAGATAGCCAATGATCACTATCAAATCCTCTCCTCACTCTTCTTTTGCAGACTAGCTAAGCCTATTTCCCTCAGCCTCTCCTCATAAGTCATATGCTCCAGCCTGCTAACATTTTTGTTGCCCTCTGCAACTAAAACAAGTTCTCATCTTGTTAATTCACAAGCTGGTTCAAAGCACTTTTATTCACTGTTACCTTAGAAAAGCAGATTTGAAAGCTGGCCACCTCTTGGACAGAGCAGTTAAAGAACAGTTTAAGACCTCAAACACATAAGTGGAGGTGAATGGGTGAATTTAAAGCTTTATATTGCTATCTTTGCTACTCCTGCTCCTTTGCTAGCTGGTGGATCAGTGACAGAACTTCCATATCCCACCCAACAAAACATTCTCTTTTAGCAGCTCCTATGTCTTCAAAGGGGGTCTTGACAACATTGAGCAAAATGAACATTTTGAAGACTGCATGTCCCCTACTGTGGGCTGATACAGTTTAAACTATGCACTGAGAACTGCTAGTTCTTACTTTTTCCAGGATGCACTTAAGAGTCATGTGTAGAGGCAGATTCACTCTTCCTGCTTTAAAAACCCATAGCTACTTACACGCTCAGAGCAAATTTGTCCTTTGGAGGGCTACTAAGCCACTGCTCCTTTTCTTGCAGCAAATGAGATAAAGAGAGGTTGATTGGTGCATCCCTGTGTTCAAGCAATTCCTGGCTGCACAACTGCACCCACTGACATCAGTCACTGAAAAGTAGAATAGCTCTACAGCTGTCTTAAGACAATGCAGCTCTAGGATCTAGGAAGCACAAATCTAATTCAAAGCCACCTTTGAAGCACATTTCATCTGTGAATTGCACTGAATGCTCCAGTGGTCACAGCCACGACCAAGGGACATAATATTTACAACAAAGCAAACAACCCCCATCTAGTGCCTGGAAAAAATACTGAAAATTCTAAAGAATATGAAATGTTTGTTGTTTTTTAAAGTATCACTGTGATTAAGAGTCATAAATTTCACAGGCTGTAGTAAGCCATGTTTAACTGGGATTTCATTGAAGAATTTGATGGCTAAGTTACTTTTGCATTTAAAAATGAATGCTAATAAAATGAATGGCAAGGACATGCTATATTAATAATTTTAAAATCCCAACACTGAAAAAGCAGCTTTAAGACCATTTTGAAACTGTATTTAAAATCATCATTCATGTTTATGTGGGTCATTGCCATGCTCTTGGTTGCAAGAAGCTAAAACAGCCATGACATTCCTAAGGCTTCTGTACATCTGTACTCTACCTTTGCAGAGGCAGCAATTTCCTGTACTCCCTTGGTAGCAGCATCTTTTATGATTGGTGTAATGAGACCTCGGTCTGTTGCCACAGCAATAGAGATGTCAATGGATTGCAGATGCCTGGGGCCCTCTCCATCCCAGGTCACGTTCACATCTGGCATTTGCTAAAGAAATGAAACACAAAGAGAGACAGCTGTTAAAGAAATAATGATTCAACCAATTATTAAAAGAAAAGCTCTTTAAAATGCATGGTGATATACGGGCTTTCACCAAAGTAATTAATGCAGCACAGAATGCTGTCTGAGAGTGAAGGCAAGAGAACAGGTCACATCTGTCATCAGAACTGCCATGAGCAAGACACGGATAACAAAAGACTTGCCATGTAGCTCTAAGAATAGACATTTTATTAGCTAGCATCCATTTAAATCTACACTGTCAGCAAGTGTGAATGTATGCTGCAGAGATGAAAATTATGCAGCTGGGAGGCAACAAGAAATATTTATGAACACTCAGAGTCACTGGGAAACTAATGATATGTTTACAGCAGCCCCACACTCCTTAGGTCTTCACATATATCATATTTTGGATGCCTAAGACACGAGAGATACAAAGCAGAGTGGGCTTTGCCAACCATAAAGTAGCGTGAGTTCATGTGAGTCAGTCTGTATCACCTACTCACCCTGGACAATTTCAGTTCAACAGTACTGTATGCATACATATAGCATGTAAATTGTTTTGGGATCTTTAAAGATGAAAAGCCTTGAAGAAATGTAAAATAATATCCAGCAACTGACTTTCTTTTCTCTTATCCATTTCCTCAAGGCAACTTACCCCAAGAGGCTCCTAACCTTCTGGTGCTCTATTTTATTAATTTGTTTTCACACTTGAGTTTGCATAGCAGCCCTAAAACTGAGCACCAAAAGAACAGTGCAAAAACAAACTAATCTGAGGAGGAAAGGGAATGAGAAAGTAGGAGATCCAGGAAATCAATGAATTAACAATATTGGAAATATTTTAGTAGGAACTTCAGCTCAGACTTTTATAGATTCCAGTTTTGCTCTTGATATAAGACTGTGGCATACAAACACAGATCCTATGGTTTTACAGCTCTCCACATGAGGCTCAAGGAGACAATAACCTTCGGTTTTCACACATTCAGAGGGAGTCAGCGAGTTGAACAAAACGTTAAGTGAACTGGAAAGTCCCTAGAATGTACATTATAGAAATTAAAATGTAACTGTAAGGATTAAATTTTTTCCTCTAAGGAGTCTTAATTCAAACTAACTTAGTCCCCATCCACCATAGACTTTCACTAGTTCAAATTAAGGAATTCCTTAATTCAAACTAATGAAAGTTTAGTTCGAATTAGTAACACCTGCATTTAGTTCGAACTAAGTAAATTCAAATTACGGCAGTTATTTTGAATTAACAAAGCGCACTAATTTGACAACATTTAAGTTGAATTAGTGCACTTTGTTAATTTGATGTACTAAGGTTGGATTTAGTTCGAATTAAGGTCAAACTTATTAGTTCAACTTTGTTAATCTGAACTAACTTTTGTAGCATAGACATAGCCATCAATAGGAAGGCAATATTCTTTAAAACAGATTCACACTTAATATGTGAAACAAGACCTAATGCTGAACTGGCTTTGGTTTCCCAAGAGATAAGTTTCAGAAAGGTGAGTGAAAAAAAAATGTTGAAATCACCTGTCATCAATAAATATCTGAACACTGTTGTACTTTAAGGATAAATGAGTTGACTGCAGTATCCAGACATTTCAATAAATATAATTGTTTCATAATAGCAAGCCAATTTTCTCGACAGGGATAAAACATCATGTAAATTTATTCATTAGACTTGAATGTTTTCAGTCAGAATGAAATCTAGTTTGAGGAAGTATTTCATGTCTAATTTAAGTTTCTGCATAGTTCTCTGCTGTAGTCAAAGTTATAAGGGATAAAAGCTTTGTTCAATAAATTGTTTGGACTACATCAGTGGTTCCCAACCTGTGGTCTGCAGACCCCTGGGTGGCTGCAGAGTCACTTAAAGGGGTCCGTGGACAGGCTGGGAGCTGGGGCCCGATGATGCCAGGAGGGAGCTGTCCTGCCACAGACTCGGAGATTTTAAAACTCCTGTGCTGCCCTGAGCATGCTCAAGGAGGGAACAAGCCTATGGCATGGCTGCTCGCAGCTCCAGCAACAAGGTCAGGATGCAGGGCAACGGGGAAGCTGGTGGCAGGACAGGGGTAGGGGCGGGAATGAGTGGGGTGACTCGGGGCCGAACCCTGCCGCAGGTACAGCTCTGCGGTAGGGGGGAGGGAAAGGATTCTGCCAGGTGCCTCCCCCACTGCGGCTCTTCCACTCTCTGGCAGGGGCATGTTTCTGTCAGTGTCCCCCTGCCGCAGCTCTGCAGCTCCGTGGTGGGGACAAGCTTTCACTAGGGCGCCTCCCTCCCCCAGTCACCATGGCACCGCCCCTGCCGCAGCTCTTCTGCTCCACAGCGGGGCTTGAATTGTGCCAGCACCCCCCCCCCCAGCACCCCGCTCTCTGCACTGCTGCTGTGCAGCTCCCTGGCACCAGTAGGGGGGCTTGCAAAATTTTTGGAGGGTGGGATGGGGTCCCCACCCTTGAAAAGGTTGGGAACCCCTGGACTACATGATGCTCAATAAAAGGTGATTTTTGACAAATCTTCAGCAAAGTCCCATAAGATACCACAAATTCCATGTCTCTTCCAAAATCTATACCACAAAAGAATTTTAAAAGCAAAATTAACTGTTCCAAATTTAAAGGTTTTCATACCATATATATATTTATATATAAAGAAAAAAGGCAATATGAAGAGTAATGAAGGAAAATCGATTAGTAAAAGTGACCAAAGGTGTATATGAAGATGTCTGTCAGAAGGTACTGAATATTAAAGTGTTCTAATCTAGCAGACAAATGTAAACAATGTCCAATTGTTGAAGTTGAAGGCAGAGAAGTTCAAAATGGAAATAAGCCAGTTTTAACAAAGAACGTAAGTCATTCATTAAAACAGACTCCAACAAACGTGGTAAAATCTCCATCATTTGAATTCTTCAAATCAAGACGACGTCTTTCACTCCTGCTAGTTCAACCACAAATTTCTGGAGTAGATGCAAAAACTGACTAGGCAAAATCCATTTATTGTGCCATGCAAGAGGACAAACACAATACTAATAAAGGTCTCTTCTGGCTTTAAAAAGAAAATCCATGAATTTATAAACTGCCTTCAGCACGTGCCCATGTCAGGCAAATGTTTTGTAGTAGTAGATTTTTAGTAATGTGTATGCTGTTTATATATGGGTGGAATTTTTTTTACCCTGAATTTTAGCACTAACTACAAATTATCAATTTTGTCTGAGTTACATTTACATGAAGTCTACCTCTAAAAGCAAACTGTGTGGTTAAAAGGAAAATGAATGATGAAAAGAAGGACATTTGAAATATTACTGCTGAAAAGACAGCAACAGTGCCTGTAATATTATAAAAACAAAAGCAATCTGAATCAAAGGAATTAAAATGACAGCTCAGCATCATTTGTTATATGCAACCTATTTAGAAACTAAGAATGTTTGCAGAAGGGTGAACCCAAGTACTTATTTCCTGATGCTCCCCCTTTCCCCTCAGTGACTAGTACCTAATGTCATCAAGTATTAATATTTAATATAATACAATAATAATAATAATCTTCTACATATGCTCTGATTTTTACTGTTGACTTTTCAGTACTGATTAAAGATTTTTATCTCTGTCTGTTTTCTATTCTGTTGTTGCGCCTCTGTGTTTCTAGAGTAGAATTCTACACAGACAAAAGAATCTAAACAGTTCAGGGGACAGATCAAAGAACATGAATAGGACATTAGAACTAAACAAAGCTAAAAAGGTCATCCTAAATGAACTGTAATCCCTTTTCTATTCAAAATCTACTACTAGCATTGTCTATGTCTACACTAGAGGACTCAGTTAAGCTGGCTTAACAAGGTCTATTTTAAGTTGACTTAAAGTAGACCTTGTTAAATAGACTTAGAGAGTCCACATTCAAAATGCCAGGAAACTACCCATGTCCGCACTGGCAGTTGTAAGGTAGCCCTAGGAATGGTGCACTGTGGGTAGCTGGCCCACAGTGCACTACAGAAGTGCCCCTCTCTCCCAGCCATTCCTTTACAACAGGACGAAAGAAGGCACAGAACTCTCCCACCTGTGCCTGGCAAGACAGACGGAGCCAGAGATGATCAGGGACCCTGGCATGCCCCAGCTATGTGCCAGCAGAGCACTCCATACCCTCCGTACATTGGCCAGAATCTTCCAGCTCTGGAGCAGGTGCCGCAGGGCAACTGCCAGTGCAGGGGCAGGTTGCAGCAGACTGAGCCCCCCACCGAAACTGGGAGCTGGCACAGACAGGGTGCCCTCCGTGCACTGGCACACGCGGGCATGCAAAACCAGCACTGATTCGTGGGACGGGAGAGTCCTTACCGCCTGGGACAATGATCAGTGGCCATCAAACCTACGCATGAGGAAAAGCACCTGTCTCGAGCTGGTCACCAAGTGTACCCTGGTTCTGCAGTGCACCGATACCCATCTCCCCACTCTACCCATGGGCAAGCGAGTGGCCATTGCCCTGTGGAAGATGGCAACCCTGGACTCCTACTGCTTTGTTGTCCACCAGTTCAGGATCGGTGAAGCCACTGTGGGCACCATCCTGGGGCCCCTCGACCCAGCATCACATTCAAGTCCACCAAGCCCTCCTCTTAGTTGTCACTGTCGAGAGAGGGGGCTCAGTGGAGTTGAGGGTCTGGGTGGGCAGGGTGTCATCCTCATAGCTCAGAAAAGCATGGAGCTCCCTGTAATAGCTGCAGCTGGTGGTGGCTGCTCCTGAGAGCCGCATGGCCTTTGGGGGCCTGTGGCAGCCCTGGTGCAGGTCTTTGATTTTCACCCACACCTGCTAGGTGCCTTGGGTGTGGCCCCTTTTTGCAAGGGCCTGGGAGATGATGCTGTACACTTCTGATTTATGCTGGCTGCCATGGAGCTGGGAGTGCAGAACTCCATCTCCCCATCTGGCCAGGAGATCCATGATCTCCAGATGTGTCGAGGCTGGGGCCGAATTTCTGCCCAGGCCTTGGCTCTGCCCCTGGCTCTGCATAGCTGCTGATGCCAGTTCTGGTCAGCTGGGTGGGCAGGACATCCTTCACCCTATCATTGGCTGGAGCTTTGCCCTGCCCTGATTGGCAAGGGCAGACTCTTCCTGGTGGCCAACAGACAGCAGGAGATGGCCTGGAGACCACTAAAGTCAACTTAACTTAATAAAGTTGACTTGATGGTTAAGTCGACTTTAAAGGTGAGAGTTATTAAGTCAACTTAAGCAAGTTCTTAAGTTGACTTAATAAATGCCAAATGTGGCCATGGAGTTGCTTAAGTTGACTTAAGCCTCCAGTGTAGACATAGCCCATAACAGGGTTCAGTTGGGCTCCATATTAAGTCAAAAATAAATTACTTTTAAACTTGAGCGTAAAAGAAAAATTGACGTTAGTATTATAAATAATAGGGTTCCACTTTGACATACAATTGAATTCAGAGAATTACCAGAGAAGTTCCATAGGATCTCAACATTGCATTGAGTTCAATCAAGTTGCATGGGGTACAGGCCAGTGCAGGTTTTGGCATCACAGTCTCACCAGTTGCACATTCCTAATCTCTTCTATAGCACCATAGCCCATCACAGAGAAATAAGAGCTTTCACAATCTAAGCTCTACAATGTACAGAGTGCAGGGGAAGAATGTGATAGAAATAAAACAAGGTGATTAGACTGGCCATTTTGGAGACTGAGTCAGAATGATGCACATTTGGTTGCTGGCACATGACCACCTATGCCACCAGGACCACAGTCTGGGAGTATGCAAACAAGACAGCATGGCATAAGGAGAGAGACAGACAATCTCTCAGATACGTTCCAAAGGGGTAGCCATGTTAGCCTAGTTGAGCAAAACAAACAAGGAGTCTGGTGGTACTTTTAAAAACTAACTAATTTATTTATCACATGAGCTTTCATAGGAGAAAATCCCACTTTGTCAGATGCTTGAAGATAAGCCATTTAGGGCTTTAGTAAGCCAAAACCAACACCTTAAATTCCAGGGGAAAAACCAGATCATGGAGCACTAGTAATATGCTCACAACGCTTTCATCTAAGAAGAGGTAATACAGAGAAATACAGCTGTATTCTTGCACTACAGAAGCTCTGTCAATACTTTTCATCCCCCTCAAAAGAAGTTTATGCCACATCTATGTTAAGGAAGGTCAATTATTTACTTACTTTGAGAGTAACTGCTGTTGCCTTGATAATAAAATCATTTACAGACACTTTAATGTCATCTGCAAGAGGAAAAATATATAAATATTATTAGTTAGTGGTTAGCAGTGAGGCTCCAGAAATTTAGACAGTCTGAACATTCCAGTATTTCAGTCAGTAAGTCTTTATGGAACAGAAACAGGGGTCTTAGAAAGGCATACTGTTGCAAAATATTAAATAACTAAGGGTTGTTCATAATCACAGTATGCAAGCTCATATACAATGCTTAAACTCTAGACAAGAAGCACAAGGCTTCTGTTAACATAAGAGAAGAGCAGTTCAGAAACAGTGTATTATTAGTTCCATGGTAGATAATGGAGAAAACTTGCAGCCTTGTCTAGAAGACACTCCAGTTTATTCATTTCTGTACAGAAGCGTCAGATAATGAGGAGTGGACAAAGCAATGCCTAACACACCACTGGGAATATTCTCATAGAAGTAAAGAAAAATGAAAGAATAGTCCATAAATTAGAGAGAGAAAAATCCCCCAAAACTCATGACTTAATGCTCCATTAGTATTTAAAGCACAAAGGATAAAATTAACCAGCTGATATGGATGGAAAGGCAAGCATCAGAGAATTGTGACCCATGAACAGCTTTAGAACAAGTGATTTTCATTATTTTAGTTGAATTAGTCAATAAAAATGTCTATTCTTGGAACTACTGAACTCTTTTATAGAACTCTCTTAATTGAAAGGGAGAAATATCACACCCCCAGAAATATCTTGTATCCAGTGGCAAAAACAAACTTTATTTTCAAAAAATGACCTGGATAATATTTTAGGACAGGAAAAAAAGTATGTTAATTTTTTAACAACTTGTTGATGAGTAATCTGGATCGAGACACAGCTGTAAGGTTGCTTAGCACACTTTTTCTTTTGTTGTTTTTGGTTTTGCATGTTAATGGTGGATCTATGCAAGAGTGTTAGACTGAGAAATGGAGAAACCTTAGCTTCTCCACACAACAGGAACAGCCTGAGCAGCAAGAGGAACCCTCTCTGCTCCAGGTGCACTCACCTGTCTCTCATAAAGGGAACCTGATGTTAACAGCTGCTAGAACCAAAAGGGAATTCAGTCTTAATGTACTCAGGCTAGGACTACCAACAAGATTAGCATAAACTCTGGTAACTGTATTTGTGTTTTCACAGATCAGTTGCCCATGAATGGGCATGTCTACACTTACAAGTTATTTTGAATTAAGGAAGCTTAATTCGAAATGACTTATTCCCTGGCCAAGGCGGCATTTGATTATATCAAACTAAGCAGTTCCTTAATTGGAAATAAGGAACCTCTAATTTGAAATAATAGAACCTCCTATTACTTCGAAGTAATGGTTATTTTGAAGTTGTTAGTTTGAATTAAACCATTCTAAGCTATGGAACAGGCTTAATTCAAACTAATTTGCCTATCTTTTGCCTGCCTTCCCTTATTTCAAATTAGAGCGCCTAGTGAAGACTCTCTAGTTCAAATTAATAAAGAATACTTTATTTCAAATTAGAGAGCCTTCACTTGACTCCTAATTTGAAATAACAACTTTGAATTAATGCTAATTTGAAATAACTTTGATTTAAAGTTGAAGTAGTTATTTTGAATTAACTACATCAAATTAATTTTGTAAGTGTAGACATAGCCAGTTAAACCGAAACCTCCATCTAGTATCATATCCATAATTTATGTTTAGTCCTGACATGGACTGTATCAGTGGTTTTCAAGCTATGAGTCGGGACCCAGAACTGGATCATGGACTCTCCAGTACCGGGTTGTGGTGCCCCCTCCTGCCACCGCTGCAACACTGGAATGTATTGTAGAGATGTAATTGCTGGGCTGTGAGCATATATGATTTTTTTCAACTGCATCCTCAGAAAAAAGTCTGAAAACCACTAGACTAGATTAATCATCACATGAGCAATCACTCTGTGTTAGATGAACATAATAGAGGTTGTTTTGTTTAAAGTAATTAGGTATGACATGAATAAGCAGTGTATGTTAATTAAGAACCCAAGCACTATTGGTTAACATATGAGCTCATCTTTTAATTAGTTCATTAAATACCAACATTTGAATGTAAACCTTAGCAATTGCCTGTGTTTTTTCATTTCTTTTTCAAGATATTTCTGATTAAAGGGGAAAAAAAAACCACTTTCATGGAAAGGACAAATTTTCACGTGGTTGGCAAAATCACAAAATCAGGAGCCTATCTCATAATCATTTATGTACATAAATTTAACCATATGAGTAATTCCATTGATTTTAAAACAAGACTAGTCACGTAATTAAATTGTGTAGTTAATCATATGAGTGGGTGCTTGCTGAATCAGGTCCTGTGTTTTACAAATACAAAACTGGCCAGAGGGATAGGAGTGTATGTAAAGTTCCAAGATGGCATTTAGATCCATTTACCTTGCACAATCCTGGGAATTATGCATGTATCTGAGTAAGCAATATTTTGAAAATCTGGTAAAATGGATTCTCTTTTGAAATAGGTTCTAAGTAAAGGCTCTTGTTTTGACCCAAAGGTTTTCAACTGGTGCCCACTACTAAAAGAACTTATGTTACAACAACCCCCATTCAATTATGCTCTACTATTTTGATTACAGTTCTGTTCTAACATGGGATGGAGCCAGCATTCTGTTTCCAGTCAGTGTGCTCCTACATCATCATGAAGAAAACCATTCTTTCAAGATTTTGACTCAAAATGGGAGAAATCTCATGCGAGCAAATCATGCTTTTGACTGGGCTTTACTAAGTAATTTAAGGGATTCAGAAAGTCAGTGGGAATATAGGTCCCTTTGGTTCCCAGCTGTAGGCTCTAAACCCAAATATTAGCTATGATTTGGCCTTAACTATAAACTAATCAAGCCCTGAGAACTATCTTGACAGCAGATCTCATAAAAACTTGCTACCAAGCTACACTGACTCATCTGGATTGTCCAACAGTTTTTGCAATTGCACATTAAAGCAAATATACAATGGTGTGCCATAGTATGTCAAAGCAGGAAACTACAGTAACAAATAAACCAAATAAAGAATAGTGATTTTGATGGATGATTTATTAGCAAAATCCTTACAAAACACTCATTACTATATGCTGTTTATCCATTCTTTCTTAAGACATTTCTTGGCTGTGAAGAGATGAAATTACTGCAGAATGTGACAATATGGGGCCCCCCCCCCCCAAGCACAGATACTTTATGTAGGTGGTCATTATGTGCTACCCTCAGATGAGAACTAGAACTAGGAAGAAAGTCACTGAATAAAGAGAACTTTATCATACAATCCTATTTTTCCAGCTAACACCATGAGCAAAACTTCAGGTCATTGCCTTTGACATCATAAAGCAAACTGCATTTTTACTTGACTCATTCTAATGGGATGACAATTTACTTTGTAACACTGCATGCAGGATAAATAAACAAACACGATGCTAAGTTTAAATGGAGAAAGTATCCCAATCACTTAGAACAGCAAACTTTAGAAAATGGTGATATGTCAAAACATCAAGATAATTTACAGAAATCAGGTTAAAAATAAACACTTTGTTGCAACAGTTTGGAAGGCTTTAAAACTGAAATGGGAAGACATTCTTTTGCTAGAATGGCTTGCAGTGAACTAAATACTAAAAAAAAAAAATCTGTAGTTTGGTATATTTAATGTAATATTTAGCTTAGTTTATATATCCTTTTCTTCCCCCAGAAAGATACTAAGGTACTTTTACAAACTATAGTATTTATCATACACACAGGAATTACTCCACATGCTACCAAAACGTAGCCACCTCTAGCTGACAGAAACCTAGCTGCTGTCTAACAAGGTGTACCTGAGCAACACTTAACAGCTTATGACAAGAATAAAAGCCATTCAGGTATCCGACTAGACATATAGGAAGAATTAGTAAGCAGACCATATCAAGATTCAGGAAGAGGGTTCCAAAAGGTAGTTTTCATTGCCATTGATAGTTAACTAACTGCCACATATTTCTTTGAAATCTCTTTTAACAGTCAGCAGTGCTGCTACAGTTAACAATTTAATTATAGTTCAGTGATGGAACAGAATACAGTAATATGAACAAGTAATTTTTATAAAGAGTAACATACAAACATATACAGTATGGATGGCCATATACTTTGTGTATTACATTCTGGCTTATGTCTCCTATAGAAATTAGTCTAGAAATAAAGAACTGACAACCCTGTATATTCAAATTTCATCATTCCTTTTAATGGTCCTTAATACTCACCTAGAAGAATCACAAGAATTACCTTGCATTTAACTGTGAACCAGAACTGCACCATACTACAATGATCCATAGGGCCTTTTACTTCAAGGACTGATAAGGTGAAGACATCTGCAGATGCTCAAATTCAGATTGCACCAACAGTGAAGCAGGTAACAGTTCTCAATGCATGGGTCAGCAGTCTATACTGTTTAAAAACCAATATTAATGATTTAGTCTGAAGACAAAAAGTGAACTTGAGAGGAGTGGATTTGTCCAGTTGGAATATAAGGAATGGTGCATATTGCTTAGACAGTAGGATTGTTTTCCTTCTCTCCGCTCCAGTTGAGTAGAAAAAAGTCAATGGCTACATATACACTATATTACTTTGTTCAGTGTTTAGGAGGAGGCTGTGATAACTGAGCACAGTCAGTACAGTGTGACAGGAGAGGCATAGCTGCTGATACAGAATACTGTAACTACACAACAACTATGATATCATCCTGAAGGCATGCCTGAGGTTTTTTAGGTATTAAATTGAATGCATTATCAAAAGAGCTACAGCCTGCCAGCTGAGTCTACTGTTACAGTAACCGCTGGCTCCTGAAATAGCCAAAACAGCATTGATACTTCAGTTCTGAGGTTTAGCATTCCAGCACCTGGTATATGTGTTTCAAAACATTTCTCAAATGCGGGAGGTTAAGTTCCAAAGGGGGTAGCCATGTTAGTCTAGCTCAGAAAAATAGGCAAGGAGTCTTGTGGCACTTAAAGACTAACAAATTTATTTAAGGAGGAAGTTAAGCTACATCTCCATAGTTAAGAGACATCTGCTTAACTATAACCAATAAACTGGGGGAAGGTCACATCCTTGTCTCCTTTTATCCACATAACTAGTATTTATCATGACAGGCAGTGTCTGCATAAGAGAACCAGGATTGTATTATAAAAGCAGGAATGCTTCAAATGAATACTGAGCTGCAGTGACAGAGATGTGTATGAGAAGCCACCTTGTACAGTACATGGTCCATACTCTTCCTGGCTCTAGCCAGAACTGGCAGTGTCTGTCTCCCTCAGAGCAAAGGCAGAGTGAAAATGTGCATCAGGTGACCTTACAGTTACTCCTACCATTGTTTACCCAGGCCCATCTTACTGGTGTATATTTATAACAAATCAGAAGGTAGAAACCTTTCAGTCTAGGGGATGCTGGATTCGCTTGCCACCTGGACAGAAGCATGCAAGTCATGTCAGAAGCCACCATCCCACTACCCTAAAATCAAATAAAAAAGGGATCATCCTTTCAGAACACAGCCCATTTTCATCTAAGGACGTTCTGGCTCCTCCTCAGCTTTCCCCCTCCTGCACTACCTCTTCCCATGACACTTAGGATTTTACACCTAGGATACAAAAGTGAATTAACAGAAGCCCCATGCCAAATGCAAGTGAATGATTTTATGAAAACACGAGAATTTTGTGAGTAGAATCCATTCTGTTTCTTCCTATGACCTTTAGTGATTAGAAATCTATTCAAACTGCTTTTGATGCTAGCCTGTAGGTAAGATGTCATCTCAGGAAAAAACAAAAGAAAATACTGCAGGTACTTCAGCAGTTGAAATGAAGTCAGGCGGTGACAGCAAGGTCAGATCATATACCATCAGAACCTGCTAAAGGCTAAATTTCCCCTGGGACTTGAATAAAGAGGAAAGGTAGTGTGCTCTAGCCACTACAGCACGTGACTAGGAGTCCATAATTCTTGAGTTTAGTCCCAGCACTGTGACTTTTGTCACCTCTGTGCCTCAATTTCCCCATCTATAAAACAGAAGAAAACCTCACTCTCCAGTTACAGGGGGAGGAACAGCGCACATTTATGCAAAGTTATAAAAAAAATGCAATATCCTCTATCAGTTTTAGAGTATATCACACCAAAAGATCTATGAACGCAATCACAAACCGGGAGATGTTTAAAAAGAAAAAAAAAAGGCATACAATCGATCTTAAATTGCTGAAGTTTATATTAAATGATTTTTAGACTTGCATTGTTTTTCTTAGACTACATGAGAAGCAAGGGGAAGCTGTGTGAACATGCACGGTAAAATATAAAGCAAACCAAGATGGTGGAGTCACCTCCTTTTGAAGAAAAGCAAAAATAAAATAAAATAAAAAATCAAAACGTAGCTTCTGATCCCAGAAGGCCCTAGTTAGAATTTAGACATTGCCAGGAATTAATGTAGTCATGTGTCCTCCTAAAAGAGGTGACCCTGCCATCTTCCTTTGCTCTGTATTTATATAAAGGTAACTTTGGAAAATCCAGTGGCATCCACAAGACAGCTCACTTGCAAAGAGATTTAACCTAGACCTTTTTGATTCTTTTTGCGGTTGCAGTGTGACAATATCAAAAGCTGCTTAGCTTTGCAGTAAAGGTCAAGCTTTCAGTAAATCAAAATCCTTTTATTATCATGCACTCGCATCCAGATGAGCTGGTTGGTGTGAAATATTTTTAGCAAAGAACTGTATTAAGCTTTCAATAGGAATAGATGCCACATATTATGAAAGCTATGTTTTTCATTTAGACAAAAACCTCTGCCCAGCTGCACCTAGATTACTGTGCATGCAGACTGGATTGCTAGGCACCCGTTCCTGAAAGACAAGAAAATTGCTTATTCATTTTAGTGTTGGCATTGTTGTACAGGAGAATGTGAAAGCTACTGACAACTTGAGTGTTATGCCTAGAACAACTGTAATTCTTTCTTTACAAAAAAAAAAAAAATGGCTAGAAAAATTCAGGACACAAAAAGCACAACCATAAAGGAAGACCTACTGTAATATAGATAAGTGATAGAACTAGTCAAGTCACAAGGTAATTTAGTGATGAATTATTTATTTGTTGCTCAACCAATTGTTGAATGTTATTACACTTGTTCCGGTTGGTGGGTAGTTTCCTGTGAACAAAGTAATCTCAAATATTTAAAAGTCCAATATTCATTAAATTATCTGCAATTAATAATTTGACATTGAATAAAATTTTCAAAAGTTCCTAAGTTAGGAACCTAAGTTCTATTAAGGAGAGAAAAAAAAAAACAAAAACAAAAACCAACTGTCTTAAGCTCTTAAGAGTTAAACTCCATTGAAAGTCAATGGGTCCTAGGCTCTTAAGTCACTTAGTTGCCTGTGAAAATTTTACTCCAAACATAAACACACATTTATTTTAGATTATATAAATTAAACAGTTTGCCTTTATTACTAATACTATGACATTTCCAAATGTGGTAACCTTAATTGCTCCTTTAAACCTAGAAGTTTGTGTGTGTGTGAAATATATATACTGTATACACACACACACACACACACACACACACACACACACGTTACAAAGAATATATAAATAATCACTAACTGTATTACTGCCTGTACTCCTGCTCTGACAAAGACAGTGGACAACCATCAGTTGTATTAGCACGTTAGGTGGAAGATGTGCTCACCTGATTCACAAATGGAAAAATCAGAGATTTTCCACAGTGCAAATGCTGAGACCTGCAAAATATCAACCACACTGTGAACAAGTGCCCCATTTTTCATTTTCTGGAAGTATAGTAAAGGTGCCATCTGCCCTTGAATAGATTTCAAGCCTTCCCATTAACTTGTAATTGTTGCTCTCTCCATATGAAAGACGATTATATGATCAAATACTACATTTTCCTCAGGATCCCTACCACATTCAGGGCACATGACAGACAATGCTTGAGAAACAGATCAGGGTTTTGTAGTGAAGGGATTGTTGTCTGTGGATCCTAGTTCATTTGGTGCAGAAGGTACATAGTGCATGAGGCAGGAGACTGCAAAAATAAGGCTGGTCTTATGGTTTAGGAAACTGAATGATTCTCTGCAGAACTAGATTTGATCCCTGACTCTGCCACAAAGTACCTGTGTGATGTTGGGCAAGTCACTTAAACCAAGCTTTTCATAGGTGACAATGTTCCTCATTTTCTGGGTAACCAATTTGATAACCACGGGACTGTTCTGCCAAAATTCCAGCATTCACAAGTGAGCCTGAGCTATAATATATGCTAAGTTCTCTAAAAAAACTTAAGAGGAGTTTGGGGAAAATACAGAGCATGTGATCCCCCAGGAAAATGACTTAAAGGACTACAGATAGGGGTTATAAATGGCTGACCTGCATTAAGTAGTTCTGCAGCAGCTGGCTTAGAGGTGGAGGGAGTACAGTGATGGGATCAGAATTACTGCCTACTCTGTGACCCATTAAGTTCCTTGAAAGCAGTATTCCCCTCATCTCCCTGCCCAGCAGACATTTCTCCATAGCCAGCTCCTCTCCCTTCCAGCTCACCACGTGAACTTGCTCTCCCAAACATCAATCAACAGACTTTTATAGGGCTGATGTTATTGGAAAAGCAACAGGCACAGTCTTTGCTCCCAACTTCATCACTTTCTGATGACACAGGACCAGGTCCAATTCTGCTCCCACTTAAAACAGCAGCAGTTTTGACAGGGACATTGGTGGTGCCTGGCACACAGGGCATGTGCCCCAAGTCCCAGCACCAGTACCATGAACCATGGCAGGCCCCTGACTCCCATCTCCGACCCCAGCTGGGTATCCGGGGCTGGGCTGGCTGCAGCAGCCCCTGGCTCTCCCAGGACCTGGGCTCCAGAGTCTTTCCTTGGGGCAATGATGCTTCTGAGTTTTGCCATCCACTTCAAAAGGAGCAGGAGTAGGCTGATAACATAGAATTCCCAGAAGGGGTGATGTTTCTACATAAAAGAAGAGTGGACTTCAACCAGGGGAGAGATCACACTCCAAGCTGCTCAGATGAAAATGCTACACACGCATACGCAGAGCGCTTAGCCTTTTTTAAGCTTCACTGCATCCCTGTGAATTAATAACCCAATTCTATCACATGTTGAGCATGCTCTGCTTTTATAGGCTTTAACAGGAATCACTCAACGATGTTCGGATTGGATGTAAAGTGTGACAATGGACAAGTTCATGACAGAGTTTGGAATAGATAATTCTGCTCCCTGTGCTCTACCTCAAACCTTTCAGCTAGGGAGCTCAACTATTACAAGGAAAAAAGTGTACATTTTGTGAGATAATACTAAATTGAGCTCAGGTGGCTGTACATTTGCTGGCTAAAGAAAATTCTTTTCAGATTACTGCCTCAAATAACATTTTGATTGAAACAAAACTACAGTCTGGAAGAGATCACTACCCAAAAATCTTTTATGATGGTGGAAAAGATAAATGGAATTTCAGTGGATTAGCTGTCATTAGAGGAAAGAAAACAGCAAATATTTAAATGGAAGGATTACGAAACAATTCACATGCATTTTCTTTAAACCGAACAGCTTTTGACCACCTAATTAAACAACTGTTACAGTGGTAGGGGGAGGGCATATTGAAAGCTCTAGAAAAACTATGGATGACTGAATCTTACTTTTAAATTACTGTTTGATTCTCTACAATCTCTATGGAAAATGTCAGAAATAATATGCAAGATGACAAGGAAATAAAATATTCAGCCATTTCCACAAGGAACCATGAAACAAAAATTATGATCTTGCTTCATGAATGATTCAGTGCTTACAATAAATTCAGAAAGACTGTTACAAATTAAGCTATATATAACTCCAAATATCATAGAATCTTTCAATCAAAAGTTCCTACTCACAATAGGAGCCTTTTCTGGCCGCAATCTAGCACAAATTTACAAAAGTACTGCATACAGGCTTTGAGTCGCATGATATCCATCCCCAAATCTAAAAAGTAGTGTTATATGAGCAGATGAACTGATGTAAATTGGGCCATCTCCACTGAAGTCAAATGGACAGTATTATAAAACAGTTCATGTTATATCTATATATGAATTAGTCTCTTAGTTGTATGCTGATGGGGACCCAAAAGGGCAAGTTAATTATTTGTCAGTGATTGTCCCGAGTAAAGAAAGTTTGCTAGTTACTCACAATGCAGCTCACCAGGAGAAGATGAAGTTGTTACAGCTGAAAGCTGTGTCAACAAATTAAGGCAGACACACACTGTTCAAAGTAGTATCATTTCCAGTTGGATCAGAGGCACCCAGTCTTTATTTTCTTTAGCTCCTCATTTGCAATAGGGCCAATGCTTTTGAAACTTTTCCAGTGAAGGGCAGAGTTCATAAATTAAAGCAAACAAGCTTCAATGGGCTTGTCTTCTAGAGCTCACTGTGGAGCGAAAGGTTTGCTGAAGTTCTACTAAGGCAGCTCCTCCAGTGCACTAACAAATAAGATGTAAAGGGCTGTCACAATGTCATCACACAAGCAAAGCAAAGGATTCTTTCTGCCCTAAATCTACTAAAACAGGTAACGAGTAGCACCTCCTTTGCCCTGCTAAATAGGCCTTTGTTTTGCAGAGTTGTTTATAAATAGCATGCAACTCAAATAAAAATCATATAAACATAAAGATGTATAAAACACAACACTAAAGCGATAACACTCTTTAGAGAATATGATTAGAAATTAAGGTTCACTTTAAATAAGTAAAACAAACAAGGAGCCCTGTGGCACTTTTAGGCTATGTCTCCATTGGTAAATTAGTCTGGACTAAGGAGATTTAGTCCAGACTAATTTAGCCCATGGCTACACTAGGCTTTGCCTAGTTCAAAGTAAGGAATTTCTTAGTTCAAACTAGGGAATGCCTAGATCAAACTAGTAAGTATTGCGGTTAGTCCAGACTTGGGTGCTTAGTTCGAACTAACACGCCGTTAGTTCAAACTAAGCTCGAATTTCTTAGTTCAGACTAAAAACTCCAAACTAAGTTTGGCTAATGTACACATAGCTCTTAAGACCAACAAACTCCATCATTTTGAAACAAGGAAAGTTTTAGATTGATTCAATAAAACCTAGTTTCAAATCAAAACAATGCTTGGATTGCAACTGCTATATTGAAATAACGCCATGCAGACATGTTATTTCGATTTAACAGTTGTTTCGATTTAACAGTTGTTTCAATTTAACAATTTTGCCCTTCTCCTTCCTAAGATGCCTCCCTTTTTCTATATATCAGGTGGGGGAATGGCCCTGCTAGGGGGCCATCTTGCAGCATCTCCCATGGTGTCCCCCTCTTAAATCGAACCAGCAAGTACTGTCCCTGGACATGCTAGCTCGATCTGACTTTCTAGTGTGGACCCTTTAAATCGATTTAGCTTAAATCGATTTAATGATTTTTGTGTCGATTTTATTAAATCAATTTAAGTTAAATCGATTTAACTGTCTGGGGACACAGCCTAAAAGTGCCACAGGACTCCTTGTTTGTTTTGCTGAACTAGACTAACACAGCTGCTTCTTTGGAACTTTTAAATTAGTAATGTGCTTGAGGCATGAGGGGGGTCAGTGGTACAACAAAGTTTGTTTATTGTTCTGCTCTAAAATCTCTTAATATTTAAGCCGTATATAGTGTGTTTTTCTGCCAAGCAGCTCTTTACTTTATCAGTGAATGATACATATTTGCAGCTGAAAATGTGTGGTCAGTCTGGCATGTTTTCTCATATTCAGTGCCTCTTTTTAGCTATTAGACTGTCACGCTGAGGTTGGTGTTTTGTTCACTGTGAAGAAATGCTGAGGCAGTTCTCTTTAGGAAACTAACTTGATTCTGTTACTTGTATTTCTGTGCAGTGGAATTTATTTATTGCTCCATTTTGCTTTTCTGTTTCCCCTACAGCTTGATGAATGATTCAGTTTCATATCTTGTTTCCAGTGGTAAGGTTCTTGGGTTTATTCTCCAAAACAGGATGGGGTATTAATCAGATTATAGGTTAGATTAACATCCACCTTACCAGTCATTATGACTTTCTGCACTAGCTAACGTTAATGAACCTAGTGCAAGACAGCTTTACCCACTGGGAAGGGCTAATTTTTTCAATGCAGCCCGGCCTTGTGAAATTCTGCTGGAGTAGCACAACTTTACAATCAGGTGAAGGCTGACAATGTGATGTATTTAATCAGCATCACTGGCTCTACCACCTCTCAAACCAGTGATACCTACTGTGTTATAGCAATATCACTCTATGCAGGCTTTGTGCTGTCAGAGGCCCTTTATCAGGATTGTCACCTTTGAAGCTATCACTTTCCTTGGCTGAATCTGATCCTTCAAGTTTTCAAGCCATCATGATGATAAACACAGCCAGAAAGCTTTAAGACTAAATACAAATACTGTATATAACCTCTTTGGATTTAAAAAGCTCCCTCTCATATGTAGCACTGTGTATATATCTGCAGCATGATATAATAGAGAGGGTATAGATATTAAAACCAGGTCCACAACAGCTGAGAATATATGCACAACTGACTTAAACAAGAGAAGGAACAAAAAAAAAAAAAAAATCAAAACATTCAGTTCAGAAAGCACATCAGAAACCTGTTAGAAGATTATCTATATACTTTCTTATATGTAAAAAAATTAACATTCATACATCTGCAAAAAAAAAAAAAATCCTTGAAGAACAAAGCTGTATCTTCCTAAAACTATGTACAACTCACTAAAAGAAATTATTATGATATGCTAAAAGGTGAATTTTTCTTTTGATTTAAAAAAATGACTTACAAAATTCTAATCCTAATTCACTAACAGACGGCTCTGCCTAATATTTATATACATAAACTTCTACTCTGTGAAACCTCTGGAACACCTTTTTTTTTTTTTAAATAAAGAACAGCAGAGGTTTGCTTCTGGATTTACGAAGGCCACACTTCTGAGAGGGAGGAAAAATGGGATTTCACAGAGATATGGAATGAATGGATGCTAATCCTTCTAGTCCAAAATTAGATATAAAAAGCAACATAAAACAGATCTGTGTTCCTAGACTATCCACATTTTATATACCTATAAATTTAACTTTGTAAATGATTCCATGCATTTTCCATCAACATTATTTACTAGATTCATCAAAAGGAGAAGTAGTCAATTGTTTTCCGAATGATTTTAAAGCATTTTCCCCTAAAAATGGAATGTAATAAATGTGAGTATAATTCATAGAAGCGAGAGATTCAGATATAACTGGTTTAAATTAAATAGAAGCCTATCCACTGAGTAGGAAAAAAGACATAAGTCCTCTACAGGGATGCAAGACAGATGTTAATATGACGACATTTTATGTACAGAAAAAGGTATTGCTAGTACAGGAAAGAATCTTGCTCACCCTGAGTATAGCAGAGAAAAATTCATATTTTGGGGAAGACTAAGGAAAATTTTCCAGAGCAAGTTGATAAAGAATTATAGCAAATGTTTGCAGCTACTGAGGGGTTTACAATGTTCGAATAAATCTTTAAGTGATGGATTAGTGAGCAGGAGGCAGGTCATAGCAGCATTTATCACATGACTTCATAGTTTACCAGACTGGTACCATGTTCATGTAGATGGTATCTGCACTTTTTAAAATGAATAATTAATTAGAACTAGTCCTTTAAATATAACACAATAAAGAAAGTGATCAAATAATAAAGCATTATGATACAGAACAGAAATTTGTTCTGCCTCAGGCTAAAGTTTCTACATGGCTAAGCCAGAAGACAGTTTACTGCTAAAATAAAATTAAAAAAAAAAATAGATTGATTAAAGAGCAATATGTCTTGGATCATGATAAAGGCTCTCTTGTATGACATTATGACCTAATGAGCTATATATTTGGTTTGAGCAAGTTAGTCTGTAGATTTCATGGTCTGACTGAGGCAATTTGGTTTCTTTCACATTTCTAGTAACACTGTATTATGGTGATGTTTTCTCTTCAGATCATTTAAGTGGCTGTAATAACCAATACTCCATATTATAGCCTCTGCTCTGAATCTGAGAGCAATTAAAAACAATAGATATAGTTACAAATAACAACCCAACTATTACTTTAAGTTATAATGAGGAGATTTTTGAGTAGATAAAAATAGGGGTTATTAGGTAGCAGCCTAGGTTTTTCCTTTGCCATAAGTATAACGGGTTCCTTAGAACACCTCCCACCAACTGTGATTAAAACTAGCAAATATAATAGCTAGTTTTCTTCAAAGTCAATAAAAACTCCCCAATCTACATAGTTCACCAAATATAAAGAATAAAACTTCATTTGGGTTCCAAGCTGATCCTGTAAAACAGAAATTCTTAAGAAAACCTCTTTGCATCTTGAATAGAAATAAAGTAGCACTCTCCAGTAGGGTAGATTCAAAATCCCAGTACTCATTACCCAGACTAGTTTTTCTAGCCCCAATTCAGCAGAATACAAATATCCATATTTAATAAAGGTGGTGGAAAAAAATTCAATGGAACAGTTTTTAACTAGAAAATGCAATTTAACTGAAATTTTTGCAGGAATGTGTCAATTTACATTAAATCTTTGATGGAAACATTTTGAAAATAGCCATTTAAATTATCTCCTTTTGTTTCATTTCAACTTTTTAGTATATTTTTCTATATTTAACTTAATTTTACATATAATTATAATATGATATAATTATATTATGTTTGAACATTATCAAAATGAAACAATTCATTTCCAAACTGAAGTTTTTCCAAATGTCTGATCAGTGAACAATTCTGAAATCTTGACATTTCATCCACTTTTGGAATTCCCCTCCCGCCCCCCAATTTAGAACTTTTTCCACCCAAAATTTAGGTTTTTCAATAGGACAGAAATTCTGTTTTCTGACTAGTTCTAGTAATTTAAATTGCACTGAATCAAGGTAAGACCTCCTAATTCATGTTTAAACTACAAACTGCTGTGTCTTCCTTAGTATTTTACTTCATGTACATAAGCATGTGCTAGCTAAACATGCATTATTAAACACATTTTCTTCTTGGTGAAGACAAAGCCACACGAAGTTTTAGTCATATTGGTTTACCTTTCATTTCTCAGTAGCTTCAGCACAGTCAGGCTATTAATACCCAGTCTTCTGGCAGTACATGTTGTGGGAAAGGATGTGCATGTATTTTTTAGTAAGATTTCCCCCAACAACCTACATACAGATACATCTTTTAGGAATTCAACAATTCATCCACCTTTATATGCCAAGATTCTAATATTGCCACGTATTTGGTCTTGAGGTGGTCAGAAAAAGCTACATAAATTCTAGAGGTATGCTTAAAAGAAACAAAAACCTACTATGTAATTAGAAATCTTCTGTTAAAACTGCAGTTGCCTGGGCATGCTCATCCTGATTGGTTGAATAACATTTTGGTCTTCCAGTCTCCTAACAATCTGCCTGAATCCAGTAACCACAAGCAATCACAGTGTTTGTGTCTGATGTATAGGATGATAAAGCAGATGGTAACTGTCAGCTTGTTTGTCAATGCACTGAGAAAGGACAACAACATAGTCTAAATTGTAATACAGCTGATAAAACCTGAAACAGACTTAAGGACTGAAGAGTAACCACTATCTGTGCTGAAACATTTTGTCATTTTTAGGCTGCATTCTCAATTCTCGAAGATAGAACATGAATGCATGGGAAAAAACAAAATACTGTGTGAAGCGTAGCTCCTATGAACAGAGCAGCATACGTTTTTCCAGAAGTATTAGTAAATTCATGTGCTACCTGAGATACCACAACTGGGTAAGGTCTTCACAAGACAGGTGCCTAAAACTTTCTGAAAAAAATCAGGCCCCACTGAAGTGATATTGGACTCCTAAAAATTAAGGTACCCAAAATCATGAGTCACATTAGAACATCTTGGCAAGTATGTTTCTTTCCAAGGAAACTCTTAAAAAAGTGAAATAAAAAACTTAAAATAAACAAACAAAAAAATCCCACACCATGATGACTTCTGTGTGACTTAATACATGCAGACATATCTGGTAGCTACGTCTCAATCACCAGTAGCCTCCCCAGAAACTGACACAGTGTTGAGGAATCAGGACAGTGAAACTGAAAAGATCTTAATAAAAGCAATGTTTTAAGAAAATCAGATTGTCACAGCACAGGGAAGGAAAGGTTATTTGAATGCCTAGTATGGAAACTCAATACAGAAGACTACTTGCTCTGTACTGAGAGAATAGGTGTAGCTAACTGTACAGCAGGTCGCGATAGCCCAGATAAAACTAGGTACTCCTTAGGTCAGTTTATTTTGAATAATAAATAACATTTACCAACCTTTGGCTAGTTCTTTCCTTAGTTTCAAGACAGCATCAAGCTCACAGTCAGCAGTAGCATATGCATGAGGTACAGTAGTTTTAGATTCTGTTAATCTCTTAGCGATAACTCTTCGGATGTTGCTGGCAGGAACTTCTGTGAACATACCCTGAAAACAAATAATAGTAAATGAAGTGAGAGAACACACAATCCTCTGCTAAAACAAGAGTAGGGTAGTAATCCTTTTCAGCTGGTAGTTTTTGTTCACTTGCAACAATTCTCGATTTTCAAAAAGCATTAACATGTAGCTAGCATCAACATGCGTGAAACCAAATTTGCATATTTTTAATTTTCTATTCTTACTGAAATATGGGAGAAAGAAAAATCCAACTGAGATCAGAAAAAACAGGTTACACAGAACCAGAAAATTAATGCAGTGCAGTATTTGTTTTTATCTTACTCCACAAAGCTGGAGGGTAACAAAATGGAGACTGAAAAAAATCTAAACATTTGCTCCCCGGCACCATGCTTGCCTGGTATTTAGCTCAATACAACAGGCATTCTATGCACAGTAGTATACATGTTATGTAAGAAGAAGGGGATCTTTAAGAGATGAAGGAAATCAAGACAGGTGGCCCACACAGATGATACAACAAATAACAACCTTCTTTAAAGAAAATTTCACGGTCATATATGTTTGAAAAATAAAGTGTAACCAAATTCTATTATTCTGCACATATTTCTTTCCTGTCACTGATAAGGAACAAGGTAACTTCAATTCACTGAGTTTGGTGAGCTCTGATTCTCAACTGGTGAAATCAGCATTGCTCTTTGACACCAGTTTAGGACCTGACCTGTTGCATACTTTTCTGTCGCACTTTTATTTTTGCAGAAGACTGTTAACAGAAGTTCTGTTGGGTTCTTGATTGGTCAGTCCCTTGAATGGTTGCTTAAGACACGTTTCACTATAATTCTCTCTCCTTTGTCATCAATCTCTCTCCTGCCAATCCATTCAGTCATGTCACAATTCAACATTCACAACCTTTTGATGAAACAGAACTATTTTGCAAGCCATTCCTTGTAATATCAATGAAAATATCAAGCAGGAAGAACAGGTGAATTTCACAAAAAACACTCTCCAACATTATACAGCATTCACTGTGTGTGATGAATACGAATCAGTGTGTTCTGATGCAGTTGTAGGCAAAGGATCCTTTCTTTTATTGGGGGCCCCCCCCCCCCCCCCCCCCCAGAAAATGACAAAAAACAATATCCAGGTCTGGAATTCTATTACTTTTCTAACCTCACCAAACAGTCTACAATATTTTGTATGGATCATCATAGAATACAAAATTCGTAACATTCCATAACTCTTACACATTGTCAGCAGGCACCAGACCACAATTTGCAGCTGTACCTTTTGGCTCTAGAACCAGAATGGTACAATTTTCAGGCAGGAACTGTGAAGCATCCTGGCATGGTGGAAGTCCCTCCAAAATAATGGATCTTTCAAGATTTCTGCCATTTCAGGCCCAACTATTCAGAGAAAGGCTTACAAGGTTTGGACATTTTTAAGCATGAACATTAATCTTTGTTCAGATCCAATTCTGTAACCTTTGCTTAATCCACACCATGCTCATTATCTCTAACTTTTTTTAATCCATGTTTACAGAATTTTGCACTCCCATGCCTTTTGTCATCCAGAGATTTCAAAGGGCTATACATATGCGTAATGTTTATTTTCTGCACAGAGGAAAACTCAAGACACCGTAGCCTTATACAGACTAGAAGAAAAAAGGGGCAGAGGCTCCCCAATTGGGTTAGCTCAATTGATGTAAAAATGGAGATCAACTTTGATCAGTTGAGCTAACTGCAAATTAAATGACAAGCTAGCACCAATTTAATGTCTTTAGCACAACTTTAGCAGGTTGATGCATAACCATGTCACGCTAAAGGTACTAAATTGTGCTTGTACTACAAGAGGCAATTTCAATCCAGTGAAACTAGCACGACTGTTAAATCAGTTCACTTTTTCTGAGCGTAGAAAAGAATAGAGATGTTAAGTGACATGCTATGGTCACAGTACATTGGTTACAGAGCTAGGAAGAAAACCCAGGAGTTCTGAATTCCAGGCCCTTCTCTCCCGCACGTAGCCACCACTAACTAAAATGAAGTTCAGCATATTTGTCTTTACTCTTTTTCTAAAAAATTAAAATGCAAAGATGGGCATTATTTAGTTGTAACGTTATGCAAATTGCTGGTTTAACAGAAGTATTACCTGTGCAGCAGGATGACCTGGTATAGAAACTGGTGGAACTGCAGGCCGTGGATAAAGAGAGGACACAGTTGTTGCTTGGGGAGCCAAAGGCACTACAGGAGCCTGGGGAGGGGCTGGAGAAACCATGGGTTTCAAGTCAGCAGCTTTGCCCTTCTGTTTCTGCTGCAGAAGATTGAGTGCATCCCTGTTGGTTATACAGTAATATGAAAAATACTTACAAAGAACAAATTATAAGAACAGACAAACAAGAAATACTACAGTTTCAAGAGTCAATGCTAATAAGCAACTTCCAGCTACTAAAATTCTGGATATTAAAATTCTAAAATTAAGAGGCAATTATTTTTAGTCAATAATAGTTTCCAAAATAACTCCTAGGAAAATGAAGGAACACCATAAAGTTTTATAAATTATTCACCACTACCATGATACTATTTAAATCTGTAGTAGGACAGGGCAGTTGAGAAATAGGAGTACATTTATCAACATTATAGGACAACAGTGGCTATACTATCCTATGTAGTGTACTGTCATTTCTTAAAATGAAATTGTCATGGGAACAGATGAGACACACATTATTAAATCTGGAACACAGCAAACAAAACCCACTTTGTTTATATTACAGCAGATGACCACATACACAAAACTGTAGTAACATACACTGAAATACAGATCATTGTAAACAAGGCTTAGAGACGTTGAAGCTGTTAGTTATACTCCATGAATCATTTGAAATATAACGCATGGGCTGTATCACACTGTAGCACACAAAGGTGGGCCTAGTTAGAGAATGTCCACTTTTTTTATTCTAATGAATTTTCAGTACCGTACTATTAAAATGGAAACAAATGGCGACCACTTCTACTGAATGGCTCTAAAAATGGGACAGTTAAGGAAGTAAGAGTTAAGGCTCCAACCCACTAGGGCACTATCAGTGAACCTACTCACATGCTTAAAGATAAAAACACACTGAAATTTTCTACTGGATCTTGGACTAAAGGCCCAGTCTATGCATACTCTTAGGTCTTTTCTATATTAGGAGGATTTTTCCACTGGAGTTATACTCATGCAGTTAAACCAGCAAAATGGTCCTAGTCTGAACATGCTTATATGGGTGTAACATTACTTCTACAAGACTCATGTATACTGTTTCAGTGAACTGCATAATTGTACCTACACTAAGCTCATACCAGTCTAGCTATGCCAGTATTAAAAGAACCCAAAACTTTAGACCCCCAATGAACATGTTCATACCAGGATAGCTTTTAAGTGCAGGCCTAACTCACACAAGGAGCCCCTTTAAATTAATTAGGCTGCTTGTCTGCAAGACCTACTTTCATGAAATTGATGTACAATTAAATTGTCCGAATAAGAACAGCCCCTTTAGAATCTCAATACTTAATATATTTATTGCACTTTCATACCCCATTGCTGAGGAAGAATGAAAAATAATAGCTACTACCTTTACACGGTCTACAAAATATGTACTGGTCTTTGCTCTTGACATCTATATCAACATTTGTGTTAAAATATTTAATGACATGGGTGAAGAGAGACATTTTAGTACATATGCAGTAGTGGAATTAATCTGTTTCAGGACCAGTAACAATCAAACAGAAATATGATTTGCTTAAGTAACACAACAGGTTGAGCTAAGGATGCAGTTTCATCCTTAATAAGGAATTTACTTACTTAGTAAACTTAAATCATACTTTGAATTTCTTTTAAAATCAAGTATTTGTTATTTAATATAGATGATGTACTAGAAGAAAAACTTTTACTGGGGATACCAGGCATCTCATATCAAACTACAGCATTAGAAAAGATTGGCAGCAACACTGCTTTTGACCCGGTCTTCTAAAAATCCACCAACATAGCACCAGGAGGAACAGGGTGAATCTTAAGATTAGAAAACTTATTGTCAAAACAACATTAGTAAGCACACATTTTCCTTTCCACCACACATATTAAAGTAATTGAACATTCTTTGTCAAAATTGTTACTACATGGAGCCTGTTCACACTGGCAACTAAGTGTCACACTTTACTATACCACCATAAGATGGTCCAAATGCCCAGAAACGCACAGGCTTTTAACTAATATTTTCAATGTCTCCATGCAAAGTACTAGCAGAAGCACAGATTTAGGAAGTTCTCTGTGTAACTTGGACACTTTTTTCTCAAAAATACAGTTGGCTTCTTGTTATACATTTTAAAGTTGAAGCAGATAGGCAGAAACAGAATAGCCTAAAAACAATACTATTTAGAGCAGTGGTTTTCAAACCACGGGTCAGGACCCAACACTGGGCCACAGACCCACAGGTACTGGGTCGCAGCACCCCCCATTGCCACTGCTAAAGACTGAAATGCATTGCTGAAAGACGTAACTACTGGGTCACGGGCATACGTGGTTTTTTTTCCAACTGGGTCCTGAAAACAAACAAAAAAAAATTTGAAAACCAGATTTAGAGGACCCAATTCTGCAAACCTTTATAACTTAACAAAACCTTGAAGTTCATAGGAAGCACAATGACATCCTTCTTTGCTGGGCTGTTCCTCACCATCTCAGTTTTTCTCTCCTAAACAAGCAACAACAGAAAACTCCTAGACTAGGCCTATACTTAAATCGTTACACTTGCACAGATGCAACTGCAGCTGTGAATTTTTTGACATAAATTTTATTGTAAACCTAGCCTCAGAAAGAGAAAAAGATAGTCAAAGAGTGTTAATATATTGAGCAAGGAGTCCTGTGGCACTAAAAGAGTAACAATTTATTGCATGAGTTTTTGTGGGAGAAAATCCCACTTTGTCAGATGCTTTGAAGATGGGGGAACTTACAGAATGGGAGGAAATAAATGCAGGGAAGCATAAGTTGTGGGAACAGGTCACACTGGAACAGCATATCAAAACAGATGTAAAGATTCAAACACGGGGGAACAGCATACAGACAGGAGTTAATATACACTGGAACACCCACGAATGGCATCCCAGGGCCCACTATTTTTAGGCGGTCAGTGTTCCAGGGCCCTTAAAAATAGAAAACGGAGCCTGAATGCTGCGTTCCGGGGCCCACCATTTAAAACAGTGGGCCCTGGAACTTAGCATTTCGGCTCCATTTTCTATTTTTACCACCCCTCACCTCCACATGCTGACTGCCTAAAAATAGTCTATTTTTAGAAGGTCCACCATTCCGGGGTCCTAAAAATAGAAAATGGAGTCAGCTTTTCAGGTAGGACAGAAGCACTAGAACAGGGGGGGTGTGCCTGCCCTACTGTGAAGTGCCAACCAGCCCCTCTGAGCATGCGCAGGCTGCGCTCTGAGGTAGAAGTCCCGAGGTAGAGGTACTCTGAGCTAGAATCTCTGGGCCACTAGAGGGCCGCTGATGGTGATCGAGGGTGGTGCAGGGACCCCGGCCTGGCCTCTCCTTGGGCAGGTCAGTGAGGGAGTGGGAAGAAGGGGTCAGAATGGTGAGCTGAGGAGGTGTGGAGGGGGTTAGGAGCCTGAAATGGGCTGGGATAAAAACAGGGGAGTTAGGGGGTTAGGAGAGTTGGTGGGGGGACTTAGAGGCAGCAAGCTTATGGAATAGGGGCAGAGGCTGGGGAGGACATGGGGAGAGAGGGGTCTAGAGGGGGGCAGTAGCTGGGGTGCATGAAGGGGACCTGGATGTGTGTGAAGGGGGCCTGGAAATTTAGGAGGATTCTGGGGTCCACAAAATTATACTTATCTCCTGCATACAGAGAAAGATGAGGTCAAATCACCTGTTGTAATGAGAGAAAAATCCAATGTCCCTATTCAGTCCTGAAGCAATGCAACTGAATTTGCAAATAAATTCAGTCTCAGCAGCTTTTCTTGATCTAGCCTTGACCTAGTGTTCATTTGTCTGAGCACAGCAATTAGCAAATCATTAATGGAGCAATTGCAAAGACTGAAATGTTGACACACTGGATTTCAGAATGTTGTGATTTCTGATGTCAGATTTGTGCCCATTTATTCTTCTGCACAGCGACTGCTGTGTTTGTCCAATATATAAGGCAGAGGGGAATTTCTAGCACATGATGGCATAAATCATATTGGTGGATGAGTAGGTGAATGAGCCTTTGATGGAGTAGCTGGTGTTATTACTTCCTGTAATAATGTCTTTTGTGCAGATATGTGGGCAAAGTTGGCAGCGTGGTGTGTTGCAGGGATATGTGCCTGCTTTAATGGTTCTGTTGTTAGGTCTGTAGTTGCTGGAAAGTATCTTGGCACCCTTACAGCAGGCTTATCTGGCTATGTAGACTCCCTCCTCAGACTTTATGCTATCAACACTCCTGGCTATCTTCAAGACATCAAGGACTTCCTGAGATAAATCCAATCCAGTGGTGAGCTTCCAGAAAACACCATCCTGGGTACTATGGACCTAGAAGGCCTTTACACCAACATCCCATATAAGGATGGATCGCAAGCTATTAGAAGAACCATCCCAGATGATGCCACAGCACACCTTGTGACTGAAATTCATGACTTTCTACTCACTACCATTTCAGATTTGAGAATAATTTATACCTTCAAGTCAGCAGCACTGCCATGGGTACCCACATGGCCCCACAATATGCCAACATTTTTATGGGTGACTTAGAACGTTTCCTCAAGTCTCATCCTAAAGCACCTCTCCTCTATTTAGGCTACACTGATGACATCTTCATCATCTGTACCTCATGATATAGGGATGCCCTTGAAGATCTCCACAGAGATTTCAACAATTTCCACTCCAGTCTTAAATTTAGCCTGGAACACTCCACACAGGAGATTCACTTCTGGACACTATCTTACAAATTAGGGAGGGACACATAAGCACCACCCTATTCTGGAAACATAATGATCAGTATAGTTACCTACCTCCACTGAGCGTCTGCAGCCAAGTCCTAAGACATAACCACATTTGCTCTGATTCCTCAGATAGACACCTTCAGGATCTCTGTTAAGCATTCTTAAAACTACAGTACCAAGCTGCTGAAGTGAAGAGAAAGACTGACAGAGCCAGGTGGGTACCACGAAGTCAACTACTACAGGACAAGACCAAGAAAAATAAAACAAAAAAAAAAAACAACAGAACGTCTCTAGTCATTACCTACAACCCCCAAAGTTAGACCTCTACAAAAGATCCTTGGGGATCAACAGCTTATTCTACAAGACAATCCCTCACTCTCTCAAGCTTTGGGAGACAGACCTCTCCTCACTTACACACAGCCCCCGAGCCTTAAACAGATACTTACCAGCAAGTACAGACCTAACAACAGAACCATTAAAGCAGGCATGTATACCTGTAACACACCACTCTGCTAACTTTACCCACATATCTGCACAAAAGACACTATTACAGGACTTGATAAAACTAGCTACTCCATCAAAGGCTCATTCACCTACTCATCCACCAATATGATTTATGCCATCATGTGCCAGAAATTCCCCTCTGCCTCATATATTGGACAAACATGACAGTCGCTGTGCAGAAGAATAAATGGGCACAAACCTGACATCAGAAATCACAACATTCTGAAATCAGTGTGTCAGCATTTCAATCTTTGCAATTGCTCCATTAATGATTTGCTAATTGCTGTGCTCAGACAAATGAATACTAGGTCAAGGCTAGATCAAGAAAAGCTGCTGAGACTGAATTTATTTGCAAATTCAGTTGCATTGCTTCAGGACTGAATAGGGACATTGGATTTTTCTCTCATTACAACAGGTGATTTGACCTCATCTTCCTCTGTTTGCTGTTCCCCAATGTTTGAATCTTTACAACTGTTTTGATTTGCTGTTAGTGTGACCTGTTTCCATGACTTAGACTTCCCTGCATTTATTTCCTCCCATTCTGTAAGTTCCCTCATCTTCAAAGCATCAGATGAAGTAGGATTTTCTCCCACAAAAGCTTATGCAATAAATAAATGTGTTAGTCTTTAAGTGCCACAGGACTCCTTGTTGGTTGCACTGAACTAGACTAACACAGCTGCCCCTTTGGAACTTAATATATCAAGAGACCCCACAAACAGAAACAATTTCTGTGCTTTATCCTTTATAAAAAAGCAACCTAAAAAGCCTGTGGTTTGACATGTTGTAGTCAGTGTAGGATCTCGCTGTAAATAGCATACAAGCTTTGAATACTGCGCACAACCATTTGGCAGGGCCACACATGGGCTCTCAGACAGCAGCAAGCCCCCCTCAGTTCCCTCATGACTCAACATCTGTATAGCTAAGAAATCCAAAGGGCAGGGATGGACAATGGATTGTAGGATGTGCATGAACTATAACCTCTCAGTGTCACCACTCTGCATGTACACATTATTGTGGACCCCAGTGTAGGTGACTGGCAAGTCATAGTCTCTTTCTGCACAGTGAGGTGAGGAGCACTGGCAGCAGCAGTTGAACAGATATGTTAGTGCAGCTCTTCCAAACTTGACACCTGTACTGGCAGTTAAGTCCAAGGCATCATGTTTGACAAAAGTCAATGGGTTACACTGCTGGTGCTGTATAGCTTTACAGTACTGCTTGTGTTCCGGTGCAGTGAGCTGTGATGTTTGGTGGGAGGGCGATCCTGGCAGAAATCATACATATTAGTATGTCAAAAAGCCTGTAGTATGTCTACTGTATGAAAGCACTGCAGTTTTACTGTCTAGGTCTCCATAATACAGGACAAGAGGTCTTGGAATACCTTGAAGCAGATAGTCAGCATAAGGGCTGATGCTACTGCCTCATCTGGCAATGCGGACTACTCCCTGAGTAGAGACAAGGGTTGCTGTTATCTGTCACTTCATGGGAGACAGCATCTGGCTTCATGAGTAGTCCAATTAAGATGCCTTCAGGGAACAGACTCGCCTCCTCTTTCTGGAGGTGTTTTGGTAGGGAGGAGGTATAAGAAATGATCGGCTCTCACACATGAGACAGTTGTCCCCAGAAAAGGACATTACCACCACAGAACGCCATAGGGCTTCTAGCTTGCCTGAGACTGGCTGATTCAGTGTCACTTATACCCTATCTGGGGAAAAATTCCAAAAGAATGGCTCCCCAACCTTGGTACCCCTCCAGGGTGTTATTCTTCAAAAGGAAAGGAGAGAGACCCCTAATCAGCAACAGGGAAAAGGAATAAGTCAACAAGGGCAAAGAGGAGCAAATCTTCTTTGTATGGCAGTGCTGTGGGCTGATGTGATACTGGTGCCAGCTTCCATGCCAGTCATTCCTTCAGCATGAACAACATCTCTCAAGAGATGCAGATAATTGCAGGTGTGGCTCAGCACCTTTCCAGTCTCAGTCATACTACTAATATTGGTGTCATTAACCAGGTTTCCTTTTCTGCCCATCAACCATTCCAGGTTTGCGGAGAGGACTTAGAGGTCCTGTCCTTGGAGAAGTGGTGGTTTTTTTGTCCTCTTTCTAGGACCTCTCCTCATACTTGGAGTTATGCTTGAGCTCCACTTGGCTCTTTGCTTTGGTGGTGGTCTTTTTGGCAGAGGCAGAGGTGCAGACTTTATTGCCTGAGAGGCCAATACTAAGGCTACTGGTGGTGCCGGTTTCACAGACACAAAGATTATCAATACAGAAATCTCTATCATCTCTGTCAGCAGCATTATCACATTCCTCCCTCCCCTGCCCAAGCTTAGGGTATGATCCATTGGCCAGTGATGGCTTTTCTGGTCTCGCACTGGTAGCAACTCTCACCTCTGGGTCCGAAGTGACCTAAATGTATTTCTTTAGAAAACGTAATGACCCCTTACCCCCCGCAGACTTTGATTTCTGGCTAATTGAGGAGAAGAATTTGAATGCAGAGCACCTGCCAGCTGAAGAGGAAACAAAAATGTCCGTCTTTGATGGAAATCGGTCTATCACAAGACAGATTTGGCTTGAGCCATGAACTTTTAAAGTCCATCATGAAGCATAGTGGTTGATGCAAAGTGCTTCATCCTGCTGTACAGGGCATGAGGGGAAGTCATATGTCATGAATAGTTTTCTCTCTCTTTTTCCCTCAGAGCATCTAATTCAAGGAAAATGGGAGTCTGAAGGTACATTTTCTTCACAGTTGCTGAGATAAAAATAAAGTAAAAATCCCTACAGAGAGTAGCAGGTTGAACACTTACTACATTCCATGTCAGGTGGATCACAACTGCACCACCTCTTCTGCCCTCACACAGGAGCAGGAGGCAATACAAGGTGCATGTTCAGCAAAAATGGACAACTTTTTTCAAATGGCTCCTGTCTCAGGCATATGAGACATACATGCAGCTGGATCTACTCTGGCATACACTTCAAGAAAAACATCTTTTCTCCCTGCCTTTTGTGTACTTTTGTGGGGATTTTTTGTTTAGTTGGTTGGTTTTTGGTTTTGGGTTTAGTTTGTTTTAAATTTCATCCTTAAAACCAGAAATCACACCTGCAATTTGGCGGGGCAAAAGCAACAAGAGATAAACGCTAGTTTGTACTTTTAAGGGATAACATATGGCGCAGAGCTTCCCCCTATAAAGAGTGAGGGCCTGGTCCAGCGTACACTGAAGTTAATTGGGGTCTTTCTATTGACTTCAATGGGCTTTGAATTTACTGTATATACTCGGGTATAAGCCGACCCAGGCATAAGCCAACCCCCCCAATTCTGAGCCCCAAAAAGAAGCTAAAATTGGTGACCCGGGTATAAGCTGAGGTCCCCTTTTGGCCTTGGCCCCTAACCCCCCACCCACTGCTGCTGGCTTCCTCTGGAGTGTGACAGCTTCCCTACCCCAAAATCTCTGCTGCTGCTTTTCTTTGCCCCCCCTGCTGTCCATTCCTCACTCCAGCCCTCCTACTCTGCCCCTTCCTCACTTCTCAGTTTCCTCACTGTTCCCCCTGCTTTGCCCTTTCCTAACTGTTGCCCCCTTGCTCCCACCTGCTCTGCCCTTTCCTCACTGCTACCCCCTGCTCACTTCTCAGTTTCCTGCTGCCCCCTACTCCTCCCTTTTCTCACTACTGCCCCCTGTTCCACCCCTTTCTCACTGCTGCTCTCTCCTCCTCCTACTGCCCCCTCCTCACTGCCACCCCCTACTCCATCCTTTCCTCACTGCTACCTCCTGCTGCCCCCTGCTCTGCCCCTTCCTAACAGCTGCCACCCCACTCTGCCCCTTCCCCACTGCTGCCCTACTGGCTCATCACTGCCACCCCCTGCTCCCTTCTTCCCCAACACCCTTTCTTCATCACCCCCCAACCCCTGCTGCTGCTCCTCCCAGCCTGCCAGGCACCCCCCCCGAAATCCCTGGTCCCTGTCGCTGCTTCCCTGGGCTCCCCAAAAACTCTGAGTCCTCCTGCCACTTTCCCCAGACTGCCTGACCCCTCCCCCAAAAGACCGAGCCCTGCCGCCCCTTCCCTGGCCTCCCTGCTTCCCCCCCCCCCCGCAAATCCTCACAGCTGTTCCATCACTTTCCCCAACTCCCCGACCCCCTCCCCAACCTCTGGTCCCTGCTGCCACTTCCTTGGCCTCCCTGAATCTGCCTCCCCCCAGGACCCCCTTACTTGGCCACCCCAGACGCCGGGGTCCCCTCCTTCCTCCAGCCCCCGCCCTGGCCAACTGCCCAAGATGGCCACCCAGCAACACAGGGGCTCCGGCCTGGGGCATAGTCAGAGAAAGGGCTGGCTGGGGCCGTCTACCATATTCTCCTGAGTATAAGCCGAGTACCTGTTTTGAAGCCAATCTTCAGGCACAAAATTCTCAGCTTATATGCGATTATATATGGTAGGTACTGATTATGTAAGCTCTGCCACTCTTTCAACTGAATCAACCTGTTCCACAGGGCTCTGTTGGGTTTGAACGGGGTCACTACTTTTCCCCCAATCTTTTTGAGCACACAGAGGGAACAACTGTTAAATTGTGCACAACTCCTTTTGGTCTCCCTGTCCCCAAAATCTCTCCCTAACTCAAAGAGTGAAACTAGACAACTTAGAGTCTAGAAAGTATAGAAGTTCCTCGACTGTGTTTTCCAGTGGATGCATTCATTGATCTTTTACTGTCATATCTTCTCTGTTAAGTAAACCAACCACCGCCTATCAGCATAAAGCTACCATTATACCACTTACAGAGTTATATTTTGATAGTTAAGGCGAAAAACAACAAAAGCAGTTAATTATTTGACTTTTCACATTATGAAGCAAAGCCTTTTTCAAGCCAATATAATAAAGCCATAAAACTTGAACATCTTAAAATATTGCAATATAATAAGCCCTAATTACGACGTACAGAAAGAGCAGTTAGCTATTTATAAAAATCTAACTAAAAGATTGTAATGGATTTGCGTTCCAATAGGTATTTTGTTCACACAGACACAAAGATTGAGGTTGAAGTAGTTTTTCCATTATACACTTCAATTTTCATGCTATAAAACACTATTATAAACCATTCCATTCTGTAGATGGAGTCTCTTTTTTGTAAGACTTTGGATACATTCACAGCACTACATAAATGCTTAATAACAGCAGTAAATAATAATAGGCTGAAACATGCATATTGTGTTTAATGTACTAACATTTTTTTCTAGTGTATAGCTTCTTTTCGAAGCCACAACTTCAATAAAATTAAATTGGTTTTCCTGTGGCTTGCATGGAAAATGTGCAGCTACTGATCAAGGACAGCTTGTAAATAGAGTTATACATCGTGCATTATTATTTATTGAAATTAAAAATTGTGATACAAGATGCAAGTCCTTCTAAAATTCTGAGATTTACAGTGGGATGCAAATTTTAAGGATAAAAAAGTTAAAAATACTTCACACTTTCATGGTGTCCTTTAACACAGGTGTCAAAACATTATACAATATAAAGAGTAATTAACCCATGAAGAACTGTAAATTAAATCCTTACTTCATAATAAGATACAGAGAAACACAAAGTGACAGTAGATATACATGGAAATCAAAGTTGCATTACACATTTAGGAAACACTACCATGTGGGTTCAGGTCCCACGTTAGGAAATACTTATTTCCAGTTTTATGTTGTTTGCAATATCCCAAGGAGAATGTTTTCTGAATTTTAACACAGCAGGGAGTATTGGAGGTAAGCAAGAGTCTCTCCCATTGTCAGCAAGGATATCTGGGGTTGCACTCAGAGTGGTGAGGAGAGGATGCCATATTTCAAATGAGGAAGCTTAGTACTGCTGTAACAATAGTTGTGATCTCAACTTGGAATTGTTACTATTACATCACAGTTTTAAGATAAAAAATTACTAAGATGTCTAAATATGATAAACACTATGGAAAAAGGTCATTAGTACATTAATATTCAACAGCAAGGCAGGCCTTTATAGCATGCAACATCATTAGCGCATCAGCTGCTTCAGAAATCATATCATATAATTTATAGTTGTATACTTCCTACTGCCATCTTCAGTTCCCAGGAGAAACAAGCCGTAGATAAATTACTACAGTGAAATATGCTCAAAGAACTAAGGCCAAAGGTTGAGTGGTTTAATCTACTAGGCCGCCTTCTCTAACAAGAACTCAAACCTGATGACCCACATCTCAAGCGTTTGGAATTATCAAGATAGTCCCAATTTGACAGTTATCTGTATCACGGATATTCTCCCATGAAAGCTCATGTAATAAATAAATCTGTTAGTCTTTAAGTGGCACAAGACTCCTTGCTTTTTATTATTATTATTAAACCACAATGTCTCTTTCAGAAAGATTTCAGGATTGCGACAGTATAAGTGTGACATGTTAAAACCAATAAACTGACAGAACTTGTGGAGAAACGTATACAACAACAAACAGGAACCAAGCTGAGTACTAGCAAGGCCCAAAAGACAAGATAAAAAATCTGGATAATTTAGTAGGATGAAATGAAAGAAAATTAAGACAAACACTGTCAAAGTAACTAATTTCTATGACTAATTTTTTTAAAGAAGTGCTATAAATTAAAAGCAACAAACTAACCGTTAAGAACTAAAGTAGGTGATGCATTTGCTAAGCAGACTGACATAAGACAATTGAAATAGGGAGGCTTCTCTTCTTTTCCTCCTTTTTTCCCCTTTTGCATCATTTAAAAAGAAAGATACTTGGCAGTAAAGTGGGAGGAGGAAACTTCATTTAAACGGAATATTTGTGTTAATCTTATAAGTACTGTGAATTTACAGGACAGCATTCTGTCTTTGCCCCTTCCAAAAACCAACACCTTTTGCGTCCTACAATTTCTACCATTATTATTCAGTTATTTTTCTTTAGAGCCTTTACTGAATATTTTCAGTCTCTGTACAACAGAATCATGTCTTTGTTTTCACAAGTCCCATGCCTCTGTATTTGTTGCATGGAGGCATAGTAGCCAGCTTTCCAAAAATAATCTATATTCTTCCTGTCAATATTTGCGATACTGCATAACTTGTCAAAGGAAACACAATGGTTATATCTCAGCTTGTCTTCTATACCAGCAAAAGCGTAAATACTCAAGAGTGTAAGAATGAGCATGCTGGGTCAGATCAATGGTCCATCTAGTCCAGTATCCTGTCTTGTCACTGTGGCCAATGTTGAATGCTTTTGAGCAGTAGTTTCCAACCTGTGGGCCGTGGAACACTGGGGCAGCTGCAGAAGTATTGCAGGGGGTCCAGGGAGCATGGTGAGAGCTGGGCCCATTTTAAATCTCCTGCCCTGTGCAGTGCAAGCCCATGGGCTGCATAGGGTTGGAGAAACCGGCTGCAGACCACTCTTCAGCTGCTCCTGATGCTCCAGGTAAGTGCTGAGGGGTGAATAGGGCTGGAGGAGGGGGGCGCAGAGGGCTGGCTGGCCATGGTGGCAGCCACACACAACTGCAGGGGGTGGGGCCACGGCAGCACTTGCCAGCTAGTCACCGATGCCGGTGGCAGCTTTGCACTGCTCCCCTGAAGGGATGGCCCTGCTAACCTGGGGGCCATCGTGGCGGGGCTGCCACTCAGCGGTGGGTCAGATGCCACTGGTGGCTTGGTTCTGCTCCCCTGCAGTGACAGCCCCGCTCACCTGGGGCCCATGGCCACAGCGGCTCCCAGTCCCCAGAAAGGGAGTGGGGGGGGGGGCGCATGGCTGCAACAGCTCTTGGTCCCCAGTCGGCCTCAATAGCTCTGCTGGAGTGGTGCAGGCCAGCAGCAAAAGACAGGGGGGTCCACAAAATTATTTTAAGAAAGAAAGGGGTCCCCAGCTTTCTAAAGGTTGAAAACCACTGCTTTAGGGAATTAAAAGAACATGCAACCATCACATGATCCACAGGTAATCATCAAATGATTATACTCATCATCTAATTCAACAAGATAAGCTTATGGGCCTTTCCCATAACTATCACATTGTTGGATGGGTGTTGCACAATTTTAGACTGAGATACATTGTGATATTTGGTAAATCTAGTTATTTGGAATTTATGGCCACCAATTTGACAGTTTTAGATATTGATTGTAAAAAATATTTTCAAAAGAAAATAGTTTTTCCTCTTGTGTACCAGCCCCCCAGCTCAAGAGCAAAAGGAGAAATATCTCAGGCTCAAATTGAGCCTCCTATTGATCCATGGACAAATGAAATAAATCAGTCTGCTAAGGTGCAAAGAGAGCAGGCTGTCATGCAATTTAAAACTGTCAGGGTTATAGCCTCAGCCTTCAGTTGTCTCTTAAATTGTAAGTGTGGGGCTGGCGGGCTTACAATAGCAAGTTGGCAGAAACAAACAAAATCTCATTTAATGTCCGTCTCTGTTGCTTGTTTTACACTTCTCTGAGGCCTAGTCTACGCTCACAGCACTTTTGAATGGCAGTTAAAGGGGCATGCACAAGGTACATAAAATACCTTGCATATCTCCCACTTACCACCCACACTACGCTAAGCTGAAAGGCAATGCCATCCATCCGACTTAGCCCTAGTCTACACTGAGGGCTTTTTTGGCAGTAGTTGACTGCCGTTCACACAAGGAATGTAAAATGCCTTGCGTAAATGGCAGTGACTTTCTAAGCCACCGTTACAAAGCTTGCGGTGGGCCTTCCCCTATACCTCCAGGCCCTCAGGACTTCCAAAGTTGGCTTCCAGGAGCCGTGTGGTGAGTGCATGCTCACTGTGATCCAATCCCGGAAGCCTGAACTGACAGCAGCATATTCGCCACTGTCAGTATAGACATACCCTCAGTGCTACGCATCTTCCAGGGCTTCAGTTACTGAGTCAAACTCCAGATCAATCCAGCACATCTTGACTGACTGTTAAACTGAAAACAGGAGAGCGAGCTGACAGACTAGGCCTGATTCTTGTACTCAGATGGCCAGCAATGAATATCCATGACCAGCAAGCAACCTGTTTGTGTTTAAACACAGTCAGGCGAGCTGTGCTGCAATCCTCTACCTCCATGATTTAATTGCCTATTAGCCTCCTTGATAAAGAGGCCTGATTATTTCGCTTTGTAGCACAGCATGTATTTTGTCGAGTTTCATGCAAACACGCAATATTTCATCCAAACACAGAGATGCCTGTCTACAGATATCTGCAAACTTTCCTTTTCAGCCAATACTTAACTATTTTTAAATAATAGTTAAAACAGCATGATATATCTTTTAAAATGACATTTCCAAGTCAACTTCTTTGCACAGACAAAACTCAAGTTTCAAGAGAGACATTTCTGTAGCAGTATAATTACCTTCCTAGCAGAATCTATCGTATATCTCCATGACAACTAAGGGAAGATAATTGGATAGCTCAGTGTCCCAGAGGGTTCCCACCTGCCATGGACTAGTTACACACCATAAATTACAGTTACAGTTATATAATTAAATAGCTTTCTGATAATGTACCGCTCTTACAAATGATGCTCCTTTCATCCAGCTCACTATTTAATCCAAACTAGGCCACAGTTAGGAAACAGATATCAAGGAAAAAAAAAAAAAACACATTCATATTTTCCTGTTTTGTTACTGTGTTCAACTCAAGCCTAACAAACCTTGTCATCTTTGATGTAAGCCTTCAAAGTGCACAGAACCAACATGTTGTAACAGCTCAACAGGTTTGTGAACAACCCCAGTGGGAGTCTGATTAGAGAGGGAGTGATTTAATCTAGAACCAAATCAACTTCCTGAAGGAAACCCTCTCCACACAATCTTCCCAGAATACATGTGTGGATTTGAAGAGCATCATTTCAAGTTCAGGGATCCCTGGTTTATAATGTTAACAAATGAGCACCTAGTATCAAAAGCTGCTGGGTGTCTTGACTGAGGCCAATCTTAATGGAAAGCATGATTTGTGTAAGGCATATAAGGAACACATTAAAGCATCCCAGACTCCCCAACATACACAACAGAATTCAAGACAGGCTGAAAAACAGATAAGGCCATGGAACATAATTCCAGATCCTGGCACCTTTACACTACAAGGAATTTCAGATATAAGTTTCATGCCTTTAGTGTTCCTCTACTAAAACAAAAGCATATCAGATCCTAGACTCCACTGATGAATTCTACTGTCTGCTGGAGTCATCGCTGACCCATTTGAAAGGAAGCAGGTTATTCAGATTCCCCATAAAAGAGGGGTTAGAGAAGGATGCCCTCTGCTGCTGCTTCTAGTCCCTTCTTGCCTGTGTGTGTGAGGAGGGAATTCTTCAGGCCCAAAAGGGACACCAGTGCCAGCTAACAGCACAATTTTGGAGTTGTCAGTCACTTTGGTATTGGACTAGGGGCAATGGGAGGGCTACACTGTCCCTCCCAGCTGGCACATGGCTAGGCAGTCTCTATCCCAGAGATCATACAAAGAAAAATGTAAACTTCTTAGAACGTCACCCAACTAAGTCTCCTACATCCTTTGTTGCTTATCCAAACAATCAGTTCCCCCAAGGAAAAGACTTAGAGAAAAGGGGTCTTGTTTGCAAACCACCTTGGAGTTTGGGCTATGCTGAAACAAGAAAATGAATGAAGGGTTTGGATTAATTATGGCAAACTTATACATACTCTTTAGTGAGGATTCCTCGAGGTCCAGAGGGAGTAATATTGCTTGGGTCAAGTCCATGTGTCTCCAGAATGTAGCGGGCAGCAGGACTTAAGCGAATCCTCAAGTAAAAATAGAAAAAAAAAATCTAAATAATAGGGTTAGGTGACCGTGTTTCATACAATATATGTCAAAAGATACTGTATACTACACACTATGGTCCTGCACCTCATCTCTAGCTGTGAAGGATGCAGTGCAAATCAGTGAGCGTCTGTGCATGGGTAGCATTAAGATCCCCTTTGTACTCCATTAGTCCTGGGACTGAAATGTGAAGAGCTAGTCCTCTTGTACCAGTTCAGCAAAGCCATGAGGTTACAGTACAATGCTTCTAGTGACCCCAAGGAGCTGAAACCACAGCTGGACATCATCCTAACAGCAAGGGTCCCAGCCATCTAGCTTACGCTACTATCAATTAATGGGGTGACACACGGGCTTGTACAGCACTGGAGTAACAACAGATGAAGTCAACTGGATATGTCAGCTGTACAGATAATCTCATGGCAGGGCACCATAAAAGAGCCCACAGAAACTGAGGAGCTGGTCCTGTATGTTTATAGCCTCACAGGGTACATCTATACTGCATTTAGACACCTATGGCCAACCCTATACCAGTGGACTTGGGCTTGCAGGGCCCACACTGCAGGCAGGGTCAGATTGCCACCTAGGCATGTTTCTAGGTGCACCTACTGGTAAACAGTGTTGGATTACATTTGCCCATCCCCAGAGGCCTCAGATAATTTGGAGGCCCCACATTAGCTCCAGAACCCTGCCTCCTTGGTCCTCCTCTTCCCCCGAGGCCCCACCCCCAGCCAGGCCAGAAACTGCAGCCCAAAGTTGAGCATATTCTTCCTACACATCCGGCCAAGCCACTGCCACAGCGCCACCCCCCTCCCCAACACACACATACACACAAAGCACAGAACTGACTCAGCCAGTCTCTCTTTTCCCAGCCATCCTCCCATCAGGGAAAACATGAAGATCAGCTGTAGGTAGAGAGAGGCACTAAAAATAGTGCAACTAGGGGCATGTAAGATGTAAATCTAGCCCTGGCTGGAGGCTATTTAACTCCAGCATAGGTGTTTCAGCTTGGACTGCAGCCCAAACTCAAGGACCCTCCCATCTCGCAGGGTCCTAGAGCCTTGGCTTCAGCCTGAGCTCAGAAATCTACACTGCAATTAAACAGGGCGGCAACTCAAGCCTGCCACAGGTTTTTAACTGTAGTTTCTCATCTTTAGTAGCTGGTTAGGTAGTAACAACTGCATCATTAGTGCTGTCTCATTTCATTTATAATGATCTTTATACCTGATATCTTCAATACTTGCTTTTATAGTTTACTGGACAAATTTCTAAAAGTACAACAGATCACTGGAGAAATAATCAGTCTATGCAAATAATTCTAAACCTCATTTTCTGCTTTACAAATTCAAATGCAGTTTCCTCCCACTCCCAAACATTATAAACTTGTATCTGTGTCATTTCAATTCATGCTGCATAAGCTTAGCAATTACTTTCCAGCTGGAGACAGAGTTAAGCACATCATCTACAGCACATAACACTCATCTCCACAGCTATGCAGAGAATACTAAGTTTATACTGGAAATGAATTCTGTATTTTAATAAACAAATGTATTGGGGAAATTGCAGAGAATTCATTTTATCTTACAATAATTTATAGGACATGAGAAGACAGTGACCCCAGGTAGACTTTAGAACTCTAAGGTGCAAAAGTTAATTTATCATAATTTACAGAGCAACATTAGTCCTTGAGAACAGAACCCATTTCCCCAATTTTCTTGAAAGAATGATTAGTACAGATATACAAAATAATCATTAGGAGATCAGCCCTTTGAACCCACACAAGACTTCCATGTGCTTTAACAACAGTTTGACAAGGAATGTAAACCTTTAAAGATGTTAATCGCATTTTAAATCAGTTGTCATGCATTTGTAAGTAATATTTTTGTTCTAACGTTCTCTGATGTCATTTGATTTAACCCTTGTCAGTGCACTAATCATTCTCTAACTATAGTAAACATGCGGTTAGAGACCTCAGTTAGTATCTTCCAATGGTCTTCTCTATTTGCATTAGGACAGACTGAATGCTAGTAGTAAAATTAAATAAATAAAATTTGCTCATAGTTACAGTAGATAAGGAGCTAAAAAAAGTAAGTAAACTGCACAGTAGTCAACACTCATGGAATCACAGAAATGTAGAACTGGAAAGGACTTCAAGAAGTCACCAAGTCCAGCCCCCTGCATTGACACAGGACGAAATTTACTTACACCATCAATGACCATGTTTGCCTAACCTGCTCTTAAAGGCCTCCAGTGGAAGCCTATTCCACATTTTACTTTCTAACTATAAGCATAGTTTTTACCCAATAGCTAAACTAAATCTCCTCTTCAGCAAATTAAGCCAATTATGTCTCCTTGTGGACATGGAAAACAATTGGTCTTCTTTGTAACAGCCTTTAACATATTTGAAGACTTATCAGGTCCCTCCTCACTCTTTTCTTCTCAAGACTAAGTAAGAGTCATGTTTAAACTTTACTGAGAGCTCAGGATTTTCCTAAACCTTTTACTACTTTTGTTGCTCTCCTGTGGACTCTCTCCAATTTGACCACCTCCTTTCTAAGTCATGGCATCCAGAACTGGACATGATACTCCAGCTGAGGCCTCCCCAGTACCAAGTAGAATGGAACTACCACCTACCATTTCTTACCTAAAACACTCTTAATACACCACAGAATTATATTAGCCTTGTTTAATATGGCCTCACATTATCGAGTCATATTCAATTGATCATTTTGTTCATTTCAAATTCTCTAGTTTGTCAAAGATGTTTTCAGTACTGATTCTATCTTCTGTAAACAGCTGATATTCAACTCCTCTTTTCAGTAAACCCTTTCTAGTATTCATAGATTACAAAGCCAGATGGGACCACTGTGATCATCTTAGTCCTATTGTATAACACAGGCCTCTCCTAAAATAATTCCTAGAGCACCTTTTAGGGGGAAAAAAAAAAATCCAATCTTAATTGAAAAATTGTCAATGATGGAGAATCCAGCATGACCACTGGCAAATTGTTCCAATGGTTAATTATTCTCATTGTTATTTTTAGCCTGAATTTGTCTAGCTTCAAGTTCTAGCCAATGGATCACATTATACTTTTCTCTGCTAAACTGAAGAGCCCGTTACTAAATATTTGTTCCCCACGTAGATACTGTGATCAAGTCACCCTTGAACCCTCTTTTTGTTAAAAGCTAAATAAATTGTGCTCCTAGAGTCTAACACTATAAGGCACATTTTCTAATCTTTTAAATCATTCTTGTGGCTCCTTTCTGAACCCTAAGCAATTTATCACCATCCTTCTTGAACTGTGTGCACCAGAACTGGACCCAGCATTCCAGCAGCAATTTCACTAGTACCGACTGTAGATGTAAAATAACCTCTCTACTTTAACTCAACATTCCTCTATTTGTGTGTCTAGGGATCAAATTAGTCTTCTGGTCATAGCATCAGACTGAAAACCTATGTGTAAGTGATTATCCACCCTCTTTTTTCAAAATAACTTCTTCCCAGAATAGAGTCCTCCCTCCTGTAAATATGGCCTACATTCTTTGCTATTAAATGACTATTTACATTTAGTCATAATAAAGAACATATTGTTTGCTTGTGCCAGTTTACAAAGCGATCTACATTGCTTCCTTCCCCACTTTTATATCATCTCGAAACTTTATCAGTTATGAGGAATATATTTTGACTGATTAGGACCACAATATCAATACAAATTTGGTAAGTTTAAGAGATAGGCACATTTCTTAAGCCAACAATTTTAAATTTTCCATAACCCTCTACTGACAGTATATGGCACTCTTATTCCAATACAAGGGTAACTGTTTTCAGTTTAACTTAAAACCTCTTGCATGTGACATAGGCTAAACTGGAAAAAAACAAACTCTTATACCAGAGTAAGAATGGCCACACAGGGAGTTATGCTGGTATAAATTTATAGGTTTAATTTTATGTCTTATGTTATAACCTTTTTCTTTACATACAAAGCCTAAACAAAAGTGGGCAGATTTAAAGATGCTGTCAACCAATATTTTGACTTTAGCTAAAAGGAACCAAAAATTATCCCTAGTGTAACTCTGCTGATTTCACTTAAGTTACAAAAGGGATGAATTTGGCTCCAGTTGTGGTGGCAACACTCTCAAGTCTCACACTGAAAGTTCATGAGGAATACAAAAACTCACTGCAGTTTTCCAAGTCCATGTTCCTTTTTCGTGGAGGCAGAAGCTAAAATTGGAGGAGGAGTAGGTGCAGCTGCAGGAATGGCCATCAGTGGAGCCAGAGAAGATGGATCACTAGTATCAGCTGGTATTTCAACCTGCTTCCAGTCTTGTCCTTCTTCTACCAGCAAACCAATTAGTGTTCCCAGACGCACATTTTTACTTCCTTCTTCCTTCTAATTTTAAAAGACAATAAGAACATTATGTGTAAGTTATAACAGTATTATTTATCCTTATAAAAGATGTAGACATTTCAAGCATGCTACTGACACAAGTACATCTAGTTTTATTCTTACAATTAATATCTTTAGGGCCAATATTAAACAGCTGGTATTAGAAATCAAGGTGGGGTGTTAAGTCATGCCATAATTTTTCACCCATAAGTGCCTGAAGTCAGATATCTAAATCCATCGAGCCAGTGAAAGCTGCAGGTGCTCAACACCTCTGAAAACAACGACACTCTTTTAGTTGCCTACATATGGATTCAAGTGCCTAACTTCAGACCTGAAACTGGAAAATGTCAGTCTTAAGTGTCCAGGCCAAATTCTCAGCTTTTGATAACTGCATCAGGTCTAGCTAACATTTTGTTTAGCTTTCTCAGTTTATTTAAATTACACTCATCAGAGCCCCTAAAAGCTTGGACACCCAGAAAGAAATCATCATAAAGAAAACTGGGGTGCGAGGGACAAGGAAGAGGAACCACCAGCAGCAGCTATAGCTCCCTGTCAATTTTATTTGACAAAATTCTTTGTTTCCAATTCTAGTGGCTGTTTTAATATTACTGAGGCAAAACGATTATTGTGTCTGACCTCAAAAGTGACAAATTCTGAGCAAGTGACCCCCGTGAAATATTCTGGAAAAACGTGAATTGAGATTCTAGTAATATGGTATAATTAATCTGCTAAGTCGGATCAGTACCCAGAAAATGCAAGGACAGATTGTGACCCCCATTGTGAGGGATCTTTGATGCTTTGGATCAAAGTAGCTTTAAATGTCAGTTTCAGCAGTCAGTGGATTCCTCAAGCATGGAGGAATCCTCAGTAAAGTCTAGAGCCACTGTAGCAGCTCCTACACCACCACCCGCCCCGGCCCCAGCAATCTCCAGATGTCAGACCTTTACCTTGGGTCACAGGCATCAGACACAAATCATATAAGATAGATCCCATCCCTGGCTGGCCACAGGAATGGAGAAGGGATTGTAAATCTCTTCCACAAAACCTCTTTTGCCTTCATCCCTGACCGCTGCCAATCACTACATGAGCCACAATCTGGAAGAACTGTCCATGCTCATTTGCATCAATTACATTACCTTATTTAATTCTTCATTGAGTTTTGTATCAACCATTCTATTTTGTTGCCTGGGATCAATCTCAGGGTGACAGACCTATAACTACCTTCGTTACCCCATTCACTCTTTTTAAAATTTGGCACAAGGTAAGTTTCTCCCAGTCTTCTAGAATGTTCCCTGTACTCCAAGGCTTCCTTTTGAGATTATATATTATTTTAATAACTGCCTTCTCCTCCCCTCTAAATCATTTTTTAATTAAAAAAAGAACAGTACAGTCTTCTTCCTCAGTTGTGGCTTTTTGGGTATCTATTAAGGTGTTCTTAAATGATTCTGTTATTTACATTTTTCTGATTAAACTCTCTCTCTCTCTCTCTCTCTCTCATCTGGTAATTAAGAACAGAAGACTGAACATACCAGCTCAAACCTATGGTCCACCTAGCTCACTAGCCTGTCTTTTGACAACACCCAGTGCCAGGTGTTTCAGAAGGAATGAACAAAATAGAGCAATTATCAACTGATCCATCCCCTGTCATTCTCTCCCAACTTCTGGCAGTCAAGAGGCTAGGGACACCCAAATCATGAGGTTGCATCCCTGACCAATTGTCTACAGCCACTGAGGGACCTATCCCCAAAGAACTTATCTAATTCTTTTTTGAATCAGCTTCCCCAGCAACAAGTTCCACAAGCTGACTGTGTGTTGTGTGAAGAAGTATTTCCTTCTGTTTATGTTAAACCTGTTGCCTATTAATTTCATTGGGTGGCCCCTGGCAGTTTTCAGTTTTGTGTAATTGGCCTACTAAACAACTGAGAGCGAGACAGTGTATTTTGTTAGTTCTGTTGGTCAGGACTTTATTCTAATTGCACATTATGAATATGATCAAGTCATGAACATAGTTCTGTAATCGTTTCCTCATTATCTTTTGGGGGAATTCTCCCGTGTTGTTTGCAATACTTTGAATTACAAAACTGTTATCTGTAATGTTCAAAGGTTCCAAGGATGTTTTAGTATTAGCAGCATGAGAACTCCAGTATGTGTCACACAAATTGAAGTCTACCATGACCATGCAGCATTTTCCACCCACTCACTCATTATAGAGAGGTACAGAAGGAAACAATCATCCTATTCTGTACTGTGATTTGGTGGTCTGCATGCAACACCAATTAGTGTCCCATCCTATGTTTTATCTATTAGGACATTAATCAATAATCATTCATGATCATTTTCTTCCCAGTTATTAGAGACTTGGAAATAGGTAATGTTATTTTTGATGGAGAGTGCTACTCCTCCTTCCCTTTTGCCTGCTTGATCCTTTAAAAATGAGTTAAAACCTTTGACTTTAACATCCCAATCTCACGAATCATCGAACATGGTTTCAGTAAATATCTAAGCTAAAACATGAAAGCAAACACTTGTAAGCAAGCCTATCTAAACATGTCATATTGGTTATTTCACCCAGGTTTTCCAGATAACAAGCATTACTGAGTCCTGTTTAACTGTTTATGCCCAGTAGGTAGAGCCAAATATTGGCATTTTAATTTAGTTACTCATATCCCTGTTTGATTGCTCACCACATATTGATACTGTGAACTCTGCCCTTTTCAGGAAAGCTAGGGGTCAAATGCTTAAGTGGACTTACACTAGCATATTTTATTTAAGATTATCCTCTCAGCCCTTAGAAGTCGTCCCTCCACGTCAAGGTTGAAGGACATCAAAAGGAGGAAATGGAGAGGTCGTCATAAATTAGCAGGTTCTGAGACTAAGGATTTTACATGTGCACTACTGTCAGTTCAACTCCTTTCATGAACACTAAAATTTACATTAAGAGTATTTATAAAACGACAAGTATTGACATTACTTTCCCTATTCCCCAGATACACTCTCCTCAGTTACCACAATGCACATATTTTAAAAAGTTTCATTTGAGAAAAAAGCCCTACACATCAATCAAGATGTGATATTTTATTATTATGACATGCATTTCTAATATCTGTCATCCTAATATCTGAGCATATACTATTGGCATAGACGCCAGAAAAAAAGATCATGACATGAACTTAATCCTTATGCTGAGATTGAAAAATCATTTAAAAGCCTATAAACAGGTGATGGCAAAATATTTTTATATTTTATTATATTACATCAGTCTCCAGGTGCTTATTTTAGGTTATGATCAGGAACTCTGAGAAAAATACCAGTTTGAATCCAGTTTCAGTGCACCCTGTATAAAATAATCATTGTAACACAAAGCAGACTGAAAGAAAAAAAGAATATTGCAAATGGACAATCAAATCCCCCAACACCAATGTCCTTAACACTGTGGTATTCACAAGGAATTTCACAAGCAGTGCTCTCATGATATTTAAGGTTTTGCATGCAATCACTTCAACTGAAATCAGATGTTTGATGTTTAAACATAAAACCCATAACAGGTAATATTCCAAAGCAAACACCACCCAGCACTTCAAAGAGCTTCTTTTAAACCTCTATATGATGGAAAAGTTGGTGCACTTACAAAAACTTTGGCTGAACACTTTTTTACTCTATATTTCTTTCTCCGCCTTTGCAGGTTCAAAGATTTACATTTCTAAGAAGAAAATTTCTACTTTGATAATCACCCGAATTTCCCCAATGATCACTCAAATCAGTACGATGGTGTGTGTGGTATCACGTGCATTCTGATGAGACATTAAAACCCCCCGAAAGGGGTAGCAGGATGAATAGACATGAACACATGGTTTCTAATTAGGGTCAGGTTATGACTCAGCCTTGGTAACAGTGCTTCCAATTCTCCTGGATTAAATAATGAATCTCACATTATTTTGTGTTTTTCTTAGAGTTCCAGCTCCTGGGGGTAAATGATTAAAAATAAATAAATGAAGCTGAAAGTCTCACAATAAATATAAATGTCTAGTCCACATGGGTGCAAAGTTTGAAAACGTGAACCAAATGCACTCTTAACAAGAAATCAGGCAAATAAAAGCTTTTTACAAATCTCATGATTTTAAAACCAGTCTTCTGATTTTTGAGAGGTCTGATTGTTATTTTTAACACTTTTGAGATAGCCAGTACTGGAGTAGGGCTCCTGCATTCCATGTCCAGGGAAGTAGGAGAGGGGAGCTGGAGGAACAGAAGGTTATTTCCCTGTGTGAGCATGAAGCCAAAGAGTGGGTGCAGTCTTAGCTTCATCCACCTCCCTCAAATGTGTCAGGAAGTACAGTTAATCTGGCATATAGAAGAAGAGTTTGTAATATGCATTTAGGAATGTTGGAACAGACTACTTTCCTTTGGACTCTCAGTCAAAGTTCCCTTCCAAGGATGTTCCTGGAGCAGTACAAACATGGACAACCTTTACATTGGACTAGACTATGGGTTTTCAACCTGGAGTTCACAGACTATGCCCAAGATTTCCAAAGGGGTCCACACCTCCCTTCATATTTTTTTAGCAAACTGAAAAAAGGTTGAAACCAATGGATTAGACATAAAAGGTATTATTTAGACTTAACTGCAGAAAAAATACGTTGGTGTAAATTTATTGCTAAAATTTTACATGAGGAAGCATGATTTCATGCCTTAACTATTTCATGAGAAATGGTAAAAATGAGAAAATGGTAATTAACATTGAATCAGGTTCTTCAGAACTCATCATTCATCCTCTTTTCTATCCCATGCTGGACAGAAAAGAGAAATGAAATTCTAATTTAAGAATGATCATTACTATAACAGTAGTCATCACATACGTCAGCTGAATCTTTTGTGCTCTCTTTCCATTTTTACTTCATTTGTAATGAAAGAGGTTATCAATGAAGTATGAATTCAGAGATCAAATCACTTATATTTTGTTATGTTATACTCTTGATCTGCTGTTTTCTGAACCATACATGATTAGGGTAACTACACACTGCAGTCAAGAGAAAAAAACTGAACATCAATTCAGAGAAATTTTCCTCACAGAAATGAAAGTTAGTGAAGGTGAAATCTTTTCACAGCAAACAATGGAAGCCCAAAAAGACAGCTCACATTTACCAGACATCTGATGCACAGGTTGTCTCTCAGTTTAAATCAAGAAAGTGCAGCACTGTAGTTGACCCAAATGCACAGACATTGCCCAATCTGTATAGGACACAAGTAAATTTGAGCCCAAACTGACTCTCCAAATACATTCTGAGCATTTGTAATTAACAGGAAGCAGTCTTCTCTAGTGATCAGAGAAAGGGAGAAGTTAGGATACTTGGATTATACTCTCAGTTCTGCGACTACCTTGCTTTATGACTCTGGGGCACTCATTTAATGTTTCTCTGCCTCCTTCTGATAAAACAGGATTGGTGATACTCAACTTTGTAAAGTGCTTGGGGAAAAATGGCTGGATGAAAGCTACCTGTGACAAACTATAGAGACCCTTCTGGATCCACAAAAGTGCCTACAGAGTCATGGTTTCCCCATATTCCAGTTTCTTCAGAAAACAGGCTAGGTCTGCTGAAGAGAGAGAATCTAGAACACAGATGAAAATTTTCAGAGGGCAGCAAGCTGGGCTCAACCATTAGAGAGCAGAGAAAGAGACAAATGTACCAGAAAGAGCCACCAGCTCTAGGAAGAAAGATCTTTCCAATCACTGCTCACCAGGGCTAGCCCAAGACCAAATGATGCCCCAGGTAACAAGCATCTTTGGCATTCCACTCCACTTGTTAAATTTTTGAATACCTTGTTTTTACTGCATTTGAAGCTCATTTCTCAACTTTGATGCCACTTTGCATGCATGACTTATCCCTGTCACATATAACAGCTAAGTGCTCACTTCAGTACATTCCTATATTTCACTCACTAGCAATGCCCCATTGCTTATATACCCATGAGGGCACAGTTAAGAAATGTAGCTCTAGCTCGCAGAAAGTCTGGATGATTCCATGAGATTCTACAAAAGTCAAGAACACTCTGGATGCATAACACATGAATCCACATGAAGAATATTTGAAACATTTTACTTGAAACATTATATTTTACCTTTTGTCACTAATAACAAAAAAACAACACCCTGAGTGCAGCGCCTCCCAAACCAGCTCTTCACGCATCTGCCTGGGTCATCTGGCCCTGCAGCTGCTGACCAGGAAGATTTCAGACCACGTGTACTGTTTTCAGACTTGCATTAGGGCTTGAGTCAGAAACCCAAAAGAGTAACTTACACCTCACCTTAGGCAAGGAGTTTTGGAACTACAGTACCTCAAGATAAAATAAATAGGCATTCTTCTTTCAGAAAGGTTTAGTGAGCCCCTCAGATTAAGTTGTGTGAATTAGTGGGGTGGATGCAAAAGTCTGGGATAGGCTCCTTCCCTGCCTCTTCTATGAACTTGAAGAAATCTCATGCTTTTAGAGGATTCTCCCTTTTGAATTATTACATGGCCAATTTTCCTATGAAATTTTAGATCTTATTAGAAAGGTATGGAAGAAACAGCTAACACCAAACCCTTTTTTACATGATACAACAGACACACTACATGCAGTGACGCAGTTTACCCCCCTCAAGCCCAAAAGACTCAGGTTTAACAAGCTCCTGGTAAAATTGCATAGCCCTATGAGATAAGCTACTGTAAAAAGTTGGTGTAGTGAAATGGGTGGCCCTTTAAGGAGAGCAGTGCCCACCCTACCTGTGACTAAAGAAGTCTTCCAGGACAGAAGGGCTACAGAATACTCACTGTACTAGTGAAGGGCCAAGTGACGCACAATCCCTAGAGGCAAAAGATGTGAAGACAGCTGCAGTGCCAGAAGAGCAGAACGGAGAATCTCAGTACCCACAGCTGGTGAGAGCAGGTCCATGACAGGAGAGCTGTAGAGAGAACTTTCTCCATTGCCACTCAACTGGTGATACCCAGTCCCTGCAGGTAAAAGGTGTAGGAAAGGCTGCAGTCGTGGTACAGAAAAGCAGATATCCCAACTAGGAAGCCTGGAAGAGGAAACCAACAAGTCCCTGCTGAGGGGGAAGCCACCCTGCTGCTATATGGCTCCTGCTTCTTTTGTTTCCCACCTCCATCTCACAGCTGTGACCAGGGGCCTCTGCTATGCCAAGGCTGCAGCCCTTCCCACACCTTGCACCTGCAAAGACTGGACATCACTGGCCCCATAAAAGTGCATGGGCTCTCTGCTGCTCCACTGCCATTGGAGCAAGGAAGTGTAACAGTAGAGCTGCAGAAGGCCCCCTGCACTGTCGTGCAACAAGTGGCACCTAGTCTCTGCAGGCACAAAGCAGGGAAAACTGCACATCTTGACTGTTAACCAATCCATATTTTTAGTTGATTTCAATGTCTCAGCTGAAATGGACATTTACAGACATCTATCAATTTAAACTGAACCCTACCAAGCCAAGTTTTACAGGAGGTCAGATTAGATGTGGTCCTTTTCAAACTTGGAATCTTATTAAAAACAAAGACAAACCTACTTAACACCTGAGGAAGTCCAAGACTGCAGAAAAAGTCAGAGCTATGCTTAGGCTAGATGAGATTGACAAGACACTCGATAGTGCAGCCTTGTTTTGGTTCCCAAACCTGATGAGCCTGTATAATTCTGTGTAGACTTCAGGAGACTGAATGGAAGTTCACAGTCCAATGTCTATCCCATGGCTCAGGTACATGATCTCCTTGGCAAGCTAAGGAAAGCCAACTATATAAAAATGCTGGATTCAACAAATGGATGTTAACAGATTTCTCTCAAGACAGGGTCTAAAGAAAAAACTCTTTGCTATTTCTATAAGATTGTTTCAGTTCACTTTGATGTCTTTTGGATTATACAGAGCTCTTGATACCTTTAGGTATTTATAGACTACCTTCTTTAACCTCATGGTCAGGATGCAGCTATGTACAGTGGGGACCCGTTAATGCACGGGTGTCGGGGGATAAGCCCCCGTGACCGCGCGTTAAATGGACCATGCGCAAACGGGCGAATAAACAAACAAACAAACCAGAGTGCAGCACTAATAAGGCTCACTCGACCTGTTTCTGTGCCGAGGCCAACTTCCCCTTTTAGCTAGCGCACCGGACTCCCTGTTACTCATTTTGCATGTTTCCGTGCCCAGGCCAACTTCTGCCTTCAGGCACCGCGCATTAATGAGTCCCGCAAATTAAGTTGATGGCTTCGAGGGACATGACCAGAGCGCGCAGTAACCAGATCCGCGCACAAATGGGTTGTGTGTTAACTGGTCCCCACTATACTTAGAAAATGTGCTCATTTTGGGCTCAAGTTGAAGAGTCACATCTCAGAGATGTTGCCCCAGTCATGTAATCATGGAGAAGGCTGGCGTCTGTCAGTCAAAAAAAAGGGGGGGGGCAGGTTTGGCATTAAGAAATTAAGTATTTAGGGAACTTAGTATGGAACAGTTACTGAATTACTAGATTTTCCTAACAGTATAGCAGTCATCAGTAGGCACTATTACAGAGAAGTTAACTAGTTCTGTTTATCTGAACAGATAGCAGTTAATTACAGAATCACAGAAAACTAGAAATGGAAGAGACCTCAGGCAGTCATCTAGTCCAACCTCCTCAAAGCAAGGCCAACCCCAACTAAATCATCCCAGCCAGGGATTTGTCAAGCTGGGCCTTAAAAATCTCTAAGGCTGGACAAACAAGGAATCTGGTGGCATTTTTAAAGACTAACAAATTTATTTACCACATGAGCTTTCGTGGGAGAAAATGCCACTTCATCAGACACTTGAAGATGCTTCTGATGAAATAAGATTTTCTCCCACAAAAGTTCATGCGATAAATAAATTTGTTAGTCTTTAAATATGCCACCAGACTCCTTGTTTGTTTTGCTGGACTACACTAACATGGCTACCCCTTTGGATCTAATGCTGGAGACTCCACCATCTCCCTAGGTAATCCATTCCAGTGCTTCACCACCCTCCTAGTGAAAAAGATTTTCCTGATATCCAACCTAGACCTACCCCCCACTGCAACTTGAGACCATTGCTATTTGTTCTGTCATCTGCCACTGCTGAAAAGAGCCTAGCTGCATACTCCCTGGAACCCCACTAGTTGAAGGCTGCTATAAAATCCCACCTTCACTCTTCTCTTCTACAGACTAAACAAGCACAGCCTCAGCCACTCCTCATAAATCATGTGCTCCATCCCCCTCGCCATTTTCATTGCCTTTCACCGAACTCTCTCCAATTTGTCCACATCTTTCCTATAGTGGGAGGCCCAAAACAGGACACAGTTCTCCAAATGTGGCCTCATCAGTGCCGAATACCCAGGAATAATCACTTCTCTCAAACTGCTGACAATGCTCCTACTAATGCAGCCCAATATTCTGTTAACCTTCTTGACAACAAGGGCACACGGTTGACTCATACCCAGCTGCTTGTTCACTGTAGCCCCTGGGTTCTTTTCTACAGAAGTGCTGCTGAGCCAGTCAGTCCCTAGTCTGTAGAAGCATATTGGATTCTTCCATCCCAAAAGTGCAGGACTCCTTATTTGTCCTTATTAAACCTCATCAGATATTTTTGGTCCAACCTTCCAGTTTGCCTACGTCACTCTTTATCCTATCCCAACTCTACAATGTATCTACCACTCCTTCCAGCCTAGACACATCCAAAAATTTCCTGAAGGCCACTTATTCCTCCAGATCATTAATGAAGATGTTGAACAAAATCAGCTCCTGGTTCTACAGCTGGCACACTTTGATACCAGCTGCCGACTAGATATCGAGCCGTTGAGCTCTATGCATTGTGTCCAGTGATCTAGCCAGCTTTCTAGCCACCTAGGTTGCTTCCCCCATTCAGTAAGAGGTGCACCTTTCTGTAACCTTCTTCTTGCTAATGTGCCTTTAGATATCCTTCATGTCCCCTGCTAGCTGCAAATCCAGTTGTGCTTTAACCTTCCTGTTTCATGCCTGCATGCTCAAGCAATATTTTTATGCGCATCCCTAGTCATCTGTCCAAGTTTCCACTTCTTATAAAGCTTTCTTTTTGTGTTTAAGCTCACTGAAGATTTTTGTCAAACCAAGTTGGGGGTTGTTTGCCATATTTGCTATTCTTTTTGCACATGGTGATGGTTTGTTCCCGCATCCTCAATACAGCCAGCTCTCCTGAACTCGTTTCCCCCTCATATTAACCTCCCAGGAGATGTGGCCAATCAGTTCCCTAAAGGAGTCAAAAGCTGCTTTTTTGAAATCCAGGGTGTCCATATTCTGCTGCTCTCCTTGAAGAAGCTGTGATGCATCTGGGTGCTCAGCACAGTGCCCCTAAAGTACATCATTATGCCTTCATCTCCCTAAGAATCATTTCTGAGGTGTCTCTGCTAGCTACAATTATGTTTCCCTCTCATCCAACCAAACAATAAGACATGGTGATAAAACATCACAGCAGTCACATTCAAGTTGCAACTCATGCTGCAGAATAAAAACTGAAGTGACCTAGTCAGTTTCTGGTGAAGTTTCCTTTTAGGTGCAATGTAAGAGTCAGGAAAAACAGAAGAGTGAGAGAACTATTCCAAACCGCAGTGAAGAGCATGAAAGACAACAAAAAGCATCATTCACCTATTACTAAAACAGAGATGACAAAAGGGACCAAAAGAATAGTTTTGAAAATTGATCCAATATTAATTTTAATGCTCAGCAACGAACAGTGTCTATGCAATTTATCAGAGAAGTAGTTTGCTGAGCTGATCTTAAGAATTCTAGGGTTTCAATGCTCACTTGATTACAGTGCTATGAACTGGAACAACATAACAACATTGTAGAACAATGCAAATGTAAAAGAGAAAAAACGGTTATATGTAAGTGAACAGCTATTTTAAAACAAATGCTTAAAATGCAAACCATCTTCAGTTGAAATTACATGTTGTTGAAAATTTCTGATCTGACAAACCCCACTGAGCAATCCCACTGCTGTTTCATTTGCAGTTTAATTGTATTCTACACATGACAAAACTAAACTTTTTCTGTACTCCCACTTCGGCAACAGATGTTCCCTTTACAAATGGAGGATAAATAAGTGACTAAATTGAGTACATTACCTCTTACAGATCACACACTTCATAGCAAAAACTAAAAGATTTTAAAAGTTCAATAGGATTTCTCTTACAACAGTAGTACCACCTGAAAATTGATCTTAGGATAGGACAGTTACTTGGGATAAGACAACGCAGTTTAATACAGACAATAAGGACACAGGAAGGTTCCCTCCAGCACGCGCGCGCGCGCGCACACACACACACACACACACACACACACACACACACACACAATCTTTAATTAAAAACCTTGGCTGTTACCATGATCCATCTTACACTGATCTACTTGAAACAAGGGGACACAGAACAGCCCATTATCGAATCTTTCACCTCTTGCATGGATTAGTAATGGCAGTCTCAGCCTCAAAACCATCCTTCCTCTCACTTGTCAAAGAAACTGGTATGGAACGCACGAGAACCGAGTTCAGCCCCTGGGCATGGCACAGATCTCATAGGGGACTTCAGCCAAACCACTGGAACTGTGTGTGTATCTGTAAAATACTTACAGTCCACAAAGTGGTCGGGGATGGGTCACAGGTCTTTTCCCACCTCAGGTGTGGCTTCTCAATATCAGGCTACTGACACGATGTTGAAGTAATGTCACTGGCTCTAATGTACTAGTTCTGTAGATAAAGTCTCCAAGCCAAGTCTCCAGAACTCCTTTCCACACAGAGTACACATTAAAAACTATACAAATGTTTGCAAACAAAAGAGCAATCTTACTTCAATGTGCATATCGTAGGCACAGGAGACATATTTTAGAATACCGTGTTGCTACATTTTTCTCAGAATGATAAATATTTCACTAGAAACTCTATTAGTTAAGTCTCAATTAAATGCTAAGTTTGGAAATCTCATTACTGAAAGACTACATTTATACAAAGTAACATTTACAAGGCAGTGTTTGACATTAATTCTTTATGTGAAACTGTAAAACCAGTCACATTTCATTTTTCAAGATAAACTGGAACAAATGAATAGAGTTAATGATATAAGCACTCATGTTTCTGAGTGTGATAGGAGTACATATGTCAGCTACATACAGGCATTTAAAATGTTATGCAGAGCTAGGACAGCTTCCTGTCAAATTCCTCAGTCTTAACTTTGGATCAAGCTGCAGAGTTAAAGTTAGAATGTCTCTTGAAAAAGTTAATTAAACAACATGATTTAAACTTGTCTAAGTTTATTATCTCTGATGCATAAGTAACACTTTAGAATATTAAGAGAGAAACAAAGAAGAAATTGACAAGTCTCAGTCCCTGGTGCAGGCCCATTGTGTTGGTTCTAATGCCAGAGAGGTCTGTATAATTCTTTGCAGACTTCAGGAGACTGAATGAAGTTTCACAGTCCAGCACCACCATGCCACATCAGTGAATGCTCTCCATGGTAAGGTAAGGAAAGTCAACTATATAACAATGCTGGAAACAAACTTTTAAAAATGCCAAATTCACTTTTCACTACTGATGCTGTTGGGTATGTTGTGTATTTCAGTCATTTTGGCCAAGGAAACTACACCAGTCAGTTTCATTTTCTCAGTCCATGTATTAGTTCAATGCTGCAATACCTGGGTTGCATAAATCAGAAGGGAATGTTTACATCAACCATCAAAAGTCTGTTTCCATTTAATTTTTTTAAAATCAGACGTTTCTATTAATATCAGATTTTACAGATACAGTTTTAAGAGCAAATTACAAAGCAATCACCCCTTAACCAATTTTCTAAATTCAAAACTGATCATCTTACCAAAATAACCCATCAGAAAAACTTTCTTTTTACCATGTAAGAGTCTCGTAAAAGATAAAAGTCTGATCCAAAGCCCATCAAAGTCAATAGGGAGGCTCCAACTGACTTCAGCAGGCATTCAATCAGGTGCTTTGTGGAAAAAACTGTGAAACAAATTCATATCAGTCACAGTCATTTTTGTAAACATCTGACGGTTATGATATATGATAGTACTTCATACCAAACAGATTGAGAAGATCCTCTCAGATTCAATGGGGGTTCTATTTTAAATGTAAATACTTTACCTTAAATGCAGCATCCTGTGAGATAAATGTTGCACTTATTTTCACAGATTAAACAGTGAAGTTAGGTTTTGGGGACAAAAAGTTTTTCTGTTCATTCTGTGATATGCATGGCACAGTTCTGAGGGCAACACCTAACTGTGGCAGCAGAAGAAATAGACGCCAAAATTCCTGACTCCCGTTGTCCTGTCCAGTGGTTGAGTATGCTCCACTGAGAATTAGTTCACTAATGTAACTAAAAAGCAGAAATCATTTTAAAATGGATTTTATAAATATCACTCCCTCTCTCCTCCCACCGTCCCAAATGCAATGTGTACACCACAGCTGTGCAAGGCAAAAGCCCTGCAAGAGAGAGCAATTCCCACCTGAGAAGAAACATAAGCACATGCTGCCAAAGCTTCTGAAATTGGTTTATTGATTTTTTCACCCTTCCTATGACATTAAGACTAGATGAACAGCTGGTTTGACCCACTGACAGCATTAGCAATTCAAAATACACTGCCAAGAAACGGAGTAAAAAATACTATCAATTCTGGGAGACATTTATAAACAGACAATGCAGCTCTAGAGCCAGAGGTATTTAGAAATCAGCTGCAAGCACACAGTGAACAGTAGATTTTCTCCCACAAAAGCTCATGCAATAAATAAATTTGTTAATCTTTAAGTGCCATAGGACTCCTTGCTTTTTTTAGACAGGATATTTACCACTATATCTGATTAAGTTATAATAATTAATCTAATATATATGCTGCTATCTCATACCAACATTTCAGGATCCCACTGCTCCATTTTAAATGGGCAAGTAACTGTGCTTTTGCTGTGGGATGACCTCGATGTAAAATTAACACCTAGGCTATGTCCACACATACATCACTATTTCAAAATAAGTTATTTTAAAATGAGTTATTTTGAAATAAAGTCTTTATTTCAAAATAAGTTAATTTGAATTAAGGGAAAGCCTGCTTTTGAAACAGTTGTTATTTCGAAATGGTTATTTTGAAATAAGGCCGTTTGGACATGTTGTTTTGAAACAATGGAGCCTGTCGTTTCGAAATAAGAAAACGTCGTGTGGACATTCAGTTTTTTATTTCAAAACAATCAGTGTTGTTTCGAAATAAAAGACTCGTGTGGACATAGCCCTAGAGATAAAGTTCACAGAAACCAAGCACAGGCCATTCTTGGTTACAGATTTAGGTATGTGAAAAATCACTCCTATGGCAAACATGCTTAGCACAAACAGCTATTCCTAACTGTGATTCTACAAAATGTATTTCTTTGCAGTCTTTCAGCTTACTGACCTATGAAATGATGGGCCCAAATATGAACCTCCCATTGTGTTTCTAAAGTTGAGCTGGACAGCATCATGGTAGTTTTACTCCTTTATAGTATGTTAGTAATATGATTTAAACTCATGTAAAGAAGTCTCCATTTACCACACTGTAGGTGCCTTGTTTTGCAAATACATAGAAAAGTTACCTTTTCATTTTTTATTTTTGTCAGATCACCTCTAAATTTCTGCTTTATAAGAGGAGTGTTTTTTATGCTTCTGTTGTATGAATCTTTAAAATATAATATTGCATTTTAACTCCCGTTTTATAACAGCCTATGTACCTTGGTGAGAAGACAGCTTAAAAATTATGACGACATTTTAAAAAGTCAGCAGCAGTTTTAAATTTTATTCTTATAATCTGTAATAATCAAAAAGTTCAACGTCTTCAAGTATTTTCCAGATAGGTTATTTGGAACCAAAGCATATATTTTAGTTGGGGTCTGGACTTAAACACCTTTTTATACTTGAACTCATGCAGTATACAAATATAAAATCCCCACAACCAAACAGCTCCCCTAAAAGTTATGTTTACTGACTTTGAAATGACACCTTTATTTGTGCTATATATCATCTCATTGATACCACACAACCCACTAGACAAAAATAACTGCTGCCATGTTAAAAGCTTGCAAGACTCCTTTATTAGTTAAGTAACAATGATTATTAAATGGGAATAGTGTTTTAAACCCTGGTACTTCTTAAGCAAGTGTACTTATTGTAGAATTAATTCAGACCCTGAATTCTATGCTTTACTCATAGTTTGTATTAGCATACTTAAAAGATTCAACTAGATTCATCTAGGACAAGCTAATGTCATTTCATCTATATTTCACACAGTAGTACAGCTAAGCAAAGTGCTTACAATCCCTGGGGATGTGGGGCAGTGGCAATGAAAGACATCACAATGAGCTCAATACAACCAACGAAGAGTGTGGATAACAACTTATCTATCTACTGTGGAAGATGGGTGTTGAGTTAACAGACTCATTCTCAACACAGTTCACTATCTTAAAACCCTCAAAGAAATTTGAAGTCTCAAATGAGTTGCAATATATTCCTTTCAATTTCCAAATAAATAATAGCTCTGGTTTCATTTAACCCTGTGAAATCCTGAAGTAGAGGGGAATGTGGGTAAGGAAAGGTGAGGAGAGCATGGAATACAAATACTTAGATCTGAGCTTCAAAACATTTCTTTCACACATCCCATCATTTCTGCAATGTGTTTACCTATATATGGCCATAAAGTAATCAACAACTGGAAGCTGAACCTCAGTGAGCTAACATGAATACAGATAAGGGGAGTGCATACAATACTACTACTTCAATGAAACTTTAATGTGCAATACAAGTACTATTTATAATGGCTGTTTTAAATTCAGTTTTAGAATAAGATACACTGAAAGAAGGTTTTTGGGTTTTTTTTTTTTTTTTTTAAATGCAGGTTTGCAGATGAGTAACCTAGACAGGGTAGATGTCTTCAAGTCACCAGGGCCTGATGATATGCACCCTAGAATACTCAAGGAGCTGACTCAGGAGATATCTGAGCCATTGGTTATTATCTTTGAAAAATCATGGAAGACTAGAGAGGTTCCAAAGGACTGGCAAAGAACAAATCTAGTGCCCATCTATAAAAATGGAAATAGGGACAATCCAGGGAATTATAGACCAGTTAGTTTAACCTCTATACCAGGAAAAATAATGAAGCAAATAATTAAGGAATTAGTTAGTAAACATCTAGAAGAGAATAACATGTTAAGTGATAGTCAGTATAGATCTGTCAAGAACAAATCATGTCAAACCCATCTGATAGGTTCTATGATGGTGTAACAAGTCTTGTGGCTAGAGGGGAAGTAGTAGATGTGGAACATCTAGATTTTAGTAAAGCTTTTGATATGGTCTTGCATCACCTTCTCATTAACAAGCTAGGGAAGTACAACCAGGATGAAGGTACTAAGATGGATGAAAACTGGTTGAATAACAGAGAGTAGTTATCAGTGGTTCACAGTCATGCTGCAAGGGCATAATGAGTGGGATACTGCAGGAACTGGTCCTGGGTCTGGTTCTGTTCAATATTTTCATCAATGATTTAGATGATGGCATAGAGAGTACACGTATAAAGTTTGCCAATGATACCAAGCTAGCAAGGGTTGCAAGTACTTTGGAAGATAGGATCACAATTCAAAATGATTTGAACAAACTGGTGAAATGGTCTGAGGTAAAAAGAATGAAATTCAATAAAGATAAGTGCAAAAGAACAATCAATTACACACATACAAAATAGGTAATGACTGCCTAGGAAGGAGCACTGTAGTACAGGCGATATAGGTCACATATAGACACTGCTTTACTTGCATTGCCTGTCAACTCTGCACTGACAAGAATGTCAGTTCATTGCTGGTAGGGTCCCTGTTTTAAAAATTGTGTTTGAGGAGTAGGGGGAAAGGCCCTCCCAGCTGGGATCTCCACGCCAAGCTGAGAGCCTGAGTTATGAGTCCCCATGCTGCCCCTCTCAAGTCAGTAGAAATGCCCCCGGTAAGGACATGAACCACTGACAGAAGAAGGGTAATGTGAATATGAGAAAACACAGTAACTACTGCAGTTGCTGCAAACTGACCTAATACAGTCAACTTAACTGGATATTGTAGACATGGCCTTAGCTTCTGCCATTTGATACGGATAAAGAGGCAGAATGAGGACAGACACATGAACGGACTTAAGAGGCAGGCTGCAACTTTTATTAAGCTTTAGCACAAGGAAGGACAGTACCAACCCATTGCCCATACTCTCCTATACCAGGCATTAACTGGTTCCAGTGTGGGAGTTACAGGACTTCTTATCCTCTAACACACAACATGGTGTAGGTTCTCATCAGAGTCCAATAAAAAAACAACAAGCAGTTGTGTGGCACTTTAAGACTAACAGATTTATTTTTTGCATGAGCTTTCGTGGGAGAAGATCCCACTTCCTCAGATGCTTCAAAGATGGGTGAACTTACAGAAAGGAATGAAACTAAATGCAAGGGGGTGTAAAACATAGGATCAGGTCATAAAGTAACAGCAAATCAGAGCAGTTTACAGGCTTAAAGAATGGGAAGCCTGAAGTCAAATTACCCTTTGTAATGTGAAAAGAACCCATAATCTCGATTGAGTCACCTCCCAGGAATCAGCTCTGAGTCATAGAACCCTCCCCATCCCCCACAACAGGGACAGAAGGTGCAGTAAGGTGTGGACCTCAGCACATGGAGGGCCACAAGGTCTAACCCTGGCCCACAAAGACCACAAGGTCTTCCCCTATCACATGAGCCCAAAGCCCAAACACCAAAATCTCAGGTCATCTTCCTCTAGGAACCATTCATTTTATTCTCTTAATACTAGGGAAAACTGGCTGCAAGTTGTGATGAACAAATGTGTCTACCTCAGTTTCTCAGTTAGGGACTCAGCACATTCCTACTTTATCCACCATAGTTCGAAGATGCTGTAAGGAAGGCAAACTCCTCTGTGCTCCTCTTCCAATTGTTTATACTACAGAAAGACCCCATTCTGCAAGGCTGTGTATGTATGTGATCACTGTGAACTTTTTGGGCTGATCTATAGTTTAATACTATTGAAGCAGGTGAGGGTAGGGAGAGAGAAAATATATGACACTATTTCACCAGCAAATTAATGCATATCAAAGATTATGTAATTCAAATTATTGTCCTAAAAACTTATAACAAAGGAAAGAGTTTGACTTCTAAAGTGAAAAACCAGAAGAACATAGTCACGATTACAAAAAGCCTGTAATTAACGAAAAATGGGGAACACAATTACTATTATTAATTCTCTGTATCTTTATAGCACTTACAGGTCCCAGTAAGATTCTGGGCCCCACTGTACTAGATGTCATGCGGGCATGCAAAATGACACTGTTTCTTCCCCAATTGTTTAAAATCTGAAGTACGCCATCTAGCAATCTGATTGTATAGGTAGGCTCCCAGATCCTATTGGTTCTTACAATCAGACTACACAATAGGTGCCTAAAAAAAAAAAAAAAAGACACAGACACACACACACATGCACACAATATCCTTCGCTCCCACCCACTGTGAAACAGGTAGAGCAATCAAGGTGTCAGTAGGCACTCTACCTTAATTCTGATTTTTTTCTATCTTTGGCTATTCCAATATTCCCTTATTTTTTCTACTTTTAAGTAGATTTCAGGAATAGCTATACTGGATCTGACCTAGGATCTATTTAGTCCAGCATCTTGTCTCCAGCAGTGGCCCTCACCAGATGCTTCAGAAGAAGGTGTAAGAAACTAGGTAGGATAAGCGTTATTCCTATATTCTAACTAACTAAACACCAAGAATGATCAAATTTAAAATATTTGACGGAAGCAAATCAGAAGGCAACAAAATGTATATAACTGTAAATTATCCTCCCCGATAAGAATTACACTTTTATACAACTTTAATAATTCAGCACCTGTACATTTACAAATACAAAAACTATTCCATAGTGTGTTGGCATATTTTTCTGAAGGTTAGATAAGAAGAACTACAAACTGAAGCTCATATTAGTCATCTCTGAACTAAACTGAGAGATGCCCACATCCCATGACAACTAAGCTCAATGTCCTGAATAGAGTTAATCCTACCATTATTTTAGCCAATACACCATCATCACTTGACTCCATGGTTACCACTGCTTTGTCCGTTTCAATTTCACATAGTGCATCTCCTGCATTTACAGTTTCACCTGCAAAACAAAACAGATTTAAAATACTGTAGAATAGTTTCCTTTCCAAACTACTAAACACTTGGCATAATGGAGACATATCGAAATATCCTCTTAAACATGCATCTGGCTAGCAGTGTGCCAGTACTGTATGGGTGGTTAAAAATACAGTAAATACATTGCACTTTGAGATTTCTGAGTAAAAGTCACTGCTCCTCTGTAAAGTGTTAATGTCATTGATTACCCACTTTTACAATAGATATTCAAACAGAACAATGAAGTGACTTATCCTAGGTCACAATCAGCCAGGAGCAGGGCTGAGAAGGCAATCCTGAAATCCTTATGTTTAACCTTTAGTGCAAATTGTTAGCCATTGCTGACAATGATGATATAAAAAAAGTCTCTAAATAGAAAACTGATAGCAGGCCACCTTATCTTAAAATTAGATACAAGACAATGTTGTGTGTCTGTATATATGTGCTATACATAGAGGCAAGTGTTCTATATGTAGAGAAAGACAAGTGTTGTTATGAAATTAACAGCAGAATTAAACATGGAACTGTCCTCTGACAGGGCCCCCAATCATCTTTACAGATATACAAGTAAAACTTCCAAGAGATGAAAAATATTTAGACAGTAAGTCTGTCAGTTTGTTTCCTTTCAGTGTTTTTGTTCAGGATAGTATAACACAAGAGCTTTCAGAAATACACATCTTTTGTGAAATGAAAATGTGCATGTGTGTTAGACATAGATTTGTGTGTACTATACAAATCTATAAATGGGATCACTTTATAACACCTTTTTTTCCCCTCTCTTTTTAACCATAGACATACATGTCTGGTATTGCATGATAACAGCCTATAAGCCTGGATTCTTTTGTCAGGTGAATAATGACTAGATGCCTACCATTAAATGAAATTACAGTGGGAAATCTGGAGAGGATCCAGCATGTTTTGGCCTTAAAGCAGATAAAATTTGCTTTTCTTTAGAGAGCTCTGGAGAAACAAAAAGCACAATTACGTATCAGGTTTGTAGGTACTTATTTTTAATTAAAATACAAATCACAATTGTTAATGTTTTCATCAGCACAGGAAACAAAGTGACATCTTTATATGTCTAATTTTGACTTCCACTTCCACTCTCTGCAGCGGTTAAGCATCAGAAAAATTACTTTGCCATTTACCATTTCTCCCTGTGTTTGTGTAAGAAACATGTGCACATCTGTGCCTCGATTATTTCTCGTACTATTACCACTTGAACAGGCAAAGGGAAAATAGAAAGAACTGCCATATGGTTCAGATGACCTTTGCAATAGGAAACAGCAGCTACCTTCAAGCTTCAGTTAAATAAATACTTCCTTGAGTTTCCCTCTTAAGGGGAGAAAGGATGATCCATTTCTTCATTCGCTCAAATATACACAGGGGACTCAGCATTTCATTATTTCATTAACAAAAAAAAACTACACTGGAACACACTAAATTGCAGCAGTATTAGGGACTGAATGGTGCATGGAGGGTTACCAAGCCCTTTGACTAATTCACTATGGGTTAGTTCTGTTAGATGGTTAATGCATGTGGTTTCTTATAATGCCTTAGACAGCTTCACTGGTATTTACTAAATTTGTTCCTTATTCATTCTTTAGTTGTGCCAATTCTGTGTCCAGCACCAAAGGCATAAGTGACATGTCTTTGCCACCACTAGTCTATACACCCAATCAGTGGTTACTCCTGGCTCTCGGGGTTACATCAGCCTTAGAACAATTCTATTTTTAGAAAAATGCCCCCATCCCTTCAATGAATCCGAGGGTTATCAACTCTTCCAAGGCACTTGGGGATTCTCCTGGACTGAAGACACTCCAGTAAACTTGTAAAGCCAATTGTTTCTGCCCCTTGGCCCCACCACAGCAGCAGCAAGGGGTAGAGGATTTGACCAAATATCTATTTTTAGAAGTATGTTGCAATAGAGTCTTTCGAAATCCCTGTCTCTGGTTCAGTAACTCAGTTCAATAAATAGGACTGTGCTACCTCTCAAAAGAGGCTGCCAAATTTGTGATCCATCCTAGCAGGTACACTATCTGATGCCATGTATAACTGAAAAGATCAGCTTTCCCACTGAAAGAAATGGAAAGCAGAGAGCTTCACTGAAAATTCTGATTCTAAAGACTTCCAGTGGAAAAGCTCGTACTCTGTGTCATAAAATTGTCCAGATTATGGTTCTTCGTCTGACTAAGAGTTATTTCTTTTATTACAATTACTCAGACACTTTGAAAACACTTGTTTTTAGTGGTTAGCTCCTTATGTTAGAGTCATTACTACTCTATTACACTGGAATTTTGCTTCAAATCTAACATATATGTTATATTCAACATAGGTTCAGAAGCCTACATGAAGTAAAATGGTCTTGTCAGTCCAGTTACTAGTGGACAGGTGTCCACATGATAACAGAGAAATTGCAGACTTTGATCCCAGTCAGGTGTTCAGATAATGATCAACTATGGAGAGCCTCCTTCTCTCAGCCCCTGGAAGTAGTCCCTATAGAACACAGTTGAGTTGTACTGTACGGGGAAGCATCCTGTGATGTGGTCATTTTTATATACCTGGACCAGGATAATCAGAGAATTCTAGTCTTCAGCACTGTCAGTCTACCAACAGTGCCAAATTCATTCACAATACATACCTTTAGAATAAAAAAGTTATTTTTAAGCAATGGACTTCATTGCCAACATGTACCAATAGAAAGCAGCATTAACAGTGAGGAGGAAATGAGAAGCTGTTTAATAAATACAATGTGTTTTCTCCTGCTGAAGTGAAATTATTTGTCTCCACTGTGCAATTGCAAAAACAAGGATTAAACATTTACACTTTAGAGCAGTAACAGTTATCAGAATAGTATTCTAGTGCCCCCTGCTGGACACATGGCAGGAACACATGCATTTCCACATGCAACACAATTCCAATTTTGTCTCTTTCCATTTACTTAGAACACGGTAACATATAATGTTTATTTTTTCAAAAATAAAGTCAATAAGACTATATATCTGTTAGTGCCATTCAACCATATATATCAAATCTCTGCAGGATGAGTCATTTATGAGAACCACTTAATGGTAATAGTACTTTCCACATAGTCCAAGCACATACAGACATTATTTTCCACCCATGTTAATCTCATTCAAACAATATGCTGATACTATGGTAATTAGGGCCATATAAGTACCTAGCTTAATTGTGGAGTAATTTTCGACACCTCTACAATGTATCACAATTACAAGAAGTATTATACTAACCTTCTAGAAGAGGATATTGATGCAGAAATAACTTGAAAATATGCTTAAGACCCCAGAAGTCTGCATCACAAGAAGCATTAGATTTCAGAATGTCTTTGCTTCTAGCTCTGTCCCCAGCCAGCATCCTTCTCTAAAGTAAAACTAACAGTGGTCTTTAGAGGTAAAGATATAATCTTACTTCTCTCTAAAAGGCTAAGCAGTGTGTAAAAGTACAACTGCCAACTCTGTGACTTCCATTGGTGCATCATAATTAACATGTTACTTTTTCTGAGCTCCATTAATAAATGTAAAGTCCATCCATAACTTGAATTTTCATTGAAAGCAGGAGAGGAGAAAGCTAAAAAGAAACAGGTTTTCTTGATGACACTGAGGTCCAATGATTCTTCCAATTCAACCTTTGCATCTACAGCACCCTCATTTACAGCCCAAACATGTGAAGACACAAAATACTGCAGAGGCCATTAATCTAGCAGCACCAACACATTCTAATAAAGATCAATTAATTTTCAGGTGACAGACCTCAGAGAGCAAGAAATAAATGAGGACCAAAAGTATCTTTTCATGTAAAGTTAATGGGGTTTGGAAATGAGTCTCCAGGTTTAGAGATCAGTCTGGACACTTAAATTTGTTCTCTTTCCATCAGCTTTAAGAATAGATTGTCATTTAATTATTAAAGGTCAGTTCTGAATACCCACTATAATAGTGCCTTGTCTTTCATAATTTATTAGCGTGAAGAAACTTAAAAATTCATATCAAATAGCTTGTAACTTTATCCTGGGTCTGCACTAGCTGCACCTTCAACCCCACTCTGGTCATTCTCCGAGTACAGCCCAGCCAGGTTTAGTCCTTATGTCTTTCCCCTTTGGGCTGAAGCACATCCCACTCTTACAGCAGCCCTGTGTGTATGACCTCTACTTACACTCAAAAAGGCCTGCTAGGCTCATTACCTGCAGTTCTTCCCTTTGCGGACTGTGACCAGCTGTAAATACAGTGAACCCAAACAACCTTCTTAAAACAAATTATTGCTTAGGAACACATCATAAGAAGAGAAAGAATTCTGAAAACATTAAACCAATTTATACACATTATCACCTTCTTAGGACTTGTCTACACAGACAATTACTGCTCAGCAAGCCAGGGTATGAACATATAGCTCACCAGCCTCACAGTAACATTCTACATGGAAGCTGTTGCAGTGCAGTGAAATCCCAGAAGACAGTTTAACATACTCCATCTTCTAAGTGTAATGTACTAAACTGCACTCCAGGACTCTCTGAACTAACAGTGATTACACAGAACATTATCTCACTGAAAGCTAGTGAACTGTAGGGTCGTAACCTGGCTTCCCATGCAGTAACTTGCTATGTGCATAAACCCTTCTTTTAAGAGTTAGGCAGGCCTATTTTTATCCAGTCTCCCAACTAGCTAAAGTCTTGAATGTCAGCCTGCTCCCCAACAGTATCTGCCTGAGGCCTTGTCAAGACTACCAAATCAACATAACTTACACTGATGTACCCACAGACACCACCGTAATTAAACTGCTGTTGTATGTCCAGGCTATGCTCTGTGTGTCAATGGAATGCATCCATAGCAGAAACTCCTGCACTGACGTGGAGAGCAGTGCACTATGGGTAATACTCTCTCTGTGTGTAATTGGCCAGTGGGTGTTTTGGGAAGGGTTTGCAATGGGCAAATTCAACATCATGCAATGCAGATTTCTCAATCCCATCATTCCATGGGCAACTTATTAAGTCTCCAGCTGCCTTTCAACTGCTCTTGAGCCAGCCATCTGTCAGAAAGTACAGATCCTGCACTGCACCTCAGTCTTGTGTTGTGCATTAGGAGCTCAACAAGGGAGCTATTTAGCCATGAAGAAACTTTTTAACAATAAGCCACAGAAATGTGTCTATGTGTCTTGCTGTAGTAAGTTAAGCCTGGCATTGTTTCTTCGTAACCTGTACAAACCTTTCAATGATCACAGTGTGTGCCTAACTCTAACAATGCACATGCACCTGTTGTTATTGGGGGTGAAAGTTAGTTGGAGCCACTAGGTGACCAAGAATAATAAAAATAAATTCAGTTTCCAGAAGTAGATTTTTATTCAATGCCCATTCAAACCAAATGGTGGTAAATTTATGTATGCTGAGGTACACTTCATAGATGCAGGGGAAACTATCTTCAAAGGGAAGGGAACAGGGAGTTACCAAGCATATACACCAACCAGAGTCTCACAATGGAGTGTACATAATTATTGAATTTTTATCTAATGATTTTTTTTTGTAGAGTATTGTAACTCATATGCAGCACTCGACAGCATGAGATGTACAAATAGCTCATGTGTGATCCTCTGTCCCTACCTCCCTACTTTTATTTCTCTTTGTATCAGAACTGGTGAATCAACGCAAAGAGGAAAGGATTTGATCCCCTTGGTTATGATATCTCTGCTGCTTCTAGACGATATGGATTCTGTTATAAATACTTTTCAGTATGACCATTCCAACAAAGAATTGAAGCAATAAATTCAAAAGAGCATAGCAGAGCAAAAATAACTACAGGTGCAGTACAAAAACAGAGATTCTCGAAATTGGAGGCACTGGTTCAGGATTTTCCCCCCTGAAAACTGATTGCTTTTGAGTCACCTTCCTCCTTGCTTTAACTGAAGTGAGAGTCCAAAAATATCACTATGTATCTGTGATCTCTGCAGAGGCAGAGACTCAAATCATTGTCCAGCTAACAAAACTTTGTTCCTATTCTGAATACAGACAATGTAGTGGAAATGTTGTATACATCTACATAACATTAACTCCTTTTTAATAATGCTATACAGAGTCAAGTAATGCTACAATTTACGTTAATGCAACATGTTTGCTAAAGTAAAGATGCCTTGAAAACTGGTTTTTGTTTTAACACAAAAACCTTCCTTAGGAGAAGTAAATCTCTTCTCTTTAATGAATAATAGTAGGCATACAAAAATTATACCAGTTTCCCACTCTCATCACTAATGTAACTCTGTCCAGTTTACATCTATATGAAAAAGTGAAAGCAGTATATATTTTAAGTGTCCAGAGAAAGTTTTAATTGTTTCTTTTCATTCTTCCCCATGCCCTCTTTTTCCATAGCCTGAGGCTAATCACCCCGACCATGACCCTGACTGCTCCCCTCCAGCGTTCCACCCATATACCAGCATCTGTCCACAGCCTTCACCTCCTCTCACTGCTCCACCCTGACAGCTCCCTCCACATGTTATCCACTCATATAACATCACCTTAACCTCTACCCCCTCCTTGTAAGGATAGGCATGTCCACAGTCCATTATCTGCCTCTCTTGCCTGCTGCAGCTCTTTGATTTTTTACACAGTACTGCTGAAGGCCACAACAGGGACATTTCTCCTCCAACTCCCCAGCAAGTTCCTGCAGTGAAAGCAGACCTGTGCTTGCACTGCCTCCTCTCCCCACAGACATAGGAGATCCACCACCTCCCATGGACACCAGACAGACAGGTATTCGGTAAATGCAGCTGGCCTCCTCAGCTGGGCAATATAACATGAACAAGCTCTCCACACAGAGCAAACAGGAAGAGAATTTTCAAAAATTCCTGAGTCTTTAAAAGGCAAGGGGATGCATGCCTTTGTACCTGGCTGCAGCGCAGTTAATTTCAAAACTCTGACCAGAGTGGTTACAGTGGGCATTGTGGGACGCAACCTGGAAACCACTTAGGAAATATTAGAAATGTTTTGTCTACACTGCCACGGCATCGCTATAACTATGTCAGCCTCAGACCTGCCCCTCTTGTTGAATTGGGTTTTATTAGATCAGCATAGCAGGCAAGCTAAAGCAGTGGGAGGAGTACCACAGTGTGTACATCTTCATAGTTAGGTCAACTTAACTTTGTAGTGTACACGAGTTCTGAGTCTCCCCCTTAACCATCCAGCCTCCTCAAGATGTTTATGTCTTCAAATCCTTCAATCTTCCCTCCCTTTCTCAGCATTCAGACATTCCTGGAGAAACCAGTTTAGCAAGCCCAGTTTGAGGAGGGGAAAAGGGAACTGTCCAGCATATCATCACAGCCAAAGGCTCCAGCATTGTCCTTCCAGTTTGCTGATAAATATTATCTGAGCTACTGCTCTTCTTGCCCACAGGTAAACTATCTCTTGAGTGAATTAACCCAATGTAAACAAGGAGTCCTGTGCCACTTAAAGACTAACAGATTTTCTCTCATGAAAGCTCATGCAGTAAATAAATAAATCTGTTAGTCTTTAAGTGCCACAGGATTCCTTGTTTGTTTTGCTGAAATAGTCTAACACAGCTGCCCCTTTGAAACTTAGCCCAATTTAGGGGCACAGTGAAGCCCTCTGCAATAACAGACAGAACCACATTCATATTCTAAGATCAGAATGGACCAAAATGACCCTCTAGTCTGACCCCACACACAATGCAGGCCACAAAACATGTTGCCCTTTCCTGCAATAGACGCCTAAGTTATGATATAGTCACTGGCATCTCCAAATCATGGTTTAAAGACTTCATGGTACAGAGAAGCCACCAGCAAATGACCCATGTCCCACGCTACAGGGGAAGGTGCCCCCCCAGGTCTGTTGCCAGGATGCCCTGAGGAAAAATCCTCTCCTGACCCCAAATATGGAGATCAGCTTATCCCTGAGGATGTTGGCAAGATTCACTAGCCAGACACGCAGAAAAGAATTTTCTGCACCAACTCAGAAGCCACTTAACATCCCATCAAAGGCCTTTGGCATATTCAGTGCTAGTGGTCAAAAAATCAGTTAATTGCCAAATGAGACTGCTCCATCATCCCATCCCCTCCATAAATTTGTCCAGCCCAGTTTTGAAGCCAGATAGGTTTTCCGCCCCCACTGCTCCTTTCAGAAAGCTATTCCAGAACTTCACTCCTCTGATGGTCAGAAACCCATGCCTAATTTCCAGTCTAAACTTCCTGATGACCAGTTTATATCCATTTGTTCTTGTGCCCACATAGGCACTGAACTTAAACAACTCTTCTCCCTCTCTGGTATTTATCCTTCTGGTGTATTTATGGAGAGCAATCAGAGCTCCCCTCAACCTTCTTTTGGTTAGTCAAACAATCCAAGCTTTTTGCACCTCCTCTCATCATGCAGGTTTCTCATTCCACGAAACATCCTAGTAGCCCTTCTCTGCACCTGTTCAGGTTTGAATTCATCTTTCTTCCAAACAGGGGAGTTTGAGAGGGAAGGAGTTGGTGCCAGGTGCGTCCTATTGAAGTATCCTGGGTGGTGGGTGGGCATGAGCCCACCCACTTCTAAAACCCTTCCCCCAGGTCTTCAAAAAATTCCAGGGGACAACGAAAGAGAAAACAGGGATGGGTGTGAGGGTTACAGGTTCAAAACTAGAGTTTTGGAAGGGGATACCGAGCACAGAACCCCGGACAGTGCCCACTGCTCCCAAAAAGGTGTCGAGGGAGCCAGCGGATGCCACCCAGAGGAACTCTGCCTGGAGACGTGCACGGACGAGGGACCAGAAATAGGCCCCACAGTCACAGGCCCCTCCCTCTGCCAACCTCCTCTCCTGAGTTTTATAGGTGGCTACTTCTGCATAAGCCAAGAGGAGGTTGGCGAGGAGGTCCCGCAACTTTGTGGGGCCACGGATAGGGAGTGCATAAAGATACAGGTGTGGGGAGAAGTGTAGCCAGAACCTCAATAGGAGGCTCTGGAGGAGCCAGAAAAGGGGCTGCAGCCTGGCACAGTCTAGACAGACGTGCGCCAGGGTCTCCGTCGCACCGCAAAAGGGACAGGAGTCGGGGCGAGGGGTGAACCGCGCCAAGAACACGCCTGTGCTCACGGCTCCATGAAGGAGCCGCCAACTTATGTCCCCGGCGGGCCGTGGAGTGAGGGTGGCACACAGACTGGCCCACTGGGGGTCCTCGCCCTCTACCGGTGGAATGAGGTCCCACCACTTTGTAGGTGCCAGGTGCATCCTAGGTACGTGATTTACTTGTGTCTTTTTCCCTACAGGTGATTGCTGTTAGTTGTGGGACTGTGCTTGCGTGATTGGGTGGGGGCTGTTTGCACCATTGTTCCCTGATCACCTTTAATCACCAGCCTCTAGCAGCCTTGTGATTGGCCTGCCCCTGTGTCACGAACAAGGGGCAAGGGCTGACCTAGGCAGAGAAGGCTTTAAAAGCCACTGCTTGAGTGACAGGGGAGTTTGGTGAGGCCACAACGGTGAAGAGGAGCCGCACTGCTTGTGCCAGCGCCCCTTCTGTAGACAGACTGTCTGACCATGGATATCTCCACCCAGACCCTGGTGTGGATTTGCAGTGAGTATGGCCTTCATTTTCCTGCCACTGACGATCAGGCTAGGGAGATGAATCTATGTAATAGGTGCCTTCTGGTGGCATCTCTCTGGAAACAGGTAGTAGAGTTACAGGAGGAGGTGTCACAACTCAGGGGTATCTATGCCCTGGAAAAGTTCCTTGACAGTGTCCACGATGAGACCTGCAAGGAGGAGGTCCCTATCCCAGTGCCAAGGGCTACTGCCACAGCTCTGGAAACGGATGGGATGCCTATGGCAGAGGAAGGACCCTGGCAGCTAGTCACCTCTGGCAGCAGACAGTGCTCCACGCTTGCTCACATCCCACCATCTATTGTGGTGAGGAACCGTTATGCAGTGCTGGACACAATGAAGGAGGTAGAGGAGATGCCATCCACCCCAGAGACTGGGGAGATCACAGCCACCTCACCTAAGAGGAAACGTAGGGTTGTGGTGATTGGGGACTCACTCCTGAGAGGAACAGAGGCACCCATCTGTCGCCTTGACAAGGCCTCTAGAGAGGTATGCTGCCTGCCAGGTGCCCATATCCAAAACGTAATGGAGGGATTGTCAAAAATCATCCGCCCGTGAGACTACTACCCCATGCTTCTTATCCATGTGGGTACCAATGATACTGCGAGAGGTGATCCTCAGCAGATCAAAGGTAACTTCAGGGCTCTGGGAACAAGGGTGAAGGAGTTTGGAGCACAGGTGGTGTTCTCATCAATCCTTCCAGTCAAGGCTAGAGGCCTGAGGAGAGACAGATGCATCCTAGAGGTGAATGCCTGGCTGCGAAGATGGTGTGGTCAGGAGGGATTTGGCTTCCTTGACCATGGAGTTCTGTTTCAGGACAGAGGATTGATAGGCAGAGATGGCCTTCACCTGTCCAGAAAGGGGAAGAGCATATTTGGGCACAGACTGGCTGACCTAGAGAGGAGGGCTTTAAACTAGATTCAATGGGGGAAGGAGATCAAAGCCCACAGGTAAGTGACACTGTGGGTGATCTGGGGGAAAGGGATGGAACCTGGGGGGTGCTGGGACTGTAGAACCAGGAATAAAAGAGAAGGTAGTTGGAACATGGGGGGGAAAAAATCAAATAATTGTCTTAAGTGTTCTACTCAAGCCCCAATACGTGAGGAGAGTGGGGGAGGAGAACTCCAAGAAAAAATGCAAGGAGGTTTATGTAATAGAATTGGAAATCAAAATGACAAAGTAGGGCAATCGGCCGGGTATCTTAGGTGCCTATACACTAATGTGAGGAGCCTGGGAAATAAGCAAGAAGAATTGGTAGTACTAGCGCAGACAAGGAACTGTGATATCATAGCAATAATGGAGACGTGGTGGGATAGTCTGCATGACTGGAGCTCTGCCATGGATGGGTATAAACTGTTCAGGAAAGACAGGCAGGGAAGAAGAGGGGGAGGAGTAGCACTATATGTAAAAAAGCTCTATAACTGCTCAGAACTCCATTATGGAGGTGGAAGCGTGCCAGTAGGAAGTCTGTGGGTTACACTGAAAGACAAAAGCAACAAGGGGGATGTTGTGGTGGGTGTCTGCTATAGACCACCAGAACAGAAGCAGGAGGTGGATGAGGTGTTCTATGGACAACTAGCGGAAGCTTGTAGATCACAAGCCCCGGTGCTGATGGGGGACTTCTATTACCCTGACATCTGCTGGGAGGCCAATACAGCACTGCATGGGCAAGCCAGGAAATTTTTAGAGAGTGTTGGGGAAAACTTTCTAGTACAAATGCTGGAGGAACCAACTAGGGGCCTTGCACCTCTCGACCTGCTGCTCACAAACAGGGAAGAATTGATCAGGGAGGTAGAGGTAAATGGCAAGCTAGGCAGTAGTGACCATGACATGGTTGAGTTCAGGATGCTGGTTAAAGGAAGGAAGGAAAGAAGCAAAAACACAAACCCTGGACTTCAAAAAAAAGCAGATTTTGGCTCCCTCAGGGAACTGATGGGCAGGATCCCTTGGGAAGCTAATCTGAAGGGGAAAGGAGTCCAAGAGAGTTGGTTATATTTTAAAGAAACCCTGCTAAGGGCACAGGAAGTTGCCATTCCAATTAGGAGAAAGAACAAACATGTCAGGCAGCCAGAATGGCTTAGCCAAGAACTCTGCTCTGAGCTTAAACATAAAAAGGAAGCTTACAGGAAGTGGAAGCTTGGTCAGATGACCAAGGAGACATATAAAGACATTGCTAGGGACTGCAGGGATAAAATCAGAAAGGCCAAAGGACAAATGGAGTTGCGGCTAGCGAGGGATGTAAAGGATAACAAGAAGGGGTTCTACAAGTATGTTAATAACAAGAAGAGGATCAGCGATGGTGTAGGTCCCTTGCTGAATGGGGCAGGCATCCTCGTGATGGAGGATGAGGGAAAAGCAGAAGTGCTCAATGCTTTTTTTGCTTCAGTTTTCACAGGCAGGGTCAGCTCCCAGCCCACTACACTAGGTACGGTAGATTGGAGAGAAGAAGAGAGGCCCTTGGTGATGGAAGGGCAGGTTAGGGACTGCTTAAAGAAGCTGGATGTGCACAAGTCCATGGGGCTGGACGAACTGCATCCAAGGGTGCTAAGGGAATTGGCTGATGAGATGATAGCGCCGCTGGCCACTATCTTTCAAAACTCATGGAGAACGGGGGAGGTGCCAGAGGATTAGAAAAAAAGCAAATGTAGTGCCTATTTTCAAGAGAGGAAAAAAGGAGGATCCGGGGAATTACAGACCAGTCAGCCTCACCTCAACCCCTGGAAAAATTATGGAGCAGGTTCTCAAATAATCCATCCTCAAACACTTAGAGAAAAATAAAGTGATCAGGAACAGTCAGCATGGATTTACCAAGGGTAAATCATGTCTGACCAATCTCATTTCCTTCTATGATCAGATGACTGGTCTTCTGGATGCAGGAAGAACCATTGATGTGATATACCTTGATTTTAGCAAGGCTTTTGATACATTCATACATTTGATACCTCAGCATTCTCATTGGCAAATTAAGGAAGTATGGGTTGGATAGGTGGATAGAAAACAGGCTAGATCAACGGTTTCAGTGTGTAGGAATCAATGGTTCCACGTCTAGCTGGCAACCAGTCACGAGTGGTGTGCCCCAGGGGTCAGTCCTGGGGCTGGTTCTGTTCAACATTTTCATCAATGATCTGGATGAAGGAACAGACTGCACTCAGTAAGTTTGCGGATGACACCAAGCTGGGGGGAACAGTAGACATGTTGGAGGGTAAGGACAGGATTCAGGGAGACCTAGATAAATTGGAACAGTGCACCAATAGAAATCTCATGAGGTTCAATAAGGACAAGTGTAAAATCCTGCACTTGGGACGGAAAAACCCCCATGCACTGCTACAGGCTGGGGAACATTCAGCTAAGTAGCAGCAGTGTAGAAAAGGACCTGGGGGTCATGGTGGATGGGAAGCTAGATATGAGTCAGCAGTGTGCTCTTGCTGCCAAAAAGGCCAATGGCATACTGGGCTGCATCAAAAGAAGTGTTACCAGCAGATCAAGGGATGTGATCAGTCCCCTCTATTCTGCACTGGTGAGGCCACATCTAGAATACTGTGTTCAGTTTTGGGCTCCCCACTACAAAAAGGACAGGGACATGCTAGAGAGAGTTCAGTAGAGGGCAACCAAAATGATTAAAGGGCTGGAGCACAAGCCCTATGAGGAAAGACTGAAAGCATTAGGCTTATTTAGTCTGCAGAAGAGAAGATTGAGGGGGGATTTGATAGCAACCTTCAATAACTTGAAGGGATGGTCCAAGGAAGATGGAGCTCGACTGCTCTCGGTAGTAACAGAGGACAGAACGAGGAGCAATGGTCTCAAGCTGCGGTTACAGGGGTCGAGGCTGGATATTAGAAAAAAAAAAAGCTTTTTTACTAGGAGAGTGGTGAAGCATTGGAATGAGCTGCCAAGGGAGGTGGTGAAATCTCCATCTTTGGAGGTGTTTAAGGCCCAGCTGGACAAAACCAAGACTGGGATGGTTTAGTGAGAGTGGTCCTCCTGCTGGCAGGGGGTTGGACTAGATGACCTATGAGGTCCCTTCCAACCCTGTGATTCTATCATTCTTAAACCTGGGGACCAGAACTGCACACATACAATACACAGTATTCATAATCATAGGGCAGCACCAAATCCACTGCAAATATGTTGCCCCAAAGCCATGAAGCCTTATTTTCAACTACAGCAACTGAAGTCACAGGTGTAGTCAAAGAAGCTTGAGGTGCTTAGCACCGCTGAAGAACAGGAGGGAGAAGGTGGAATATATAAACCTAGCCATAGTGTGAACAGTCCCAAGATACAAAGGGGTAGCCATGTGAGTTTAGTTCAACCAAAACAAGCAAGGGGTCCTGTAGCTGTTGGTCTTTAAGTGCCACAGGATCCCTTGCTTTTTCTGCAGTCCCAAGACAGTAATTAGGACAACTAACTGGTCAGCTTAATGACTCTAGTGTGCCAACTGGGGTAAATAACCTCCCTTAAAGATTTAAATTAAGTTCAGTTTGAACAAACCAAAGTTTCATGTCAAACTGATAAGCAAATAGTACCAAATATAGAGGTTTCTTTGAATTGTCATAAGAACTTGGGAATGTATCAACACATGAACTCCATACCTTTGAAGTTGTCTAGGCCTTCTACATTGGTTACTATTCCAAAAATTACTTATAATACTTCATGAGAACCTGGTGGCCTGTATGTTACTCAGAATTTACAATATGACTTGTCCATTCGATTTAAAAACAACCAACCCCCCCGACACATACACATTCAGAAGCAGAGCACAGATATGTTTCTTGACTTCAGAGTTAAAAACATATTTACCAAAATATAAAATATGTTGACACAGAGTAACTTAGAGGTAGCTTTTAAACTGTAGCCTGTGAACTGGTGGTCCATAGAACCTTTCCTTGGTAGGCAGCAGGAAGAAACATTTCTGAGAATCAGCAATTCAGTGGGATATTTGGGGTGATACGGTATCTGGTAGAGAGTTGTCACCCAGAAAATGATCCTACTGTTATAAAATAATCCAAAAATGAATTGGAGAACCACTGTATAACTCACTAAAATTGCAGTTTAGATAATTGTATCTCACCTTCTTTTTTTAACCATTTCACAATATTTCCTTCTTCCATCGTAGGAGACAGTGCAGGCATGAGTATTTTAACAGCAGGAATACCTAGAAAACAAGAGTCTGGAATTAACCACTAAAACATGTTTAAAACGTAAATACTGTTATTTTTGATAAGCTAAATCAGGACTCTACAAAACTAGCTCCCAGCTGGGCACCAACAATTTCATCTTTGGCTGCCAGAGAGCACTCTGCTGCTGCATTTCTGCAGTGGAGCTAGGAGCCAGCCTACAAACCCCAGTCACCATAGCGAGTTGGCACCTAGGTTTTGTCAAGACCTGACCTAAAATAGAAACAATCAACAAATAATCTAAAAAAAATATTTATTAAAAGGATATTTTTTGAACAATATGTGCAGACATACGTGCATGGTAAGAGATATTCTGAAGAATGATACAATACAGACATCCTATTTTTATACATTTATTACTCAGAGGAGGAAGGCTGAATTGAGCTATAAATTCATGATTAATATGTAGAATACCAAGCAAATTGAACTCATACATGGCAACACACTGTAAAAGAAAAATATGCAAAAAAGTCCTGAGGGTAGGCATGAAAATCTTTAGGTCAGTGGTTCCCAATCTCTTCCCCGCCACTGCACACCTTAACAACTTTAATTATTTTGAGATACACCACCATATAGTTGCCAAATGAACTCATGAATATTCATGAGCCAATCCAGAACTCTGAGTTGTTTTTCAAAAAACTCCATGGTGTGCTCATTCAGACCCAAGGGCACGCCTGTGTGCCATGGCACACTGGTTGGGAAACCCTGCTTTAGATACTCACACTGCCTCAATCAGTTATAGATCCGACCTCTAACTAGAATCCAGCCTAGTATTTCTATTAATGAAGTTTTAAATGCCTTTCAACCTGGCCTGACCTACAGTGTATTCAGAAGAATTAGCAAATGAATAGAATTTTTCATATGCTTTGTCCAATCTATTGCTGAAGAAAAGAAAAATAACATGCTTGGAAAGTAAGCTGTTGACAGAATGACAATTCAGAGGAAGGCAAACATAATTCATTCTCGTACATTAGGCAAATCTGACAGTAGGATGTGATGTCATAAACTCTATTTCACAACAAGGTCATGGTTTAAAATAAGTAAATAAAGTCCTGGGCATCCAACTGTCAGTTGGACTTAACACTTACCTCAGCGGGAGTAGGAGACTTCCCACTTAATAGTGCTGAGAGAGAGGGCTTTAAAGATACACAAGAAAGGCTAAGAAAGGGAGAAGTTCACTTTGAAGAAATAGAGGAGAGAGAACTAGACTAGAATGTGTTTGAACAGAGAAGAGGAGGTATCCAGGATAAGTATGCTTATTTTCCCTAACAAATGATGATGATGATCTGACTCTTAAGGGTTAATACAGTTAAGATCCCAGAGAAAGAAGAAAAAATGGTAGTTAAAAAACAAAATGAGTGAAATAGACAAATAACCCAAGGAAATAAATAAATAAAAACATCCACCCCTGTTCTGTAATTCATTAATGTTAATACAGCATATAATTTTAAACATTTTCATTATTGTGCTATGGACTATTGAAAAAGAAAACAGTCATTACTATGCTATGGATTATTGGGAAAGAAAATACTTATGGCAGTTTACTCAGATAAAACAAGATGTAATTTTTGCCATCATTTCTGGATGCAATGTGGACAATATTATAACGAAGATTTACTAAGCTTACATTCCATAAAATTCTTGATACGCTGCGCAGAAAGACAAAAATAGAGTTCATTTACTCCACAAATTCTCCATAAATCCACACTGAAGGGGTCATGATCCTTATACTTGGCTCTTGCTCCCGGAACATCCGCAATTCAGAAATGTAGACAGATATGCACCCGACCCCTATTCCCTAGTTTTCTCTTGCTCCAAGTCAGACATAGAAATAGACCTCTCTCTGCTCTGCAACTTAAATTATTTAATTTTAGTATTAGTCATAATGCTAACATTTGTAAAGTAAATCTAAAGACTATTCCTGATCAAAGTCTACTATCTGTGGCTGTATTATCTACAAGGATTCATAATCTTTCTTTCTGAACATGGCTGCTCCAGATCTTACATTTACAAAAGTTCACTGGTCCTGATAATATTTGTATTTATTTGCCAGAACATGTTTATCATTAAGATTATGTGAAATAGTGCACCTCAAAGCATGCATTCGTGGCTTTGCTTACTCAAAGATTTTCACTGTGTTAGCATGTTATAGCATTGTATGTTTGCGCATTATAATTAGAAATTAATTCTGTATTCTACTTCAAAGCTTTCATAAAATTCCAAGACTTGGTTCAAGTTCTACCAGTCTGTTTTGAGACAATGGCCTCAATCAGTAAATCAAATCTAAAAAAGTAGGAATAAAACATCGTAATAAGAAAAATTTGATTTAAGATCTGATGTTGTGAACATCCAAGAATATTGCTGGAAATAAGTTTAAAGAGTCAGCACAGCTCAGTTTCCAAGCACACATTCATTTATTAGTCCAATTGCAACTTGGTGTTAGTTACACCCAAAATATAAATATACGTAAGACTCTACTTGAATCACAGGATGACTGTCAAATAATTGTGGCTGAGTTGCAGACAAGACACAGAAAATCATGCAGAAGTAATACTGGACCTTTATTAATTGTGGTAATTTGGAAAAGCTATTTATTTGAGAAAAATTTGCTGAAACAAAATAAACACTCCAGTACATTATGTTATGCCTGCTTCTTCTCCCTCTCACCCCACCCCATCTCTTGCTCTCTCTTTTTTTTTTATAAGACATTTTGCTGCAACTATATTACAGTCATTAATATGCAAGGCTGATGACCCAAACCCTGTCAGCTCAGATAAATGGGATTCTACTGTACTAATGCGAGAAAGTGTGAGGAGGCACAAACCTCAAAATGTATACAAAATTGTGGACTGTGCAAAGTAAGCTAATTAAAAATCAAAATTTCAGTAGAAGCCTAATTTGTGGGCTCTGTAATATCACAGATTAAGTAGGGTCTTAAATTAAGCATAAGCACCTATACCTTAGCAACAACAGCTATAAGCATAGCCCAGACACGCAAAACCAGACCAGGGCCAGAAGATACCTTCCTATCATGGTGTGACTCCAGAGGATCAAGGAAAATGTTTTCTAGAGGTTCTGACAAACAACCCCTAGAAAACATTGCTGCTTTACACACTATAACAAGTAATGTCTTAGCTGGTTAGTGGACCTTAGATTAAGTCAGATAAAGCAGTTTAGGGCTGCACTCTGCTTTCAAGATTTTTCCCATTGATTCACTTTACCATATTTTTTTCTCCTAGCTCCTGGACTAAGCATTTCTAACCAGTTATATACTGCCCCCAGTGCCCAATTAACCATGTTTTCTTTATTTATATAGCCAAACTGTAAGGAAACTTTAGTTAATTTCCAGGGTCATTACAAGTTTAACATATACAAACCACCCTTTTTATTCTTTTTGGTCACATGCTTTAAGCCTATCATTCATGTTAAAATCCAAACAATTTAAAATCATAGCTCATCCAGGTCTAACTTCAGCCTATTTTACTACAAACAATAATGAGTGGACCTACACCACAGAAAAGCAGAGCTCTCTAGGGCTATGTTCACACACACAGTGCTTGTTTCAAAACAAGACGTTTCAAAACACCTTATTTCGAAACACAACAAAAAGTGTTTTCAAAATAAGGGAGCGAAATAGCATATCCACAGTGTGGACATGCTATTTCGCTTGGGG